>OX365955.1:19933321-21183321 GCA_947247005.1 Spisula solida
CAATATCGTGACATCTAGTGACTACACAAGGTTTTTATATGATTTGACCTTGTGACCTAGTTTTTGACCCCGGATGACCCAATATCGATCCTGACCTAGACTATGTTAAGATGATCATTGTGACTGAGTTTCATAAAGATTAGACCAAAATTGTGACCTCTAGTGACTACACAAGGTTTTTCTATGATTTTACCTTGTGACCTAGATTTTGACCCCGGATGACCCAATATCCAACTTGACCTAGATTTTATCGAGATGATCATTGTGACTGAGTTTCATAAAGATTTAGTCAAAATCATGACCTCTAGTGACTACACAAGGTTTTTCTATGATTTGACCTTGTGACCTAGTTTTTGACCCCGGATGACCCAATATCAAACTTGACCTAGATTTTGTACAGATGATCATTGTGACCAAGTTTCATAAAGATTAAGTCAAAATTGTGACCTCTAGTGACTACACAAGGTTTTTCTATGATTTGACCTTGTGACCTAGTTTTTGACCCCGGATAACCCAATATCGAAATTGACCTAGATTTTGTTGAGATGATCATTGTGACTGAATTTCATAAAGATTAAGTCAAAATTGTGACATCTAGTGACTACACAAGGTTTTTCTATGATTTGACTTAATGACCTAGTTTTTGACCCACGATGACCCATTATCGAACTTGACCTAGATTTTGTTGAGATGATCATTGTGACTAAGTGTCATAAAGATTAAATCAAAATTGTGACCTATAGTGACTACACAAGGTTTTTCTATGATTTGACCTAGTGACCTAGTTTTTGACCCCAAATGACCCAATATCGAACTTGGCCTAGATTTTGTTGAGATGATCGTTGTGACCAAGTTTCATAAAGATTAGGCTAAAATTGTGACCTCTAGTGTCTACACAAGCCAATTGTTGACGGACGGACTGACGACGGACGACGTACGACGGACGACGGACGACGGACGACGGACGAAGAGTGATCACAAAAGCTCACTCTGTCACTTTGTGACAGGTGAGCTAAAAACAACAATGGTTTTACCTAATTGCTCTCCCAAGATTGCGCAATGTTTCGTGTACTGTGAACCACATAAATGCCATGCTTAAAACAGCCATCCAGCTACCACATAGATCTAACAAAAACATGATCAAATCAGACTTTTAAAGAATTCATTTAAAGCATGCCAGTAATGTCAATACAATTAAACTGATAGCTTTTTGGGGAGATTGATTTTCAAAAAAACAAAAACAAGTGAGATGTGCTTTAATAGTACATCACAATTTTGAAAAGATATTGAACTTTGTGAAAGAGAATGTTTATATAATTGCTAGGAAAGACCTTATGACAAGAAGCTCTTCTTACTGTGCAGTTTGTCAGCCTCTGGACAACAGCATCATCAACAACAACCATTTAAGACTTGAACATCCAGTACATGTTTATGACCTTATAAGGAAATGTCATGTTATATACATGTAGAGCAATATCATACTACAGAGTGGGGACTGACACATCAACCAAGAGTAAATCCAAAACAGTGTTATGTGCACCTTTCAAACAAGAGTGAATCCAAAACAGTGTTATGTGCACCCTTCAACCAAGAGTAAATCCAAAACAGTGCTATGTGCACCCATCAACCAAGAGTAAACCCAAAACAGTGCTATGTGCACCCTTCAACCAAGAGTAAACCCAAAACAGTGCTATGTGCACCATTCAACCAAGAGTAAATCCAAAACAGTGTTATGTGCACCCTTCAACCAAGAGTAAATCCAAAACAGTGCTATGTGCACCCTTCAACCAAGAGTTAATTCAAAAAAGTGCTATGTGCACCCATCAACCAAGAGTATATCCAAAACAGTGCTATGTGCACCCATCAACCAAGAGTAAATCCAAAACAGTGCTATGTGCACCCATCAACCAAGAGTAAACCCAAAACAGTGCTATGTGCACCATTCAACCAAGAGTACATCCAAAACAGTGTTATGTGCACCCTTCAACCAAGAGTAAATCCAAAACAGTGCTATGTGCACTCTTCAACCAAGAGTAAATCAAAAACAGTGCTATGTGCACCCTTCAACCAAGAGTAAATCCAAAACAGTGCTATGTGCAGCCTTCAACCAAGAGTAAATCCAAAACAGTGCTTTTAAGTCACTTGACTCTTCCAATGTGGTTTCTGGACATTTTCCATCTTACACCTATTGACATTGTTATTTTTTCCTTACAGTCCATGTATAGTTCGCGGTATAGATCAACCACGAGTTTTGAGCCGTGACGGGAGATTACACTATTTAGTCATGGTGTGTGAATATACTGGTTGGGATGCCTTTAAAAAGTGTTGATATATATTTTTGTATGACATGCCATTGTCAGTATCGCTGGCTCAATCGGTAGAGAGCTTGAATTTCAGTCTAAGACATGCGGGTTCAAATCCTGATAACTGCACTTTTTTCTCAACTACATTTTTGTTTCTTTTTTATCAAGAACATTAAGACATTGTTTAAAAGTCATTTCATAATTATAAATTTTCATTCTTCATGCAATGGGTTTTCATATTTCACTTTTTTCATTTCTTTCACGGACCCAGTATTAATTTACCTTTACTGAATCCTATACTTAAAACTTGTGTCAACGATTTTCGACTTGGTGTATTGGTTGGCGACCCGTCTGTTGTGTCTGTCTCCATGTCGGATGATGCATTTGAATATATAGTGGGTGCTTAAATACCGTTTATTGCAATATCTAACGCTGGTGTTTGAGTCCAACTGTCAATACAAGTTCCATACACATAAACTATTTTATATATGAACTTCTTGCAAAATTTCTGTAAAATTTGAACCATGTTAAATATTCATTATCATAAGAGCATCTTCACCAGTATTTTTACTAGTCGCAGCCAAAATTATATAATTACGCACGGTTACTAAGACTAACGACACTTATTTTTGACTAATAAATAGCTCATTATGAAATACATTCCGGGAAATGCATAACTTTCTTGTGTAATATTACTTGAAGAAGCAATTTGAACAAAATATAAAAAGCGACGCTACCAAGGATAGAACCTAGAAAAGTAAGTTTCTTAGGACATCGCCTTATCCATTGGGCCACGTATTCAGTTAATTAATGAAACAACTTGTTTAACTTATCTTGGTACTGCTTACATAAACCTACCCTTTCAAGGTGAATAAACTTTGCTGCATAAATTAGTCACGGCTCAAAAAACATGGTTTATCTATAGTATCTCTAGCCTTATCAATAAACAAACATAAATAATATAAACACTACATGGTCGACTGGCCGCTTGTTATCAGTGTAGATTGAAAGAGTATATGCATGAAAAGTGAATATGCACAAGCTTGAACAAAAATGGACATTTAATTTCCATTTTAAGGCAAGTGTTATCATCCGCAGACTATAATAATTGGAATAGCAGTAGGCAATAGCATATCAATCATACTGTGAAAGAGACATAAGCAAAGTATTCACCAAACATGTAAAATGTCAGTCAGAAGAAATGACTTTAATCATTTAAAGATTTGCTGAACGGCAAAATTGTTGCAATGAAACTGAGCACATAATCTGCTGAACGACAAAATTGTTCCAATGAAAGCGAGCACATAATCTGCTATCAAACATGTTCAAATGGTAAAACCTGTAATAGTGAGATTAAAACACAAAAAAGTTGAGCTCATTTATTTGTAAGTGCACACAGGAGAGAAGATGATCAAGCCATGCTGTTTCATATTATACACTTAAACTCTATTGATTTCTCATACTTTTCTCATGCTGACTTTAATACAAATGTATCAATTATCAATAATTAAGCTAACACTGTGTACAACAAATGTATCAAGCATCAATTATTAAGCTAACACTGTGTACAGAAAATGTATCTAGCATCAATTATTAAGCTAACACTGTGTACAGCAAATGTATCAAGGTTCAATTATTAAGCTAACACTGTGTACAGAAAATGTATCTAGCATCAATTATTAAGCTAACACTGTGTACAGTGCTATTTTGATGCGTTTGTGCTCCACGTTGAACTAAATAGGCGAAATAGAATGTGAAGATATACAGTGGGTGGGGTGGGGTACTTCTAAAGAACTGCTCTCAGTTGATAAGTAAATTTAAGTGATGTTGCAGTGTTAAATAAATAGCTTCAGACATGAGGGCTAGCTAATTAGTGCAAATGAACAAAGAGGAAGATTGGACAGCTTTGTTTTGTGTATTATAATCAGCCCTGATCACCAGGCCTAACATAAAATAATCAAATCAAAATGTGTGTTACATTTAAGCTGACAATAAAAGCACAGTTATTTTCTATAATTTTTGAAAACATTACAAATGGTAGTGAAACAAATGAACAATTGAAATACAATTACTTACAGGAACTGCTGAATGTAATTCATCAAGGGATTTAAGGCTTAAGTCAGGGGAATAAAGATGACATTACCGTGTAACAAAAGACTTTTAAATCAAATTTTCAAGACAATCACAGAGAGCCAGCAATGCTCACACATTCACAGATGATTTCAACACATTTTGAGAAACTGCTCTACGTTCAAGGAAAGCTACCTGCAAACATGTTAAAAAATCACGGGTTTTTATCGCTATATTCCTTCGTTTTACGCTTCGTTTGCGGCAAACAATAAATGCCCTTTTTTTCTATTTTCAGTTCGAAATATGTATGGATGCACAGGTTTTACTATTCACATCCTTTTGTTTGCCTCTGTCCGTCATTTTGTTTAATTACACAAATACACGCACACCACCTTCGGATATGGTTAGCCAAACACGTGACAAACATTTTTTTTAACATAACGTTCAACGAATAACAGGTTGGTACCAGGTACGAAACGTGCGTCACGTAATTCTTCATTGAACGGAAGGCAGGTCCGGATGATCTAATACAATCAGACAGAGCAGATGTATAAACAAACATAAATAATTATAAACTAAACCTAACTATTGTGGTATTTTCGGGTAAAACATCAAATCTGGCACAAGATATAAACGAACCTCTGAAATAATGAACAGAATTTAAAGAGAGGATATATCAGATAAATACAACTTGTCATAGATAAATAGACATTTGGAAGGAAGCTGATATCCATAGGTTTAAAAAATCAGGAAATTTAGGGAGGGTGTAAATAGTGAAGATAAAATATGCACTATATGCATGTGCATGATAAATGCACCTGTCACAAGTCAGGAATGCACGGGAACATTGTTGTTACTAGACAGTGCAGGATGTGTCAGGATTGCACGAGAGAATTATTTAACACCTATTTTTTTTAAATTGAGGAGAAATATGAGTTTCAGGGGTTCCTTGACTGAATACTAATCCACATTGAACCCTCTACAACAAATTGTAGTTGTTAAAAAGCTATAAACAGTGTAGCAATACCACGTGACTTTTGGCTACAGTTACAAGTAGAAATGTGTAAACATTGGAACACAAATATAGCCATAAGTATTTTATTTCTTCATCGATTTCTATAAAATATACGCCACGCTAAGGGGAAAAGTATGGGCTTTCCGTAAAATATAAGATCTTTTTCAGCAGATTTACCGATTTTTCCATTACCCTGTGAAACCTACACGTTCCACTGTTTCACAAGGTAATGGACAAAACGGCACAGCCGCTGAAAAAGATTTTATATTTCATGGAAAGCAAATAATTGTCCCCTTAGCGTGGCGTATATTTCATAGAAATCGATGAAGAAATAAAATATTTATGGCTATTTTATTTTCCAATGTTTACAAATTTCTTCTTGTAACTGTAGTCAAATGTCACGTGGTATTGCTACACTGTATAAAGTGAGTGGTAAGTGTTTAAAATGTAAGATTAATGGATCAGAACCATGACACAATAACATGTAATAAACGTTTTTATACAACAACTTTCCTTGTAGAATATTTCAATAGTGAGAAATGGGTGTACATTTGGTAAAACGCGCATAATAAACTCCATTAAGGATAAATAAATATTTATAATTGAATATAAATTTGGTTGTGTGCTTTTTACACTTATTACAAAGAGTGCCTTTCCAATCCTGACTACCTACACATTATACTCTGAGCTATTGGACAATGTAGTGTTTATTGGGCATACAGCTCCGACACTACCTTCAATTTGAATATGACATTGTCAAGTACCTACTTCATTTCACTACTGAAGCTTGTCATTATGAAATTCCAGTTGAAATTAGATAGACAGAACATGTTATCAAACTATTTCAATTTAGCCTTTTTAGATAGTCCAATTTGTTTTTCTAGATCTTCAAATGTTCGTGTTACAGTGTGAAAATAGACTTGAGTTACTCCAACAAAGTATGTATATTTATTTTGATGGTACAATACTATCACAACTTCTTCTATATCCATGCTGGATTACAAGCTTTGTACATTGGATGAGTAAGGATGAAATAGGAAGCTAAACTTTGTAAATCATATGCAAGAAGTCAGGGTGCACGATTATTTGTCAAGATATTAGACAGCTACATAGTTGTACCAATGATGGTACAGGATCTCCTGCAGTCGGACTAACAGTAGAAGATTTATAGGTAACATGACCTGACTGGTTGTAAATCTATAGGACCAACATAGTGTGCTGCTCCCTTCATGGTGGCAACTTACAGAATATGATCAGCATGTATGCTATCTGTCACACTGTTGGGTTATAGAGATTTGGTTACACAATTATGAAACGCGCATATTGTGATACCAAATATTTTATATGCCCATTGAGGATAGATAACATATTCTTATATTATAAGATAAAAGGGTCTATTACATTATGGTAATATGCATGATGATTCTGTAGATACCATAGAGAAACAATAAAGCAGTAGTATATCAAGAAAGAATACCTGCTCGCACAACATAACAGCATTTTTAGCCCTTATTGCAATTGGCAAGAAATAACACTTTTATATTCAGCAATGTGGGCAAATAGAAAGGGTGACAACCCAGCACAGTGGTCCTTGTAATACTTCCAACACTATTAGAGTCCAGTTAGGATATTGTGACAGTGACGTTGCAGTTTATGTGTACACAAAAAATCACAACCATTGTCGAAACAGGTAGAGCAAAGTTTAGTATGTTAGATTAGCATTGAAATTATAGTTGTTTGTACAGTATAAGCCTTTATAATTGGTTTACACCGTTATAGTGGACTCGACCGCTGCGTCACTGGATTTTTATCCTGACTGGACTATACAATATATGTATTTTTTTAATAACTTTTTATCGATCTGACACAGTAGCCAACAAATATGTACGTACATAACTCTTGCCATATATTTGATTATAAGCCCATTCATTACAACTGACTGCAGACTAAAACAGGTGGTTGCTTAATTCAGGTGATCACTCAGAACAGGTTCAACTATAATGTACTATATTAATTATGAGGAGCTAATTGTTTGATAAAAATAATATTGTTCAATTTACTCAGGTATCATAAATCATTTTAACATACACCTCAACTGTGAAAGAGGACCCCTTTTCCACTGTAATTGTAGGGTCCAATCAATTAGCCGGGTATTACTCCTTATTATATAGCTTCCCAACCAATTGTGAACTCCCTGTTTTCAATTAGTGACCCTTTGAAGGCATGATTGAAAGTGAATTATGGACCCCAGTTATCTGGCATTAATGAAGAGAGATCCTCATTGATGATCCTTCAGTACTTGACATCTCATTTGCATAAACAATAGCTCATGAATATTTATAACATGCATATTGATAAGATCATAGGGTAACGTATTTATGAATTTATAAAATGTTATGTAAGATTCCAATTATATAAAGATTAAAGGAATCAGTTGTGTATACAGTTGTCTATTCATCTTGTTGTCTCATTGAACAATGTACTATATTATATGCTAATTGTTGTGCAGTGTAACAAGTCATTCAGAATAGCAAGCAATACAGAAGTCCCCTATCGGTTTGTAGCCATTTTTAATGTTTCCGTTGCCATAGCTACCACAATTTTTGTCGGAATCAAAATATTTTTTGATTGACTGACAGATGGAAGGAGGGCAAACCTATAGTCCCCTCTAGTCAAAAACTGGTAGGGGTCTAATAATTGTATGGTATAAGGTCTTAATTAAAACAATTTAGAAACAAAGCAAATCAGTAAACACCAAAGTTCATTCAAGGACCATAGCTCAACTGATGCTTGGTTCCAGTAGAGAGACCCTAATCAGGGCCAAGATGGCCTGGGTAATGATGGCCCTATATTACACGCCTGAGACCATAGACATTCTTGTGGGCAACATGTGCAGCAGACCAGCAGGGTTTATATATCAAGTACCACTCAGGTATCATTCCAGTAGTGTTTGGTCAATATCTGATCAGTGGTTTAGAAGGAGATGTCATTTAGATAGTTTTCACTTGTAAAACCTATAATTTGAGCCTATGACCTACATATGCAGCGACATTTATTGGTTGACAGTATGTTGTTTAAAGAAGTACATCTAACATCATCCTAGAACAATTACAGCCAACATCATCCTAGAACAATTACAGCCAACATCATCCTAGAACAATTACATCTTACATCATCCTTGAACAATTACATCTAACATCATCCTAGAACAATTACATCTAACATCATCCTAGAACAATTACATCTAACATCATCCTAGAACAATTACATCTAACATCATCCTAGAACAATTACATCTAACATCATCCTAGAACAATTACATCTTACATCATCCTTGAACAATTACATCTAACATCATCCTAGAACAATTACAGCTGACACCATCCTAGAACAATTACAGCTAACTTCATCCTAGAACAAGTACAGCTGACATCATCCTACAACAATTACAGCCAACATCATCCTATAACAATTACAGCTGACATCATCCTTGAACAATAACAGCTAACATCAGCTAACATCATCCTAGAACAATTAAACATTCTGCAGCAGATTACTCCACATTATTTCACACAGTCGGCCAATTATACACTGTTTTATACTGACAGTAAATTGTAAAAACTAAATTCCCAGAGCTGTTCTGAGAGTAGACCCATCTGCTTCTCACGATTTATAGTAAACTTTTCTGTCATTTATATATTCCCCATGACAATGTCAAAGATAACTTGTCTAAGCTGGTGAAACAAAGCATTTATATCTCTCTCACTTTTTCACCCACAGTGTCAGTACTTATTTCTCCATAAAAGAATTACGGTGTTCAAATGAAACCTTTGGCATTACTGGCACTAATCTGTAACGCTTTTGTATGGGTGCTGAACACAGGGAATGGTGCTGAACACAGGGTAGGTGCTGAACACAGGGAATGGTGCTGAACACAGGGCATGGTGTTGCTGAACAAAGGGCATGGTGCTGAACAAAGGGCATGGTGCTGAACACAGGGCATGGTGCTGAACACAGGGCATGGTGCTGAACACAGGGCATGGTGCTGAACACAGGGCATGGTGCATAACACAGGGCATGGTGTTGAACACAGGGCACGGTGCTGAACACAGGGCATGGTGCTGAACACAGGGCATGGTGCTGAACACAGGGCATGGTGCTGAACACAGGGCATGGTGCTGAACACAGGGCATGGTGCTGAACACAGGGCATGGTGCTGAACACAGGGCATGGTGCTGAACACAGGGCATGGTGCTGAACACAGGGCATGGTGCTGAACACAGGGCATGGTGTTGAACACAGGGCATGGTGTTGAACACAGGGCATGGTGCTGAACACAGGGCATGGTGCTGAACACAGGGCATGGTGCTGAACACAGGGCATGGTGCTGAACACAGGGCATGGTGCTGAACACAGGGCATGGTGTTGAACACAGGGCATGGTGCTGAACACAGGGCATGGTGCTGAATTCTAACACAACTAGCAGCTTAACCTATACGTACATAGAGGTAATAAAGGTGTGCTTGAATTAAAGTTAAAGCACAGAAAAGGCAAATAATGTAATAGCCTTCCAAAGACATGTAGTGCAACAATTACTGCAAGTGTCTTGCCGTAGAGTCAAAAAATAAATATGTACCTGTGTTTTATCTATTTTAAAGTATGGTCATTGTTTGGATGCACTCATGATTTAATTAATACGCTTCTGAACTTGTAACTGTACATTTTTCTACGATAAACACACTGCATATTTATAATTTCTTAAATAAATAAAATTTAAAAGAATTGTTCGGACATATTTCAGAACATTATGCCTCGACTACAAAAGGCTCTTAAAGTCATGTTTAAATCACTCAGATGAAAAACGTTACACTAAGACCATCATAATGCTAACTACAAAAGGCTCTTAAAGTCATGTTTAAGTCATTCTGGATTAGTAAACATCCTGAAAACATTGTAACTGTTTGCAAATTTGAACATTTTTGTAAATTTATTCTATGGGAGTGACATGCAAACATTTTATTTGTCTTTAATATGGGCAGGCAACAAATTTCAAAATATGCAACATTTCACATGAAGAAGAATATGCTGACACCATAAAACAAGAACATGCTGAAAATTTTTACTGTAAGTTATGCTGTTTTAGTAAATGTAGTTTCCATACCTTGAATTTATATATAATTATATAAATAAAAAAATATATGTATAAAACAAACTTATTGGAGTTGTGTGGTATTTGTTTTACATTTAGTTTCAATGTCAAAGCTAACGGGATGAACTGATCAAAAACCAAGAGCTAGTGCTGTACACCGGTCACGTTAAAGAAACACGGAGATTTGGAAAGAGCTAGGATATTGCACCAAGATTTCTTGTATCACGTATCTGTCTCTTCCCTCAAATTAATTGCAGGTCATTGGCCGAGCTCACAGAGAAAAAATGAATTACTGCACACTTAAGGCTGCCTCAGTCGAACACAAGCAAACAAACAAAAAAACACAAACAAACAAGTAAATAAATAAGCTCATACAGTTTAGCTTCAACAAATGTGTTTTACCTTACAGCACACAATTTTGTTTCTTTTATTACTGTCATGACAAGCTATTAAAGTAAAACTTAACTGTGACAGTTGATACGTAAATGACAACATCTTTAGAACTTGACAAAATAAAACTTGAAGCTTCATATAATATACATAGGAGATGCTTGCACCATAATGTTGTCATGTGATGCTGTAAAACATACATAAAACATCAATCTGTTTCAATTTAAAATCCTTTTTTTTAGTAATAAAAACACAATGACTGTGGCTGCATTTTTCATATATAATTTTATAGTATGATTCAATGAATATTAAAAAACACTTAACGAAACTAAATAAACTTTAACAGGTTTTTCATTTTATTTCAAACAACAATCAAGATAACTATTGTTGTGAATTAATTTCTAAAACATGTTTTATTTATGATTCATAATGTGAATCAAATATGTGACAATAATTCAAACCTCTCAGTTTTTGTACCCAGGTGAAAACATCACCAACATTTTACACTTTCATTAAATTGCATGTGTTCCAATATCACATGCTTAAATAATTTAGCAATAATAAAAAGGCAACTTTGCAATTAATTTTGAATATACCATGGACCAAATAATCACCAAACAACCTGTTATGATCAGACAATGCCAGAATTTAATTCAATACTATGGTAGCTTAGAAACAAGATGGTGAATTTGAAATGTTTTTATTAGATATTGCTTTAATAAGAAATAAGTGATTCCTGAGTAAGAAGATTGGAATGTGATGTGAATCTTGATCTCCAGCAATGTGTGGTACATGCATGTCATGTGATGTGAATCTTGATATCCAGCAATGTGTGGTACATGCATGTCATGTGATGTGAATCTTGATCTCAAGCAATGTGTGGTACATGCATGTCATGTCATGTGAATCTTGATATCCAGCAATGTGTGGTACCCCATGCATGTCATGTGAATCTTGATATCTAGCAATGTGTGGTACCCCATGCATGTCATGTGAATCTTGATATCTAGCAATGTGTGGTACCCCATGCATGTCATGTGATGTGAATCTTGATCTCCAGCAATGTTTTAATGATGCCTGTCCTATCTTATATCCTGCATTCAAATTGCCAAATTTTGGCTGCGTTACTATCATGGATAATGTGACAGTGTAACTCAAGTTAGAATGAGGCTGTTTAATACCAAGGTCACAAATGCAAACTGATTGTCGATATTTTTTTCTTAAAATCAGACCGGAGGCTGGACGGACATTGGCTGGTCATCGGGTGGGGGCCGGAGGAATTTAAGTCTCTTTTGATATATGCATTAATTCTCATCGGCAGTCATCCGCACAATGCCATCAGGTACATATTGGATACCTGGACATCGTTTGGCTTTCGGGTGACCTGTGACCAAATTGTATCAGCCGCCTTGATAGCCTAGTGGTTGAGCGTTCAGTTCAAGTGCAGGAGGTCTCGGGTTCAATCCCTGGCCGTGTCATACCAAAGACGAAATAAAAATGGTACCAGAAATACCCTTGCTAGACGCTCAGCATAAAAGGGAAACTGGCTTCTCTTCTCTCATACCCTCGTGGCGATGGATAACATCAGGAATGAGGTGTCGAGAGCAATTAATATAAGTTTGAAAACTTGTTTCACAATCGACCTTAAATAAATTAGTATAAACTAAATTGTATTAGACAAGTGACAATGTGACTGTTTAACACAGGTTGCTACTATCAACAGTAAACCAGCATTTCATCAGAAACTTTTGATATAAAGGCATTCCATTCCCAAAGACATTCCCTAAAAATACTGCAAACACATGAACTGACATGATCATTACAAATTATTTCAATTTTACCAGAGAAAAACTGTGAGAGGGAGACGTGAGATTGGAATGAGCTTCATTCCAACAATACTTGAGTATTGCAATGGCAAGACATTGAACAACAAATCAGCTCCGAACAATGAAAACAAAACCAATCTCTCTTGTCTAGACTTCAACTTTTTCCTCTCACACAAATCTATTACAGAGCCAATACAACACCCTTTTGAATTATTTATATTTCTCGTCTGCTGTTTTTACTTACTCATAATCGGAAAGATGAATCTATAAATGATTTAAAAATCAGCACAGAGAAAAACTGTAAGAATATTAGCTGCAGAGAAGCCAAGGTAGGAAGAGTAGAAATGATTGCAGTAATCTACAACGTCAAACTGCTGAGAAATATTGTTCATACAATACAGACAAGATGGGAAATCAAGGAACAATAGAAAGACATTAATTAAAGTTAAGGTAAAACCTTGTAAGTTATTTGATTCCATACAAGAATAAATGTTGCCTTGACAATGAAGAACATGAAAACTGAGGTTTTTTTAGAAGAGTGTCTTGCACAAAGCAGCAATAAATTTCAATGAAGGAGCATTGCTGTTGATTTTTTCTTTACACAACACAGATGCATTTGTAATATAAAATGCTGAGCATAGCCTTTATTTGCCAGTCAGCTTACTGCTGAAACATGGCAGGCATATGTGTGCCTCCTCCAAGATTTGAACCCGGCTCGCCAGATTAGACGGCAAGCGCGCAAACCATTGAGCTATGGAGATGATGCACAGATAATTCATAAGTCATACAGAATAGGCAGTATTGCCTTAAGGGAGTAGAGTCTAATCTTTAGTGAGATAGTGCAATTTTCGTTAAAAAGCGTTTTTTGTCTTAAAATTAAAGTTGTTGAATACAATAAGCATTGTATTATGATGCTCTATATGTACGCTTGAAGTTCAACCCAAAATAAATATTGATAATGTGAATTTATTGAAGCATGACTGCATTTTCATTGCGAATCTTGCTCATTCACAAACAAAGTCAACATGGCATTAAGAGTCAAAGTTTGTTGTCGGGGACATAGCCAATAGTATAAGGAACAAACTCTTACAAAGAAATAATTATGAAACAAATTCATGAACTTGTATCATGCAAAAAATCAATGATCATCAATGACCTTGCAAACCGAAAGTAGAAAAATGGCAATGTTTCTTGAATATCTTTGTAAGTATACATTTTTCAGTCTTAAACTAAGTAAGAGTTTGTTCCCCAGAGTTATATTGTAAGAATGATATACATTTTAGCAAGTACCCTTGGGCAGTTTTTGTGTTTGCGAACGAGCAAGATTTACAATGAAAATGCTGTCATACTTCAATAAATTCACTATATTAATATTATTTTTTGTTTAACTCCAAGGGTATATGAAGTTCATCATAACGCTATGCTTACTGTAAACATCAAATATCAATTTGAAGAATAAAATGCATTTGAAAAAAGCATGCACTCACCCACCATAGATCATACTCCATGTCCTTAAGCCACCAACACAAGAGACAGGCACAGAACGTACCATCAGTATTCCCCAAAAAGGATATTTCAAGTAAGCCTATATACTGCCCCTTGCAATGAATGACACACTGCATGGTTTCTGGAATTACCATATCACCTTAAAGGGAGGTAATTGCAAATGATTACTACATAGAAGTGTCTAAATTTTTACTGTGACTTTCAAACAGTGTGTATGATTATACTTTATGTACTTATAGGGCGGCTAGGTAGTTAGTCCCCTACCAGCTTCTGACCGAAGGGGACTATAGGTTTGCCCTCCATCCGTTCGTCAGTCAGTCAGGAAGTCAGTCCGTCCGTCAAAAAATCTGGATCCTGACATAACTCAAATAGTTTTCAAGCTAGGTTTATGAAACTTGGTATGTGGATAGTGGGCAATAAGGGGATTATGCATGTTTAAAAATATTTTGATTCTGACAAAAATTGTGGTTGCTATGGCAACAGAAACATTGAAAATGGCTTGAAACCGGTAGGGGACTTCTGTATTGCTTGCAATTCTTAATACTTATTAGACCAAGATTTAGGATGGTTTTCTGTGGTGGTAGGAGCACAATTCCTGTTACAGTCATTAACCAGTAGGTCATTTTCAGATACCTGCATGTACAATCTCTATATGAATAGAGCTGCCAGGATATCCAACAATACCTGCATGTACAATCTCTATATGAATAGAGCTGCCAGGATATCCAACAATACTCTATCTAGCTGGACCAAACAGTATTTCGTTTATCAAAAATGAACTGATGATGGACAGAAGAGGGAAATAAAATGAGTATAATTCAGGGTAAGGTATAGGTTTTAGTGTGTTTAGTGCATTTTTATCAGTATGGCATGGATTTATTGTCAATTTGTCAAAATGAATGAGTGTCTTATCAACAGCAGAATAAACTGTTCCTGACAGAGGATATCAGTATTGGCTGTTTGTTCAAAAACCTATACCATACCACCTTATCTTAAGCGGTACTCTAAGTCAACTAGTACAGACCAGTTCTAGTTCACTAGCATCAGGTAGTTGTATATAATATGAAAATACATTACTCTGACAGAGCACTCGGTTTATTCGTTTAATTAGGATATATGTTTACATTTGGGCAATTTATTCTAAGCAAATGAAGCATATGAGCAACTGGCAGTGAAGACAAATGTATGATATACAGAATGATTTAAACAGTCAGCCTGTGGTGATTTAGAGATCATCAAACTACAACATCCACCACCTCTGGTGAACCAACTCGTTCTGAGGGAAGTTATTTCACATACAGCAGGTCACCAGGGACAATGCCTCCTTTTCAAAAAACACAACAGTTGTTGCATATTACTTTGACAAAAACCTCCCTCTAAGTTTTTGGACTAGGACACAAATACCACAGCCTTTTTTCCACTTAGGAGAAAAACTTCCCCATTTAATATATTGAACCCTATTAAAAAGTTGAATATTTTGCTCTTGTATCTTGATTAAGAAGAAATAAAGTAATTAAATACTTCAAAATCACTTCAATTATCTCACTGAATCCTATATGTACCTGTGTTTTATCATAGAATAAAGCATAGTCACAAGTTTGGATGCATAGTAATTAAATAACAAGCGCGTAGCACAAGTGATTTAATGTAAGCATCTAAACAAGTGACTGCATGTGCTTTACTATAGATAAAACACAGGCTCATATACATTATTTCGATTCTAACATAGCCAATATTTCACATTTGACAACAAATCAAGACAGTAACCGCAGGACTATTTTCTTCCTTGTAAGGCACTTGAAGTGATTTGCCTTATCTGTGTTTTATTGGGAGTTTGTCCTGCACAACATGTTTTCCTCTGCATGTATATAGCGGAAACCGCTGGTTGTGTTAGAATCCTTATTCGCTAAGTGTGTTAATTCAAAAACTGATTTTGTGGATTTCACCTCAGTTTTCACTTAAGCTAGAATCTTCTGCAGTGAATTGTATTTCCTTGAATGAGAGGTAAGTCTACTGGTCAAGTCATGATTGATATGTATGTACAGTATAAGCATGCATACATGCAAACCATTGACATCTGTTAAAATATCAAGACATGAAACATTGTAATAACATTTGAGAAATGCTTTATGTGGTTTTACAGATTATGTCGGCCATCTTGGATGCCATCTTGGATTTTACCCCATTATCCTCATCAAATTTTGTTCCTGTTATTCAGTATAGGATTACTTTTTTAAAAATCACTTAAAAGTTTTTGTTGCAATTAGTTCTACCTTAAGTGCTGTTTAGCCTTGTCTGTACATACCCATAGGGCTGGCAGACACTCCCCATATTTAAGAAAATAAGAATAAAAGTCAGACATGTTGTTATAATTAATGGCTGGAAAATCATAACAACTAGCTGTAAGAAGTCATCATTCATTTTAAACAGGCAGACACAGGTGCAGATTTGTAAATTTTCCTGCAATAAAGCTAAGAAAGAATCTATAAAATCATCATAAAACTATCTCTGTATTACACACAGGAAGCCACCACGAATGGTTTATTATCCCAAAAAAATCTGGCTGGAAATTCAATGTAAATTCAACCATATCCCTGATAACATCATGAAACAACTTTCACTTTCATAAAATCTTTACCAAGATAGCACAGCAATAATGGACCCTAAATGGCACACTTATGAATATAAAGGGATCATAAAAGGACCCATAAAACAATGGCCCAGTAGCATTTATTGCTAACCCTTAACTACCACAGCAAAGAAACCATGACATTGAGAGAATGCTATAAACAATATGATGGACATTACCCTAAAGTTAACATGGTCAATTACTGAGTAATAAAACTACTAACACACAATGTACACAAAGGCACAGAACCGATGAACAGATACATAGTCCAAATATAAATCTCAGACACATTGGACATTGGGCAATAAAATATTAATGTTGTTCCTGAAGCCACATGGCGAAAACAGCAACAGAAGACTGAAACTCAAAGCCATGGATATATCAGATGTGTAACATAGTCATTGAGCATCACTAGAACAAGAAGGTATGGGAGCATGCTTAGGTGCAAACAAACTTTTAGGTCCCATATGTCGGACCAGGTTACCTTGCTGTGGGTGTCACCTCATCTTACAGTGTGTTGTACTGAGTTCATGTTCCCCATGCTCCTCTCATGTCATTGTAGGCTGAACTACTTGCTCATGAATATATTCGATGTTATTGTGATGTTTGAGGGGTGATAATGTAAATGTAGTTACACATTCTATGAGCATGCACTACTTTGCTATCTAAATCAATGCCTCATGCATTCATCTGTCATATTGTTTTTAAAACTTGAAATATTGTATTTACAAGACATGTCTAATGTAATGACATGCAGAATTCCAGATAAAACAGTGATCCTGCAGCCACTCCATTAGGTCACCAGACTGTAGGTGTGACTTACACTTCCATGTCCTTCACTTCATGTGTCTGCTATCCTGCTTGAAACAACATAAAAAACAACATGCAGCAGAAAAAACAGTGTAATGCAAACAAATAATAGAGATGTTGTTTTTCAAATGACCAATACGAGATAAAATACAAAGAAATTAATGGAAAAGGATCTCACATGTTGGAATGCTTGATGCATATGGCTCCAAACTGCTAGCAATTAGCATAGGATACTACCTAAATCACTGCATTTTAATGATTAAAAGATGCCTCAAAGTTTCATTCCTGATCTTATTCTTAAACTTAACTAGGCAAGTAATTAAAGATTAAGATAAACTTAAAACAGCAGGGATAGAATATCAAACAGATTGGCAGAGTTTCTGGCATTTGTCTAAAAAATCCTGATTTTAGTAGGAAATTGAAACTACAACAAAAACACACACTTCGTTTCCTTGGAAATCTACTCTTGAGAAATATCCTTGAATGATATCATTCCACTGATTTTATTATGAAAGATGAAGGCTATTATAAACACTGTAAGTACGAATGATTGACAGTGATGGGAGGTGTCAGGGTAGGGCTGGTAGATCTAAGTCAAGTCTCAGATTTCAAGGAAAATCTGCTTTCAATACATAAATTGTTGGGCAATGATTTCCATCAAAACAAATCATGTAAAGAACTATATAAAGGTTAGATTGTTGATAACATCCAGAAAATATCCACCAACTAAAGTCTAGTGAATATTGCACCTGGATAGAGAAGTCCACATGTTGTGTGGGGGGATAACTACTTGTGTGGGATATTTTAAAGCCACTGTTGGACTGTTAAAACAATGGTTCATAATGACATTTCAAGAGCCAACCCTGACATAAGGAAAGCCTTGCTTGACACAGATATATACATAATACACATTGGTATAGTCCAGTTAGGATATTGTGACAGTGATGTTGCAGTTTATGTGTACGCAAAAAAACACAACCATTGTCTAAAGAGGTAGAGCCAAGTTTAGTATGTTAGTTTAGCATTGCAATTATAGTTGTTTGTACAGTATTAGCCTTTATAATTGGTTTTACACCGTTATAGTGGACTCGACCGCTGCGTCACTGGATTTTTATCCTGACTGGACTATATAACTAAACGAAATATTTTAATCATGGCAGCAGTGACAGAAACAAATGCTAAATACTTATAAACACATGCAAAACCCTATAGAAAATCCATCTGGAATTCCGGTGGAATAATTGCATTCTGGTGGGATTCGTCTCCAGAATTCCACCGGAATCATTATTCCATCAGAATTCCACCAGAATTATTATTTCACCAGAATTCCACAGGACCACTGGTATTTACTTGAGTGCTACAGATTGAGTATGACATACAGACTTGAGGTGTCTAGTTGAGTGCTACAGATTGAGTGTTTGCCAATTATGATAGCTTGTCTTGCCATCCCATGGTATTATTTGCTGGTATCACTAGTGCTTTATTTGGACAATGTATGACTTTAAATCAGCCATGTCTGGTTCTTCAAGCATCATACAAATGTCTTCTGCCAAATTATCACCATAAAGCAATTTTCCTTCCATGAAATGTGTATTATCAAACATTTGTATGTATTCAGTGCCAGGTAATAAGATAGACAGGAAATTAAAATCAGTATATCAACCAAAAAGCAGACAAAATGGACTCAAAAGGTTTAAATTACCCCAAAGATATTTCAACAAGTGCTATCATATTGTAGACATATGAGTCAAACAAGAAAAGCAAAGTCTTGATTTATATCTCAGCATTTCCTACAGTATCACCATAGCTGACAACCATTATCATAAATATATCATAACAACTTACAACTAGAGGCAAAAACCACACACAGAAAACACCAGAAATAATTGGAATTAAAGAATCATAAATTGACAGCACGTAGCAGCAGTACCAGGCATTCTGACAGCTAAATGTGACCAGGGATTACATAGGAAAGCAGCTCACTTTGGCAGCAAACACATGCTAAAAAAAGCTTCGCTAAACTGTGAAATAGGAACTTAACAAAAAAACTTTGAAGAAAATGAATTAATAACACACAACTCCCATTATTCCATGGTGCCTTTCGCAATTCTGAGTTCGCCTTGAGCCTTTGACTACAACATACGCTGATCCTTAAAAACTTACACTTGTAAAGTTGACCAAATTGTTGATAAGGGATTATTGATATTATTAATGTACCATTTAGTAGTTGAAAGTGACTTGAAATGTTGGTAGCATCACAATGCTTTGGCATTTCACTTTCTATTACAATAATTTACAACAAATACCTAACTTGTTTTAAACGTTTTCATTTTCATAATTATTGTACACAAATATACAGATGTGTTTAGCAAAGATTTTAGCCCATTCTTTATTTTCATTTGTAAAGTTAAGAATCTATTGAATGTATTATGACACCTGACCAGATAATACAATGAACTACAAATGTACCAATTTATGGCACCAGATAATACACTGAACTACACTTGTACCAATTTATGGCACCAGATAATACATTGAACTACAAATGTACCAATTTATGGCACTAGATAATTCGTTGAACTACAAATGTACCAATTTATGGCACTAGATAATAGTTTCTTTTCTGAACATGAAAATGAAGGTTTTGTATTAATATTGATATGTTAATCAGTGTAACAAAACACTTACAATATTCCTAGAAAAACTTAGTAACTTATTTACATTAGTTATGATTGACAGCTTTATCATAAACAAACAATGTTTTCCATTTTTTTTACAGAATACATAAAATCATAGAACAAGAAAGAAAATTCTGATATGAAGTTCAGTGCTCTGCTTGTGAACGTAAATATCTCCAGGTTTTATATACCATTAAAAACTATACACTATAAGACACAGCGGGTGACTGATAGGAGGTCTTAAATCATATGATAAGGAATAGATTAGCAGATTCTTAGTAAAATGTCAGTTGACACATTCACAGTGTGGGGTTGATTTTTATTAGCAGCATGCCTTCATTCCTGTCCATTAGCAATGAGATTATAATGATCATCACTTATTACCTCCCTTTAACCGTGATTAAATACATAGAGTTTCACACCAAGAAGAGAAAACAAAATCTATAGATCCTGTAGGTGTTTCTTATGGTGTCTCGGCAAACTTACTAACAGAAAACTTGAACCATGCAGCTCTCAAAGATCTCTAAAGGTTGGTTCCCATATGGTAAACTTTTAGAAACTGCAATTAACATTTCTAGTAGCAGTATTCTATAGAATGACATTTGAGCAGATATCCTGCAGGTCTAGTTAAATCAAATAATATGACTTCAAAAACTGGAACGCAGAACAGATCCAGGAAATAATGGCACCCAACAGCAAAGCTATTCAAAGCTTAAGAATAAATAAGAGTAACTGAGAGGCACTTCAAGGCTTAATGGGAATAAAATTACTCAGATATATACATATAATTTAGTACAATTAAGTGCTCAAAGACCTGTTTGTAAAACTTGATGAATAGCATTGTAACAGCTTTGATCAAATTTAATTTTAAATCCTATATGAATACATTTCATCAGATACAGATCACACTCCTTAGGAACAGCTACATGTAGTTCAAATTAAATTTCAACATGGGAAAACAAGCATAGGCAATTATGGTTTCAGATAAACAATCATATGCAATGATGCATCAACATAAAAACCCAAGTTCTAGTGCCATTTCTAGCTTTTATAAGGTAGAGGTTATGTGTCGGAATTCTCAATAGGTCATTGCCATACTGTTTGTAAGACTTCCAAGTACACTGCTTTCTAGGACAGCATTGTCAAACTGAAATTAATTGGTATGTAATCCTTTATATATAACAGCTCCAATTTATCAACGGCAATGGTTCTTTTTTTGTCCGTCTTTGACAAGCCTGAGTTACAGATTTTTATATCTAGGCTTTTCACTATTATAACATATAATTCCCAACATCACATTGTGTGTGTATGGTCAACTTTTACTTCAGGAAACAACATCTCAGTAGACCAAACAGCATCACAGTAGACCAAAGCATGAGATAGTCAGCTAACGGGAAGTCATTAATTATGTGTTTAATTCACCATACAATCCTCCATCCATACCGTTATCACGTCATTCAGAGAATTGAATAAATCATTAATGTGTCAATAAAACACTATCAGGTCTTGTAATTATTCTTGCAACAATTTTTTGTCTCTCATAAAACTAATTTGGTCCATAAACAGCATGCATTTTCATTATTGTTACACAAACAATCTTTATCAAGGTAACAAGCAAAACTAACACTTGAAAGATAGCAGACAGTAGGCATCAACCAGACCTTTGGTAACTTCAAACATAAATGAGGTGGAAACAATTAGATTCTAATTAATATAGTAGATGTGTAGGCAGGTGAGATAGCCTTGCAGGACAAACGGTCACACCCACACATATAGTTATCAGGGGCAATTTAGTGATACTGTGACACCACACATAAAGTCATGTGGGAATATATTGTGCATGAAACTACATGGTCATGGGAAATTATATAAAACGTCCTAGGGACTGATCTGATCCTTATTTTTCTAAATTAAATTCAATTATATCAAAGTTTAGAACAATTTTATCATACATAGCTGAATTTCTAGCAGATTTGTACAACAACAAACTGGGACCATATACGCGGTAAAAATATAATCATTATTCCTTTTCCAATTGCCCTGGTCAGAGAATCAATTCTCACACAGCTCATAGTTTATGTGGAAACAATAAAGGAAGAGAAATGATGAACATACAACATACATGGATTACAGTAAATCAGGGAGTAGTCTCACACCTGAGCACTCTCATACACACTTCTAGATTGTCTAATGGAGGATAGATTTAATTACATGGTCCACATCTTAGCTAGCATCAATCAACTATAGCCTTTGCAATACATACATACAACATTAAACCAATCCGATTTCACTAAGACAATGAGTTACAGGAAATCAACCTAAAATACTTGAGAAGACAGAACAAGTTGCAATGTTGTTGCATATCTTCAATGTTCACACTTTCCGGTGTAACCCGGTACTGTAAGGTCAACCATAGATACATGTATTGTAGTAAAATCAAGCAGTTAAATCAATGTTTTAAGGGTTTGTTTTGAGTAATTAGCTTCACCAAACACCATGAAATTAGCATTTATTGGGATTCTATGGTCTAGACAATTATATTGAAGATTTCTGTCCATCGGTCATTCTCAGAGATACCAATGGTCAATGGATGACTTGAGGTCACTTTTGACATTGAAGGTTATCTGTAAAATTGAAGAGAACTAGAGAGAACAATGTTCTGCAACATTTCACCATTGGTCAGGCATGTGCAGCATGTTTGATTGTCATCTGATGCTATTCTGGAACATGTTCATGAGACAAGGTTGGGAATCAAGAACATCCATCAATCAGTTCGGTTCAAATAACAAACAAGTTATGAGACTAAAACTAACAGTCAATCAAGCACATCTGCTAGCAGAATTTGTTATTGAACATTTGAAAGATGTAAAAACATTTTGCAAGAAACAAGTTAACAGTTCATCAGTGGGCTAACTGTGCGTGCTGAGCTGCAACCAGCAGAAAATTCGTCACCAACTAATCAAATCGGCAACACTTTGGCTCCAAGTAACTAATAACACACTGCGTTTTTCTATTTTATTGCCATGTAATTGAAATTTCCAACAGCGAACAATGGATTGAACATGCACATGATAAATGAAAGAATTTCAATTATTGGTGCCAGTTTTTCTTCTTCAAAGTTCCAAAAATAACCATGCTCTTAATGAAGCTCCTCACCAATACCATAAAGTTAACGGCAGTTTATCTTCAATACCAGAAACATCTCTACACACATTTCCAAAATGTCTTATGCGTAAATTAATTTCAACTGTTTTCAGCTGATGACATTTTTCGCTTCCAATGGGAATACTCTTCAGTTCATTTCTAAGCTTTATGGTTTATCTCCAAAAAATATTTGTCCTTTAATGAGTCACAAAGGTATATTAAAAGGTCATAAGAAATACCCATAAAGGGATAAACGAGGAAGTTGGTGATTTTTTCAATGATAAAGAAAGATTAGTCTAATGGTACTCAATTTTATGTCAAAGAAAATTTTCCCTTAAATTCCATTGGACAGAATTATGTGGTATGCAATAAAACGTTCGGGAAGAATAATGGTGGATACGTGAACTGTTACTGTATTAGATCAATTTCCCTTCTTATAGTATTGTGTTCTCATTTAAAATTTCGATTCGCCTAGACAATCAATCTGGTGTCATATTAATTCGATGCAGGAACAAAGATTTTCAGTTATAGGTAATGGTTATGTTACTGGGAGTTGTAAAAATGTGCTTTGTCGGGACTCGATCCCTTGTTTGGGACTCCAGGGTACTGTTTTATCAAAGCACTTACGGAAAACTTAAATTTACGTTCAAATTTAAATTCTTAGTTATTCTTTAAAACCTACACATTGTGGATAAAAATTGTTTGTAGAGGCTCATTGACTGAATAGTTATTGATACTGAACGACTCTTTGCTACAATTTGTAGCTATTAAGGAATTATAAGGAATTTGAATTTGAGCGTAAGTTTAAGATTTTCGTAAGTGCTTTGATAAAACAGTACCCAGAAGCCTAAGATGCTTTCTTGCTGATTCTAAAATGAAAATCTAATAAAAATAAAAGCTGTCAAATGCTTAATATAATATACATGTATGTACCAGGTTTTGATAAGGTAGGAAGACATTTTCCATCTTCACAAACAACAAGTAGAATGCTTATCAAGCTTGCCCGATTTTATGGGTCAGTTCAAGATCAGATATTCGATTTTTCTTTTAATTTAAAATAGTAAAAAATACATACCTATGATAAGCACAGCAGGAAAACAGCACATGAAATGAGAAAAAAAGAACATTTTATGAACACATTATTAATTAGTATCAGCAAGGACAATTATCACATTTAAAATCACATTAAAGAATTTAGCATGCCTCTCTGTGAATACATGGCCACATTTACAGGCACTGAAGACAATGCCTTTCCAATCATGTATCTGTTGAACAACAGCACTGTTCAGCATTATCACCATGCATATAGTATGACAATACACCAACATTTGAGAAGGTTACCAGAGAATACACCAACATTTGAGAAGGTTACCACGATAATACACCAACATTTGAGAAGGTTACCACGATAATACACCAACATTTGAGAAGGTTACCAGATAATACACCAACATTTGAGGAGGTTACCAGATAATACACCAACATTTGAGAAGGTTACCAGATAATACACCAACATTTGAGGAGGTTACCAGATAATACACCAACATTTGAGAAGGTTACCAGATAATACACCAACATTTGAGAAGTTAATCACCATGCATAAAGTATGATAATACACTTGGAAAGGTGCAAGGAAAAAATATGTTATTCTATCTATAATTAGTATACATTCTAGTTGCTGATATTTTCTTCAAACTTTTTAATATTTTGTCAGTAATATCTACGAGGGATGATCCATATATAATGAGAAAATGCTTATACTTTTGTTATGATCTGTCAGATTTTACGCAAACTTTAGCTGGAAGTAATAACATACATTAGCAATGTTTCCCTTTATTTCCATGATTACAGCGACACAATGCTAAAATCTATGGTTGCTAAGGTAACCCTCGATACGCCAAGGTGGGGTATTTTTCGGAGATTTCACCATTTTCGCGCAAATTCAAACCCTCACAGTTCCCATGTAAGCAACAGCAATGTGATGACAATTGGTACTTGTGGTCACATATTTATGACTCGCCTGACTGATGATGACGTCATACACGGATTGTGTTGTCATTCGTTACGTCACGCACGTGTGATCGTTCCATGATAGCAAACATTACCGACGACAAAACAGTTTCAATAAAATATTTAGTTTTGAAGAAAACAAGTTATAATAAAATTGTGCATGATATGGATAAATCATTTCGTAATCATTTCATGTCAAAAGCTTCGATTTGTGAACATAATAACGTATTTAAAATGGACTGGGAAGAGACTAGAAATCTAACGCAAAGTGGACGTAACATGACGTCACGTCAGAACTACGCACGAAAATGTTGGATGTTTTGTTTGATATTCCTACGGATGACTATCGTGATAATTTTTTCAACTTTGTATGGCATTGGCAAAGACGTATAAATATTAAAGGATGATAATCTGAAAAGTTTTTAAAAATTAATACAGTAAGGGCCCTAAGGAATGCGATCGTCAAATTGATCAAAGTTAAATTCTGAATAGTGTTACAAGGTGCAAAAATGACGTTGCCCCGCCTACCGGTTCCATAGGTCGGCAAAAATGTTCGAAACAATTTATTTTTCGATATATTTGAAAACAATTTCGTACGTTTTCTCCTAATATATGTTTTAACCACCACATATAATATGTTTAGAAAATACTAAGTAATAACAAAATTATAAGCATTTTCTCATTATATATATATCATCCCTCGTATATCAACATTATCAAAGCATTTATTTATGATAAATAAGAGCACAAGAAGTCATTTACAGTTGTTTAATGTAGAAAGGTTGGACTGTGTCTTGTTAAAATCACAGGTAACTGTATCATTAATAAAGATTAAACAAAAAAGATTTTTTTATAAAATTTATAACATCTTAGAAAGGTGCATTTGTACTAAAGTGGTCAAATGTTCATGGTATCATAAACAAGAATTGACTTTCGATATCTTCATAAAGTAATTACATTCATAGAAAACACCATAAGAACTACCTCCATGCAAAATCCCATCGAAATTAATCGACTTGTTAAAAAGTTATCTAGGAAATGTATACCACGGTGTCCAGTCAGTCACTGAGGTGCATTCAATAGAAATGACAATGCTATTCTAAACAAGAAAAAAGAAAGTGATTGCACGCCCTATGTGTTTATTTTCTTATTTTTGGACGGATTTTTAAAATATTGATATCAAATTAAAGACGAAGTTCTCTAGTTTCTGACTAGGTAAATATATTCAAAATAACACCAGCATTATTGAAATGTTTATTAAAACAAACTGCACCTTAGTGACTGTGTGGACAATTTCCTGTGCAATAAACCTTTCTAAGATATTATAAATTTTATAAAAAAAATATTTTTTAGTTTACTCTTTATTAATGATACAGTTACCTGTGGTTAAAATGACATAAACATTCATTAAACAGCACATTGGTTACATTTCTGTATCATAAATCAAAGTAACTCCTGATCCTCACCATTAAATCATAAACAAACATTAATTTTGAGAAAGCATTACTACAAAACATTGAAATCATTTGCAGCTGCGGTTACCATACCAACATTTAAAATCTAATGAAATGTTTTTTTATTTAATTAGGTTACACTTTCTAAGAAACTGATTATGGTTAATGCTTACGTGGTGTGATTAAAGATATATTTAATTAAAGCAGTATGTTCATTAACATGATGAGGCCTTATTGGGCTTTAACAGTTTGAAAAAACGGCGCCAATTAACGTGGGTACATGTCCTCATGCACACAGTCGTCCATAAAAGTCATAGTAACCCTGTAAGTAAATTAAGTAAAAGAGCTGCGTGCCTGGATTTATATGAGACTAGATGAGTTCCCTACTTTATAGGAACCTCTCTGGCCCCTTGGACATGAAGTTAACAAGGTCAAGTGTTGATCCTTAGTCTAGAAGAGCCCTGGGTCAAGTGTTCAATAAATTGAAGCAAACTATCCTGACTGGATAGATTTACAACATTCTAGTGATAACTCAAGTCACAAGTTGTCCAGATTTCATTAACCTTGGTCAGTTTTATGGTTTCCTGTGGTCACTATGGCAATAAAGTTTTAGCGGAGTTGATTAAACTACAATATAGAATTTCTCTTTAAAGACCTGATGTGTGACTAACAAGTAGATGAAAATTGGGAATCTTCTATTAAACATTCTTTTACAGCATATTGAATGTCATTGATATCTTACACTAATGCAAGAAAGGTGGATTGCAGCAAACATCAATGAATGTTAACATCTACGGAAGTTTGTCTCTAAGTCTCTAGTTATAATTTTGCAAAGAATATATTCATACACAGGTCTCCATATGACCAAGCTCTTAGTGACTCAAGCTTCACTTTGCATGTTTTATTGTTTTAAGTAGATATTTCATACATATTTACATATGTTGATGCTACACTATACTATGGTTCTCAACAAACTGAACATATTCTAAGAGTTTTGTAATAAAATCAGGATTTCCAAGGTAATACAATACTAGCATGCATTTATACATTCATTGATACATACAGATATTGACCGAGTCTGACATACAAGGCCAGTGAATCATTGCAACTCCTATACATGTAATTCTATTTAAATCTCTAAAATACATTCTATGTTCATGTAGATCTATCAACATCTCCAAAATACTTCATATTTACATGTAGATCTATCAAGATCTCCAAAATACGTCACATGTACATGTAGATCTATTAACATCTCCAAAATACGTCACATGTACATGTAGATCTATCAACATCTCCAAAATACGTCACATGTACATGTAGATCTATTAACATCTCCAAAATACGTCACATGTACATGTAGATCTATTTACATCTCAAAATACTTCACATGTACATGTAGATCTACATAGGATCCATCATTAGTTGTCTTTGGAGATCAACATTTCTTAAACTCATCACGAAAACAAATTATTAAGCTCGCCAAATAATTTCATGACGATCTCAAAGACAACGAATGACAGATTCTTTTTATCACATTACCATAGTTACCAAGTCAATACAATGTCAATAAGAATGTATTTAAGCCGGTCGACATTATGTTTTCGCCCGGAAAAGCTGGTGACTTCACGCATGTTGGAGAACATAGTTCCTTCACTTGTTCTCACATGGAATATCACAGCATTTATGTGATAAATTAACATCTCCAAAATACTTAACATGTACATGTAGATCTATGATCTATTAACATCTCTAAATCACTTCTATTTTTCTTATTAACAACAATTGATTCTCTTAAAATGTTTAAACATTATTCAATCATTTTTATAGCAATATATTGAAAAAAAATCCTTCCCACTTAATCAGCTTTTTATAATGCCACCCACCAATTTTTTTTAAATATAAATTTGGATGGAATTGTCTGGCAATTTTATTCATTTATATCAAAGACTAACTGAGTCACAGTTACATTTTGATCCAAACCCTATACCATTCTCAAATATTTAAATCTATATCCATTTTGTTCTCTAAAATCAAAAATCTACAGAAATCAATTCATATCAAAATGTCACAAAATGTGAGAGTTACCTCCTGTTCAATTAATATAAGAGCGTAAAAAAACGAGACATTCAGTTTTAAGCGTGACAAGAAGTGCAGACATGTCTCTGCGAGTGTGCTGATGCATACAAATAATGCATAAATTGCTGACACCAGGATTTTAGAGCTGTGCGTGCAGTTTTCAACTCTCACACACTCGGTGCAAGAATCCATGTTTTAAAATGTCAATTACATTTCCTGCAAATGATATATACAAGGCGTGCTCAATATTTTATTTTATTGCCAAGAATCTAGCCGGTGATAGTAGTCACACTTTTTAGATTATTGTAATGAGATTTTTACATCAGTTAACTATCATTGGAGAGCTTTTTCATTATCACATCAGTGGACATAAAACCATCAGTTGTATTAAAGTTTGATTTATTTTAGCATAAAAAGGCCACAGAAATCCGTATTACCCTTTATTGAACTTTTTTAAATCCCTATTTTCAAGTGTCATACTTCCCGACAGCCAGAGAATCCCTGCAGTATTTTTATTATGGAATTACTGTCCTACGGCACGTGTTTTACGAGCTTCAGCAATCCCTGCTTTTGTTCCATGCATATCGTCTTCATGTATTTCAACAAAGGAAAGATTAATGAGGCTATTTTATTTAGCAGCATTAAGTCACCCACTCAGACTCTGTAAAACACAACAAGCGAGACATTGTAGCTTGATGGGTATGAGAGCTTGATGGTAGGAGACTGTGGCCAGCATGCAATACAAAATCGATGCAATAAAAGCAAAGGTTGACAGTGGACAGCGGATAATTGACACTTAAACAATTCTCTACCAGACAAACCGGAGATAAATTCATTGAATGGAATAAAACAATCTGTATTAACGCCATCTTAATAGGAGCTAATTATTGGAGTAACAGTTGTTTATTGGCATCTGGTTAAATCACCAAAACAAGTACATAATTCATAGTAGATTAAACAGTACTGCCAACATAAAGATAGTTTTATATAAATTATTATCAACGTTGGTTTTCAGTTAATATAACATGCAACAAATGAGTTACTTTAGGCTACTGCTGTTTGAAATATGTGGCCTGGTGGATACACTTTACAGTTTCTAAAGCAACAGGAATAGCGGCGTTTGATTTTGAAGGTGCAATATTAAAGTTTAAAATTAAATTCACAGCATTTTTCAGACAATCATTAATTACAATAACCTTGTTGCACCAAAGGGACGAATTGATAATCAGAATCAATTAAGTGATGATGTCAATTAATCATTGGAATCAATTAAGTGATCTTGTCAATTAATCATTGTGATAAATTAAGTGATGTTGTCAATTAATCATTGTAATCAATTAAGTGATGATGTCAATTAATCATTGTAACCAATTACGTGATGATGCCAATTAATCATTGTAATCAAGTAAGTGATGATGACAATTAATCATTGTAATCAATTAAGTGATGATGTCAATTAATCATTGTAATCATTTAAGTGATGTTGTCAATTAATCATTGTAATCAATTAAGTGATGATGTCAATTAATTATTGTAATCAATTAAGTGATGTTGTCAATTAATCATTGTAATCAATTTAGTGATGGTGTCAATTAATCATTGTAATAAATTAAGTGATGATGCCAATTAATCATTGTAATCAATAAAGTGATGATGTCAAATTATCACAGGAAGTGCAGGAAGTTTAAATGAGATTTAATCATAGTTGTAGCAGCGCTTGTACCTATAATATTAAGATGTAATGTAAAACCACTAACAACTATGTCCGGTAGGAAACCTAGAGATATAAAAATTCACTTAAATTAACAATTAACAATAAATAAGCTATTTAAAATAGATGCTCATATTTCAAATAAACCAGAGGTTATCACTTTAAAAAATCTTTGTTTTTAAAGATCTTATCTCTCTCAATTTACTGATAAAATTTGGTACTCAAGAAAAAATGTGATCTTAGATTAAGATCTTTAAAAACTTGATTCACCCCTTGGAGAAAATGGTATCAGTTTAACAGAATGTTAAGATGGTGTCCAAGATAATAGTCCCAAGAATAGGTAATCAGAGTAATTTGTTCACTTATCACTTTGAATCAAGTAATTGTTTTACTTGTAAGTCAAGCTTACTCCATGTTTTCTAACCAAATCTGTCAACAATTACTAAAATCTAAATTTGTTATTCAAAAACATTGAAGTGAATAGTAAATCATAATTTCTTTTCCCAGTGGTTTCGTAATGTAAATCATATACACAATATTATTACAATGAACACCTGATAAAATATCAAATGACTTTCTTAACAACTGGTGATGTTCACAATTGATTTCATCTTCTTAGAAATCTGTCATAATTTAAAGAGAAATAGTCTGAAAGTTTCTAAGAATTGGTCCTTTTTTTGTGGTAATAAAGTTAGTCCTTGTTTAATCTATGACTTAATGTCACCATGGAAACGGGTTGCCTTATTTGAGTTGATATTTCATGTAACTTAACTTCCTAATATTTATAATACTATAAGATTTCCTGGTAATTCTATGGTAAGCCACAGTAGCTCGAGCTGTCATCAGTGAACAAAGATTTGTCTAATGTTCCATGAATTCTGATGATGTTTTAATATGCTTCCAAGGTTAAGAAGCATTTGCTGATATAAATATCTAATTGTCATTATTCGAGAAAATATTAAATAGTTGTTAGAAAGTCGTTAAAACAACATACAAATAATATGGTATATCATACAAAGTCAACTGGATTAATTTAAATACCAACAAATTTCATGAGAAAGATAAAAATTTACTTTAATATAAATCAATTAACCATGATGGTTTAAATGATAATGAATAAGAATGAAAATGCTTGAACAACAAAATACACTTATCAATATTTCAGCTGCAATAACACAGTTTATTTGTACTTGTTATACTAGTAAGTTCACCACTTACAAAGTGTTCCAAATGAATTTTCTCAACAGTAGAAAATTATTATACACTCAAGGAATTTAAAAACGTCTCACCTTATTCAAAGCCCAATATCGCTCATAGTGTTTATGTTATTGCAATTTAGTTTTACATGTTTATTAATTGATCTTTCCGATGTGTAAATCAGTTTAGTTTGTAATAAAATGTTGTCTCGTTATTTTCAGGGAATCCTGCAAGTGCACACTATTTCATTACAAACTAAACTGATATATATGTAGGAAAGATCAATAAATACCCATGTAAATTATATTGCAATAACATATAATACTTTAAGCGATATTGGACTTTGAATTAGGTGAGGCGTTTTTAAAGTCCTTGAGTGTATTGTTAGAAACTAAACACAGAAAATGTTTACCCCCAAAATCTCATTTTTTATTGAGAGGAAGTTACTAATAAATATTGATACTACTTGTGTTATTAAGGTTAGTAACAGTAGAGTAATCATTTACAAAGCATACACCGATCGTGCTCGGCTTCATCAATTTACAGTGATCATGGTTCTATGAACATGTTTGGCTTTTTCTAATTATATTTTCCTGGCAGGGATTAGTGAAGGATTCTCCCCGTCATAAAGAACCTATTTACATAATTTGATAGTACACTACGAGTCAATGAACAGCATAGAACCAACCAATGGATTCAATTTTCTGGCCAAAGGTTTGTGCCGAGAGCTATGAATATTATCCTGAATAACACTGATAGTCAGCTACAATACATAGCAATTCCAATCATTCAGTCTGGTCAACTTATAATTGGAATATTAAAATTGACAGTTTGTGAGAAAAAGCTGTAGCAGGAACAATTTATTGATTTTGTAAGACTGAAGTTTGGTCAAGCATTGGACAAAGAAAGGAATGAGTAAATATTATGACCAACTGTGTTTAGAATATAACCTACATTATGAGCCAATGAAAACGCCGAATTTTGGCGGTTAAATGAAAATTTAATCATTAAAATTTTCTCTTCACAGACTTGACGTCATGCATTGGCGCTATTTTCTATCGGCCAATCAGAATGTAGAATGTTATATTCTAAGTAAGTTAGAACATATTAAGTAAATTTTAATGACTAAAAAGGACTCGCTTCACTTCGTTCGCTCCGCCCTTTTTAATCATTAAAATTTACTTAATATGTTCTAACTATAACATAGGTGTATTTCTAGGTTATGCATATTTATGTACTTTAACCATAGAGTTTATACAGTTAATCCCCCCGTTTAGCTACCCAAGTTGGAAATTTACCTATACATTTTACTTGGTTATGCCATCTATATTGTTTACAATTTCTACTTGTGGTGTATGTCCATTGCCTTCAATATGGTTTTCAATCAAAGTTTAAGAACAATTTGTCACAGCAGTGTTAACAATGGTACAGCAATGTTTGCAATGGTACAGCAAGGCTTGCAATAGTACAGCAATGTTTGCAATGGTACAGGGAGGCTTAAAATGGTACAGCAATGTTTGCAATGGTACAGCGAGGCTTGCAATGGTACAGCAAAGTTTGCAATGGTACAGCGAGGTTTGCAATGGTATAGGGAGGCTTGCAATGGTACAGCGAGGCTTGCAATGGTACAGCAAGGCTTGCAATGGTACAGCAATGCTTTCAATGGTACAGGAAGCAGCGAGGCATGCAATGGTACAGCGAGGCTTGCAATGGTACAGCGAGGCTTGCAATGGTACAGGGAGGCTTGCAATGGTACAGGGAGGCTTGCAATGGTACAGCAATGTTTGCAATGGTACAGCGAGGCTTGCAATGGTACAGCGAGGTTTGCAATGGTACAGCGAGGTTTGCAATGGTACAGCGTGGTTTGCAATGGTACAGGGAGGCTTGCAATGGTACAGCAAGGCTTGCAATGGTACAGCGAGGCTTGCAATGGTACAGCAATGCTTTCAATGGTACAACAATGTTTGCAATGGTACAGCGAGGCTTGCAATGGTACAGCGAGGCTTGCAATGGTACAGCAAGGCTTGCAATGGTACAGCAATGTTTGCAATGGTACAGCAAGGCTTGCAATGGTACACAACAGCAACACTTACAATGTTAAGACAATCTTTGCAATGAAAGAAAGATAGGTATGTAACTTTACTAGTATTGCTGATATACTATAGCTTCGATTACATAACCCTGTCAACTCCTTCTGATCCCTGACAGAAACATTGAAGATCAGACTGGTAGGTTAATTTTTAAACAAGTTAAAAACTGCAAAGCTCAAATGAATATGAAATGATTTGGAAGGTTAAATATTCTTTAGCTTTGCCAGCAACTATAGTTTTGTCAGCCAGGAGTAATAGCTGCACCTATGACTTCACACCCAAAGTATAACTTCTGAACAAATACTTTCACATTCAGTCATGGCATTGTGTAACCTTCAACATGTCATGCATAATTCAGAACAAATCCTTGAAACTCAATATCTTCATTTTAAATCCCACATTTAGCTGTAATATATTGATATACATCAAACATCAGAATATGAAATAAGCCAAAGATTATAACGGAAATTCCATTAAAAACTATGAGTAAAGAATTATGTCAAGTCCAAAAATGGGATGATACTCCATTATATCAGAATAAATCTTGTATGACGAATGTCTCACTGAAGGCTTAACTTAAAACTAATATCCCTGCTGATGTACTTGTAGTCACATCACAAGCTTTGGTTTCATAATAATGATGGCTAATAATGAAATATGAAGTATGCATGGTTTTCTTTCTAATTCAACAAACCACAACTTGTCCATTGGGATAGACAGTCTTTGATGAAGGATTCAACAGAAAGTAGGTTTGAGCTACTTTATAGGAAATAATTTCTTCATTTTCCCAAGAGACCAATTCCTGAACCCATTAAAGCATTGATATATCATATGCATAAAAACAATATCTGATTAAATCCAGGAACTCCCAGGAGTTTGATAATCAAGCAAGCCCTCAACATGTCTCTGGCTGTGCTTGATTTTTGTTCATTATTTTACCCATAATTCATCAAAACAATATGGAGGATGACACTTCTGCTACAGTATTTGCTTTGTCAGTGCTGCGGGCAGTAAATCAATTATATAATTTGTCATTTTTCTCTCTAACTATTCACTCATTTTGGAAATACAGTTCATTCAAATGAACTTGGTGGCAAAAGCCTAGAATTACCATTGAAGTAAATGACAAAATGTACATGTAGAAAATCAATCACACATCGAGAAAACTCATTTTCATGCAATTTTCATGTGGTAATAAGAGCATACCATTAGCTCGAGTACAACAACAAACTAAATTGTCACACACAATGAAACCAATTTCTTGTTTTATCACATTCAAAACCTGAGTTTTCACAACAGGCAAGTATGCTTAGACCATTACGGGTTAGTTATTAAAATTAATGAGTAAGCTATTAGATGGTCATCAAATAACAGTTGTAAAAAGCAATGATAGGAATTTACAAAATATGAATAGGTTGAGAAATCTATACATAAAACATGATCTTAAACATATGAATGTTTGGATTCAAAGGATAAAATACAAGTTCAGTAGAAAAGAAAATTTTCCAGCTACAACATTATAAAACATTTTGTAAACACAAAGTAATTGATGAATTTATTTAATTCACAGGACAAATGTAAATTATTCAATAGATGTATAGGAAATAAAGTTTCACCAGAAGCAATCATCTCATTTATCATCACTATCAAAAACTGAATGATAATACGGCTGCAGCAGGGATGCACATGCAACATGTCTGCTACTTTGATGTTCTCGATCTCCTAGACAACATGAATACTGTAACAATAACAGTATTTATCAATTAATGAGCAAGTATGAAAATAAATAAGATATTCTAATGACAATGAAACTTCAATTATGATAAATTAATTGTCTACAACGCCATCAGTTAGTGTTTGATTACTGCAAAATAAATGCATAGTTTCGTATGGAGGCGCGTCAGTATGGTGCCACGTCAAATGTCAAAGGAATTGAAAGCAATGCAATTCTATTATAAACCTATTCCGATAATAAAAAAGATCAAATCTCTAGCCCCTTGGGAGCCCCTCAGCGATAGTTTCTTATTGATTCATATTTTGTCAAACACATTAACAACTCCTGATAAAAGAAATGCATTGGAAATGATCATTACCGTGTCATATTGTGTTTGTGTAGTTCCTTATTTACAAATAAAACTGCCGACTTCTTCACCGAGGCGTAAGTGAGATACGACAATCTGTCAATCAAACGATAGTTGCCGACACTTTCACAATTTCTTGAAGAATAGAATAATGACCTTGCTTCTAAATATGTAATAACAGTTAATTAGGATAATAAGTAGAAATCGTCAAGATCTTTATTGCACCGTATGACGCTCACACTTGACAAGATAACCAATTCAGATGAAATTGTCAAAAAAAATTGACAACATGGGTATAATTAACTAATCAGACATAGTTGATATTTTAAAGGCGAATATCTTGTTACAAATATGCTTTAATGTAGTCCTAATGATAAATGTTTCATAAAGGTATACAATCCTTAAAAACGGTAATTATAAATGACTGTCAAGAAAAAAAGTAATTATAAGTCTGACCCAATTGAAATATTGTCAATTTTAAAATTGTTTTCCGATTTATATGTGTAAGGCGAGGAAGCCACACACATGCCCCATATTAGGAGGCTCTCTGCCATGGTTTGTTATAAGTGAGAGATTTCCTTGAAACATACATTCAGACTCCAGCTCTGATACAGTAAAAGTTTATAGTAATTTGAATAAAGCAATCACATGTATTCAAAGCAGCCATTTGTTTTAAAATTCCCAATTGGCCATTGTTATATTGACCAGGTACCAAGAAAAAGGACCAGAGACCAAGGACTAGAGGCCAGGAACAAAGGATTAGGGGCCATGAATCAAGCATTAGGGGCTAGGAACAAAGGACTAGAGGTCAGGAATCAAGGATTAGGGGCCAGGAACCAAGGACAGGGGCCAGAAACAAAGGATTAGATGCCAGGAACCAAGTATTAGGGACCAGGAACCAAGGACATGGTCAGGAGCCAAGGATTAGGGGCCAGGGACCAAGGACAGGAGTCAGGAACCAAGGATTAGGGACCAGGAACCAAGGATAGGGGTCAGGAACTAAGGATTAGGGGCCAGGAACCAAGGACAAGAGCCAAGGATTAGGGGACAGGAACCAAGGACAGGGGTCAGGAACCAAGGATTAGGGACCAGGAGCCAAGGACTAGAGGTCAGGAACCAAGGACAGGGGTCAGGAGCCAAAGAAAGGGACTAGGATCACAACAGAATGCCAGGCAGACATAAGTTGATCATAAAATAGATATGTTGCATACTAACTATGCTATTGTCTTCTCGTAATTTCGTCACATATGATCATATGATGAAGGATTTTGTATGGATATACAGTAAACCAATAATACATCCAGTATGCTGCAGTCTGCTGCTTTATAGCATCATCCATTACGGAATATATATTTCACAGGAAAGCAATATTACCATTCCGTCAAAGAGGAATTCAAAATTTCATTGTTTTATTGGCAATGCATCAGTATCTATACTTTAATGGAGAGAAAGTGGTCTCCTGGGGTTTCACTTCCAGATGGATACACATTTATCATCATATATAGAATGCTTAGTAGCCATTTGTAAAGATCACCATACAGCACCTCATCAATCTAACATTGGCCCCTATGTATAATATTTAACCAAAGGTACAATAGGGCAGCAAAAAAATGCTTCCAGATATGAGGCTTTGATGGAGATTTGCGGCCACAAGAGACAACTTTAATATGGCATAGAACATAATGTGCCTTCACCGATACAATGGGTATTAGTTTAGAAGTAGTGTAGTTATGACATTTGTTATGGCATCCGATGTCTCCAAGGATTCTTACATTGTCATGGAAGGATCGGACGACCTGAAACACTATGTCTGCTGCTGCACATCAATGTATCATTTGTTGAAACACGTCTGCTGCACATCAACGTATCATATGTTGAAACATGTCTGCTGCACATCAACATCTCATATGTTGAAACACGTCTGCTGCACATCAACGTCTCATATGTTAAAACACGTCTGCTGCACATCAACGTATCATATGTTAAAACACGTCTGCTGCACATCAACGTCTCATATGTTAAAACATGTCTGCTGCCCATCAACGTCTCATATGTTGAAACATGTCTGCTGCATATCAACGAATCATATGTTAAAACACGTCTGCTGCACATCAACATCTCATATGTTGAAACACGTCTGCTGCACATCAACGTCTCATATGTTGAAACATGTCTGCTACACATCATCATCTCATATGTTGAAACATGACTGCTGCACGTCAACGTCTCATATGTTGAAACATGACTGCTGCATGTCAACGTCTAATATATTGAAACATGACTGCTGCACATCAACGTCTTATATGTTGAAACATGACTGCTGCACATCAACGTCTCATATGTTGAAACATGACTGCTGCACATCAACGTCTCATATGTTGAAGCACGTCTGCTGCACATCAATGTCTCATATGTTGAAACACGTCTGCTGCACATCAACGTCTCATATGTTGAAACACGTCTGCTGCACATCAACGTCTCATATGTTGAAACACGTCTGCTGCACATCAACGTCTCATATGTTGCATGCTGTTGTTCAAACTGTCACAAGCTGTCGGTGATGATGATGACAACAGAAGATTTAATGAAGTAGGTTATAACAAGAATTCCATTCTCTCTCTTTCTCTCTAACACTCTGTATTTTGTATTTTTTAGAGGTTTGAAACCCTTCAATTTCGCCTGGCAGCCGTCTAACACAGTTTCTGCCATCAAAATATGTGAGAATAAAACATGTGAATAAAGAGAGGAACCTGTGTTGTAAATTCATTGCAGGATTGATTACCCAAATGTTTAGGCTCGTTTTAACTCCCATTAATAAAGAAAGCAGAATTTAGGATGTAAAATATGTGGGTCCACAGTTAGTGCCACAATATATACATCATGTCATTAAGACCCGCAGAAGTTAAAGTAGGACAACTGACAGCATGCATGTCAATTTGTGAGCCAGAAATTATTGACAACATAATAAAATTCTTCAATAAGCTAGGGATTCAGTGAATATGACCCATCTAAACGAGGCTGGGTGTCATAGTGTTTAAACGAGCCTGGGTGTCGTAGCGTCTAAACAAGGCTAGGTGTCTTAGTGTCTAAACAAGACTAGGTGTCGTAGGGTCTAAACGAGGCTAGGTGTCATAGTGTCTAAACGAGGCTAGGTGTCATAGTGTCTAAACAGGGCTCAGTGTTGTGGTGTCTAAACATGGCTGGGCGTCATAGTGTCTAAACAAGGCTGAGTGTCTTAGTGCCTAAATGAGGCTGGGTGTCATAGTGTCTAAACAAGGCTGGAGATTGGGGATGCAATGAATGGCCGGTCAATGCTGTGGCCGGGTGTACAGTGGGTGGCCTGTGTGTGGGGATTGCAGTGAATTGCCTGTCAATGCTGTGGCAGGGTTTACTGTGGGTGGCCTGTGTGTGGGGGTTGCAGTGAATGGCCTGTCAATGCTGTGGCAGGGTTTACTGTGGGTGGCCTGTGTGTGGAGGTTGCAGTGAATGGCCGGTCAATGCTGTGGCCGGGTGTACAGTGGGTGGCCTGTGTGTGGGGATTGCAGTGAATTGCCTGTCAATGCTGTGGCAGGGTTTACTGTGGGTGGCCTGTGTGTGGGGGTTGCAGTGAATGGCCTGTCAATGCTGTGGCAGGGTTTACTGTGGGTGGCCTGTGTGTGGGGGTTGCAGTGAATGGCCCATCAATGCTGTTGCAGGGTTTACTGTGGGTAGTCTGTGTGTGGGGGGGGGGGGTTGCAGTGAATGGCCCGTCAAGGCTGGGACAAGGTTTACAGTGGGTGGCCTGTGTGTGGGGATTGCAGTGAATTGCCTGTCAATGCTGTGGCAGGGTTTACTGTGGGTGGCCTGTGTGTGGGGGTTGCAGTGAATGGCCTGTCAATGCTGTGGCAGGGTTTACTGTGGGTGGCCTGTGTGTGGGGGTTGCAGTGAATGGCCGGTCAATGCTGTGGCCGGGTGTACAGTGGGTGGCCTGTGTGTGGGGATTGCAGTGAATTGCCTGTCAATGCTGTGGCAGGGTTTACTGTGGGTGGCCTGTGTGTGGGGGTTGCAGTGAACGGCCTGTCGATGCTGTGGCAGGGTTTACTGTGGGTGGCCTGTGTGTGGGGGTTGCAGTGAATGGCCCATCAATGCTGTGGCAGGGTTTACTGTGGGTAGTCTGTGTGTGTGGGGGGTTGGAGTGAATGGCCCGTCAAGGCTGGGACAAGGTTTACAGTGGATGGCCTGTGTGTGTGGGGGGTTGATTAACTGAAAGGAAATACAACCAGAGATAACACTAGTACAATGTGATTGCAAGACCTTTGTACAATGTTTGAAGTGTTACAATTTATTTGAATTTTTTATTGAAGTAGAAGCTTGTGTTTAAAAAAATGCATATCTGCTAAGAGGAAATGCATTCAAATTAGTGAAAAAATTACAAAAAAAACCAAACAATTGCAAAAATATTAAGTAAACTATGATATTTAGTATTTCAGTTTGCATAAATTAGACAAACAGTAGAAAAACAATGCATTGAAACAGAGAAAAACATTGGATCAAGTGTTCAGCATGGGCTGAAGATTGATATAAGACGAGTTGGTACAAAACCAGCGTAACTCAGATAGATCGACCGTGTCAGTTACGTTACATATACTCAACTCTTGAATGATGTATTTGTATGATTTTACACTCAAAACAATAAATTGATCACATATATGGATTAAAGGTCCTTTATAAACTCACTGACATAGATTTTACAAAAAAACCTAATAACAATGTCATTTTTCACCTTATCTTTGACACGCTAACACTTAATTCTATGTTTTTTGAAAGCCTTCATTTGTGACCAAGACAACAAGACAGTGTATTTGGAATGGTGACGGGTAAGTCTGTTCCGCTAACACTAAACATGTAAACTGCGTCTGCCAGTAATAGGTGTACACTTAATGCATTTATCAACATTTATTTTGATTAAGCTTTACCATAGAAACAAAAGAATGTTAATAATCAGTTAAATGGATTTAATGAAACTCCAGTTTGCATTTAAAATGTTTTTGAAATATCACTGTTTAATTAATCATACTGCTAGATTAATTAACACATTGTTTCACAATATTTATCATTTATAAGAATGTTAATGACATTATTTACTAATACTAAGATAATCCATACTAACATTTAAATGTTCAGATTGCAAGGGAAACAACTCAGCATGTGACTCCAAGAATACTACAACTAGAGTAACTTCCCTTGTTGGAAAAGGAATTTATCCAGATTTACCTCCCTTTGATAAATATACTTTATGAGGGAAAATTATAAAATCATTACCATTAAATTGTTCACCATGGTGATTAATATAGTCGAGATTGTGATCATCATATAAAAGCAACATTTTTCACGTGATTTACATGTTCTCTGCTTACACAATAACAGTGACAAAATCTACCATCACATAACTGATGTGCTCTAAATATGTGTTATCACATTACAAAGAGATGTTAGATACATCTGGTTTCATCTATCTATTTATAGTGTCATCAAACATACATGATGTATATCATAAAGGTTTTTATAATATATTGCCTTTTTAATCTCATTTCTGCCCAGATAAGAATCTCCATAAAAATACATTTTCCTCAAAAATGTTAAAAGTTAATAATTATCAGCTATAAAATTAGTTTTCACTGACATACCTAACTTAAAAAAAATATGCTTTAAAAAATTCCAAAGAAAAAGTTTTCATGAAATGTATAAAGTAACGAAATGCTCATATTACACAATGGACATTGTAGACTGTATAATGCAAAGTGAAATATTATTATTTTCTTCAATAACACTTTAAAATTGTAATTATATTTTTTGATGGACTGTTTGAGGACACAGACCTTTTGGCTTATCTACGCCAAATGTGCCACAATCAACAGAGCTTCTCTCATATCTTGGTGACAATGGATAACATCAGGAATGAGGTGTTGAGAGAATTAATATAAGCTTGTTTCACAATCAACCTTAAATAAATTAGTATAAACTAAACTTACAGAGCTTTGAATATAATTATGTAATTCATAGAGAATCTTAAATGATTCTTTTAATTTAATATATTAAACAAGTCTTTTATAAACCATAATTAAGGCTTTAACTTCACATACATGAAGATGACAACTATTAAACATAAAGTATCAAAAGTACAAGGGTTTAGGAGTCTCTAAGATGCTTCTTATGCATTAATTATACACCTAGATTAATAATCACACAGTTCTGGATGAATGTGTTTGGATAATTTTATATTTAAAACTAACCTTGAGTACATTTAAGTAGTTAGGAATTGAGTTTAAGAAACTAAGTCTCAGTAAGACAACATCTGCGAACCAGGAGCCAGTTGCCTAACCAAAGTGCTATCAAACAGCGCTATCAAACGCTTTACTACGTCTATGCAACGACGCACTACCAGTGAGCAGCGCTCCCCGATAGCATACCATTTCTCAGCACTTTGCTAGGCAAGCGGAAGCCTACCGTGCGCTTTCTTATGCAATGGACTGCTTCGGTAGCACCCGATAGTGCTTTGCTGTGCAACAGTCTGCTATCCATGAGTGCTCGCCGGTAGGAGATAAATTTTTCCCTTCATCCACTATGTAGCCAATTTGAAGCAAGCCATTTCCTAGCATAGCACTATCAAGCACTGGGTAGCGGTTTGGTTAGACAACGGGCTCCACATTGCATGAGCAAGCCGTTTCCTAGCACAGCACTATCAAGCGCTGGGTAGCGGTTTGGTTAGACAACAGGCTCCAGATTGCATGAACAAGCCGTTTCCTAGCATAGCACTATCAAGCGCTGGGTAGCGGTTTGGTTAGACAACGGGCTCCAGATTGCATGAGCAAGCCGTTTCCTAGCATAGCACTATCAAGCACTGGGTAGCGGTTTGGTTAGACAACGGGCTCCAGATTGCACGAGAATGTACAGTCATATATATCATTTATACCAAACTATTTCACATTCAGTATAATACCAAACCTTGTCATTTAGGGTATTCCTTTAACCAATCTGGCAAACAGTAATTGAAATCATGCTATGAATATTTCTGTCTCATCAAAGTTCCATATTTTATATGTTTTTACATTAGCTAACTCTGCTACATGATTTATAATGAACTCAGCTGCAATGTCTCCATTAAATACATCAAACATTAAACATACATACATACTTATCATACATGCAATTAGTTTAAACAAACAAATTACATGCTGGAATTATGCATTTTGTGCATAATTGATTTTTATCACTTTTTCCTGCATAATTTTTGCTCATACATTAATAAACAACAGACAATGCTATGCAGCAACAAAGAAGCATGAAATTACAGCAGAATATGCTAATACTACAATCCATTAATGAGTGGGCAATTAAGTTTATGAGTCTGCCGTCTTGTAACACCATCACAATGATTCTTGCTGAACTGAATACTTTTCCAAGGGCAATAACTCCCCTGAGATATAATTCCAGCAAAAACAACCCAGATATGTCATGTGACATATGTTGATATCCACCCATCTACCACCCAGAACTGCCTGCCAATCTTTTCTGATTTACTTTCTGTCGGAAAAACTGGTCGAAATGGTGTAAAGATACATAGTTTTTTTTATAAAAGATACATAGTTTTCTTATAAAAAACAAGTGTCTGTTCTGTGTCTTGAATTAAACTTGAAGTAGAATTAGCCAGAACAACATGCAATGTCAAAATGATTAGTTCTCTTTGATACACTGAGTTCACTAGACGTACATACCAGTAAATTCAAGTCAAAATAAATTCAGGCAGAAAGTATCAAACACATGATTGTGTTAGAGTGTCTTTTTACAAGGCAGAGTAAAGCTGGTTTTCTGTATAAGTTTTTAGCTTTTGTGATTGTTTTTTGTCCGTTGTCCGTCCGTCCCTTAGACATTTCACCGTTAACACTCTAGCACTTTCAATTTTGCTTTGATCTTCATTAAACTTGACTTGGTCAGTAGTTGTATCTCAATGAAATATAGGTCAAGTTTGAAGTCGGGTCATGTGGGGTCAAAAACTAGGTCAATAGGTCAAATAATAGAAAAACCTTGTTAACACTCTGGAGGCCACTTTGCTTTGATCTTCACCAAACTTGGTCAGTAGTTGTATCTCAATGAAATCTAGGTCAAGTTTAAAGTTGGGTCATGTGGGGTCAAGAACTAGGTCAATAGGTCAAATAATAGAAAAACCTTGTTAACACTCTGGAGGCCACTTTGCTTTGATCTTCACCAAACTTGGTCAGTAGTTGTATCTCAATGAAATCTAGGTCAAGTTTAAAGTTGGGTCATGTGGGGTCAAGAACTAGGTCAAAAGGTCAAACAATAAAAAAAACCTTGTTTTTCACCAGTTAGGATGTTAGTGTACTGGTGGTGGCTGAAGGTTTGGATGTTAGTGTACTGGTGGTGGCTGGGTGGCTGGAGGTTTGGATGTTAGTGCACAGGTGGTGGCTGGAGGTTTGGGTGTTAGTGTACTGGTGGTGGCTGGAGGTTTGGGTGTTAGTATACTGGTGGTTGCTGGAGGTTTGGGTGTTAGTGTACTGATGGTGGCTGGAGGTTTGGGTGTTAGTGTACTGGTGGTGGCTGGAGGTTTGGGTGTTAGTGTACTGGTGGTGGCTGGAGGTTTGGGTGTTAGTGTACTGGTGGTGGCTGGAGGTTTAGGTGTTAGTGTACTGGTGGTGGCTGGAGGTTTAGGTGTTAGTGTACTGGTGGTGGCTGGAGGTTTGGGCGTTAGTGTACAAGTGGTTGCTGGAGGTTTAGGTGTTAGTGTACTGGTGGTGGCTGGAGGTTTGGGTGTTAGTGTACTGGTGGTGGCTGGAGGTTTGGGTGTTAGTGTACTGGTGGTGGCTGGAGGTTTGGGTGTTAGTGTACTGGTGGTGGCTGGAGGTTTGGGTGTAAGATATCATGGAACGCTTACATACATACAACCTGTATTACAACATTTCTTTCACTTTACATAGAGTAGTACATAATACTGACATGCCAAGTTGAGGATTATTAATTTTTACATGTTTCGTATTTCACTATGGAGACAAACTTTTCTCAAATATTCAGAAAACAAGCAATATCATCTTGTAGTTGAAATATTTTATCATTGTAAAATATGTAACATTTCCTCTTCTATACATGATAGCAAGATGTAGATTCCCTATATTAGTATAAAAATGGTACAACAACAAATTAACATAATAAGAGCGCCGCAAGTCAGATGCCACGCTCAACTTCGGCACTTCATCAGAAACCAATATTTTAAAAAACCAGCATCATAAGGCAAACTACCTATACAACAAGTTTCATTATAATAGCTCATTCCTAACAAGTTATTGAGCCAAAACTGAATTTCTATTTTAGCAACTGTAACTTTGATAGCGCTTTGCTGTGCAATGGTCTGCTAACTGCGAGCGCTCCCCGGTCGTTGAAACAAGCTGTTACCTAGCATAGCTCTATCAAGGGCACAATAGTGCTTGAGTTAGGCAACTTCTCCGGATAAAAACATCATTCTTTTAATTAAACCTTATTTTAATTATTTAAGTCGGTTTATAATGAAGTACTTTATTAGCAAGCTATGAAGACATTATAAGCCATAACTAAGCCATGGGTATGAAATTTGTTTTGCAATTTTCTCACCATCACCATCACCACCAAACTATGTATTATGTTTAAATAAAGAACAGATAACGTAATTGTGCAATGACGTTCATACAACACTAGATACTTGATGGCAAAGGACTGCTTTTTTTATAGATATGACATGTTGTTCAATAACTGTTTTCCTATTCATCTCTTAGCTGAACACAAGGGGGACAAAAAATGTCTGAAATTTATATTAAAATGTTAGAGATTGAACAGTTTAATATGCATAACATGCCAGTCTATACAACTTGCACTTAATTAAATACTTTCCCATGCAAAACACATTGAAACACTACTTAACAGATAAGGATTAAAGAAAAAGGGAGGTGGCCTTGTTTAAATGATTACAGTATAAAGATAAAACATGAATTTTGTCATTTTTCTTTCAATTATTATGCAATAGGAAGAGTAATAAATTTAATTTTATTACCATAAAAAATGGACAAAAATCTCAGAACTGTGAAACGAAAATTGATTAGATTTTGAAAATAAACTTTAAAGTACCTCGTAAAAAAGATTTTTATTCAATAATGCAAACATTATATATTAACTAATTGATCTATAAACTTTTTTTTATGATGACGACATTTAGTTTTGTAAAGGATTAAGGGCTGATTATCCACATCCTGTCTCGGTGAGAATTGATGGCATGCGTCATGAAGTAGTTAATTGGCAATTTATTCATTTATAAATTATTTATATTGCACAACATACCTAGATTATCAGAGATATGCAAACTGTCTTACAATTGAAATATGTGACATCATAAAAATGTTGTCCTCAAATTTGAAAAACGATAATTTTCAAGAAGCAGAATTTTATTAAATAAAAATGTTATTAATAACTTATTAAATTTAATTCACATGTTGGATTAGATAAAAAAAGTCCTTCTATAGAGTGATTTTTTCAACTTAACATACTGAACCATTTAATAAATACAGATTTCAGCATCAGATGTTATTTGTTATAATTAAACACAAAGTACAATTTAAGCAATATCATAGTTATCATACACATGTAGATAACAAAATAATAAGGTAATGTACACAAAGTGACAGAATATTGACTCATATATAAAACCATTATCAGTTGATTACATTTATATGTTATCTTCAAAATAAAATTGCACACCGGAGATCATAAAAGGTGTGCAAACATGTCATATAGGCGATTACTAAGAAATGGACATTGTTTCGTCAAACATTTTTTTTTTCAATTTTTATTTAAAAATTCTTTAAATATCTGAGGATCTGCCAAAGTTAAAAGATAAAAAAAAATACATTCACTAATCCCTAGTCTTGAGTCATATAAGAACCTAATCAGTGATAATTACCAACAAGGATGGAGAGAATCTACACCAAAGCATACAAAAACAATCAATTAAACCAGGGGACTAATGGAAATAAAGAAAAACCTAACAGAGACTCAAACATACTGTGAAAAAGGATTGCTTTAATTACCAACCACTTTAAAAGGAGCAAAGATCAAACAGCCTCCCCACGGATAAAAGGAGCCAGTTTACACCAGTCTCTCAATGTTTTAGAGACAGGGGTCAAACTTGTATTTTTCTTTCCAACAACTATTTGCACTTATCATTCCACTCTGGGCAAGCTAGAAGTGTTTTAAATGTCTGGACTGTGTGGAGGATTAGGAATGACAAGACTAACATTAAACACAATGTTAATATAACACTAATGGCCTATCATGTCATATGTAAACAAATTAACTCAGCAGACATAGAAAAGATAAAATGCCATGTTTGGTGATAATCCCAGCCTTATACACCAATTAGCTTACATCAGTGGTATGTATCCTTAATATTGTCTGACTATGTCAGGTGAAGTACATCTGTCAGGCATACCTGGATCTGTCAGTTACAAACCTGGATATGTCAGGTAGCAAACCTGGATCTGGCAGGTAAACCTGGATCTGTCCGTTACAAACCTGGATCTGTAAGGTACACCTGGACCTGTCAGGTAACAAACCTGAATCTGTCAGGTAGCAAACCTCAGAACCTGTCAGTTGCAAACATGGATCTGTCAGGTAGCAACATGGATCTGTCAGGCAGCAAACCTGGATCTGTCAGGTAACAAACCTGGATCTGTTAGGCAGCAAACCTGGATCTGTCAGGCAGCAAAGCTGGATCTGTCAGGTAGCAACCTAGACCTGTCAGGCAGCAAACCTGGATCTGTCAGGTAACAAACCTGGATCTCTCAGGCAGCAAACCTGGATCTGTCAGGTAGCAACCTAGACATGTCAGGCAGCAAACCTGGATCTGTCAGGTAACAAACCTGGATCTCTCAGGCAGCAAACCTTGATCTGTCAGTTGCAAACCTGGATATGTCAGGTAACAACCTGGATCTGTAAGGTAGCAAACCTGGATCTGTGAGTTACAAACCTGGATCTGTCAGTTACAAACCTGGATATGTCAGATAAAACCTGGATCTGTAAGGTAGCAAACCTGGATCTGTTAGTTACAAACCTGGATCTGTCAGGTAGCAAACCTGGATCTGTCAGGCAGCAAACTTGGATCTGTCAGGTAGCAAACCTGGATCTGTTGGGCAGCAAACTTGGATCTGTCAGGTAGCAAACCTGGATCTGTTGGGCAACAAACTTGGATCTGTCAGGTAACAAACCTGGATCTGCGGGGCAGCAAACTTGGATATGTCAGGTAGCAAACCTTGATCTAACAGGCAGCAAACTTGGATCTGTCAGGTAGCAAACCTGGATCTGCCGGGCAGCAAACTTGGATATGTCAGGTAGCAAACCTTGATCTAACAGGCAGCAAACTTGGATCTGTAAGGTAGCAAACCTCGATCTGTCAGGTAGCAAACCTGAATTTGTCAGGTACGAAAATTCTGGATCTGTCAGGTAGCAGCAAACTTGGATCTGTCAGGCAGCAAACCTAGATCAGTTAGGTAGCAAACCTGGATCTGTCTGAAGGTAGTCTAGCAACTAAAGAGTCTATAAACTAAATGCACTAAAATCAGACAATATTTATCTTTCACTGCCATTATAAATACATAAAATATTTATATGACTTGACAATTCACATTTTTTGTGATACAGAGGGTTCATTATTATTCGCACAATGCAGTAGTAACTATGACTATAGATGGAACAAAATACTTAAATCTTCAAACATGTTAAATTAGTTCTCTCTGCATTGATCTGTATAAAACGTGTCTCCCAGAGACTGAGGTGATTTGTTATGATTTCAAAGACGATTCCAATAGAGACAAATTAGTATGATACAAATGAGGAAATTGTTAACCAATATATTTAAATATTCCTTAGAACTGCAATGTAATAGAATACAGAGACGAAGTAGGAAAGTGTTTGTTGTTTTGTAGTTTTGTATTTGAAGGATTTTTTGGAGTGGTTCTCAGAAATTGATCTTAAGCTTATTTCCAAGATACTGAACGGGAAGAACATGGCAGCGCTAGAGAATGATAAGTTCAAGCGATTAGAGAAACATGAAGTGAATGAATTCAGCACAGAAATGGTACATATCAAACAAGAAAAAAGTGAAGAAATAAATATTTCCCAATCAATTATAATACAATAGAAAAAGTTAATTGATAAACTGATAAATAAGGTTTGCACACTTGAACAACAAGTGCAGACAATTGAACAACAGATATGAAACAATAAAATACCATGATAAACTTTAATGAAAAGAAATTAAAATCTATACACATGTACAGTAGATGATTGTTTGATAAATGATTAGGGTGGTGGTATAGTAAGCTTGTATGGTTACAAGCTCAGGCATCTCTTGTAATATTAATAATAAAAGACTGCAATTGCTTAGAAATCCTGACAATTATCATTGATGTTATCAAATTAGCATCCATGAATTAATGTATCAGATTTCCTAACAAATAAAAGATTCTAAATTGATAGCCAACAGAACAAGAAGTATGGATGTAATAATAAAGCACTTGTTTAATAACCAGTTACATTGTGTCTTTGGCAATCATGAACATGGATTACTTTGATCTGAATGAAGACACTGATTGAGGAAACCTACAATATGACACACAACATCTGAATTATCAAAAGTTGAGTGATATATAAAATAGATATATATGTGGGGTGATTAAAAAGAAATGAGACATTTTTATGCTTTACAATGACAATGAATACTGATATAAATACAAATAAAGTTGTATGCCTATTACAAAATATATTCTCTCTCCGTCTGCTGAGTATCATAGATAGTCATTGATTATTTGGAGAGATATCAGTGGTTTCGCAACCTTGGGTATAGCGACTCACCACACACAATTTACATCAATGACATCATGAACGCAAACCGTTAACTATTCGAACGTCACATTGCTCCAATAAATCACTCATGTCTTTCAACATATTGCCTAAATTTATTCAGTATTTAGCAAGAAAGAGTAATTGTGTGTATAAAAACATTGCAGTTGTAATAAAATATCAAGAATATGTTAAATAATTTTCGATCATTCTCATTCCAAAGAAGGCTCCCATGTATGATGCCAATCTAGCTTGGCGAATGACGTTCAAAATTGATCACTTATCTAATGCATTTCGGGCCTTTGCTTGATATATTAAAGTGTATTTTCCATCACAAATCATTTTGTACTAACGATATATAAGTATACTTCTGGCAGACTTCTCTCCTGATGCCCGTTTCATCATTTTAAATGTTTGTTTAGACTTTTCTCCTAGTTTGTGATAAAACAGTATATTTTCAAACTGTGATTTTTTGCCAAATATGACATTGTTTTCAAGTCAGTACTGTAAGTTTTCACGTCATATATTTAAAACCGACACACTAACATCAAATCCGTTTTAATCCACTGTTGTTCAATGTTTGATGTCATGTCCAGTTAAATTGACAAAATGTTGGAGGAATATTTAATAAAATGTTAGTCATATGCTGTTCCATAGCATACGACGAAAACTGACGACATTTTGATGTATGGCGACATAGCATGACACCTTATATTAAACGCTCTGTTTATAAATCACTACTTAGAAAATTATATTTTACACGTACAAATCGGCATTAAATGCACCCAAATGAATATGATATTTTTATGGTTAAAATGCATAAACTTTACAAATAATAGCATTTGTTTCATTTCTTTTTTTATCACCCCACGTACATGAATTTTAAAGTGAAAAATCAGTGCTTAGAAAATGGATCCCTTCTGAAAGGGGTTCTGTTTATGACACTGACTATATACATGTATAGAAACAAAGTTGCTATAATCAGTGTGTGTAAGGCTCTAACTGCTTCAATGCTAATTAAATATATTGATAAAGTACTTCCAGCACTTTGATTTGTTCCACACAGTCAAGATGTGAGATTTTTTTTATCACATAAATACGGTGGTATTCCATGTGAGAACAAATGACGGAACAATGTTCTCCAACACGTGTGATTTCAAATGTGTGACGTCATCAGCTTTTCAACGCGAAAACGTAATGTCACCGCTTAAATACGTTCTTATTGACGATGTATTGACTTGGTAACTATGGTAATGTGATAAAAATAATCTGTTATTCGTTGTCTTTGAGATCAACATTTCTTAAACGCGTCATGAAAACAAATTATTAAACTCTCCAACAAATCATCAAACCTTTGTTTTCTAGACTCATTTAAGAAATGTTGATCTCCAAAGACAACTCGTGACAGATCCTATATTTCTCAGTATTAACATATTTACCAGCATAACAACTTTAGACTTAATATCAGTCAATAATGTCATGTTTGGTTTCAACCTTTCACCTTCACACTATCTGCCAACCAATCAGATGTCAGATATTCTCCTGGACTGGTTCAATGTTAATGATGATTGTGTCAATTTTATTGACATATACTGGTCCCAGTCTGGCAGAGAAAGCTTGCTGCAAGACTTATACACTCAACCACTTTTTTAATTAGTCACTTTTCAAACCCGAAATACCTTTAACTGTGATCATATTATTTGATGGCGAAAATGCAAAATTTATCGCAAGAATGACCATGCATACTTTGGCACTTGATTTTGATTTTTAATGATTTGAGTGTTAGGTCTATTGCATAACACATTTGTGTGCAACATATCGTAAAAGTTATGATCACAGTTGAACGTATTTGGGGTTTGAAGTGACCAATTAGAAAAGTGGTTGAGTGAAGACAAAACTCAACAGCTAGCACATTGTATCTTCCTTAATTTGCTTAAAACATGATGGATTATGATGTAATATCATACATAAGCACCTGAGACTACTGGGTGCTGTAAAACAAGGATTATGTATAAAAGACCAGCCCCCCTCCTCCCCTTCCCCCCCCCCCTCTTGCTTGATTATATATAAACATGTTGTAAGGCCTTATCAAACTCACAAAATAAACATCTGAGTACCAGTGATCATGCATCTTAAAGCAACTGATAACTTACCTATAATTCACCAAACATAGCAGATCAGCAAGCAGGATATGAAAAGAGAAAATATACAAAACATTAATATGTAATAGTTAACTGCAATATGTAAGATAGGGTCAAATATAGAAGCCAACATAAAAAACCTTAACCAAAAAACTACAATTAAAATCGAAATGGAGTTATTGCACTTGACTAGTAGTGTTGTTGTATGATAGTTAACAAGGATTGTAAGTTTCAATGCTATAGCATGGATAAAAAGATATGGTCAAATATAGAAGCCCGCACCAAAAAACTTAACCAAGAGTGTGACAAATCCGATGCTGACGAATGGGCGAAAGCCTACAATAGCTCTCAATATTCTTCGAAAAGTCAAGCTAGTTAAGATGACCGTAACTACATTTGGTTTGGATTCTTGTAAAAAATATGTTACCGTAACCACATTTGGTTTGGAGTCTTGTAAGGAATATGTTACCGTAACCACATTTGGTTTGGAGTCTTGTAAGGAATATGTTACAGTTACCACATTTGGTTTGGAGTCTTGTAAGGAAAATGTTACTGTAACCACATTTGGTTTGGAGTCTTGTAAGGAATATGTTACCATAACCATATTTTGTTTGGATTCTTGAAAGGAATATGTTAAATCAGATTCTGCAAAAGGCATGAATCGAAATACAAGTTTGGTAAAGCATAACCTAAGGCGATGGCCTGGTACATGGGTAGAGGCGATGGCCTGGTACATGGGTAAAGGCGATGGCCTGGTACATGGGTAGAGGCGTTGGCCTGGTACATGGGTAGAGGCGAGGCCTGGTACATGGGTAGAAGAGATGGCCTGGTACATGGGTAGAAGAGATGGCCTGGTACATGGGTAGAAGAGATGGCCTGGTACATGGGTAGAGGCGATGGCCTGGTACATGGGTAGAGACGAGAGGCGATGGCCTGGTACATGGGTAGAGGCGAGAGGCGATGGCCTGGTACATGGGTAGAGGCGAGAGGCGATGGCCTGGTACATGGGTAGAGGCGAGAGGCGATGGCCTGGTACATGCGTAGAGGCGATGTTGTACAGGCTGTACTGGCAAACAGAGTCAGCTACAACAAACTAGCACCAGAACACAGTATAAACCAGTTACATCAAGGACGTGTTAGTTCAGTTTTAGCTGAAATCAATATATTGCTGAGTAAAACAAGATAATTAGTGTAGATGACTAGATACACATAATAATATGATGTAAGGGCATCATGTTTCATGTCTAATAAACAGTATAATTATAGGGTGGACGGTAGACAGTAAATGATGCTATATAAGACAATGATATTGTCATATTGCTGGTATATCTGGATACCTGAATGTAGGGCTGTCACATTAGCATTACGCTATCCTGGCCCCTCTATGTAGTGGTCTCTTCATTAGTTCTCACAAAGAATTACATTTTGTCTATAAATATTCACGGAACTTGCCGACACAGTTCTGGTACTTAAATTGTTCCAAACATTAACAGTTCTTTGACTGAAGGTGTGAAGACGCCAATTATGTGTTCTCTTCTTAGGTAAGAATGATAGATGATATCCACGCAAGTAGCCTGGCACCAAATCAAAAACAAATTCCCATTTAAGTCCGTCTAAACCATGATAAGACATGTATATCGGAATCATATCGGCTCGATCGCTACGATATTCTAACGACACCACGTGTTGACTATACTATTGTTAAACAGGAAGAAGTGTTCCCCTCATTCTGCTATATGTGCTTCTAGTTTACGATGTATTGTCATCATGACGTATCATGCATCTATAAGGTCTAAGAAACCTATATCCAAACACTGTAGCGCACAGACAATCCAAAGCCACACAGAAACGACGGCATCGCTTAGCCATCAACGCAAGAGTCAGACATAGAAAGAATCATCCATATCCCCAAAAATGGAAATTTCAAGCCAGCCTACATAATTATACTTACCCCGCAATGAACGACATACTGTGGACTTTGAATTTCGTGCATAATTAACCATAAAGGGAGGTTATTATGAATGATAACTACACTAGAACCAGCAGTCATTTTTAGCTTTGCTTTGAGTGTTATATGCTGACCTTCCTGCACTCTACCGTCACCCCAGCAGTCATGTCAAATAATGCGTATCAATTACCACTTTTTGTGTCCTTAATAAGAGCATCACAAACCAATTTATAGAAAACTTGAGAACAGAATGAAACACTGTTTATGCAAATTTATCTTTTCATTGAACTAATAGAGACAAGCTTACAAAGTTAAGCAAACAGCTGTCTGCACCTAATATGGACACACCATGTAGCTTTGATTGCCATGTATTTGAAGCTAAATACAGTAAAGACTTAGTGCTCTGATACCAGCAATAATCAACAGAATCAGGAGGGGGTAGATATGATCCTTTATTCACACTTTATTTCCATTTTAATACCCAGTAAAACATGCCACATGACCTATAATCCTACCACAGTCCCTGCTGTGTGACTAATTGTGTAAACCCCATTTCAACAGGAAGTTTACAATGGAACATGCTGTTTAATTTATACAAGATGCTGATTTCTTCATTATTGTACGGGTACTTTAATTTGTCTTTTGTAAATATTCTTAAACCAATGTGTCAGGTATGAAGTGTAATACGTGTAAATAAGTGTCAATTTCCACTTTTATTACTGGATATTGTCCTAGGAATGTGGCACTGTTCTAAACTTACTAATTGGAAACGCAGGTTTTATTACCATAAATAGACAGGGTTTGTGAAAGGTATACAGGCTCAGTGAGTCGTTCAGTACGACCTAGATATGCCCTTTGAAAGAACGTAAAAGTTGGATATTAATTATTCCTGAAAATTCAGCTTCATGGAATGATGATGATGGATAAGGAGGGAATTTTCAACACACATCTTTCAGTAGTTTATATTAAAGCTTACAAGACAAGAAATGGAAGCCATCAAATTCTGCCATGCTTTCAATACAATTCCATCCGCCATTGCAAGCTGCACCTTGAAAATACATCCATACAGTGACAGTTGTCAAAATTGTTGTCAAAGTTGTCTAAAATTTATCTTAAGATCTCATTGACATGTGTTTTGATGTTAAACAAGTCATTAAGAATTGCAAGCAATACAGAAGTCCCTTTCAAAGTTTCTGTTGCCATAGCAACCACAATTTTTGTCAGAATCAAAGTATATTTAGACGTGCATAATCCCTTTATTGCCTCCTATCCACATACCAAGTTTCATAAACCTAGCTTGGAAACTGTTTCAGTTATGTCAGGATCCAGATTTTTTGACGAGTGGACTGATGAACGGACGGACGGAGGGCAAACCTATTTTCATCTTCGGTCAAAAACCGGTAGGGGACTAATAATGATAAAAGGCAAGAAGTGAGACATGCAGCATACAGTAACAATGTCTATCTAGGTAATTGTGATGAAGAAGCAATTACTGTTGCAGTATGATCAAATTCAATGTCAAATAAGTACCAATATACATATAGTACAATTATTGCTTCCATCATTATAAAGCTTGGAGAGCAATACCTGGACCTGGCAGGACTTGAACACTATATAATGTAAAATGATTAATATTCGTGGTGGAGTAATTTTCGTGAATTTCTCAGATGAATTATTCAAATCCACAAATTTAAGAAACCACCAAATTGTCATTTACCATAATCGGCAAATTTTAAGGCTGTCAAATTCAGGATTTTACAGTAAAGAACTCCTCTGGAAACTAAACAACCCCATTTTAAGTTAAATGCATCAAAAATTAAAGCAGCTGCATAATATCATAAATCATTCATTGTCATGCATTGAATAGTAATACCCATTCGGCTTGACCAATGGAAGGTCAGCTGAATGCTAGAGTGTGACTGCTTGTCAATTTACTTCAGTCAGTTATTTTACAGCCAACCAAGAGTTTTTTCGATAAGAGTTCATTTTTTAAATTGATAAACTATAAACAATTGTTTAAGTTAATTAGAAATATGATATTATACATGTATACATAAATCATATATATTTAAACATTGTTTTGTCCTCAGCTATTGATTATAATTAACATACCATTTGCATCATTATGTGTTTATGTTCAAGACATACATTCATTGTAATAAAAAATAGTTTTATAATTATTTTATCATTGACAATCGTTATGCCATCATGCTACATTATAGCTGAGAGAATTTGACCTGATCCTAACCTTTATGCATGAATATATTACAAGGTACTTGCGTTGAATATATAAATTTTCGCGAGCAAATCGTGCAATATCGGTCCTTTAGATTTGTGTTGATATTACATCTCTAGTGTCTTTGTGATACTTCCCGCTTATGACAACATACAACCGGGATAATCAATATAGACAATATATCAGCTATTAAATTATGCTAATAGAAAGTCGGAAAGTCGTGTCAAATTCTCCTGACTATACATACATACTGCAGTGTATATTAATATAGTACGGAGATATTGACCTGATCCTTACCTTTATGCATTAAATTACAAGGTTCTTTCTTATGTTGAATATATCAATATTCGTGAGCAAATCATGCAACATCGGTCCTTTAGATTTGTGTTTGTAAAATTACACATTCAGAGTCTTCATGATTCTCCCCGCTTATAAAAACATACAACCGGGATTATAAATATAGACAAGAATGATATCAGCTGGTAAATTATACTAATAGAAGGTCGAGGATCAAGTTAAAGTCTCTGTACTTAACCACAGAAAGAACCACAGGACTGCAAATCTAAGTGCAATATGATAAGGTATACACAAACTCTTCTCCAGATGATAAAAACAAGCATTTCATTGGATCAAATTTGTTTTCTGAGGGGCAGCAAAATTTCATAATGTCAGAAACTCCTTCAGATAGAATTGATTTACGTTTTCCAATATTTACAAGGTGCATTAAAATTCAATTTAAAAGTCTTAAAACTGTATTTTATTATATTCGTTTGATCCCTCAGTATACACATTCTGTTTGTTAAAATTGAAAAATACCTCATTAGACTTCTCTCCGATGCATCTTTTATCAGTGTTTTTGTGACAGTAATGTGTAATTGAAATTGATCAAGTGCAGGTTAACAGGGTTATACAAACCATGTTAAAGCATGTGCACATCGTAAGCATGTTAATATTTCAGACTCAAAGGCGGTACCTTCATAATGGGGGACAGTAATTTTACAAATCTTTAAAAGATTAATTCCGCCAACATCATGCAATTAATTTGGAGATTCACATTTTCTTGTTGAATATTTAAATTGTGCAACAGCATGTTCGGCAACACATGCATGATGCAAGGTACTTCATGCATGCTAATACAAGAACCATTGTTTTATAACATGCTGGAAAATATGATCAATTATTGATATTATAAAACACTAACTTCTCTCAACACATCAATCATTATTATTGCTATGAAAGCACTAACAAAAAGAACAGAATGTGAGTTACTACTATCAGCACTATGATACAAGGGAATGGAGAAAGCACTACTAGACTGGCAGAACAGAGAACCAGCACTATGATACAAGGGAATGGAGAAAGCACTACTAGACTGGCAGAACAGAGAACCAGCACTATGATACAAGGGAATGGAGAAAGCACTACTAGACTGGCAGAACAGAGAACCAGCACTATGATACAAGGGAATGGAGAAAGCACTACTAGACTGGCAGAACAGAGAACCAGCACTATGATACAAGGGAATGGAGAAAGCACTACTAGACTGGCAGAACAGAGAACCAGCACTATGATACAAGGGAATGGAGAAAGCACTACTAGATTGGCAGAACAGAGAACCAGCACTATGATACAAGGGAATGGAGAAAGCACTACTAGACTGGCATAACAGAGAACCAGCACTATGATACAAGGAAATGGAGAAAGCACTACTAGACTGGCAGAACAGAGAAAGCACTAGAACACTGGAATTGAGAAAGCACTACAAGGTTGGTTGAACAGAGAAGCATTACAAAACTGGGGAATGAAGAAAGCACTACAAGACCGGGGAACTGAGAAAGCACTTCAAGACCGGGGAACAGAGAAGCATTACAAAACTGGGAATGAAGAAAGCACTACAAGACCGAGGAACAGAAAAAGCACTATAACAAATTATTTCATGATTATGATGCAATTTCACCTCTTTTCCAATTAATGACTGCAATATGTCTAGTAATGTTACTACAAAGAGTGTAAAAGACATACATATACGTGCATACACTATAATCGATCACTTTCATACAGTTATACATGTTCTAAAATAATAATTAAATATTTTATCGCCATTGGTTTACTTAAAATTGTGCTTATCATTTATTCATAATTCAGATCACCACTAATGGGGCAATTAAGAATGAATGGCACGGCAGCATTTGATTGCACGGCAGCATTTGATTGTAAGATTCGTATCTTTTGTTACACAATGCCAATATATAACTTTATGATTCATCAACAGTCCAAAACAAACACACCATTTCATTAAAATGAACTGCCAGGTGAAATCACAGAAGTGAACTTGATCAGTGACAACCAAGTTGATGATCAAACATGAATCAACCTGACAAGTACCCATATTCAAGCAATTCTACCTTGGATCAATTTACTTATATTCAAAATAAAATGCCGAGCATAGCCTTTATTTGCCAGTCAGCTTTCTGCTGAAATATAGCAGGCATATATATATGTGTGCCTCCATCTGGATTTGAACCCTGGTCGCCAGATTAGACGACAAGCGCGCTTACCATTAAGCTACGGAGGCCACATTACAACATGTATACATGTCAGGATGCTGTCTGTTTTGATGCAACTTAAATCCACATGCAAATGTTTACTGTCCGAGCTATAATGAAAAGTATCTTCCGAACTTCAAAATAATTGACGCTTCATTTTTCTGCTTTATTTCACCTTTATGTCCATTATAGTATCAGTACAAAACAATGAACTTTACAAGCTCATTATAGATTTTACAACATTTTAGATTTCCTCCAGCAAGGTGCAGCTTTATAACGCTACATTCTCGGTCATTTTATGCCCTTTAAATTACTTTCAACCAGCTAGTAAAGTAAATAATATTTCATTGAGAACAATAATGTAAATAGAGAGATTTATATCCCAATTTGCAGGCAAGTGACCACTACTTAAATCCCTATTTTATTGTCCACATGCCATAAACAGTGTTTTATTCAGAATTAATTGTAATGAAGTGGATATTATTCCTGTCAGTATGCCCTTATCAGGTCATGTCTGGCACCCTATGCCTCTAAACATGAGTTTGCATAACTACATTACTTTAATTACATGAAATGAATTAATGGAAGTTTAATTAACCTATGATATAAAACAGGTTATAATACAACACGCTCAAACAAATACAAACTTAAACCTTTCAGTATCGTATATTAACCCTTTAATCCATAGACAGTTATAATTCAATATTTACATACAAATTATATGACCAAAATTGTGACATCTATAGTGCGCCCATGATAACATGAAAGGCGGGAAATTTTGGTATACTCCATTTAGGTGGATTAATCAGGTGTGAATGATTTATCCGTTATGTTTTAGAACAAAACTGACCTTATCTGTTTTCTTTAGTAATGTGGTAGACCAACTTTCCAATAGTTGACAAAACCGATTCATGTTTGTAAACATCACGTTATCCTGGGCGCACTATAGTGCCTTCACAAATATTTCTTTGTTTGACCTAGCGACCTAGTTTTTTTACCCTGGAAACCCAATTACACACTTTACCTAGATTTTGTTGAGATGATTATGGTGACAAAATTTCATAAATTGTGAACTCTAGAGACTACACAGGTTATCTATGATTTGACTAAGTGACCTAGTTTCAATCTTGACCTAGATTTCATAGAGACAAAAACATTCTGACCAAGTTTCATGAAGATTGGGCCATTATTAAAAGTGGCCTCTAGTGTGTTCACAAGCTTTTTCTAAGATTTGACCTAGTGACCTAGTTTTTGACTCCACATAACCCAGTTTCAAACCTTGCCTAAATTGCATAGAGACATACATTCTGACCAAGTTTCATGAAGATTGAGCCATAACTGACCTCTAGTGTGTTCACAAGAAATTGTGGAAGGGCAGACAAAGGACAAAGAGTGATCACAAATGCTCATCTGGTCACTATGACAATTATGACAGATGAGCTAAAAATACAATGTTATGATATTGCAATGACAAACAAGTGAATAAACGGACTAAACATGCAATGAGGAATTGTCTTGCTAAAATTGGAACAAAAAATATATAGGAACATGTATTAAAAGTGCACCCAATACTCTCCATAACAGTAAAATTAATGTACCAAGTGGCCATCATTAGAAATAGGGGTGACAATTTGAGAAATTACACCACAGTGCAAGTTTGTGTCAGCTGGAAGTGAATTAGACAATGGCATGTTGACAGTTCAGCATAAGTGCAAGTACAAAATCTGTAGAAAGCCAATATCTATTCAGCATCTTGGCAAGCGGGCTAACATACTGTAAGACGTATACATCACATTTTGCACTTAATGCATTGTATCTAACGTGGATACGTACATTTTTGTCCATTTGAAAAAATTATCAATGGAACTATTGTATGTTAATGCTTAAAACTTGACATGAATCACAATTCAGAAATGAATTTGTTGATATTTTTGTCATTCCCGAGTTTGTCATACTTGTGGATATAACATGATTCAAATGTAGTTTATGTGAACAGGCTCATCTAAGATGTTAGTCTGGCATCTTATAATCCCGGTATGGCATCTTATAATCCAAGTATGGCATCTTACAATCCCAGTCCAGCATCTTATAATCCAGGTATGGCATCTTATAATCCCGGTATGGCATCTTATAATCCAAGTATGTCATCTAATAATCCCGGTCTGGCATCTTTTAATCCAGGTCTGGCATCTTTTAATCCCGGTCTGGCATCTTACAATCCCAGTCTGACATCTTACAATCCCGGTCCGGCATCTTACAATCCCGGTCCGGCATCTTATGATCCCGGTCTGGCATCTTATAATCCAGGTCTGGCATCTTATAATCCCGATCTGGCATCTTATAATCCCAGTCTGGCATCTTATAATCCAAGTCTGGCATCTTATAATCCTGGTCTGATATCTTATAATCCCAGTATGGCATCTTACAATCCCGGTCCGGCATCTTACAATCCCAGTCCGGCATCTTATGATCCCGGTCTGGCATCTTATAATCCAAGTCTGGCATCTTATAATCCCAGTCTGGCATCTTATAATCCCAGTTATGATGGCATCTTATAATCCAAGTCTGGCATCTTATAAACCTGGTCTGGCATCTTATAATCCCAGTATGGCATCTTATAATCCTGGTATGGCATCTTATAATCCTGGTATGGCATATTATAATCCCAGTTATGATGGCATCTTATAATCCCGGTATGGCATATTATAATCCCAGTCTTGCATCTTATAATCGCAGTCTGGCATCTTATAATCCCTGTCTGGCATCTTATTATCCCAGTCTGGCATCTTATAATCCCAGTCTGGCATCTTATAATCCCAGTCTGGCATCTTATAATCCCAGTATGGCATCTTATAATCCCAGTCTGGCATAATCCCAGTATAGCATCTTACAATCCCAGTCTGGCATCTTATAATCCCAGTCTGGCATCTTATAATCTCAGTCTAGCATCTTATAATCCCAGACCGCCCAATATCAAACTTGACTTAGATTTTACATAATCGAGAATAACCATAGGAGAGATCATGTTTGTATACAAAGGCATTCATACCACTAGCTAGCTATTGGTGAACGGCAGGTTTTTATTGTTCATTCGTCCTATAGATTGCTGGTGGGCATTTTTCATTTGAATATGGTGATCTCTCCTATTGTGACAAGGTTTCATAAAGACAAGTCAAAATTGTGATCTAGTGTGTTCAATATCTATCCACGGAGCCTGCAGAATTAAATCCAGACGAGATTCAGGTTCGAAATTCAAGGTACATGTACAGTAAATATCTTATTCGCTCCACACAAAATTATGTGTTTCTATGATAAAAAGGATGAATGTTTAATGACAAATATCTACATAATTCTGGGACAACCCACTTATATACAGATAGATCAGTTCTGATTTGGGTACTTAAGGTCTTGACATACTCTGTCAATACAAGAAGTTTCATCATAATGGATTTGAATACTTCTTCATGAAATAACTTATTGTACATGTCATAATACAAAGGTTTGAGAAAGGAAAAGAATGGTTCATGACAATATCATAGTCATCTAATACTTTCCCACGTATGACAAATTGATAAGGCATGCATAAAACACAAGTTTGAATGAAATCAGACCTACCAGTAAAACACTGGATTAACTACAATTATATACAAAAGGAATTTGGGCCACATTACACAGATTATGTCGACTTTATTAAAGTGTGAAACAATTTGAGAAATGTAATTAGTTAATTGAGACAATATGTCATAATGTAAAGTAGGTATGTTCTGAGCAGAGCTACTGGGATATAGAAAATGAAAGTGCCTGTCAATGCACTTGATCCATGATAAATAAAGTATAGGAGAGATTATGTTTGTACACAGGAGTATTTATAAGCAAATCAGCCCACCAGCTAGCTATTGGTCTCTGTGGCTCAGTGGTTAGCGCGCTTGCCGTCTAATCTGGCAACCTGGGTTCAAATACGGGTAGAGGCACACATATATGCCTACCATATTTCAGCAGAAAGCTGACTGGCAAATAAAGGCTATGCTCAGTGAATGGCAGATCTTTATCATTCATACATCCAATAGATTGCTGGTGGGCACTATGCATATGAATAGGTGATCCCCCCTATCCTGTGAATGAAGTAACATGAATAAGACCAAAACAAGCAGCCGTTAACATAGAATTACTGACTCATCTCACAATACAACAATAGTTCCCGTAATAATCATTAATTAGCATTAATAAACTAACTTAACTCATCTACGTTCAAAAATTTAAGTAATACATAATTATAATATTAATTGTTTTTGTTATTTTAAAATGCAAAGTTGAGCTCTAGTTTAACGTGATGTCAAATATTGGTATAAATTATTGCGAATGCCGGACAGTCGGTACCCTAAGATGTGTTATAAAATGCTACTGTATGAAGATTCCATTGGACATAAAAACTGGGTAACTTTACTGAAAACTTGTCTCCAAAGTAACGGGTTTGGGTATGTGTGGCAGTCGCAAAACATTACTGATATAAACATGTTTATAAAAACATTCGTCAGACCTCTGATAGATCAATATCTACAAAACTGGCATGAAACTATTAATAGTAGCAATAAGTTTATACATTACAAGCTATATAAGCATTCGTATGAACGAGAAACCTACCTTGATGTTCTAGACATAAGAAAGTTTAGACATACTATGGCGAACTTTCGAAGCAGTGCACATTGCCTCGATATTGAACGAGGTCGACATAATAATGTGGAAAGGGAACGTAGACTATGCAAACTTTGTAACAATAATGAGATAGAGGATGAATATCACTTTTTGCTTAAATGTACATGTTATATAGATATTAGAAAACAATACATTAATGTAAAATTCTACTCGCCAGCTACTTACAATAAATTCATAATACTAATGGCATCTACAAACCGTAATGTTGTTAAGCAAACTGCTTCGTACTTGTATCATGCATTTGAATTAAGAAAACAACGATTGATAAATGAATAATAAGAACCAATTGTATATGTATATAGGTTTGAATCTGTTTGCTTGTTGTCTGTATGTTTGTATGTTTCACACATGTGCTGACATCGATGTATTTTGTAATTGTATTTTGTAATTGTTATGGGCCGGAGGCCTTAAATCAATAAATTTATGTTATTATTGTTATTATTATTATAGCTCTACAAATTGATCTAAGGGAATTTTCAAATTGTCACATTGAATATAATATATATAGCTCAAATCTAACCACAATTTTTACAAACAAGAGGGCCCAAAGGGCCCTAGGTCACTCACCTGTCGTACTAGTGCATGCACACCCCTATGGTGATCCTACACATTTTCTGAATAAAATTTAAGGAAATTCAGCCTCTATTGCAAGTTTGTGTATGATTTGACCATGTGACCTAGCGTTTGACCCCAGATGACTTAATTAATATCAAACTTAACCTAGATTGTGTTGAGATGATTATTAGGACCAAATTTCATAAAGATTAAGTCGAAATTGTAACCTCTGGTGACTACACAGGGTTTTTCTATGATCTGACCTATAATTTAAACAAAATATATCCTCCATATAACTGTACAAATACATGCTATAAAGACAGAACAATACCTAAACACTTAAAAAAATAATTATGGTTCCAGTGGGGTTTAAACCCACGACCCTCAGGAAAATGTCAATTGACATTGTGACCTTGTTTTTGACACCAGATGACCCAAAATCGCGACTTGGCCTAGATTTTGTTGACAGGATCATTGTGACAAAGTTTCATAAAGATTAAGTTGAAATTGTAACCTCTGGTGACTGACTACACAAGGCTTTTCTATGATTTGACCTTTATTTTAAACAAAATATTTTGGTATTTTTCCTCCATATAACTGTACAAATACATGCCATAAAGACAAAACAATACCTAAACACTTAAAAAAATAAAAAATAAAAATTATGGTTCCAGCGGAGGTTGAACCCATGACCATCAGGAAAATGTACAAATACATGCTATAAAAACAAAACAATACCTAAACACTTACAAAAATAAAAATAAAAAAATAAAAATTATGGTTCCAGTGGGGGTTGAACCCACGACCATCAGGAAAATGTACAAATACATGTTATAAAGACAAAACAAAAACAATACCTAAACATTTAAAAAAAAATAAAATAAAAAAAATTATGGTTCCAGTGGGGGTTGAACCCACGGCCATCAGGAAAATGTACAAGATACATGCTATAAAGACAAAACAATACCTAAACACTTAAAAAAATAAAAATAAAAAAATAAAAATTATGGTTCCAGTGGGGTTTGAACCCACGACCCTCAGGAAAATGTCTACGCTCCCTACAGCGCTTTGATTTCCACTTAACCAGTACAATTCACACCCTGGTTAAAATACTAGAATATTTTGATATTTGACCTTTACAAAACTGCTGTGAACCCTGATACACATTTTCATTGGTTGATGAAAGTTTATTGTATGTATAGAGAGTAGAGAGTTACTGCAGAGAGTTTAGTGACCATGAAGACTACATGTTGAAAGGTTTAAAACAAGGTTTTTTCTATAATTTGACCTAGTGAGCTAGTTTTTGACCTCAGATGACCCAATATCGAACTTGACCTAGATTTTGTTGAGATGATCATTGTGACCAAGTTTCATAAAGATTAGGCCAAAATTGTGACCTCTAGAGAGGACACAACCCAATTGTTGACGGACGGACGGACAGACGGACGGACGGACGGACGACGGACGAAGTGTGATCACAAAAGCTCACTCTGTCACTTTGTGACAGGTGAGCTAAAAAGCAACAAAATAAAATTGTAAGAGAGATTTTATAATCAAAAGACAACACAAAGTGTACCAGGTAGCATGTAACGATGTACTTTTCATCACCAGATTGATAAAGAAATTGAAATGCAAATGAGACGCAGTCTGTGTCATCTCGTACAAGCAGATATTCTCTATCTTCAATGAAGATTATATTATACACCAAATCACAAAACAGTTATATTATTTACAATTTTGTTGTCAAAACGTGAAATAAGATAGCTACTATGATAAATATGTTAATAAAAGGGCTATACCCTAGTTTATTATTTGCTTTCAATGGATTATGGAGTTTTTTCAGTGAACATAACAGTGAAAATTACAGTGAAATTACCACTTTGTTATTTTCACTGTTTTGAAGCTGGTTCCAGTATCATGCAGAAAAAGAAACGTAACGTCAACGGCGCCGGGCTTTAAAATATGCGTTAAGTCATCATGACGTCATAATTCTAAAACCGTGACGTTCCAATTTTGACGTGATTTTTTTCCAATTAAGCCAATTACGGCACATTTTAAGAGAAATTGAGGCATATAATAAACAGAAAATGTGTTGATATTTGGTGTGAGATCAATTTTATTTCACTCGTGATCACAGAAAATTAAATTTACACTCATGGTTACGCCACTCGTGAAAATATTGATTTTCTGTGATCACTCGGTGAAATAAAATTCGATCTTATACCAAAATCAATAAATATCCTCTTAATATCAATTTCCAATGTGAAACAAGGTATTCCTGTCTTCTTTAGCATCAACCCCAGAGCTAACCAATTAAAAAGTTTATGGGCATAACCTGGCTCTCAGTGAAACAACCTTCCCAAACTTCCAGCATGTTGCTGGCTCCCTGTACAGCAACAACCTTCCCAAACCTCCAGCATGTGGCTGGCTCCCTGTACAGCAACAACATCCCAAACCGCCAGCATGTGGCTGGCTCCCTGTACAGCAACAACCTCCCCAAACTTCCAGCATGTGGCTGGCTCCCTGTACAACAACAACCTCCCCAAACTTCCAGCATGTGGCTGGCTCCCTGTACAGCAACAACATCCCCAAACCTCCACCATGTGGCTGGCTCCCTGTACAACAACCTCCCCAATACAACAACCTCCCCAAACCTCCACCATGTGGCTGGCTCCCTGTACAACAACCTCCCCAATACAACAACCTCTCCAAACCTTCACCATGTGGCTGGCTCCCTGTACAGCAACAACCTTCCCAAACCTCCACCATGTGGCTGGCTCCCTTTACAACAACCTCCCCAATACAACAATCTCCCCAAACCTCCACCATGTGGCTGGCTCCCTGTACAACAACCTCCCTAATACAACAATCTCTCCAAACCTCCACCATGTGGCTGGCTCCCTGTACAACAACCTCCCTAATACAACAACCTCTCCAAACCTCCACCATGTGGCTGGCTCCCTGTACAACAACCTCCCCAATCCAACAATCTCTCCAAACCTCCACCATGTGGCTGGCTCCCTGTACAACAACCTCCCTAATACAACAATCTCTCCAAACCTCCACCATGTGGCTGGCTGCCTGTACAACAACCTCCCTAATACAACAACCTCTCCAAACCTCCACCATGTGGCTGGCTCCCTGTACAACAACCTCCCTAATACAACAACCTCTCCAAACCTCCACCCATGACCATGATGTTGCATTGACTACATGGTAATTGGTATTTAATGAACTTATCAAGGTATTATAAGAGTTCATCATTGTAGCATATTGGAGCTTTGATATGTCAGAGACCTTTGTAATTCAATGTTAACAAACTCACCAACATTTGAAATTGTCCTATTTAATTCAGTTAAAGTGATACAGCATGAAAGATGATATGTCAGGCCTGGGAGGATTTGGATACGGGTGACCACTGATCGCTGTGAACATTCACATCAACTTAACAAGACATCTCTCTCATTTTCCTGTATTATGTTTCAAATTAAGTTCATTTTAATGCTGACATTATTAAAGGACACATTGGACAGAATGCATCTTTCAAACATGTTAGAACTAGCTAGGTGGTCAAAACAGTCGTATCCGAATGGGACAAATGTTTTTTTTTGTTATGCTATAGTTATTTGTATACTCCTTATTTGTATTGGACAGGCTCGGAATATATTCTAAAAATATTTCCACATAATAATAGAAAAGAAGGAATTAGGAGAACCAAGGATGGACAGACTAAGAGTGATCACAAAAGCTCACACTGTCACTATTTGACTAGTGAGCAAAAAACAAGTATTTCTGATTCCTGTCAGTAAATTGATCACCTATATTATCTGTTATGTATAGTGCCTTGAACTAGACTGATTGATTTAACTGAAAAGTTAAATACACTCCTTGTCAATTCACAGCTATTTCAAAATTGCAACACATGGATGACAATGCCATAATTTTTTATACTGGCATCTGAGCCCTTATATCATCAGAACAGGTACCAGTCTATTTGATTTAACCGACATCCAATACACCAATCAATAAAAAGAACTATGCTACCAGTCTAGAAATTTGAATACAGTACATATTTGAACAATATGACATGATAATGAAGTATATCCACAGTGTATTATATTTAAAGAGACCATAGAACAGAGAACAGAATTGATATTGTGTTATATCACTGCCATCATCCATACCATCCACCTGTATGACGTTGTTAGACTATCTATAACTAATGTAAGCTTTTAAAATACATATTTTAAGTTGTTAAATTGTTTTTCATTATCATTTTGATCATCATTAACAATACTGACAGACTGTGCTTCAGTGTGTTTGTATTATGTGTGAAGTATCAAATGAGCTTCTTTTTGACATTGATCAGTCATCCTAGACTGGTTTACAATTTTATCCAAGATCTCCAAGCAGCTAAAAGACCAAGATTATTCTTTGTGTTTACAATGCTTGTGTCTGATTTATTTATACCTAAAAACAATGCACACAACTTTACACATCAACACCAGACCAAATAAACCACGAGAAAAAAATTCTATTATCTGATTTCACACAATTAGTGTAGCCCAAAGAATAAAAACAAAAGGCCCGTAGCTCATCGAATTACTGCATGGACACGTCTTCCAAAATTTGACAAAATAACAAATATTTCAAGCATTTCATTCATTTGACAAACAAAACATCATTAAGACTGGGGAATAACCATGATGATGCTATCACAAACTCCGTCAGTTCAAACACATTATCATCAACCGTCAGCCTACACAACATGGCAGATGCCGACTTTTGAAGGACAAGAAGATGTTTCATACAACAATAATTTGATGACAAGCAAAAGGTTAATGCACTATAAGGAACTTCTCACTGAAACCTGACTCGATGAAGACGTTGGATAAAACTGTAATTAAAATCAAACTGTGGAATTCAAGATATTGCAAAAACTGGCAACCAGATGCATGATTGAACACCAGGAATTAGGAGCAAACATGCTTGCAGGCATCATATTGGAATTCTGGAATTATACCTGACAGGCAAAATGTGTAATTAAAAAATCAAAATCACACTACATAGCAAAAACCAACTTCACCAAGCACCAACATAACAACATACAAAAATATATACCCCCCCCCCCCCCCCCCCCCCCGGTAAATATTTCATATTCAAGACATGATACTTATTTATAATTGTAACACAAATCTGGTAGTAGACCTTCAAAGTTTGTGTTAATTAATTCACCTGACATAAGCAGCTAGATGTTTTATCAAATCTAAATTGGCTTTCATTTACTTTGTTATATCTACAGATGTCCATTACAGAATTTATTTAAAAGAAAGTAATCTTTTATACTGAAAAATTGGTTTCTATGGCGACAAGAATCAATAATGGTAGGTGTATTTTAATGAGGAAAATGTGACAGGCAGCCATACCAAGATTTATTGGAATACAACAGCCATCTAATGGTTCATCAATATATCAATGGTACCATATTTTCACAGTGATAATATGTCTGTGCTACACTGATGATATCAAAGGCACAATGTCTCCTTCTACCAGCTTATAGACATTGTAAAAACTACCATAACAGTGTCACCGCATATATATAAACCAAATCACTGTATAATTCATTATTGCAATCCTATACAATTCAACGTGTACTCATTTTTGTGATTGAAACATCCGGTGATTTTCCATCACTGTACTTATTATTGCAAACCTAAACAATTCAACATGTACTCATTATTGCGATTAGCGGAAGTTGACATGTTTATACACTGTGAGTGTAGCAATACCATGTGACTTAAAGCTACAGATCCAAGACGAAATTTTCTTCACTTCGAATAATAACCCTACTTCATCAATTTACATTAAACATTTGCCAGTCTAAGGGAAAAATTATATGCTTTCCACGAAATATAGGATCTATTTTAGCAGCTTTTTTATGTTTTCGGTGCTCGGCTGTTTAAGTTGAGTACTGCCTTCTCTGTCTGACTTAATATTATCTCCCAACACCCTTTGAAACCTTTGTAGATTCGGACTACAGTATCAAGCCATCTTTTCCCCAAGGTTTAACACAACAGTCCAGCTACTGATAGGGGTCCAACATTTCGTTAAAAGCTTACATTTTTCCCTTAGACTGGCGTATGTTTCATAGAAATCAGTACAAAAATAAAATACTGATGGCTATTTTTGTTTTCGAAGTGAAGCAAATTTCGCCTTAGATCAGTAGCCCAAAGTCCTGTGGTATTGCTACACTGCATAAGTAGGTAGAAAACAATCATTAATTAATCAATCCCAGATGGTGACTGACTGGTCCCCGTATTCAATCCCAGATGGCTTGGTTGACTGAATGGTCCCCCTATTCAATCCCAGACAGCTTGGGGGGACTGTCTGGTTCCCGTATTCAATCCCAGATAGCTTGGGGGACTGTCTGGTACCCGTATTCAATCCCAGATGGCTTGGGGGACTGTCTGGTCCCCATATTCAATCCCAGATAGCTTGGGGGACTGTCTGGTACCCGTATTCAATCCCAGATGGCTTGGCGGACTGTCTGGTCCCCATATTCAATCCCAGATAGCTTGGGGGACTGTCTGGTTCCCGTATTCAATCCCAGATGGCTTGGGGGACTGTCTGGTTCCCATATTCATTCCCAGATAGCTTGGGGGCCTGTCTGGTTCTTGGGGGACTGTCTGGTTCCCGTATTCAATCCCAGATAGCTTGGGGGACTGTCTGGTTCCCGTATTCAATCCCAGATGGCTTTGGTGACTGACTAGCCCCGGATTCAATCCCAGATAGCTTGGGGACTGTCTGCTACCCATATTCAATCCTAGGTGGCTTGGGTGACTGTCTGCTACCCGTATTCAATCCTAGGTGGCTTGGGTGACTGTCTGCTACCCGTATTCAATCCCAGGTGGCTTGGGTGACTGTCTGCTACCCATATTTAATCCCAGATGGCTTGGGTAACTGTCTGCTACCAGATTCAATCTCAGATCAACCCTGAATGAGAGTGTTGAGTGCTGGCAGCTATAAACCACCGCTCTAATCTGAGTCGGACCATCAACCCTGAATGAGAGAGTTGAGTGCTGGCAGCTATAGTCGACTGCTCTAACCAGTCGGGCCATCAACCCTGAATGTACTTGTGTATTGCAGTATAGAAATGGTTTTGGTGCATAAAATTTATTACAAAATAAGTACATGTATAAAATATAGCCATTTAAAGCTCCCTGAATCTGTGGCTCTCCATGGGGTTTCTATGAATGGAATGTTTGACAGATATAGCACAGTTCACCAGCCCTATAAAGTTCCTTATTTATCTATTTACTAAGACCCTCATTTACATCAAATTATTTCACATGATTGTTGGTAAAGAATACAAAGTATCCACTTTCTAGAATTCCTGCTGGGGTACTCCCATACATCAATTAGTGATAACAGTATCTTATATTTCATGCCCCAGGCTCTACCCAACAAGTACATCCATTCTCACTGGGTATTCAGGTTTGTATTGCTACATAACACATCTTAACATAAACATCATGGTTCTGTTTTATTAAAGCACTTACGAAAATCTTAAAGTTACGCTCAAATTTAAATTATGAACAACTACAAATTGGTGATGGGTATGGTTTGTAGGAGTTCATTAACTAAATCGGTATTAGTAATGCAGCTCCATTTACCTAACTTTATAATTGTAAACAAGTTATAGATAATTTAAATTTGATTGTAAGTTTATGATTTCCGTAAGTGCTTTGATCAAAAAGTACCCGGGTAGTTCATATTTAGCTCAACTGTAGTAACAGCATAGAGCTTTGTGATCAGTCTTTGTCCATCGGTGGTCCACAATCCACAATTATTGCTTGTGAACGCACAGAGGTCACAATTTTGATCTCATTGTCATGAAACTTTGTAAAAAAGATCATTTTTACAGGTCAAATACATAAGTCAAGTTTTATCTCTATACGTCCAATATATAGGTCAAGTTTGACATAAGCTCATGTGGGGTCAAAAACTAGGTCAACGGTTTATAGAATATAAAAACCTTGTGCATGCAATAAAGGCTGGAATTTCATTGGTTTTTTTCATGAATCTTAAATTATTATTCAGATTACCATAGGGACTGGTACTTCAACGACAGGTGAGCGACTTAGGACCCTTTGAGCCCTTTTGCCTTTTGAAGCCTCTTTTTGATACATTATACCCTGTGGTCATCGGTGTAAAATATAGGTGATTATTGATCAGTGGTGAATGTTCTTACCTTTAGGCATTGTTCAGTCATAATAGTATGGTCATTATCATAGTCAACAATGGTCATTATCATGGTCAACAATGGTCATTATCATGGTCAACTATGGTCATGATCATGGTCAACTTTTGTCATTATCATGGTCAATTATTGTCATTGTCATGGTCAACTATGGTCATTATCATGGTCAACTATGGTCATTATCATGGTCAATAATGGTCATTGTCATGGTTAACTATGGGCATTATCATAGTCAACTATGTTCATGATCATATACAACTATGGTCATTATCATGGTCAACAATAGTCATTATCATGGCCAACTATGGTCATTATCATGGTTAACTATGGTCATTATCATGATCAACTATGGTCATTATCATGGTTAACTATGGTCATTATCATGGCCAACTACAGTCATTATCATAGTCAACTATGGTCATTATTATGGTCAACTATGGTTATTATCATGGTCAACTTTGGTCATTATCATGGTAAACTATGGCCATTATCATGGTCAACTATGGCCATTATCATGATCAACTATGGTCATTATCAATTTTGGTTATTGTCATGGTCAACTTTGGTCAAAATCATGATAAACTATGGTTATTGTCATGGTCAACTTTGGTCATTATCATGATAAACTATGGTTATTGTCATGGTCAACTATGGTCATTATCATGATCAACTATGGTCATTAACATAATCAACTAAGTTATAATCAGGGATAATCATGTATATAATGATACTACAGCTCTTAAATAAAACATTCTATATAAAATGTACATGTTTATATTTTTTACAAATGCTGCAATAATAAACTACCATATTTTATTGTTTCCAGTTCACTATGTGACCCATAAAAATGCTAGATTTAGATGATACAAGAGTTAGGGCACACCCCATGATGTTATAAGTCAGCAGAGATACCATCATGTCTATCTACACCATCATTCAATGTATACACTCAATTAAATTAAGGAAAATAGATTTTCTGACAAAAATTGTGCTGCGTCATTTTTAATATGAAATTTGAGAGCAAGAAATAAATGATTATAATAAAATTAATACTTTGCCCTAAATTGGAATGTTTAAACCATAGATATTTTATGGAATAATTGCTTGAAAGAAGAATGTGTCACAGAGAAAGGTATAATATATAGAGAATTAATGATGTACATGTATATAGGTTTCCATGGAAATGATAAATAAAATAGATGACTGACAGTATAGTACAGAGAATTTGACCTAATCCTGACCTTGATGCGTGGATATATTACAAGGTTCTTGGGTAGAATATATAAATTTCCGCCAGCAAATAGTGCAATATCGCTCCATTAGATTAGTGTTTGTAGATCCTAGGGCAGGTGTTCTTGAATTAATGAACAGAAACCATTTGAATAGTCTGAAATGGTGAAGGTCACTGAGACCTTGACCTACTGACCTCAAAATCAAAAGGGGTCATCTTCTATTGATGACCAACCTGCATGTAAAGTTTGAAGATCCTAGGGCAAAGCGTTCTTGAGTTATTGAACGGAAACCATTTGAATAGTCTGAAATAGTGAAGGTCACTGAGATCTTGACCTTCGACCTACTGACCTCAAAATCAAAAGGGGTCATCTTCTATTGATGAACAACGTCCATGTGAAGTTTAAAGATCCTAGGGCAAAGCGTTCTTGAGTTATTGGACGGAAAACCATTTGAATAGTCCGAAATGATGAAGGTCACTGAGACCTTGACCTTTGACCTACTGACCTCAAAATCAATAGGGCTCATCTTCTATTGATGACCAACCTTCATGTAAAGTTTGAAGATCCTAGGGCAAAGGGTTCTTGAGTTATTGAATGGAAACCATTTGGTCTACCAACTAACCGACAGACAGACTGACACACATGTGCAAAGCAATATACCCCCTCATAATAAACATCAGAAGTAAGTAACAATTATTGTACATTGTTGTATTTATATTAGATTATAACATCAGTCAAGAATTTGTTCAGATACTCTGGTGACAAGTGTGAAAGTCAATGTCGAGCAACCACCAATAAAAAAGTGTGAAAGTCAACCTTGAACAATCACCAATAAATAAGTGTGAAAGTCAATCTTGAACAGCTACTAATAAATAAGTGTGAAAGTCAATCTTGAACAGCTACCAATAAATAAGTGTGAAAGTCAATATTGAACAGCTACCAATAAATAAGTGTGAAAGTCAACCTTGAACAGCTACCAATAAATAAGTGTGAAAGTCAATCTTGAACAGCTACCAATAAATAAGTGTGAAAGTCATCCTTGAACAGCTACCAATAAATAAGTGTGAAAGACAACCTTGAACAGCTACCAATAAATAAGTGTGAAAGTCAATCTTGAACAGCGTGAAAGTCAATCTTGAACAGCTACCAATAAATAAGTGTGAAAGTCATCCTTGAACAGCTACCAATAAATAAGTGTGAAAGTCAATCTTGAACAGCTACCAATAAATAAGTGTGAAAGTCAACCTTGAACAGCTACCAAAATAAGTGTGAAAGTCAATCTTAAACTGCTACCAATAAATAAGTGTGAAAGTCAATCTTAAACAGCTACCAATAAATAAGTGTGAAAGTCAATCTTGAAAAACAACCAATAAATAAGTGTGACAGTCAACCTTGAGCAGCTACCAATAAATAAGTGTGAAAGTCAACCTTGAACAGCTACCAATAAATAAGTGTGAAAGTCAATCTTGAACAGCTACCAATAAATAAGTGTGAAAGTCAATCTTGAGCAGCTACCAATAAATAAGTGTGAAAGTCAACCTTGAACAGCTACCAATGAATAAGTGTGAAAGTCAATCTTGAACAGCTACCAATAAATAAGTGTGAAAGTCAATCTTGAGCAGCTACCAAGAAATAAGTGTGAAAGTCAACCTTGAACAACATGAACAACTACCAATAAATGGTGGAAAGCATGATAAATAAATACTATATGACAAGCACAAGAAAACAATATAAATTATTGATATAAAGTAGAGGAGTCTTCGGAATGATATGATTACTGGAACATCAAACTTCCAATATTTAAATATATTTCATTTTCAGAACTTGTAACTGATTTTATATTGAAACAGAAAGCAAAATGACATCAAGTCCTGGCTATTCATAATTTCCCCAGAGACTCCAAATCACATGTCAATAAATATGTTTTTGTTATGTTTCCACGGCTCCTGACAACAGAACATCTAAGCATGCAGGAAGCATTTGATACTGTTGTGGCATTTTTTTGTCGAAGCAAAATGATACAAATCATTGTTCTCAGGGAATCTGTGAAATTTTTTAGTTTTATAATTGTACTCATTAATAATAAATAAAACCATTAGCTGTAGGATTTTACAATGGTTCATGAACAAATTACCATGACACATATTAAGACTATTTCATGCTCAACAGGATAATGAACCTCAGGCTAGACAGTAGAATGGCTCCATCTCTGATTACTCTAAATCTGAAATAATCCCATTAACAGTACAATGTACATCTATCTAATCATACCAGTATTACAGGAGTAACTTATCTAATCATATCAGTATAACAGGAGTAACTTATCTAATCATATCAGTATTACAGGAGTAACTTATCTAATCATACCAGTATTACAGGAGTAACTTATCTAATCATATCAGTATAACAGGAGTAACTTATCTAATCATATCAGTATTACAGGAGTAACTTATCTAATCATACCAGTATTACAGGAGTAACTTATCTAATCATACCCAGTATAACAGGAGTAACTTATCTAATCATACCAGTATAACAGGAGTAACTTATCTAATCATATCAGTATTGCAGGAATAACTTATCTAATTATATAATAGAGGAGTAACTTATCTAATTATATAATACAGGAGTAACTTATCTAATCATATCAGTATTACAGGAGTAACTTATCTAATCATATCCGTATTACAGGAGTAACTTATCTAATCATATCCGTATTACAGGAGTAACTTATCAAGTCATATCAGTATTACAGGAGTAACTTATCTAATAATCTTTGCGTAGAATTACACCAAAACTTAGGACAGAAAATGAGAAAAGTTATCTTAGTAAAACACAATAGGACAAATATTATCGTGGTACGCAATATTTACGGAAAACTTTGAGTTACATACTCAAGCGTTAATGCTTTGATAAAACCGTACCCAGGGGATTGGAATTTTGGCCTGATCTATTAAGAGACCACTTTCTTAAGCAACCGTTTTCTCTCGGTCCCGAGGGTGGTCTCTTAATACAGGTTCTACTGTATCCAACAAGAAATATCACTGAATGCGATGAATACCCCCAGATACCGCTTGACACAGTCACTCCAATATTCTCATGCAACATGCACAAATAGACTTTGTAATGATAAGTAATGCAAACTTTCATTGTCATCAAACCAATGGTTATAGAGGAAAAGCTCAGGCAAAACTTAAAAGCGTAAAAAAAAGAAATTTATAGGCTTAAAACTAAGGTCTGTAACTCCCTTTAAATTGATCCAACCAGCGTGTGCTGACAATATGCACACTAGACTTGGTTCTGATCAGTCATGCAAAGTTTCGTTGAAATCCGACCAAGATTACAGAGAAATAGCCCAGACAAAATTTATAAGTGCAAAAAAAGGGCTATAACTCCCGTAACATTTATCTGCCCAGCGTGTGCTGATGATATGCACAGTTAAACTTGGTACTGAACAGTTATGCAATGTTTTATAACCAGTAGTTACAGAATAATAGTGCGTACAAACTTTGCACAGACCAACCAACCTACCAACCAACCAACCTCAAGCATGACCATATACTATGTATCTGGGGATATAATAAAGGAGTTACTCCCCTTTAGGTATCCAGTAAAAAGTTACTCCCTTTTAAGTACAATGTATATCCAATAAAGGAGTTACTCCCCTTTAAGAACATTACAAGAGTGGCTCCCCTTTAGGTATCCAGTAAAAAAGTTACTCCCCTTTAAGTAGATCCAATAAAGGAGTTAACCTAGTAAAGTAGTGGCTTCCCTTTAGGTATCCAGTAAAAAAGTTTCTACCCTTTAAGTATATCCAATAAAGGAGTTAACCTAGTAAAGGAGTGGATTCCCTTTAGGTATCCAGTAAAAAAGTTTCTACCCTTTATGTATATCCAATAAAGGAGTTACTCCCCTTTAAGTACCCAGTAAAGGAGGGGCTTCCCTTTAAGTATCAAAACAGGAGTTATTCCCCTCTAATTATCTAGGAAAGAGTTATTGCCCTTTAATCTACCAGGAAGGATTATGCAGAAAGGAATTATGCTCCCTAATTTACATGGGATGTACAAATACATACTACAAACAATGCTTTAGAATAATTTATGACCACCAGACTTCAATTTTAAATTTTAATTCATTGGTCAGAAGTAGGCAATGAAACACTTGAGTCAGTCATCAAGATGTATAGAGACATGCTGGCACCAAACTCTATCAAAGGGCTGTAATCCAGTCTAAGTCAAGTATTCATAAAACAAGCTGTCATGAGATGGGTAACATCACTTTATACTCATTCAATTATACATAAACTTGTCATAAATAACAAAATACAAGCCAAGCTTTCACACAAGTATTTTTATGCTAATAAAACCATCAGCAGGCAAGCCCTCAGTAAACATAAGTTGGCTCCAGTGATAAGAAAAGTAAATAAGGGGTCCCCTGACTTCTGTAGTGTTAAACAATTAAGGAAATCCACAATATATAGTGATGTAATAAATCGTAGCCGATCATATAATATTGTAAGAAATTTGTTGTCTCAAGATATATTGACACTGGTAAAGTGTCAACACTTGCACAATATTAAAATATGGTGTATATACTGAACGATGCACGGTACTACTCACCCGCTCAATTTGTTGACATCAGGAATAGAAATGAGTCATTAGCATAAACTCTATACTATGTAATTACATCTTTTTGAGAAAAAGCTGATGAAAATTGAAATTGACATACTTTATTACAGATCACCAAGCCGGACATCATAATTATAAATGTATATACTAGTAACAGATAATATTAATAATCAAAGACAAAGAAGGACGTCTGACTACCCCTGTTGGCGAGGCCTATACTCACATGTCATATGTTGAACACTAAATTTCTTGTTCAGAAACCTATTGTCATTCTGTCAAGGAGTATAGAGTAATGCTTACCTGAAAATATACAAAACATTAATTAATATAAGATATATTTTCAAGCAATCATGATGCAATATCAATACCATATTATGTAAGACAAACTCTTCTCATATTATAATTACTAAGGATATCTAAATATACCCCTATGATACATGTCCAAGAACTTGCTGACTAAATCCGCCTCCTCGATAAACTAGTGGTTGAGCGTTCGCTTCAAGGGCGGGAGGTCACGGGTTTGATCAATGGCCACGTCATACCAAAGACGAAATAAAAATGGTACCAGAAATTCCCTTGCTAGACGCTCAGCATAAAAGGGAAACTGGCTTCTCTTCTCTCATACCCTCGTGGCGATAGATAACATCAGGAATGAGGTGTCGAGAGTGATTAATATAAGTTTGAAAAACTAGTTTTACAATCAACCTTAAATAAATAAGCATAAACTTAACTAAATTTGTTAACCAAATCCTGGTTAAACAAGGATCAAATGTGTCACATGAAAACAGTAGACAACATATAAACAGATAGTGCTAAGGTGGCAACCAACAAATAAGTATGAACTCAATTAGAAATATCCCTTTGATAGATCTGGGCTTCTTTGCCAAAGCGCTACCAAGTGCCTTAATTCAATTACCGGAACCTCCCATTTAATTAAACACAGAAGGCATGGATTATCTCCCTTGGAAATTAAGCCCTACGGAGCACTTTGCTTGGTTAACAGACTTTGAATAATCTGAACATACAACAGAATATCTCTGTTTCATCTAAATGGAATCATTTCATACATTAGATACACTCATACACACCTCAACATCTTTCCAACATACATTAGATACACTCATACACACCTCGATCAACATCTTTCCAACATACATTAGATACACTCATACACACCTCAACATCTTTCCAACATACATTAGATACACTCATACACACCTCAACATCTTTCCAACATACATTAGATACACTCATACACACCTCAACATCTTTCCAACATACATCAGATACACTCATACACACCTCAACATCTTTCCAACATACATTAGATACACTCATACACACCTCAACATCTTTCCAACATACACCAGAAACAGATACACTCATACACACCTCAACATCTTTCCAACATACACCAGAAACAGTCAATTAAATGACAAAAATTGTGCAACATACACAATATGGTTTTCATTCTCCAGAACAGTAAAATAATAGTAAGATTCATATCTATAACTATACATAATTACAGCATTCAAAATGGCTGCCATCTTTGATCTCTGATATGGCATTGAAAATTACAGAAGGATTGCGGAATTGAACACATAAACAGTGATCAATAAAGTAATTACTCTAGGCTGACGAACAAATAAATTGGAGCTCAATTCTTATAACAATTTTTCTCTGTGAATATGTCATTATAACAACAATAACTTGATGTATATCCTATCAGTACTATGTCTATAACATCATAACACCCATCAGTCTATCAGCCATAGCTGGATATATAACCCAATAAGACCTAGGCCGATTAGGCCAATAATAGAACTTTGCCTAGATATTATGCCCATATATATAAGCACTGTCACAAAGTTTAAAGACGATCGGACCAAAACTGTTTGCTTTAGAGTACAGGCAAACTGCTGGACGCCGCCCGTCCGTCCGCATGCCCGCCCGCCAAGGGTGTTCCCATAATATGTCCAAAACGGGCGTATTAAATACAATAAAATTTTAATTCAAGTACCAAGTGTCATATTACTTTTATTTTTGGTGCCAAGTATGTAAAATTACTTTTAATTCTAGTGTCAAGTACCGTAAATAATCAGCCATAAATTGCCCAAAAAACGATCCAAAAAAACACAAAAAAGTCACCCCACGACTTATGAAAGGTACCTAGAATGTCAAATTACTGTTTTATTTCTGGTACCGAGTATGTCAAATTACTGTAATTTCTGACACAATATTGTAGATAACTATAACTTCTCATTAGGTTTTTAGTTTTTACTCATTATTTTCTGGTAATCGTCATAGGAACTGTTTACTTACAGATCATGGACTTCTATTTCTACGATATATTCTCATAAATCTAAATTTACTTTCCTACTTAATATGTACTATAAACTTTTTATGACAGAACAAACAGTTCTTATTTCTAGATATTACTATATTATGTTTACTATTTATGTACTAAAAAATCTATGATAATTAAAAACAGGCTGTTCTGAATCTGTACCTCTTTAGGTGAAATGATTTAATTCTCAGTGACAATAACAAGTCTTTCTATCTGTTATTGATAATTTTAGATATAAATATAAGTTACATAAAGATAATATAATGTATAGAGTAACAATGACCCGTGCAACCAGATCTCAAACCCATGATGCCTGCAACCAGATCTTAAACTCATATATAACCCCTGCAAACTCAAACTCAAACCTGTAACCCTGGCAACCAGATTTCAAACCCACAACCCCTAAACCATATGTCACAACCATAACCTCTAAAACTAGATCCCAAACTATTTTAAACCCCCAAATTGAATATCACCAGGTTAAACAGCAGTTTAGCAATCAGTAACATACTACTCAAACTTTGCTAAGGGCCAAGAAATCGATTTTGCAGTCCGTCTCACATTAAATGTACAAAACCGATGAAGAAAACGTTGTGCAATTAATAAAATATCATCTTATCTGCTGCTAAATTTCTTAAGTTGATGTCTACATTTGATACACATTGCTAAATTGACGTTGTTTTCCAGGTTACTGATAAGCCCTATTAGCGGGAACCAAATTGGCTAGATTAAAATGGAAATTTTTATCCTGTTTTTATTACCATATCCTGTAAGACCCAAAATGCCAAGAAAATGACCACATTCTGTTAATACAGAGGCTTGAATGCAGCACGATCATTTTATTGGGGTTGGGCTTATCAGCACCTAGACATTAAATTTTGAAGTAATCTTTATTGGTTTACAATATTGCAGATGTAGCATTATGTTTCTGAAAATTCTACCAGTCAATCTTATTCAATTTGCAAAACATTCAAATGGAAAATTTCTTGGCCCTTACCAAATTTTGAGTAACATATTACTCTGACTACTGCTATTATGAAGCATTTGCTCTATAAGCACTTAACTCAAATTCATTCTCCATACAATTCTGCCAGCCCTCATTTTCACTTACTCTTGTTGGTCAGCTTATTTTTATGAAAAGCAGCAGATGCAATAAATATAAATCCTAACATAATACAGAGATTTCAACATGGATATAGTACATTTAAAGCCTTCATTTGTGATCAATTCTTATCAGTTCTACTAACACATTCCAAATGAAAAAGGGCCCGAGTTTTAAAATACCAGTATGTCTAAACCTGATTGTCATCAACGTTCAGGGACCCTAAATGATGCCTATAGCGACAAGGTGGAGACATGTCTCTTATGTTTTAGAATGCCATAAATCAATATCTCACTTAAAAGTGGGATGAAATATTAATGGGAATGTAGAAAATGCAGTGAGTTTCAGTAATAATGCAATTTTCATCTCATGGTATGGTAGATTATACTGGTTTGTATATGGTATAATTTATATATCCATGGCCAGACAACAGACACTCTGACATGCAGTGTTTGTCTTTCAAAATCAAAATAATAAGCACTGATGCCACTGATTGTAGAATATAAGTGGTTTAGTATGGAGATATTAACATGAACCTCCTACCTTCTATTGGCATAATTTAACAGCTGATTTATTGTCTATATTTAATTGTATGTTTTCATAAGACTGGAAAGTATTAAAAATAATACAAACATAATTTAAAGAACAAACACTGCATGATTTGCTTGCCTAACTTGATTTATTAACCATGTAATATATTCATGTATAAAGGTCAGGATCACATTAATATCTCTTTACTATATAATATATAGAAAGGTACTCATAATAGATACAGCAATCCAGGATGTACCCGCTACCAGATGCTGGAATAATGATGTTATTTCTCTAACGATGAAAGAAATTTAATTATATGAACTTGTCATGTAATGTTTGGTCATCACTTGTGTCGCAGTATTAAGGTGGTATATCAAATCAAGTGGATTCCATACATGGTTGATATTTCATATAGAGTGGATTCCACACATAGTTGATATTTTATATAGAGTGGATTCCATACACAGGTTGATTTATACAAGGATCTATATTAGCATATAGAGTGGATTCCGTATGTATGTGGTATGTCATATAGAGTGGATTCCACACACAAGTGGTATTTCAAATAGAGTAGATTCCATACACAGGTGGTATTTTTAAATAGAGTGAGTTTGTTTCATTAAAACAGTTTTAATAGACCACATTGTAGCTTATGATATTGAATTAAGGACAATTTAATAACTACTAAAATAGACAAACTCCACAGGAATTATCAGTCATTAAAATTTCACCAAATAAATAAATTTTCCATGTAACACAAAAGAGGATTTTTCTATTTAAAAATGAACTATATGCACTTAAAACTTTGTGTTATTAATGTATAACTAATGTGGAATATTTTATGATAATATATCTGCATAAATTCGGTTATCAAATTGATCAAGCAGTATCATTTAGAAGATTTAAATGCACATATAATGTACTACGCAAATTGACATAAAAGCTGTTTTTAAAGTAGTGATGAAGTGTTTTTAAAGTGTTTGAATGATGTAAAGTGTTGAATTTACTTGACAGTCAGCAGTACTGGGGTACATGGATTTATCCCATATCAAAAATGTATTCCATTCCACTTAACGTATTAAGAAAATATCTCACTGCTAAATGCACTAAACCCAACAAGAGTCTTTACTATAATTGCTACTTTAATATCTAACAAACTTGTATTGAGTGTATAAATTGATATAAACTGTGTAAGTGAGCTATGAGAGGATATTCATTAAGATAGAGGTAAGACAAGAAATGAAGATAAATGAGTTCATAATTTGTGTCAATTATTCTATAGATTAGAAAACATTCCAGACTGGATGCATTTTGATGCAGTCTAGCCGATTATGACATAAACCCATACAGCATTCCAGTCTAGCCGATTATGACGTAAACTGGCATGCAAGATGTGCAGTATTCATCGGGCAGCTAACTCTTCACCTCATATGTTCTATCAAACAATAAATTCATCATAATTGTACTCATAATGACTTATGTAATAATATTATTATCCTAAGGATTTCATCATATATGATGAAAGAACTGTTCACTAGAAGTTTGCATCTCTTCAAACTTCAAAATAATAATAGCTGACACACATAAAGAGTCTGTGAGTAAAAGGAACAAACCAGAAACCGTCTGAAACCAATCATCACAAAGGTACGGGAACCAGAGACCGTCAGATACCAATCATAACAAAGGTACGGGAACTAGAAACCGTCAGATACCAATCATCACAAAGGTACGGGAACCAGAAACCGTCAGATACCAATCATTACAAAGGTACGGGAACCAGAAACTGTCTGATACCAATCATCACAAAGGTACGGGAACCAGAAACCATCTGATACCAATCATCACAAAGGTACGGGAACCAGAAACCGTCAGATACCAATCATCACAAAGGTTTGCGGAACCAGAAACCATCAGATACCAATCATCACAAAGGTTCGGGAACCAGAAACCGTCAGATACCAATCATCACAAAGGTACAGGAACCAGAACCCTTCTGATACCAATCATCACAAAGGTACGGGAACCAGAAACCGTCAGATACCAATCATCACAAAGGTTTGCGGAACCAGAAACCATGACAGACACCAATCACCGTTTTGTCAAACACCCGGTGAAACCTGTATTTTCCATTGGAAAAAATGGTCAAGCTGCAGAAAAGATCCTGTATTTCATGGAAAGCAAATATTCTTCCCCTTAGCATGGCATATTTTATAGCAATCGATAAAATACTTATGGCTATATTTGTGTTCCAATGTTTACAAATTTCTACTTGGAACTGTAGCCAAAAGTCACGTGGTATTGCTACCCTGTGTTAGAGAGATGTACATAAAGCGATTGATACAGTAGAGTTAGATTTATGTACTCAATCAAATTATAGCAATAATATAGTTAAATATCAGACACTTGAATACTCTGTATATAGTGTCGGGTGATCATTTATCTATTTTCAATGTGTGTTAAAAAATCTGACATTTATTGCTTTACTAAAAATGTATAATTATGACAAATATTGCACTGAAGTTAAAGGTGGGACAAATAGCCTTAAAATGGAAAAATTATGTGATTCTATGTGAACTTGTATAGAATGTACATCACAAGTTTACAAGTTTATTCAGAATATGTACAACAATATCGCTATAAGATTGTTTGCAACTCCTGTTTATTTATCTATATTTTCTTATTTTGTTTTGGACCTAAATAAATTGACTTAACTTTCTGCCGTTTATTTCGAGATCTATTCAAGACGGCCCAAACGTAATTTCATAACCAAGTGACAAAATATCAAATTTTGCAATATAAATTAATGTTTCATTAAATTCCTGTCTGATTTTATACCTTTAACTTTAATGTAGATTTTATCATGTTTTATATACACCATTAGAAAACATATCTGAAAGATCAGATGTTATGCATATAGAATTAAACTTGCACAAGTTGTTTACCATGCATCATAGTTTTTATACCCATCTTTTTTATATATTATTTATGACAGTATGTAAATTAAGTGAAAATTTATGATTTCTCTTAAAGTTATTGAAATCATCATTACAAATTCCTACATTTGAAATAGTTGAACTCTAACGCAGGTTAATGTTTAAATGACAACAAAACATCTACAACTACTTCATAAATATGATTCAATGAGACTGATTTTACATTCACAAGAACGACCATCAATTTTATTAAAGAATAAATCATTCACAACAGGTTATGTTATAAAGCACACTTATATACCAGTTATATCGTGTTAGATATATAATGAACATTTCAGTGTTGCTTTCCTCACCACACCACACAACACACTCTAACTTATAGATTTTAGATGTCAGATAACTTTATTTAGAATATAACCTACATTTAGAGGCCATGAAAAGGCCGATTATTGGCAGTTGAGTGAAAATTTAATCATTAAAATTTTGCTGTCAACAGACATAACATCATGGCATTGTGTTGGCACGAATTTCTATCGGCCAATCAAAATGCAGGATGTTATATTCTAAGCCAGTTAGAACATATTAAGTAAATTTATAATGACTAAAAAGGACTTGCTACGTCCTTTTTAATCATTAAAAATTACCTAATATGTTCTAACTATTACTACCTCCAAAACTTGAAGAGCATAATTTTATCACATAAATACCCTCATCTTCTATGTGATAACCAATCAAAGAACATTGTGTTCTCCAACGTATGTGATAACCAATCAATGAACATTGTGTTCTCCAACGTATGTGATAACCAATCAGAGAACATTGTGTTCTCCAACGTATGTGATAACCGATCAGAGAACATTGTGTTCTCCAACGTATGTGATAACCGATCAGAGAACATTGTGTTCTCCAACGTATGTGATAACCAATCAGAGAACATTGTGTTCTCCAACGTACGTGATAACCAATCAAAGAACATTGTGTTCTCCAATGTACGTGATAACCAATCAAAGAACATTGTGTTCTCCAACGTATGTGATAACCGATCAGAGAACATTGTGTTCTCCAATGTATGTGATAACCAATCAAGGAACATTGTGTACTCCAACGTATGCGATAACAAATGATGACATCACCAGCAAATTTGGCACAAACATTTTTATATCTAACTGATTTTAAAGGCTCGCTTAATAACTTGTGTTTTCCAAAAAAGTTACACAGCAGACACAGCAATATATTTACATACTACCAGCGAGCGCTCCAGAATAGCAGACCATATTGCACAGCAAAGCGCTATATAGCGCTACAGAAGTGGTCCAATTTGCCCAAGAAAGCCTCTGATAGCCCTTATCTAGCAAAGTGCTGAGAAACATAAAGAGTAAAGTTCAGTCGACTTGTGACTCAATGGTCGAGGAGTAAATGTACATTCGGTTGAACGGACGCATGTTTGAAAATAGACTTTAACTTGGTGTGGCTTTTTTACTTTACATTAACAACACTAATATCTTTGGCTAGTGAATTGAGCTTCTATGAAATGCACATTTCCCTGTTTTAGCAACACCAGTTGATTAATTTTCAGCAAAACCGCATGCATGAAGCATGAATACTAAAATACAGCCATTCAACTTGTAACAGGCTGGGACACTAGAAGCAGATTTCAAACCTCCTGACAAAATTGTGACAAAAAGCTGGCTCAAAATACTAAACTAAAATTCTTAAATTACCATTTAATGAACACAAAGCACTATGTAGCAGACTTTGTGCAACCAAACAGGTTATTTAAGTCCATTATAACATAATGTCCATTAAGAGATCAATATCACCCATGCACAAACAATTTGTATTCAATTTAAAATGCAGTTTCATCAAATTTTCTTCGAAGTTTTCGCTTTTTTTTATTTTAATATAGACCAATTTTGATGAAGCTTAAGTTGATATGGGTATTTGGATATGAAAAGTAATTAAATATAATACCGAATTTCATACAAGTTACTAAATTGCATTTTGAGGAAATAAAAAGGCCGCAATAAATTTCTTTGCATTTTTAAATAGAGAGCACAGCCCCCAGTGGGGTTTGTTTATTTTTGCATTCAGAATGAACACCATGCCTTGAATTTAAATGTGTTTTTTTTTGTAAAGGGGAAACCAGTCTATAATCTTTACAAACTGATCAAAGGCAATCCTTGTTCATTTTAGATACATTCGAACCAGTCAACAGCTCATTATTTGTCTATTATAGGATTTCTGTACACCATGTTGTGTTTAAGTACATGCTGACTATATGGTATGATTTACATTGGACCCTGTGGCATTCAGTATAGAATATTCTATATGCAAAATGTCTGGCAAGATGTAATGTTATGATATAGGGCGTAATGTCTCGTCATACAAGTTATTGCCCGATCTGGTATCAGAAAATAAGAGTCTCAAATTTATGCCACATAGACATTGTCTTAATACCAAAGAAAAATGAGAGACTGTAGCATTGAATTACGGAAGTATATTTCTTAGATTTCCATGTCTCCAAGTCTCACTGTAGAGATCAGGCAATGACACGGCAGACACAAAAAATAATATACGACTTGATCAACAACTTCTGGCTACATTACAAGAAATACTAGACTGTAATTGGATAGTGCTGGGGACGGGCACAGTTTATAGCAATCAGAGACTGTAATTGGATAGTGCTGGGGACGGGCACAGTTTATAGCAATCAGAGACTGTGTTTGGATAGCGCTGGGGACAGGCACAGTTTATAGCAATCAGAGACTGTGTTTGGATAGCGCTGGGGACAAGCACAGTTTATAGCAATCAGAGACTGTGTTTGGATAGCACTGGGGAAAGGCACAGTTTATAGCAATCAGAGACTGTGTTTGGATAGCACTGGGGAAAGGCACAGTTTATAGCAATCAGAGACTGTGTTTGGATAGCGCTGGGGAAAGGCACAGTTTATAACAAATGACAGAGAAAAATGAAGACACCTTGTTGCAGCCATATGTCCAGCGGGATGACAGGATAGGTAGGTAGATTCGGTCACATGCAGAATATGATGTCAAGAAAGGGCCGCTCTATACACCTATACAGTACCACTTTATCATGGGACCCACTACCTGCTGGGACCCACTACCTGCAGGGACCCACTACATGTACCTGCTGGGATCCACAACCTGCTGGGACCCACAACCTGCTGGGACCCACTACCTGCTGGGACTCACAACCTGCTGGGAACCAGTACCTGCTAGACCCACTACCTGCTGGGACCCACAACCTGCTGGGAACCACTACCTGCTGGACCCACTACCTGCTGGACCCACTACCTGTTGGGACCCACAACCTGCTGGGAACCACTACCTGCTGGACCCACTACATGTACCTGCTGGGACCCACAACCTGCTGGGAACCACAACCTGCTGGTACCCATAACCTGCTGGACCCACTACCTGCTGGGACCCACTACCTGCTGGGACCCACTACCTGCTGGGACCCACAACCTGCGGGGACCCACAACCTGTTGTCCCCAGAGAATAAAACCAATCTGCAAATACTATAAAAAATGTTGTCATGATAAAGTTATCTCCAATGTATTAAAATGTGTAAGGAAAAAAACCTTAAGGGCCAAAGTCATCAATTGACACGGACCCAATATAGCATTCAAACGTACAGAAATTGCTCTAATTAATAGTCAGAAATAGTTAATATAGATGAGATTGGTTTTGTATTGTTATTATTGTGGATTAGTTATTAATTATTACTTATAATACACAGAAAAAAAAATAATATACAGACTCATATAAATATAGCATATTCAAAGAAGTTTTTATTTTCAATGAGAAACTATTATCAAAGAACCTATATACCAGTAGCTCTCGCATTCTCGAAGATACAGCACGGAAGTGACAAGTAAATTATAGGAATTATTTTTTTCTCTTTAGGTTTTGTCAATATATATTTGCGTAGAATTTGCCATGGTAACAAATTAAACATGGCATTCGTAAAATGAATAATAAACCCAACAAAAACTATGGTTGTAAAGGATAATTTTATATCAATAGTTGTTCTCTTAAAACTATAAAAATGAAGATGACATAAGTGTCTGCCGAGAATAACCAGTAAGCCTGTCTTTTATCAAACCAGGAATAGTAAATATTACAATGTTTCATGATGTTTGCATATGTAACCAATAAGGCCGAACCAGTGAATATATGTGTTACTGAGTCTGATACCTTAACAACCGAGTTCAAAATGAGACTAATTATAGCTCACTGCTGAAAACATTCAATGATACATTCAAATAATGGAGATTTTTCATAAGCTGCTGAAGAATATGTTATAAGTTCTAGACAGCAGTTCTAGTAATGTTCATCAAAAGATCAGGATTTTTTTTTCTTTTTTTTTCTTTTGAGGTATTGGTATATTTTATTTGGTATAGCTCATTTTCATATTTACAAACAAGCCCAATGGCTTTTCAAAGACTACACTAACAGAGTTTAAAACTACCTACTATTCAATTTACAAAAATAAACAATTAATAAAAATTACATTAATACAATTTACAGTAACCTCAAAAGATCAAGAATATTTCATGGGCTTTTTTGAACCAGCTTTAAAAAATATAAAATATTATAATTATTTATTTTCAAATTTATTGTATCTAAACAGTTAAGCAATTTCTTATATGGACATTATAAGCAATCAAGAGAGGGTTTGTTCCATATCACTTCTTAAACGGTTCATGAACTCATGTATCTGATGCATGAATTTTAAATATGAACAGTCCTCAGATCTCACAACAAGAACTTACTAAGTCCAAAATAATAATAGACAGAGTGCAGCACTCACCCAAACATCGTGTTTGTTATTGCTGCCTTATTTCTACACATAGACAATTATGCACCTATCAATATTTTCCACAGGGGGTAGCGGCAGGCAGACCAAGGGGAATTAGACAAATTTTCTTTTTTGGGGTCTAATTCCCCACCCTAGAGCCAAACATTTTACCTTAATACTCACAGTGGGAGATATTTAGTGTATCAAATGGCCAGCCATCTTTAAATGGTTGTCTGGGATTAATAGCGTGTCTAAATTCCCCAATATCGGGATCTAAATCTGGCCAAAGTCTATTTCCCGGGACCTGAAATCATTCTGCCTGTCAAATTCCCGCCTGTCAGGAATCATCTTCTGCCTATAAAGTCCTGTGTATGCCCGCTGCTCTCTCCTTGGGCAAAATATTGATAGTGTATTATTTCACAAAGTCCATCACATTAGTATGTTGTACTTCCATACACTTATTGTATTGAAGGATGTTAAACAATCAATACGTTTCATTAAACCTGACAAAACAACTCTATTCTACTGTAATAAGACAAAGTATTGGTGAAGAACTGTGCATCACATATATTCTATCTGACATTTATGTACGCAACAAACGGATATGAATTCCTTGATGGTTGCAGAACGTAACAGTCAATATGAAAGTTTCCATCCTTATTTCCATATAAAAACTATACATATATATAATATACATAGTGTCCTTCCAATGCTCTCATATACCTGATGTGGTCTGTTAATATATTAACATCATATACCTGATGTGGTCTGTTAATATATTAACATTATATACCTAATGTGGTCTGTTAATATATTTACATTATATACCTAATGTGGTCTGTTAATATATTAACATCATATACCTAATGTGGTCTGTTAATATATTAACATCATATACCTAATGTGGTCTGTTAATATATTAACATCATATACCTAATGTGGTCTGTTAATATATTAACATCATATACCTAATGTGGTCTGTTAATATATTAACATCATATACCTAATGTGGTCTGTTAATATATTAACATTGTATACCTAATGTGGTCTGTTAATATATTAACATCATATACCTAATGTGGTCTGTTAATATATTAACATCTTATACCTGATGTGGTCTGTTAATATATTAACATCATATACCTAATGTGGTCAGTTAATATATTAACATCATATACCTAATGTGGTCTGTTAATATATTAACATCGTATACCTAATGTGGTCTGTTAATATATTAACATCATATACCTAATGTGGTCAGTTAATATATTAACATCATATACCTAATGTGGTCTGTTAATATATTAACATCGTATACCTGATGTGGTCTGTTAATATATTAACATCGTATACCTAATGTGGTCTGTTAATATATTAACATCGTATACCTAATGTGGTCTGTTAATATATTAACATCGTATACCTAATGTGGTCTGTTAATATATTAACATCATATACCTAATGTGGTCTGTTAATATATTAACATCGTATACCTAATGTGGTCTGTTAATATATTAACATCGTATACCTAATGTGGTCTGTTAATATATTAAGATCATATACCTAATGTGGTCTGTTAATATATTAACATCGTAAACCTGATGTGGTCTGTTAATATATTAACATTGTAAACCTGATGTGGTCTGTTAATATATTAACATCGTATACCTAATGTGGTCTGTTAATAATTATATTAACATCATATACCTGATGTGGTCTGTTAATATATTAACATCGTAAACCTGATGTGGTCTGTTAATATATTAACATTATATACCTAATGTGGTCTGTTAATATATTAACATCGTATACCTAATGTGGTCTGTTAATAATTATATTAACATCATATACCTGATGTGGTCTGTTAATATATTAACATCGTATACCTAATGTGGTCTGTTAATAATTATATTAACATCATATACCTGATGTGGTCTGTTAATATATTAACATCGTAAACCTGATGTGGTCTGTTAATATATTAACATTATATACCTAATGTGGTCTGTTAATATATTAACATCGTAAACCTGATGTGGTCTGTTAATATATTAACATTATATACCTAATGTGGTCTGTTAATATATTAACATCGTAAACCTGATGTGGTCTGTTAATATATTAACATTATATACCTAATGTGGTCAGTTAATACATTAACATCATATACCTAATGTGGTCTGTTAATATATTAACATCATATACCTTATGAGGTCTGTTAATATATTAACATCGTATACCTAATGTGGTCTGTTAATATATTAACTTTATATACCTAATGTGGTCTGTTAATATATTAACATCATATCACCAATGATCCCATATACCTAATGCGGTCGGTTAATATATCAACATCATATACCTAATGTTGTCTGTCAATATATTAACATCATATACCTAATGTTGTCTGTCAATATATGAACATCATATACCTAATGTTGTCTGTCAATATATGAACATCATATACCTAATGTTGTCTGTCAATATATTAACATCATATACCTAATGTTGTCTGTCAATATATTAACATCATATACCTAATGTTGTCTGTCAATATATTAACATCATATACCTAATGTGGTATGTTAATATATTAACATCATATCACCAACGATCCCATATACCTAATGCGGTCTGTTAATATATCAACATCATATAACTGCAATACTGAACTGTGATTGGCTATTTGCGGCTTATAGTGGTCTAATGATATTTTATAATACATGTATATATTAGACCACTATAAGCCGCAAATAGCCAATCACAGTGCAGTATTGTCATGGTCTAAATCCCGTATCCAACACGTTAGAGCTGAATAACCTGTGATTTGATTCTTTGTTGTTTTATGTAACAAGTGCAGAATTTAATCCTAGTGCTGGCGGCAAAGTGCATATCTGGTCAGAAATACAATGTGCAACTTCTTTAATGTGCATGAATAATTGTGCATGTACAAATTAGTCAGTCATGTGGTCTTCGTATCACTGGATATGAGATTAGATGCTCGTTGAAGCTCGCGTCTAAATCTCATAACCAGCGATACTCATTGTCTATCCTATACTTAGTCAATCTGAGGACACAATGTCACCTCGAGTCATGCAGACTTATAAACTGAAGAAATCAAAGTATGTATGACATATTATATGGATATTTTATACTGTGACAACTTCATTTCTATCAATATTAATTTGATGGTAAATGCTTTTGAAATAAGAGAAACAATCTTATATTGCTGAAATGCTGAACTCTCTCTAAAGTAATAATTACAATTCTGCCAGTATACTTAATGACTTAATGATGTCTTCAGTAGATCTGACATCAAACACCCAAGTATTCAAATTCCTTGAAGATATAAAATATCAGAAGAAATATGATGTCTTTTATATCATTAGTTAACAGTATTTATGAAGAAACTACAGGAAAAATGATTTCATTATATTTCTTTATATTTATAAATCACCTGTCAAATGATTGGAAGTAGGGTACTGTCTCTAATGCACAACATCTAGAATTCTGATACCACTCGACCTATAGAACTGTGGACGGATATTAGCGCAATTATTTTGACCTGTCAAAAAATACATAACCTCATAGCATGTGTACGCTATAGATAGTTCACCCCCAGGAATGTTAGGATTACTAATCCAGTCTGGCATTACCATGTGACATATGGCTACAGGTCCAAGACGAAATTTGCTTCAATTCGGAAAAAAAATAGCCATAAGCATTTTATTTTTTCATCCATTTACATGAAATATATGCCACGCTAAGGGGAAAATTATTTGCTTTCCATGAAATATAAGATCTTTTTCAGCAGCATGGCCGTTTATTCCAACACCCTGTGAAACCTGTTTCAAGCATCTTCTTTTCAAAGGTTCCACAGGGTGCTGGACAAAACGGCACAGGTGCTGAAATAGATCTTATACCACCAATACAGGTCTCTAAAAGACAAGGTTTACTAATGGCTTAATTTGGCCCTGTGATTTTTCAAAAAATAAAAATCGAATTGCCTATAAAATCTGTCCTATAATTCGAATAACTTAACATTTTATGTATAAGAAATGAGCATATATATTCCAATTTCCCTCGTACTAAATAAACCTGGCAGCAGAGCATGCAGTATCAATATCCCGATGTTCCAGACAATTTCACAAGAATGTTAAATCTATATGTTTAAAAGTTTTACCTACTCAATGTTGATTACAAAATTCTTCCAGAGGCAGTCCCCCACCTGAAAAGTATGTTTTTTTCAATACACAATTTTTTTTTAATTTTAATTTTTAGTTTTTTTAAAAAAGCATATGAAAAGGAACAGCATGGGGGATTTCTGATAGTAATATTATTGTAAAACATTCAATGTAAACAGGGACAGTGTACTGAGTAAGGAAATTAAGCTTTTTTTTAGTAAAAAAATATTCCCCTTTGAAAAAAATCCCCCACCAAAGGGCTGCAGATCACGGCCTCTAAAGTGGTCTGAGGGTGCTGTTACACAGTCTATAATTCCCCTCCAAAGGGCTGCAGATCACTTCCCCTAAAGTGGTGTGAGGGTGCCACAGTCTATAATCCCCCTCCAAAGGGCTGCAGATCACTTCCCATAAAGTGGTGTGAGGGTGCCACAGTCTATAATCCCCCTCCAAACGGCTGCAGATCACTTCCCATAAAGTGGTGTGAGGGTGCCACAGTCTATAAACTAACATGTTAGCTCATACACCTAGACCAGAAGCAACCAAACAGGTTACTAACAATTGATAATTCATATCGGGCATATTTAAAGTACAAAATTGTTTATAGGACATGTGATGGACAATTGCCTTTTTATAATCTGGTAAAAATACTTATATTGAGCCAACAGTAATTTTGCTACAAGAACTAGAATCTGCCAGATGAATATAGGCTTGACCATCATGTTACAGATCTGCCAGATGAATATACGGTAGGCTTGACAATGCCACAGCCACCTGCTACATGACATCAAGGTGACAGCCAATTAAATATGTTCCATTAATGCACAGTCAATCAATGCTTTCATTACTATATCATGGTCACATATTGTATGCCTATATATGTCTGACAATCTCTACTCGATGTACATTTAGGAATACTGCCATAATGGCTCTTGATGTAAAGAACAACTTCCAATATAACATACCAGCGTTTGTATTATGAGCTCAATCTCCTCCCAATCCTTCAATAAAGTATCATGATGGTTAATACAGTTCCATATAAAAAAGATCAACACTGAGTGTCCTGTGTCAAGTATAGAAACATGGAGTAAGGTGTTGATACCGGAACGTTTCCGGACCATTTAATCGCATCGACAGCCTGTGGAACATACAACACCTAGCTATCAAGGATAAGTACAGAACATTATCCAGGAACTATGAGTCAGCATTTGATTTCTTCCCACTCTATGAACATACCTTACTCAGCATCTATCTAGTTAAATTCACATTTTCTGTCTTTTACTCTTAATACTGGTTATCAAGTAGAACATTAACTGTAAGCATACCGCAGTAGCACATGTTTTATACCCTGATATATTACATCATTCATTTAACATTATACTGCAGTTTGTCACACAATGTTTTAATGGAACAATAATCTGGTCTGCTGTGATCAGAGACATATACAGCTGTAGCTGACACTCAGGTATTTCACTAACACCCATACACCACAGTTCTGTGGTAAGAGACATATACAGCTGTAGCTGACACTCAGGTATTTCACTAACACCCATACACTGCAGTACTGTGGTAAGAGACAAATACAGCTGTAGCTGACACTCAGGTATTTCACTAACACCCATACACTGCAGTACTGTGATAAGAGGCATATACAGCTGTAGCTGACACTCAGGTATTTCACTAACACCCATACACCACAGTACTGTGATAAGAGACATATACAGCAGTAGCTGACACTCAGGTATTTCACTAACACCCATACACCGCAGTACTGTGGTAAGGGACATATACAGCTGTAGCTGACACCACCGCAGTACTGTGGTAAGAGACATATACAGCTGTAGCTGACACCACCGCAGTACTGTGGTAAGAGACATATACAGCTGTAGCTGACACCACCGCAGTACTGTGGTAAGAGACATATACAGCTGTAGCTGACACCACCGCAGTACTGTGGTAAGAGACATATACAGCTGTAGCTGACACCACCACAGTATGTGATAAGAGACATATACAGCTGTAGCTGGCACCACCGCAGTCCTGTGGTAAGAGACATATACAGCTGTAGCTGACACCACAGCAGTACTGTGGTAAGGGACATATACAGCTGTAGCTTGCAACTCTTTTTGAGCCTTTTGTGATTGGCTGTTTCTGTTAAGTGCTGCCTTCCCACTCCGATATTTCATTACCTTTATACAGATTCTTAATCATTTTCAACTTACTTACATGTTTATACGAGTTGACAGAGCAGTTGCACAATATAAATAGAAAGTATATCAAGAACCTGCATGGAACACGCCAGTTTGTTGACCACAATCTAAGAGAACATACAGAGTTAATATAATGGATATTTAGTCATACATATACATGTATATATAAACTAGCAGAAACAATGAAGGCAAACTCGTCATACTGGCATGGCAAGAACTTGTCATACTCAGGAAACACACGTATCAATTCTAATTTACTAGTTGCCTTATCATGTCCAAAACAAGCCGACAAATCAAAGTACTGGCAGACATCATCTGATCTTGTCTTTATCTATCTTCATACAATCTGACAATATGTTCTACCTTATAAATAGTAACATGTTACCATCAGTACCGTACTGTGTCTAATACAGCCACATGCCCTATCAGTACCATACTGTGTCTAATACAGCCACTTGCACCCTGAATACCGTAAGGTGTCTAATAAAACCACATGCTAAATGCTTGGTGTCACTCATGTCGGGTTTATATGTACTGAATTATGTCTACAGCCTTATATGAAATGTTGTTACAGCTAGTCCAGAACAGTCAGCAACAAGAAAAGACTTTTAAAGGGTACATTTTTACTGGGCTTAAAACCTAGTACAGTTCCAAGAATGACAGCATGAAATGTTTGATATTATATAAACATACAGAATTGTTTGCTGTTCTGCACAGAGTAAGCATTAGACTAGTGTCTGCAACACACTGAAAATGGAGAAGACTTTTTATGAATCATAAAATGTGTATGATATAATGATTAAAGTTGAAGCCTGCAGTAAGCCGATACTCCCGATACTCCCTGTGGGCGAACACTTCGGTCTGTCTCGTGGACAAACATGAATGTGGTACATATATTACATATATTATGCCACTTAATCATAAAACAGAGAGAATATGCGGTGAATATGCGGCGAATATGCGACGAATATGTGGCAGATAGTTCATTTACTTTGTAAACAAATCCACTATAGAAATAGAACATTGTGTGTAAATTGGTCAATATTATATTGTGTGTCATATCAGGTGTTTGCTCAATGTTATTTTTCTAATTAGCAATTATAGTTCTCAAAGTTTGTTTAGTTACAAGTAATAGGTCTGGTTCATAAAGTTTTTTGACATTTTTATAACGTGTGTATTAAATTTATGAAGTCTGAGATTGATTTACATCTGAGATTCCTTGCTGGAATTATTTACACCAATCAGATTTGAATAAAAAAACATTTACTGCATAATCTTGTCACAGAGAAAGTATTCAAATCTGTACAAGTTTTTGCACAGCGCAAGATTGCTAATATGCCTTACAGCCTAATAAGGGAATAATCTAATTTGGAGGCTATTGGTTCATTCTCTAAAGAGAAAATAATTTCTGACACAGCTTCCAGCGTCACTAATCACTACCAGTCTATGTCTCCAAGTCTGATTTTGTTGGACAAAAACTGTGAGTATAATTGTAGTGACAATACTGGTCCATCATTTAACATTGCATCAACTCATCAAAATATTAGTAGCTACAATTCATTATGCATCTAGTTTTCGCACTGGTGCTGCACACAATGTGACATTCTTACAGAAGACTGTATTTCACAGATTGTTACTATCATTAAAACTTGCCCTAAAGATAACAGTCTTGGCAAGAAATGAAGTTAGTTTTCTTCAAATTAGATAGCAGATATATGGTACCACAAAAACCCTGCCAGCCATATTATTAACTACTCTGTTTGTCAAGCTTAATTTAAATCATAAAATAATTCACACAAGAATTATTTCCGGTAGCTTAGAAGGCATGTTCCTTTGTTCTATGATGATGATATGGCATGATATCATGTGACAGGCATTATGTGAATACATGGTAACCTGGTACTATATCAGAGTTTGGCAATCACAGCCCTGTATCCAGTAACAACCAGACATTCATCACATACCCAGTAATATCAGCTTATAATCTAAGTAAGTTCTTAGTAAATGGTGTAAACAACTCAATACAGGGATGGAGGAAGTTTATATAATTATAATAATAATAATATATGATGTTGTTTTAATGGTGAACATGTTGCAAAGCAGCCAACATTCTCCTCACCATGTTGTGGATTGGATTCTCACCTGATGCTGCCTAGATCCAAGCATCCATATTTCTGTTTATAAGCACTGGTCTTTCACTATCCATATCACAGATCAGCATTTTATCCTTTTAGCTATTGTTTCACATTGCAGATATAAAGTGAATAGTTATTGTTTCACATTGCAGATATAAAGTGAATAGCTTTCAGCTACTGTTTCACATTGCAGATATAAAGTGAATAGCTTTCAGCTACTGTTTCACATTGCAGAAATAAAGTGAATAGCTTTCAGCTGTTGTTTCACATTGCAGATATAAAGTTCACATTGCAGATATGAAGTGAATAGCTTTCAGCTACTGTTTCACATTGCAGATATAAAGTGAATAGCTTTCAGCTATTGTTTCACATTGCAGATATAAAGTGAATAGCTTTTAGCTATTGTTTCACATTGCAGATATAAAGTGAATAGCTTTCAGATATTGTTTCACATATTGCAGATATAAAGTGAATAGCTTTCAGCTACTGTTTCACATTGCAGATATTACAAAGTGTCGCTTTGCGCTGACTACTTCGCAACTGATGAACGCTGTGTGTGGATTGTGTTGCGCTGTTCGTGTTGATGAAGCGCCAATGTTCCTGCTCTCCGGAGTATGCCGTTGGTGTCTATTAATGATGACTACCAACTTCTGCGTATTACTGCTGTTCTATTATATATTATACTCAATACTGTCCCAAATGAACACAACGTTGTAATTAGTTTTTGACGTTTATTACAGTCTATAACATCTTTTATACAATATCCACAAAGTTCATTTAATTTAACACGTGAAGTAACTTGACACAAAGTCATACACAAAGTAATCTTGTTTGTAAATTTCTTATAAAGTCAAAATGTTTCTTTTATTACACACAGTTATCTTGTTTCTACAAGTTCCAAAAAGTATCTAAAAAGTCTCTGTTTTAATTATATAAGTTACATTATTTTATTTTACTTTTAAAATTACTAAATATCATATAACAATCTCATTGGTTGGGAAATCAATTCAATTAAACATTTACATTTCATTGGTTCAACCTATTGATTACTTAACCAATCATAGCCAGAAGCCATAGGCTTAACTTGACAGATGAAATTTATTACTTATGTCTAAGTTGAGAAACAACTTAAATCTTTCTCAATTTAACAGCTTGTTTGAACACAATAGGTATTAATCAAGTTAAACACTTACAAAATATATTTAGTGACAAACTGTCTCAACTGAACAGGAAATGTTGATTAAACAATGAAAAGCCATGTGGCATAAATATACATACTTATGTTTATATAATATTCTACAAATATGATTCTGAACATATTTAAAATTACCAAACTATTTCAAAATATTGAAATTGACCCAATACTTATCACTTAAAACTATTAAATTCATATTCCTTATAAAACAACATTAATTTTGATACTAAATATGTCTATATATCATACCAAATGAATAAATAAGTACTTTGATAACTTCAGATATTAAGAAATATAAATCTTTATAATTATGCAGTTGTAACAAGAAATATTGTGAAAATATGCATTGTTATACAGATATAAAGTGAATAGCTTTCAGATATTGTTTCACATATTGCAGATATAAAGTGAATAGCTTTCAGCTACTGTTTCACATTGCAGATATAAAGTGAATAGCTTTCAGCTACTGTTTCACATTGCAGATATAAAGTGAAATACCTTTCAGCAATTGTTTCACATTGCAGATATAAAGTGAATAGCTTTCAGCTATTGTTTCACATTGCAGATATAAAGTGAATAGCTTTCAGCTACTGTTTCACATTGCAGATATAAAGTGAATACCTTTCAGCTACTGTTTCACATTGCAGATATAAAGTGAATAGCTTTCAGCTATTGTTTCACATTGCAGATATAAAGTGAATAGCTTTCAGCTATTGTTTCACATATTGCAGATATAAAGTGAATAGCTTTCAGCTATTGTTTCACATTGCAGATATAAAGTGAATAGCTTTCAGCTATTGTTTCAAATTGCAGATATAAAGTGAATAGCTTTCAGCTATTGTATCACATATTGCAGATATAAAGTGAATAGCTTTCAGCTATTGTTTCACATTGCAGATATAAAGTGAATAGCTTTCAGCTATTGTTTCATATTGCAGATATAAAGTGAATAGCTTTCAGCTATTGTTTCACATATTGCAGATATAAAGTGAATAATGTAACTTTAAACAATGCAGCACAGTATTTTCATTCATTTAAATATCACTATACCTAGATGATAGAAAAAACGTTTCTGTTAAGTGTACATTATCACAACGAATGAACATTTCTGATTAAACTAAAGCTATCACTGAAGTGATGAATCATACCCCTCTCCCGCAGCACTGCCTTGACACAGGAATATTATTTAAAATAAAAGTCTAAAGAACACATTTATAATAACAAAGTGTATAATAAAAGTTAGTTTTAACTTTTAAATTTTTGAATTTTAGCCTTGTCTTGAAACATCCAGAGTTACTCCCCTTACTGATTTGTACTCCATTTACTTAGTCAAGTCAAATTTCATCATTAGTTGAAGATTTTCACAAGGACGTGTTGGTTTTTCAAAACACTTGAGCGTTTACATTAGGTAATGAACAAAATCAAGGGCTTTTTAGAATATTTGCTGGGAGTATGAAGAAAATGTCCACCAGTTGAGTTTATAACTGTACTGTCATTCTCACATCCAGTTTTATTGTCCTAAAAACAAATTTTAGATTGATATTGATAAACTTGTAACATAATGCCAGCTTTATCATCTATGCATCCAGGAAATATGCAGATGAAAACCAGATGATTTATGGTAATATTATAAAACATGAATTGATATTGAAATGCATGTAAAGTCTTTGGAGATATTCTCAAGAGATATATCTGAACAATTTTGTCTGGGGGCTTCAGCCCTCAAATTACGCGGTGACTGTCCCTTGATACACAGCTCAATGTTGCATTACACCAACTGTGTTTACTCAGTTGTGAATCGATCTTGGCACAGCAGAACGACTGTCAAATACTATAGCACCAATACTTTTGTATATTTTCTGCATTAGCTGACTTTATTTTTATGTTGACATATTATGCACACTGCCTTTCAAAAAATTCAGCATGGATCAATTGGATCTCAAACTTTTCCTCTTTAAAGCTGCAGACAATTCCACTACAAATTGACATGTGTAGCAACATAATAAATCTTGTCAGGGTAATAAATAGGTGCATTAAGCTACCTACTGCGTCCATATGATTCTGACCAAGAAAAAGATTCAGTCCAAGTTTACACATCGACAGCATGTTCATACAAAATGTTTTTTGTTTTGTTTTTCTGTACTTAATAGCCATTGAAGTGAATCATGTACAGGGTATATCATTTATACATAATGGTGAATAATTTTCAATATGAAATATCTCAAACTTGAACAATCATTTGGTATCAGAATTATCAGAATAATTATCAACGATTGTTGTCATTTTTTTCTATTACAAATTTTCATTAATTTAAGAGAAGATGTGCTGGATTTATGCAATAGAATCAGCGGGGTGATTGATTAGTGTTTAAATGAGAACGACTTTAATTGAATTTTCACCAACCAAATTTCTTTATATTGAAATTATGCAAAATGAAAACTGTTTTATATCTAATATGCACATGCAATAGTTAGATGGGATTTGATTTATTCTGATTGTTTCATGATACAGAATGGCCAGGGGACCATGATACAGAATGGCCAGGGGACCCTGATGCAGAATGGCAAGGGGACCATTTGATAGATTGCTACACTTATACTATTTGATAAAATGAACATTTGTACAACTTTGTATCACACTTCCAGTTCAATAAAGCAAGTCTTGCTCACAGGTAACTGTATCATTAATAAAGAGTAAAGACATTTTTTTTGATATAAAAATTTATGATAATCTTAGATAACATAAACTTTACAAAAGACATTTTTTACTCTTTATCAATGATACAGTTACCTGTGGTTTTGCTCTGGTAATAGAACATTTGAATTGAAATGCTAAATAAATCAGAATTTATTTTAATAAAGATTCAACTTTATAGTCTAGATACTATTATAAATAACAGATGTCGGTCTCATTATGTATGAAATATCAGTAACTAGTGTTATACACTCCAAATCAAATAAAAGACCATCATGTCTATATTGATCGATAGCTAACTGACTGTTGAACGATTTCTGTATGAGACATAATGAGCCTACTTCAAAATATTTCATTTTAAACTGTGTGTCATTCATTAATTCTGGCGTAGGTTGAAGAGAACATCAAATAATCGACATGCATGGAGACATGATAAATGTCATCGAAAGCCATTATGTAATATGCAGACTGATTAAATACCAATTTAACATCTTTAATTCAAGATTATTTACCTAGTGCGAGCACGCAAGATATAATTAATGCACGAAATAGCAATAGACATTGGTATCATGGCACATCTCAAGTACGCCACAGCAACTTATCTCCGTGTGTATTAAAACCCAAATAAATGCTTTTAAGTGAGTATAAAGTATGTTTGTACTGCATGAGGTAAAGCTGCGACATCCTTCTTGGAGACTAAACATTGTCAATGTTTGTTTTGTAAGGTCAATGAAAATGACAACCACCCTATCATGCAGCAAACAGTTTGCTTCCCCAGATAACATAGTCATTCTAACAGGAACATACAACATTCAAAGTATACTATAGGATGTAATATAGACCATATAATGCTGATTATAGTTCACAGTGTATACAAGTTACATTTAATATTAAGTTTAAATTGCCAGCAGTGATGAGGACATTCTAGAATTACCCAACATTTCCATTATACTCCGGTCAATTACAGATAACACCAGTATTAATTAAATGTTTATTAAAAACAAACTGCACCTCAGTGACAGTGTGTGGTCAATTTCCCGTCTTATAAACCTTTCTAAAATATATTATAAATTTGTATAATTTTTATTTTTTTTACTCTTCATTAATGATACAGTTACCTGTGGTTTATGACACAATAAAATTGACCAATGTTAAATGAAGTGGTTTTATATAAAGGAAGTTTTATAAGTAAACATATAATTCTATGTCAGCCACCCAATTAAAGCTTCAATTTTGTTGCTCAAGAAATCACCCAGACAAACATGTTCAACTAAATTATCGCATTTAGAAAATCTATATTTCTAACATACAACTAATCAATTCAAAAACCACTCCCAAATATAAAAGTTGGTATCCTTTCAAAGAGATGAACACAATTATGTTATCTGTAGGTAGAGATATGTTTTATAGGGAGGGCATCGTTAATTCAATACCTTACAAGGGAACAAGGTGTGCGTATGCAATATACCAGGCTATATATTACAAGCGAGATTTTAAAACAAAACCCAAAGATACAAGCAAATAAAAGACAACATTTTTGACGGGTTTACAATAGCCGATAATTTTCAGAGATATCATGTCTACCAAGTGGACAAACATTCGACTTGTTGACTTAATTTTTCAAGTAAAACTGGGTAAGACTTCTATGTGATAAAACACTTCAGGTCCTTGATAAGTGTTTCAACAATATAATATGCTAAAATAATCCCAAATAACCAACACATATTTAGGTTTCAAATTAATTCAAAAAGACCCATACTGAAGTGTATGACTTAATTAGATTATATGAAGATAGAGTTTGAAATAGACACAAAAATCCTTCCTTCATCACGTACCAAGATTTAATGTTTCAATAAATTTGATTTTGAGTGTAGGAATTTGTGGAATAATTTTTAATAACATATTTTCTGTCTGGTATGCCTGTGTGTTTTACCATATTAGTTACTACAGTACTAACATCAGACTAGAAATTTGCAATCACATCACGTCTTCATCATTTTTATGGAGCATGCAGAATATGACTGGGCCGCCAAATAAAGCTAAATTTGTTGAAAATTTTGGCAACAATTCTCGCCTATAGCTCAAGTGTCAGACAGACAGAGGAAGAGAGGAAAATAGCATCTCAATACCTAGACAAATTAGGAGACTCACAATATATTGTGATATACACCAGTTGCTCTGTCAGGTCATCAAACTAGTAAAGGATAGGGCCAATATTAAGGAGTCGGCTAATATTAAGGAAAGGGCTACTATAGGCTTAGCCTGTTGCCCAATCCCTTAATACTTTTGTTAGAAATAAAATATACTAAATCAAAAATGTATTCAGATATAGGTTTTATTTATAGGCTCTCAACAAATACAGAAATATGAAAGACTGAATTTTGCGCAATTCACTGCATTTAATATCGACCATCCCCAAAAACTTTATTATTAAAACGAAATGATGGAAAAAGAAACTGTTAAAAAACAACTGAAAATTGGTCGAAAAATCAGGCATTATAACGAAACTCAACTATTTAAAACAAGTGAAAATTATCTTACAACAAAAAATTCAAAATTTTAATGTATTGCACCACAGTCAAAACTTCATGTTAAAAATTATCTCATTGGTTTGAATGATTAATTGAAACATGAAAATAACACATGCTGAAAACAACTAAACATGTAATCATCAATCAAGTCACCATATTCAACTCGATCTTAATGCGCATACAAAACACATCCTTTAAATCAAACGTTTGATCAAAATTTGTAACTGCAAAATTACATGAACATTTTTATAAAAGAAATTTCAACTATTCATCACTGATAGTTTCAAATACAAAAATAATTCAAATAATTGCGCCTCCCTTTGTTTGGATAAAGCATTAAACACACAAATACATCGGAAAGTCATTAAATGGTCAAGTACTTATGGTTATATTAATACGTTCTGTAGAAAGGAAAAATCTAATTTAAATATTTATACAAAATGTTTCCAACATTTAGGCGTTAGTACTTTATCGGCTGAACTATGGCAAATCCTTGTATCAATATTGTCTCTACAAATTGTCCATAACTTCATCACCAGTGACCTCAGCATATTTACAATAAACACGCTAATTTCCTAACAATTTACGAAAATATTTAAAAAATGACCTAACCTTTTGTAAATAATAAACTCATTTCCTCTGTTGGAAAAACTTCGGAAAAGATAATTTCCTGAGCAGGTTTATTTAGGATGTAATGGATGCTTGCCTATTTATGATGGAAATATCTTGTAAACCTGTCTGTATGTATGACCAGTTAATCATAATAATTACCCATAATTCTCATTTACATGTAGCAGCATTTACACCTAAACTTGTATATTATACGGTACTTAAGGCATTCCTCAACACATATCTTAATAGAGTCTCGTAAAAAAAAAGAGTTGTTGTTGTTATATATTGCATAGTCTGATAAAACACTTTATCCAGTCACTTTCGGCAAAATCTGCCTGTTAGCGGGGTGCCTGATAAACTTAGCGATAATCGGTCACCTGGTCATGTGACTAGTGATAATCCGTCACCTTACCATGTGATCTGACGGACTTCTTCTTATATGAGAGTCACCGGTTGCAATTCAATGCCCGAGGGTGAGGTTTTCCTATTCTAAATGAGCTGGTGGTTGATCGGCTATTTTCTTCGACTAACCTGCGTCTACATGACGTCTATCAAGATGGCCGACGTCGTTGTTTATCATGACGTCACGGAACGAACGTGACGTTGCGCGCTTGTAAATGAAAGAGTGACAATATAGTCCCAAGTTTGATCCCCTTACTGAGCAGATTAAGCGACTGGATAAATAGAATAATAGGTTAGTGCCGTGAATGAAGTAAAAATTTATCCGGCTCGGCTACGGAAATTATCGGATTCGCCTACGGCTCACCTGAAAAATTCCTCAGCCTTGCCAGATAAACTTTTTCATCCATGGCACTAACCTATTATTCTCTATATACATCATCTAGGCAATATTAAAGTTACCAAAGCTTAGTTACAACAGATCTGATGATGATGCTTTGGTAGTTACAACAGATCTGATGATGATGCTTCGGAGACAAAAAAAATGTTTTTTTTTCTTCATATTTAAAGACAGGCTTATTTTGGTAAATTCTCAAATTGTCATCGAGGCAAGCCCCTGGGTGTGCCCCTCTGTGTGGCTAAGGGCCTGTGCTTTTGTTGCTATATATGTGTATGTTATAGATCATGTATATATATTAAAATTATACCAAATTGAATCCAGCACTTAATTGTGTTTAAATCTAAAATGTGATCTTTAAAAACACATTTCTCATGTTCTTCTTAATGAATGAGGAAGTTAACACCTTATAAGGACAATATGTTACACAATTATGTCCTTCTTACGAATGCAAAAATGTTTGTTTGACTAAAACACGCAACATTAAAAACAAAACAAAAATAATATACTAGTAATAGTGAACAAAATATCAGCTTCACACTCTAGACTGCAGTTGTGGTAAAACATTACTAGATTTGTCAAGTTCATGCTGAAATCTTAATTTATTATGCAATAACTTCAAGCAGGTAATATATACCTGTATATAATTTTTATATAAGTTAAAAATTGACATGTGCAGCAATAAAATATACTTTGGCGTCGTCACGTGAATTTCTATCTCATAAGATATAAGATGTTTGAATAAATTAACATGAACTTTAAAACAAATTAGTTATTGTGTGTGTTTTATTATTTTACGCAGTGTCGATAGGTGACAATTTTGAATATTATTTTATTACCAAAATATATCATATGTTAATGTAAACAAACTGTTGAGTGTGATGGTGATAAAAGTTGAATAATATGATGTTTAAATGACGCACAGTGACATAAAAGGGGTCTTGTTTTATTGTAGAATAGACAATAATGTTACGTTTCAGACATTAACTTATCAATATAATGCAAGAAATACTCGCTAGGTAACGTTATATTTGATAATAAACAAACAGTAAACTCAAGTCAAGGAGATTGTAACATGTTTCATCTTTTATTCACTTAGTCAGTGCATCTTTTATTCAATTATTCTGTGCGTCTTTTATTCAATTATTCTGTGCATCTTTTATTCAATTATTCTGCGTATCTTTTATTCAATTATTCTGTGCATCTTTTATTCAATTATTCTTTGCTTCTTTTATTCAATTTGACTGTGTCTTTTATTCAATTAGTCTGTGTGTCTTTAAATATTGTTCAAATCCTCTTGTATTAAAGTTTGTTTCAATCATCATTTTAAGTTTCCTGCAGTGTCCAAATTAATGTTTTTAGCACTCCGCGAAACTAAATTGCGCAAAATGATTTCTAGGTTTACAGTATCTTAAAAAATGACAACCACCCATGTTCAATAGCCCTCAATGAATATATATATGTGTAACATTATCAACATACTGTTTGATATACTGTGCTTATTGATTCATTCCATAATTGTATTCCAAACTGTACTTCAATTTTCAAGTAGTCAAGGTTGTGTACCTTAATTATGAGAAATCACTCTTCCAAAGTTTGAAACACTTTTGATTGCATCACAGTTTCAGAGATTGGGTTATCTAAGACAAATGGTAGCAAGTGGGATCAATTTAAAAATTGTCGGAGCATAGGTAATATGTCTTAGGTTCTAGGTGAAAAGCAACGAATTTGTACTTTTTCGCCTTCGCTAAACTTTCAGATTAACTCCTTGATTATGCTGCTTAGACAATCAAACACTTAATTTCTAGCTCACTTCACTCGCTCAGTATTCCTAGGAACGGGAAAGCAAGTCAATATTTATGCCCCCTCCCTAACACCAAATCCTGAATCCGCCCATGGGTAGTTACTGGTTATGAATTCACTATGATGAGTTATTCAGTTTGCTTTAATCAAACTACCTCATCTTGTCATCTATATGATGGTTGATCAAAGAACTTGATGAAATAAAATCCTACACGCAATGACATCAGTCACTCATAAAACCAACATTGGAAGACTTTAAAACAGTTTTATTTATCTATTATAAATTCAGCCGAAAATGTATACACAGAGCCTTTAATGTAGCCAATTAAACGTTCATTGAATCAATTAATGTTTTAAGCAAGTAATCTATCATTGTTTCATTAAAGCAGTCCACACATTAGCACTCGTGTTTACATTCAGAGCGACACATCCAATCAAAAGTGTTTCAAACTTTGAAAGAGTGATTTCTCATCATTAAGGTACACAACCTTGACTACTTGAAAATTAAAGTACAGTTTGGAATACAATTATGGAATGAACCAATAAGCACAGAATATCAAACAGTATGTTGATAATGTTACACGTATCTTCATTGAGGGCTATTGAACATGGGTGATTGTCATTTTTTAAGATACTGTAAACCAAGAAATCATTTTGCGCAATTTAGTTTCGCGGAGTGCTAAAAACATTAATATGGACACTGCAGGAAACTTAAAACGCGAACATTTGTAGTCGTGAAATATGCCCAAGATCAGCAAAATGCGAAAGTTAGTATTCGCGAAAGTAAATTGGTTTACAGTATTGACTAGGTAAAATACATCATGTCTGGGAAGACCAAATGATTCTATACTGTATGCATATAATAGCGCTCATAGTTTCTTAGGTTTCATTTATCTCAGAAATACGAGTAAATTATCAAATGATCCATGGTATTAAAATTAGATAGGAATCATTTAAAACCACTAAATCTACACTCAGTCTTGATTAGCTGATGCTTATCACCCATCCCACATATACTTTCTTCCATTAAGTTAATGACTCATAATTTAAAACAACCTAGAACAAATAAGAAAATATTCAATAAATTTGACAAGATAATTGGCAAAAGGTGTGTGTGAAACATGTTCTCAATTCGATTAAATTTCAGGAACTGTTCCAAAAATATTCACAAACAAGTAGGCTTCTTCCACACAGCACTGCAATGTGCAATATGCATTTCTCTCTCTCCTAAATCTATCTAATAACAGCACTATTGCAGGTGCTAAACCATTCATTGACAGGAATTAAGCTGAAAAAGCAGTCAAACGAGTTGATAGTTTATCAAACTGAATTAAACAAATTAAGCCAGTGGAAGTACTGATGCTGGTAATTTGAAGTTATTTTCAGCAGTTCTAACTTTTAGTGGTGGGGGAAATGAGATTTCTTGAAAATGAAAACAGGTCTGCAAAGTAATTCTAACTCTGATTATTTTATTTGTCTTGCAGCACATTTGCTTGACAAAGGTTCATTGATTGTGTACTGATTCAACCCTTAATTTCTCTTACAGCATTTCATCATCTTACGTTGACCTCTGACATATTGTTTTAACATGCCATGAACCGCTAATTACATCAATTGGCATTCACCTGATGAACGGGTTTGGTTCCTAAGCTGGTAGATAACACTTGCTTGGATTAACATAGGGTTATTCCAGGACTGGTAGGTCTAGTGACTTTGATGTGACTCAAGACCGTGTGGCGGGTACTCACTGTACCTCACTTAAGTGTATTTATCATTTGCAATTACCTCCCTTTACGGTAATATGCTTATTTCAAATGTCATTCATTGTGGGGGTCATGCAGTAAATATAGGCTTGCTTGAAAGAACCTTTCATGGCAATACTGATGGTATGTTCTATGTCTGTCTCTTGTGTTGGTGGCTAGGTGCTGCTCCCACTTCTGTATGGCTTCAAATTGTCGGTGCATTGCAGTATATTAAATATTATTTATATGTCTGTCAAACTTACAATTTAGATACTATAATGTAATATTTCTCATGAGTTTTATTGTGAGTTTTATATATGATGTATATATGTAATTTTTCAGTTGATCTAACACCAGTTACAAGCAACGGATAACTTGTTCACAGGAAGAGGATATGCCGGTACCTGAACATTATAACCGGAGTGTCTAACCAAATTAGCTGGATGGCCGTCTGAGTTACTTTTTAGTTAGGCTCCACTTATTATCGACGCACTAATGGGGTGGGCTACCTACACTATGTAAACAGACATGACTAAGACATCTGCACACAGCCACAGCTCCCATTTATTACATTAATTGTGACTAATTGACAATTTATTGTCAATGATAAAGCTTTTTATCACTAATACAAAGACCAAAATTAATTCTTTTTTATTAACGCCCTTAATCTATGAAAAAATCATTCCTTTATCAACTTTTGACATTATTATCAATTTAATATCATTATATCACCATTAAATGTGCATTCATGTATACGTTAATAGATTTAAACGATTAAGTCACATAGCTAAGCGACTTAAAACATGAATTATAGCAACACATAAAGAACCACTAATTGTGTATTAGCAAATAGGATTAGTACATTGTTGATATTATTTTACCAGATTACAGACCGCTGTTAAAACATTGAATTAAACCACCAATAGAGTGTATTAAATTTGTAGCACATAGTCCGCCACAATAAGATTTTACAATGATTCCTTCAACAAGTTTGTATTCAATAAATAAGACTATATACCTTGTTGATCCGATATATTGACGTGGGGTTAATGAGGTGTCTTTTACAGGTGATTTTACGCAGGCAATGATTTAACTTTGGAATTGACAGAAAACAATGTAACACAATAATGTAGCATACTTTACATAGGTAAATCTGTATATTGGCAGACACACAATTAGTGTTAAACTATGGCTTATAATCTAAAACAAAACTTCCTGTACCGTCCTTTTATTGACATATCATACCAGTACCCTTGTCTTGTATTTACATTATAATAAATTGTTTCATTAAAATACACTCAGTAACATTCGCTGTCTAATCATTATTTACAACAGTATACATTTATAATACTTGGTGCTCTCAAATTATTTCTTATGATGTGTTTTTGTTTAGGCAGCAAGCTGGCCATTTATAACGTCTTTTCAATTCATGCCGAGCCGTATCCAGGACAAAAAAACACTGAGGCAAATATATTCTATGGTATATTTAAGGCACTTTTATCTTCAAAAGTCTTGCTATATTCTAAAGTTTTCACTGACACAAGTGCCTCAACGTGCCTCAGCGTGGCTACACCAGCCTGTAGTGTATCACAACAGAATGCAGGCCTAGTAATAAGCAATTACCGTATTCTCAGGCCTGAAAATCTCAGATTCTAAGCCTGAAACTCTTTTCATATATGGTATGGTCGAAACATCGGCAAATAAATAATCAAAACCTGACGCGTCTTTACCGTGTGTTTCACCTATCCTACTTTACTCTTCAATATAAACAAAGAAGAAAAATCTGGATTCTATAACCTGAAATCCGACACAGGCCTACCTGGCCTGAGAATGGGACAAACAAAAAATAACATAAATTATGATAACATTTTTTTATATGAATAGAAAATGTTCAGGTTTTAAGTACCAGTAAGCATTTAGATAAAATTAAAACTTTTCATCAGTTATATTTGATTTTGCGTGTCAGTCCCTTAATTGTTGCATTAAGTATGGTTTGAGGTGATCAATCTTATTATACTGAAGTAAATATGACAATGAATATATAATACAAAATATGGTAAGCATGTCCGACATGTACCAGTTATTTCAAATTGATTTTATTCAAAACACAGAACATTGTTAAACACACTTAATATATACATGTAGATCTATAAATCAACACTTTGATGAACATGTTTCAGTGTATTGAAACTTTCTATTTTATACAAAACACAGAGCCTTGTAAACATATTCATACAGATCTATAAATCAACATTTTGATAAACATGTTTCAGAAATCTGTCTGTGACCATTGAAACTCTCTAACTTTGAAGTATGAGAAAACTGCAAAATCACATCCTTGAGCCTGTGCTTGTTATTCAAGTGTATACCAATTAAGAACTATAATTATTCATTGATTTGATAATTTCCCATTTCTAAGCGCTTATTTCCTGTTTTCCTGTAATGACGACATTGACATGAGTTTCTGACATTGACACAGTACCGCAGTGGCAACATGTTTGCTGGTTGTGGTATAAAAAAAGTGGGAAAAAATACTGTAAAATCATTATTATTCAATCAGGTTTAATGTATTTATTGATCTTTTCAGGTTTGATAAATAGCATAGATGTTTAGCTATGAATCAAAGAGACATCACAAATATATATAAGCATAACTGCTATAAAGCAACCTCCTTTTAGCTCATAATTCATCTGCAGTTAGCTAATTGATTTATTATTTTTCTATACACAATTATCCATAACAAAGTTAGTCAATAATAATGCGGCCACCCATTAAATTACAGCTATTAAATTTGTCCTTTGACTCAATTTCCTCTTGTAAAAATAAAATAATATACACCAGAAGGTTCTTTTTAGCTCAACTTTTCTGTCTTTGAATTTTTACACAATTTTTCAGGTATCCACTTGAAACTCAACATACGGGGTACTAGTAGTTGTTCACAATCACAAGGGGAGTCAATACTGACAAGGCTGGTAACCCTGTGACCTATATTTATGAGTTATCTTCCCTTGTTACTCTTATAACTTCACTCACAGATGAGCAAGAGTACTATATATCAAGTACGAGAAAGTTGAGCGTCCACCACTCGTAGGCGGTGCGGTGCTCTTGTTTATTAAAAAAAAATCATCCAAATAAAACTGGGAGCAATCTCAGATGTGATGTCATGACAATTAAAGACACAGAAATATCCTGTTAAATAGCTCAGGCTTCATTATCTTTACATTAAACTTCTCAATATTCAGATACATCTTCACATAAATGAATTCACAATAGGTCAAATATCACAAGAATATTGTTCTGTGTTATGTCATAATATTTTAATCAAAACAGCTAGATCCAACCAAATTTGATAACCATACTGAAAACACAACAATAACAAAAACAGACAAATTTGTCTATCAATTTCAAGAAAGATAATGAATTTCCTGTGGCAATATGAAAGATAGTATTTGTTTTTAATCAATGCAAATCTCTATGGAATATTCTGACTGAAACATGTTTCACCAATGATTGTATGAATCATAAAAACACTATACTAAAGCTCATCACAAGAGCAGAAAAAACACTGATATTTCCCATCTAATCTCAATAAAGACAGGTATTTATGGCATCATAAAACAGAATTAAATAATTCCTACAAATAAATTCCACTACTTTCCCCACCCACTCTAATAGTCTCTAGAGACATCTAGGATGACAATGTTGTTAGGCAAGTTTTTTAAACCATAAAATGATAATTATGAATTATCAGTAACTAAAAGTAAAAGTACATTTTATAAGTATGTGAGTACAGCATACTGGAACATGTAGTCATATCACCTCTAGGTTGTTAGCAAATACTATGATATTTCTTTGTGGTATCATGTTCCTCTCAATTTTAACACTGATGGTAATATTTGACTGAGTAAATAAGGTCATTAATGATTCCCAGGAATTTTAACAAAAATAGAATATTACCACCAAACACGAATAACATTTAATGTATATTCATTTGATCACAACGTTTCGCCCAAAAGGCTTCTTCGGGTAATGATTATACATTTAAAAAAAAAAAAAATCCATTTTTTTTTAATTTTATTATTTATTTTTATTTTTTAGGAATGTTAACTGAATACCAACATTGAAGAGAAAATACAAGTTTAAATGATAAAATGATTACAATATACTAGTGTATTATACAATCGTAGCAATTCAAATTATTCCTCATAATAATGAAATTCATGATTTTAATTACATGATAATTACAAAATATCAAATTCAATAACAAAAGCATTGAATTCTTGAAAGGCATTGATTGTATCTTCTCTTCTTCTTGTTTAGTACACATCTCACTCTGGAGCAATATCATACTATATACATAATATTATTATGAAAAATTGATAATTTTAAAACAAGAGGGACAAGATGGCCCTGGATAGCTCACCTGTACCAATTGATCTAGTAGAACCATATTCAAACTAGACCTTGATTTTGGTTGCTATGGTAACCAGAGTTCTGCATGGATTTCAAGTATACAGCTATTTCTAGAATGGACCACTCATGGAACATTTTTTTTTTCGAATGCCAAGCATAGCCTTTATTTGCCAGTCAGTTTTCTGCTGAAATGGAGCAGGCACTTGAACCTGGGTCGCCAGATTAGACAGCAAGCGTACCAACCATGGAGCTACGGAGGCACACCACCTGGGTCACCAGATTAGACAGCAAGCACACCAACCATGGAGCTACGGAGGCACACCACCTGGGTCGCCAGATTAGACATCAAGCGCACCAACCATGGAGCTACGGAGGCACACCACCTGGGTCGCCAGATTAGACAGCAAGCGCACCAACCATGGAGCTACGGAGGCACACCACCTGGGTCGCCAGATTAGACAGCAAGCGCACCAACCATGGAGCTACGGAGGCACACCACCTGGGTCGCCAGATTAGACAGCAAGCGCACCAACCATGGAGCTATGGAGGCACACCACCTGGGTCGCCAGATTAGACATCAAGCGCACCAACCATGGAGCTACGGAGGCACACCACCTGGGTCGCCAGATTAGACAGCAAGCGTACCAACCATGGAGCTATGGAGGCACACCACCTGGGTCGCCAGATTAGACAGCAAGCGCACCAACCATGGAGCTACGGAGGCACACCACCTGGGTCGCCAGATTAGACAGCAAGCGCACCAACCATGGAGCTACGGAGGCACACCCACTCACGGAACATTGTTACAATTTGTAATGAAATCCAGCCTGTACTTTCAGATAAAAATATTTTACTATACATACATGTATATAGGGCCGACATGCGTCCATGTTTCAAGAAGATTGGGCCATAATTGTGTTCATAAGAAATTGTGAACGGACTACGGATGGACAACGGACAAAGAGTGATCACAAAAGCTCACCCTGACACTTTGTAACAGGTGAGCTAATAAAAAGAGCCAAAGCATATATTTTTTGAAATATATTTTACTTCATACTAGTAAAATAAATAAAGATTAGAGGAGGTATAAATAATAATGACTATATATTATATAATCCAGAGGCTATAGTGGTATGACTTGTCTAATACATGTACTATGATTTATTATGTAACATTCAGTAACATGGTTTAAGTTTTAAAGAATTCTTTGTATGCCTTTTCCCCCAAATTTTCTTTGTAGTTCTGTTGTTCAAGAAGCATGGGAAAAGACACCTTAAACATTGTCCTTTAAGATACCTGAACTATTTTCAACATTTCTGTAAGCCATTTATAATGTTCGTAGAATCCTGTCCTGATTTTATAGAAACTGAAGAAATAAATCATGCTGTTTTACATTAGTTTGTTTCACAGAGTAAAATGTTGCATACTATAGAATAATAACATGTAAACATTTATCATAACATTAGAACTTGACAACACAGTGTCTCGGAGGAGACTTTTCAGAATGATAATGATTCATGATTCTGTGAATAAAACCCACTTCCTTCCCAGTGTGAACAACAGTTTCCTCACAATGCTACTCCATAACATAATACATTTTCTCAATAGCATATAAAACTATTTTTGTTTTAAGTGTAATATACAAAAAATTGATTCCGCTGAGCAAAACTGGTGAAAATTGAAGATAATCATTTACAGGTGACTAGTACAAACTCTAAAACAAAAATAACAGAAAAACTTTAAAACCAAACTCAAATATGCTGGTATGTGGCAACTGTTCTCGGTCGATCTTGTCTCATTTGTTCTGAGCTGCAATGTACTGCTGCAATGTCGCAAAACGTCTGTTTACAGATCTATGGGCATATCATGTTATAGTTTAGCTTAAAGCACTCTTCACAGTAGACTGTACAAGTGTACACAACTATTGTTCATCTTTAGATGAATTTTAGAGAATTTAGTCTAGCTGATACATTTTTCATTCCATGTCAATATATACCCAGACTGAGAGTACATTAATGTTTTAATACAGCAATTACAACTAATAGTTCTAACTTCTATATGTATTAAGGTATGTATCTAGAATTGATTATGGCACATAAATGTGACTCTATTACAGTTATCTGGAATACTTAAAAGTACTCTGATTACCATACGTCAAATTTTGACGGCTTTAACCATATTACACATTTGTGATCACTGCCTCTACATTGACAATTGAAAAATCAAACCAAATCATGTCAAGAACTACTGTTTACAGAGATTTCTAGTTTTTTAAAAAAAGGGTAAATTTCCATTTTTAGAAAAATATTGCTTATAATTTAGCAATTAATCGCTATTATAGGCTGATAGCGCATGACTCCCTTTCTCACTGACTTTTTTTTATAATCCTCCAGTTCTGAAAAAAAATCAGCAAAGTCGTTTCTGAATCTATATAACTTCACTGTCACTCAAATACATCTTAAAAGCAACAACTCAAACCGAAAATAACTTGAAACAGTTTGATATTTTTATGAGACATATTATTGGCACGAATTCTCCAATAATTGCTTACAGAGATAATTCTATGAACATCACATTTAATTTTATTTGTCATAAAATGTCATACACAAGGATATACATATTTCAAACTATTAATAAAATATCATTTTTATGCATATATATAATTATTTTCAAGAGCTAAATTTGTTTTTATTATAATAACTGCTAACTGAGTTACTTTCATCTGCAAAAACCAGTACTGGATTGAATTTGTCAGTAATGTGCAAGTACTTTATGTTGTTAAGTTTTGTAAATAACTACTGATTAATATTTAATTGAATTTTAATGATTATTTTATCTACCTTAAAGATTTATATTACAGCAAACCTAACATCTGCACACATTACCTGAGATACACAGTTCATAAATAAATACATAACAGTATTAAACAGAAAGCATCAGTTTCTGCAAAAAATTGGCATCATTTAAAATATAATGAAAGGCCAGCAGACTATTATATCTCTAGATGAACATGTTTTTGTAGAAGACTTTGATGTGTGTATGGAGGCTGCAGATGTTGTTAGATATTATTTAGAAGAAATATATACATGTAGCTTTGAGAGAAATGTAGATTGACAATAATAAGCTACCTGTAACCAGAAACTATAGTGTGTATAGTTCTTGACTAAGTACCAATCCTTGAAGATGCAATAGGCCACACGGATAGCAAGTATAAGAATCATAGTAAGTTACTTTTAGATCAGAATTAATTAATTCAATCATTCATAGATATATATCAGTGTTTTAGGTCGTTTTTCCTGTCTAAAAAGTATGTTTTTTCGACTATTTTTGAAATAAAATCCCTCAAAAAAAATGTTTTTCCCCATCTTCCCTCTATTGTTCATGCATGTTGCCTGGACCCCTTTTTTGCTTTAAAATATAAATCAGTAATTCCCTTTTAATTGTTAATGATAATCAAACAATAAAATGAAATGATATAATGGCTTTATAATTATCTATTAGTAGTATGTATACATGTATTTAGATCTACATTTATTTGTAATAATGAGGCTAGGATTTAATGGTTTTCTATATCGAAGTTGTTTAACTACAACTTAAATGATATACTGAATGATGCCTATCAATTCAATTAAATTTAAAGAGGGTATATTTTATTTGGGAAGCGGTACAATGGATACCCAAACATGGGAACTGTGAAGATTTATTGAACAGTAACCCACTGAGTGCAGGTAACTGTATCATTAATAAAGAGTAAACAATTTTATTTTTTATAAAATTTATAATATCTAAGATAATATCAATTTTACAAAGTTTTTTTTTACTCTGTCAACGATACAGTTACCTGTGCCACTGAGTGCAGTTCAATTAAAATTCAATTTAAAGAAGAACTTGCAACAAAATCTGGTTTTCATGAAATTGTGTTACCAACATCTGAATCTACAGGCTGTGAAACACTGGCATAGTGTGAACAATAATCACGCAGTGGTGTATGTTAAAGCTGGTTGCTTTAATTGAGACCCACAGGCTTTCTGGAATTGTTTTCTCCATTGTTTAAATGTAACTAAAATAGTTACAATTTGTATCATAGAAAAGTGCTTGAAGCTATTACGCGTACTTCATCATTTCAAAGTGCACTTTAGTCAGTATCTCACCCACATCCCAAATGTTTCAACACAAGTTATATAATATACAAATGGTTCAGCATAGTATTATAATTTATTGCCAGTATTTTATTATCAATAAGGCATTACACAATAATAGTATCTAGCTATTTGTGGGAAAATGTTTGTTACATTTTATTTTCATTTTATTAAATATTGATCACGCTGAAAGTCCAACTATTACAATAAAATAAAATTAAATTCCCCAGGGATATGTTCACTTCATAAAATAATACATTTTGAAAATAGCGATTGTAATCATTGTTTGCTATTATCACTTATTTCACTCAAAATTCACTTTTACAACCGTATAAATTGCATCAAATACAATTTCACGCCAGGAAATAAATACCCTATCATTTTCAAACAGGCATGTTTATTAGCGATAGTTATTATATATATATATATACATCAAACGTATGCCTACCTTGTGTTGTATTTAGTCCAATTAAATCGTGTAACTGGTATAATATTATTAGCGGTCACAATAGTCCCGGGGGACAGGACCCATACTGCCAACATCAGCAGCACAACTTTACACACATATTCTAACCATCTACACTTCCACATTGCCGAATCACGCAATTTTACAACGGAAAAATAAAGGCACAATTTTTTCAATATTTTATATCCAATAAAAACCGTTGCACTCTCTCATCCCAGACTGTAATATTTCATGTTTATAACGTAATCCGTTCTATTTACACGTCTATTTTCAATTATTTTTACATTATCAATATTCCTCATTACTCGTACCAACTACCGCGACATTTTGACAACTGACTGACTCCAACATTGTAGTGAAATAAACATGTATATTTATAAACCCGCGTCACGTGAGTATAAGTTACCTGTGAAACTCCCGAGCATTCAGGGGAGACTACTCGTACAAACTCGTGCAATTATTCCAGTTGTTACGGCCCGTAGCTGAACTATTGCGTGCTATTAAAGAGGCAGAACTTCGCCCTGTTCATTTTAAAATACTTTTTGTTGGCCCTCACTTATTTATAAGTGTGGGTGGGGGCAAATATCATTGTTGCTGTCCGTCCGTCCGTCCGTACGTAACGCAAATCTAGTGTGTTTAACCACGCATGTTAATTAACATGCGTGGTTTAACTGCTCAAAACCTATTGGGTGGAATTTCTTCAAACTTTCACAGATTAACAAGCCCTAAAATAAAATATTGTTTGTTTCCCCTTCCCCTACCTACCCGAAAAAACGGTCCTACCCAAATACCTACCCGAAAAAACGGTCCTACCCAAAATATTTTATTGCCAAAATTGAAATAATATTTTTTTTAAGAAATATTGGGAATGAAAAGTTTATTTTTTGTACAAAATGTATTAAAAGACTTTCTAACTAGTAAATTTGGTGTCTATTTTAAATGTAAGACTGTTGGTTTTCACCCTGGAGTTATTACTAAATTAACTTATTGGTTTGTCTTGACCAATAACTTTCATTCTGAAATAATTCCAAAAAAATATATATAACCTACCTACCTACCCATTCTAAATCTGCTTGGGTCGGGAAGGGGAAACAAAAAATATTTAAAGTTCGGCCCAACCTCAATGTATAGATGAACACAAAGGATGGAATTTTTGCTGCATCCATTTTTACCAGAGTTATGGCCCTTCGTTAATTTTGCTATATACCCCATTGTGAAAAATCTTGTGTGTTAAACTCCTCATAAACTGTTGGGTGGAATTTCTTCAAACATTCACAGATTAACAACCTCAATGTACAGATGACCATCAATGATGGAATTTTCACTGTGTCTTTTTTTACCTGAATGATGGACCTTTGTCATTTTTAATAAAATCATAAATAATGATGTTACCTCAACCTGCTTTTCCCCTCTCCTTCCCCATTTAAAATGATATGTGCTATAATGGGGACATCCGTTTCCTATGGACACAATTTCTAGTTATAATAACATATGATAGTGATCCTGCAAAATTGTCATGAACAGTTCAAGGAATATTCTTGGATTGTTCAGGTACAAAAGTACATGAAATGTTCCTGAACATTAATACTAGAATAGTTCAGGTTCACACTTTCAGAATTATAAAATGACACAAATCTTCAAGAACATAATGTCTTCCTATGTTCTTCTGAAATGTTCTTAAACTTCATTTCCAGAACAGTTCTAGAACATATTAAGAACGATTCCAAAACAGATTATAGTCAATGAAAAAAATCCAATACTTAAGAAATAGTTCACATCACTGAAGGCCTTTGATGTATTTGCAGTGTGACACTTTAGTCTTAGCCCCCTGTCTGAAAACTATATTTGCAGTGTGACACTCTAGTCTTAGCTGATCCTGTCTGAGATCTATATTTGCAGTGTGACACTTTAGTCTTAGCTGATCCTGTCTGAGATCTACATTTGCAGTGTGACACTTTAGTCTTAGCTCCCTGTCTGAGATCTATATTTGCAGTGTGACACTTTAGTCTTAGCTCCCTGTCTGAGATCAATATTTGCAGTGTGACACTTTAGTCTTAGCTACCTATCTGAGATCTATATTTGCAGTGTGACACTTTAGTCTTAGCTCCCTGTCTGAGATCTATATTTGCAGTGTGACACTTTAGTCTTAGCACCCTGTCTGAGATCTATATTTGCAGTGTGACACTTTAGTCTTAGCTCCCTGTCTGAGATCTATATTTGCAGTGTGACACTTTAGTCTTAGCTGATCCTGTCTGAGATCTATATTTGCAGTGTGACACTTTAGTCTTAGCTCCCTGTCTGAGATCTATATTTGCAGTGTGACACTTTAGTCTTAGCTCCCTGTCTGAGATCTATATTTGCAGTGTGACACTTTAGTCTTAGCTCCCTGTCTGAGATCTATATTTGCAGTGTGACACTTTAGTCTTAGCTCCCTGTCTGAGATCTATATTTGCTGTGTGACACTTTTGTCTTAGCTGATCCTGTCTGAGATCTATATTTGCAGTGTGACACTTTAGTCTTAGCTCCCTATCTGAGATCTATATTTGCAGTGTGACACTTTAGTCTTAGCTCCCTGTCTGAGATCTATAATATTATTATTTGCAGTGTGACACTTTAGTCTTAGCTCCCTGTCTGAGATCTATATTTGCAGTGTGACACTTTAGTCTTAGCTACCTGTCTAAGATCTATATTTGCAGTGTGACACTTTAGTCATAGCTCCCTGTCTGAGATCTATATTTGCAGTGTGACACTTTAGTCTTAGCTCCCTGTCTGAGATCTATATTTGCAGTGTGACACTTTAGTCTTAGCTCCCTGTCTGAGATCTATATTTGCAGTGTGACACTTTAGTCTTAGCTCCCTGTCTGAGATCTATATTTGCAGTGTGACACTTTAGTCTTAGCTGATCCTGTCTGAGATCTATATTTGCAGTGTGACACTTTAGTCTTAGCTCCCTGTCTGAGATCTATAATATTATTATTTGCAGTGTGACACTTTAGTCTTAGCTCCCTGTCTGAGATCTATATTTGCAGTGTGACACTTTAGTCTTAGCTCCCTGTCTGAGATCTATATTTGCAGTGTGACACTTTAGTCTTAGCTCCCTGTCTGAGATCTATATTTGCAGTGTACGTGACACTTTAGTCTTAGCTCCCTGTCTGAGATCTATATTTGCAGTGTGACACTTTAATCATAGCTCTCTGTCTGAGATCTATATTTGCAATGATGCTTCAACTGTAACTGTGGAACACCAGTAATAAGACTTTGTAACTGTTGGTCTTACATGTCAGGTGGTTGGAATATCAAGTTAAAATATGGAGATAAAATCAAAATTGTTCTATGACACATAAATATTATGGTCTAATTAATGAGATGAACATTGTGCTGTACACATGTATTAGTCAGACTGAGCAGTGTATTTATCTGTCCATGTACAATGTTTCCTTGATGCATATTTGTCTGTCTACCAACCCATTGAAGAACCAAGAGTTAATTTATATTTATGTTGCTCCTGAGAGGGCCATATTGTAGTTTGTAGACATTATTATGTGACTGGTATATTACCGACTTAACATACAGTAAAACATTGCTTATATGTTGTCTCAATAATAAGACAAGCTGAAATTGTACAACAACATGTTCATAATGTTGTTTAAACAGATCTTTTTGTTGTACATTTGTATCAATCATGGAATTATATCTCACACAAGGACTAGCAACAGGCTATACACGGTATGAATCCCGATACACTGCTTTTCAGTTCCGTGAGAGAATTGTTCTATTTTCATATGACTCTGACGGACCTGAAAACCAATGTAACGCTCAGACAGAACTCAGATTCATGGGCGTAGGAGAAGGGGGGGCCAGGGGGGGCCAGGCCCCCCCAATATTGGGACAAGGGGGGGCCAACATAACGTTTGCCCCCCCCCCCCCCCCCAATAATTCAGACCATATTCATAATTTTCAACCTGAAATAATCTAGTAATAGGTAATTTGCCTTTTATCCTTGGTTAAAAAGTATAAAATGGGAATTTTCGTGCTCGCTCTGCTCGCAAATTTATTTTAATCAAGGAAATATGTTATCACCTGATCACATAACTGTTGAAAAGAGCTACAAGGACTACAGAAATACATTGTATGCAAAGTTTGCACCAGTTCCTATTTTGCTTTTAAACTTTGTCATTGCTTTGTTAAATTCCCTTACTACAACATTTACCTCTCAGAATTCGGGCATCTATGCAATAATTAGTAAAAATATTAACAAAGGAAGTACTTAATTTTGATTGATCTTAACAAATAGTTATCTCAGAACGCACCAGAATGATCCAATGTTTTAAAAAATTTCCCGGGGGAGCATGCCCCGGACCCTCCCCACCTAATTCCCAAATGTTTGGCCCCCCCCAATGTTGAAGACGCTCCTACGCCCATGAGATTTCATGTTTCCTGAGTGTTACATTTGTTTTCAGTTCAGTCAGAGTCATTATGAAAATAGAGTAATTCTCCCACGGAACTGAAAAGCGGTGTATCAGGATTCATACCGTGCTATATAAACCTACTATAAACCTAGATTTTCTACTCCGTCGCGTCGACAGCAGATACAGTTGATAAAGTCTATATTGAACAATAACACTCATTAGTGTTTGCTCGACTTTGTCAACCAAACAGCGGGCTTGATTTGTGTCGTCTAATCCCTGAAGAAAGTTCTATTTTTCAAAATAATGCTTCTTCACCAAGAAGTAATCTAAAGCCATTGCAGATAGACCATACCCAATCGCGAAGCCTGTGAAAGCGAAAGGGGGCGGTTCTAAGCATGGAATTTGAACAGGTGGTATCAGTAAATCAACAATTCATCAAACACACTTTTTATTGAAGACATCCTTTATTAAATGCCATTGTCCATTTGGCCATAATGCACGATTCCCTCACGCAAATTGCCCATGTACAGAACAATGTAGAGGCACATAAATCACATGTTTCTTTGGGTTTTAACTTATAAGGGTGGAGCAAACACTAAGTCGGTAAATTAGAGTTTGTGAAACGGCTTCTTTAAGCATTTATAACCACAGCCACTCTGTTCAAAAGAGCACTGCTTGTATGTGCATCTCAATATCAGTACATAGAGAACTGTCAGTATGTGCATCTCAATATCAGTACATAGAGCACTGCCAGTATGTACATCATAGAGCACTGCCGGTATGTACATCTCAATATCAGTACATAGAGCACTGCCGGTATGTACATCTCAATATCAGTACATAGAGCACTGCTGGTGTGTATATCTCAATATCAGTACATAGAGCACTGCCGGTACGTACATCTCAATATCAGTACATAGAGCACTGCCAGTATGTACATCTCAATATCAGTACATAGAGCACTGCTGGTGTGTACATCTCAATATAAGTACATAGAGCACTGCCAGTATGTACATCTCAATATCAGTACAAAGAGCACTGTCAGTATGTACATCTCAATATCAGTACATAGAGCACTGCTGGTGTGTACATCTCAATATAAGTACATAGAGCACTGCTGGAATGTACATCTCAATATCAGTACATAGAGCACTGCTGGTATGTACATCTCAATATCAGTACCAAGAGCACTGTCAGTATGTACATCTCAATATAAGTACATAGAGCACTGCTGGTATGTACATCTCAATATCAGTACATAGAGCACTGCCGGTATGTACATCTCAATATAAGTACATTGAGCACTGCCAGTATGTATATCTCAATATCAGTACATAGAGAACTGCCAGTATGTATATCTCAATATCAGTACATAGAGCACTGCCGGTATGTACATCTCAATATCAGTACATAGAGCACTGCTGGTATGTTCATCTCAATATCAGTACATAGAGCACTGCCGGTATGTACATCTCAATATAAGTACATAGAGCACTGCCGGTATGTACATCTCAATATCAGTACATAGAGCACTGCTGGTGTGTACATCTCAATATAAGTACATAGAGAACTGCCAGTATGTATATCTCAATATCAGTACATAGAGCACTGCCGGTATGTACATCTCAATATCAATACATAGAGCACTGCCAGTATGTACATCTCAATATCAGTACATAGAGAACTGCCAGTATGTATATCTCAATATCAGTACATAGAGCACTGCTGGTATGTACATCTCAATATCAGTACATAGAGCACTGCCGGTATGTACATCTCAATATAAGTACATAGAGAACTGCCAGTATGAATATCTCAATATCAGTACATAGAGCACTGCTGGTATGTACATCTCAATATCAGTACATAGAGCACTGCTGGTATGTACATCTCAATATCAGTACATAGAGCACTGCCGGTATGTACATCTCAATATCAGTACATAGAGCACTGCTGGTATGTACATCTCAATATCAGTACATAGAGCACTGCTGGTGTGTACATCTCAATATCAGTACATAGAGCACTGCCAGTATGTACATCTCAATATCAGTACATAGAGCACTGCTGGTATGTACATCTCAATATCAGTACATAGAGCACTGCTGGTGTGTACATCTCAATATCAGTACATAGAGCACTGCCAGTATGTACATCTCAATATCAGTACATAGAGCACTGCTGGTATGTACATCTCAATATCAGTACATAGAGCACTGCTGGAATGTACATCTCAATATCAGTACATAGAGCACTGCTGGTATGTACATCTCAATATCAGTACAAAGAGCACTGTCAGTATGTACATCTCAATATAAGTACATAGAGCACTGCTGGTATGTACATCTCAATATCAGTACATAGAGCACTGCCGGTATGTACATCTCAATATAAGTACATTGAGCACTGCCAGTATGTACATCTCAATATAAGTACATTGAGCACTGCCAGTATGTACATCTCAATATCAGTACATAGAGCACTGCTGGTGTGTACATCTCAATATCAGTACAAAGAGCACTGTCAGTATGTACATCTCAATATAAGTACATAGAGCACTGTCAGTATGTACATCTCAATATAAGTACATAGAGCACTGTCAGTATGTACATCTCAATATAAGTACATAGAGCACTGCCAGTATGTACATCTCAATATCAGTACATAGAGAACTGCCAGTATGTACATCATAGAGCACTGCCGGTATGTACATCTCAATATCAGTACATAGAGCACTGCTGGTATGTACATCTCAATATCAGTACATAGAGCACTGCCAGTATGTACATCTCAATATCAGTACATAGAGCACTGCCAGTATGTACATCTCAATATCAGTACATAGAGAACTGCCAGTATGTACATCTCAATATCAGTACATAGAGCACTGTCAGTATGTATATCTCATATATTTCAAACCCACACAGTAAAGTGAAATATTGGTACCATGGCCATGATGTGAAAGTTTACCAAAGGTGGTATAGATTTCTTATAATGTTCTTATTTCTAGGAAATTATGTCAGTGTTTTTTGTACAATCTAAGCCGAACAAATAGAATCTCATGTTATTGGTTGCTGAGGAAATTTCTAATCATGCTGGCATGAACTTGAATAACACCGTACTCCATCATTTGAATTGAGAAAATTGTATGTACGCATTTGGTAGCTAGTGATCTGTGATAAATGAAGGCATTGAATCAGTGACTATAACACCTTGTCACGCCGTTTACTAGTACACGGCCATTCTATTAACTGTGTACACGGTTTGATTCTGTCCGCGGTATCGACGAAGTGTCATATTTTTATATTCATTATGTTTCCATCGTCAATCATGCAATATTAATCATATTAATATATTCCAACATACCATTGACTTGCCATTCTGTTTTGCATAATGATTGTCATATTAAAAATTGCTAATCAACACAGACTACAGACACTAATGGTGGAAGATGGCACTTCCAAACAATTAGCAAACATGTTCTAATGTATGTTTGCAAACGTCAAGTCTGTATTCAATATGACATTTTAAATAAATGTATGCATTAGTAGTGCACAGTGAAAAGCTTCCCAGCTGAACAGAGAATGCAGCATCTTAGAGAGCTATCTATTTTACCATAGATATAATCACAGGTTTCATAATTTGTGGCACACAACATGAATCAAGTATTTACAAGGTATATTGTATATCAATCATTCTTGATGCCTTATTCCAGCAATTCTCACCATGACTTGCACTTATTTCCAGGTTTGTGCTGGCCAATGCATACTCAGAAGTAAAGACGGAACAATAAGCCTTTCAAACGGTATCATATGATATGTCATCGAAACGGTATAATATTCTGTAACAGCGGAATAATATACCTTTAAAAGGGAACAAAAAATAAATGCCATTTGTCATATGTTCAATGTAACTGTCTGATTCCTCCTACACAGGACACAGGAAGGATATGATGTTGATACGATGTTGGTATAAACTAAGTTATCATAAGCTTATCTAATAGAAACATGTAATATACTTGTGTCACATAATATATAAATGTAATTTTGTTCTTTATTTTATAGATCAACGTCACTCAACTGTTCTATCAATTGTTGATCTAGTTTTCATTTGATATGTTTTAGTAGCTTAATTAACGCACTGCTGTTAAATTTAATGTAAATATCATTCTGTAAATCTTATATTTGTTCACATTTGTTGTAAATTGTATGTGTACATATATCTTGAGGCTCACAGGTAAGACTGGCTTTGCCAACTGTGTTGCCTCATTAAATAAAGTCTTTATTATTATTATATAAACAGCATCCAGTATGGAGATAACTTGATGATTTACTAGATTTTCCCTGATTATTTAGTACTCCTCTCTCATACTCACCAGGAAATAACTTGATGATCTACTAGATTTCCCCGATTATTTAGCACTCCTCTCTCATACTCACCAGGAGGTAACTTGATGATTTACTAGATTTTCCCCGATTATTTAGCACTCCTCTCTCAAACTCACCAGGAGATAACTTGATGATCTACTAGATTGTCACAATTATTCAGCACTCCTCTCTCATACTCACCAGTAGATGCAGGAGATAACTTGATGATTTACTAGATTTTCCGATTATTCAGCACTTCTCTCTCATACTCACCAGTAGATGCAGGAGATAACTTGATGATCTACTAGATTTCCCCAATTATTTAGCACTCCTCTCTCAAACTCACCAGGAGATAACTTGATGATTTACTAGATTTTCCCCCGATTATTTAGCACTCCTCTCTCAAACTCACCAGGAGATAACTTGATGATTTACTAGATTTCCCTGATGATTTAGCACTCCTCTCTCATACTCACCAAGAGATGCAGGAGATAACTTGATGATCTACTAGATTGTCACGATTATTTAGCACTCCTCTCAAGATAACTTAATTATTTATGAGATTTTCTCTGATGATTCAGCACTCCTCTCTCATACTCACCAGTAGATGCAGGAGATACCATTCAGGAAATTAAAAAGACAAGTAATCAAGAAGACATTTAACGTCAGCTCATAACTGCTGGTGTCATGCTGAAGACATGAATTAGAGCACTGAGCACTACATGATCATGACCTAACATTAGATCATTAATTATATATTATGATAATTCAATTTGAATCGCATACTGCATATTGCCCCTTGTCAATGCTGTACCTTAATTAATATTTTCTTTAACGACAATTTCCTTATCAGTATGAGAGTATATTGTTGCATTTTTGCCAATTTCAATAAAATTTAATATGAATCAAATTGAAGCGATAACATCACTTAGAAAAACATTTTTTTAATAATGATATAAAATTACATATGAAGTGAATTGTGAAACTTGCAAATACTGTCATTTATAGATGCATGTCATCGTTTTTTATTTTTGTATAAATTCTTTGCCTTTATACCAGTATACTGACACTGCACATTGTACAAACAGACATATACCTGGCAAAAAAACAGAAACTAACTATATTTGCACTACCTATTCATACAATAGTTGGAATCTTCTCTGTGTACTCATAAACTGCTACATCACTGTCACCATATCCTAACTGGATTATACACCAAATTTCCAATTCAGTTTTGCTAGCAAATAGAATCATCCTTTATTACTATTTATCACATGTTTGACGTCGCGGTAGCGTAATAAAGCCATTATTTATTTTTGATAATACACTAGTGTAATAAAGCTTTGACGTGACGTCATTCTAGGTATAGGCGACGTTGTCAAAGTTGCGCGTTTATTATAGTGAAAATGAGTAGCTATTTTATGTTACGGTCAGAAAAAGGCTAACATGTGATAAAAAGAACATTACATTTGTGACTTTCCACATTGAATTTATTAAACTCGTTGAATAAAATCGATAAAATGCTCGGCAGAGCCTCGCATTTTATTATTTTATTCAACTCGTTTAATAAATTCAATATGAAAAGACACTCATGCAATATCCTCTATATATTACATAACGTAACAGTAATGATATCATCAATAAATGAAGCTTGTAAACACTGTCAACAGAACACATGTAACCCTTGTTCTGTTCTAGTTTTTGGCTGATTGAAAAAAACACACTAGAAACATGCATCGGCTTGAATTAAATTAATTATAATTCTTTAATTATCCTCGGTAACAAAGGGTGTTCCTGTTCATCAGAAAATAAATATTGGAAAACAATTTGTAATTATTAACATATGTTTTATGTGGACGTTTAAAGAACAGAGTGCTTTTGCATTAAAAATCAAGTGTTTAGCAAGTTTGTCTTTCATATTCGCTGTACAAAATGACAAACATCAAATTATATAAGTTATTGGTTACATTATACTGAGTGAGAGGATAAGTAATATGATATACAGGCCTTTTTGCTAATGTCTGAACCAATTTAATGTCCCATACATATGAAATTTGAACACTTAAAAGATGTAAATAAGATTTGAAGAGCAAACAAACTTGGCAAGGTGAAGATGTTGTCAGCTGTCGGGTAGAATAACCCGAAACTTATGAAAAATGTCTCCTTCTTTTACTTTGACTCAAGTACTGTGGCCCTGTGTAATGAATATTAATTAAATTCTGTCATGAATTTGATATATATCATCAAAGGTGGGTGGAAAAAATGCATTTTAAATAAGTAATACAAACCAGAGTTCCCAGTAGCTTATCTAATACTGATAGAGTGGAAGGGTTTAAACCGGTATATTACGCTTACTACGTTAATCATTTTCCTAGTTTTTTTGTTAAATTTGGTCTAAGAAAATGAGGTTGGAAGGCGTAACTAGTGTATTTTCACCGAGATAAAGACGCACATCAACTGGTTCATTTCCTTTCATCTATACCACAAAATACCAAATTTTAATTTTGCAAAACAATTTTTTCAGCTGATAATGAGGGGTATTTTGTTGATGATACAATCAGATAATAATGATGAAATATGATGGCTATCCATCATCTGATGCATATCTGGTTTAATGGGTATTTCTGATATTGTTTTCATAAAGCTGCTGATGATGTAGCTGGCATGGTTAGGCACCAGGATTCTGTCTGATCTCCGGGAACAGAGCCGACAGTTTCCGACAGTTTCCTATAGATTTTGAGTTCTAATTAAAACCATTTCTTTAGCCTGATGATTATCAAACTGGGCTTACTTTGATAAATTACATATGTTTTATTACAATCTTCACTATCTCTCAGCCAAATTGATGGACCATTTAACTATTTTACATTTTAATAAGTTTATCATAATAATGCTTTAGTAATTGTTGTTTGTCATTCTTTGTAATGTTGGATAATGAAGATTTATGCTTTTTTTGTCACAAGAAAGAAAACAATCTATGACAACATTGAAAAAATGGTGGTGATATAATCATGATTGATGGTTGTGATGTAGTGTTCATTAATATATACCCCTACTCTGATGTCACTGTCTGCCATCCCAGTGGTTTTGAGCACAAGCGACTATTGCACTTCTCCAGCATGCTCACATTTGGAGCCCGAGGGACTATTGCACTACTCAATCATGCTCATATTTGGAGCACAAGTACAACTGCACTACTACAGCATGCTCATATTAGGAGCACAAGGGACTTCTGCACTTCTAGAGCATGCTGACATTTGGAGCACAAGGGTACTGTACTACTTGGTCATGCTCACATTAGGGAGCACAAGGGACTACTGTGTTACCCGAGCATGCTCATATTTGGAGCACAAGGGACTACTGTGTTACCCGAGCATGCTCATATTTGGAGCACAAGGGCTACTGCACTACTCAATTAATTAAAGGACATTAGTGACTACTGCACTGGTAGGTCAGGTACAAGGGAAGAACCACACTACCCTATCTCACTAACATTTGGAGCAAAAGGGATTAACTGTACTACTCTATCTCACTAACATTTGGAGCACAAGGGATTAACTGTACTACTCTATCTCACTAACATTTGGAGTACAAGGGAAAAACACTATTCGATCGATTCTGTTAACTTTTGGAGCAATAAGATATTTGGTCGTGTATGTATTACTGGAAGAAGAAGTAAGTGCAGGCCTAGAATTATATAGAGGATATTTGTTAATTTTGGTGTAAGATCGAATTTTATTTCACCGAGTGATCACAGAAAATCAAAATTTAATTTTCTGTGATCACAAGGGAAATAATATTGATCTAACACCAAAAATCAACAAATTTTCTGTTTATTATTCCTCTTAAATATTTGCCGTAATTTGCTTAATTGGAAAAATCACATCAAAATTAGAATGTCACGGCGTGAGAATTATGATGTCATGATGACGTATTGCATATTTTAAAGCCTGGCCCCGTTTACGTTACGTTTCTTTTTCTGCATGATACTGGAACCAGCTTCTAAAATAGTGAAAATAACAAAGTGGTAATATCTCTGTTATTTTCACTGAAAAATCTCCATAATCCATTGAAAGCAAATAATAAATATACATGTGATTATAATACTATAATAATAAATCTCTAACACAAAAATTCACTCTTTCGAGGTTCACAGTAGCCATTATTTGATAGCCAGAAGGTGATGCTGTTAAATTAGAACTAAGCACTCTCAGATTAATTATGAAGCATGTATCTACACCTCATTGAGCCCTTTTAAAATCCACATATTTTAATTCCCAGCCCCAATTAGTTATAATATACTAGGAGTCAGCTTAATTCTATGGTTTGTTCTATGTAACGCTTGGGGTGGGTGGCTAGGTATACTGTCACCATTTCTGTGTGGCTTTGGATTGTCTGTGCACAACAGTATTTCATAATCACCTACATGAACCTGCATGCTGGCAGCAGCTGCTATAAGGGAGCACGGGAAGCAATCCATTAATGTTGTCTTGTAAGTACTTATTTTAAAATAAATTTTAAGAAAATATTAGGTTAATGCCTAATTAATTAGTAAATTCACTTCTTCACCCCGATTGAAGTTTTAGAACTGTATGGGGGTGACATATGCACCTATATCACCTTGGTTAAGGTGTTAGAGACATCCAATCACCAGACACTACATGCCAACAACATCCAACCATATTAGACAACCTAGCAATGAACTTGTTAAAATTGTAGACAAATGTAATTCAACCAGGTCAGCAAATAAGGTTACTAGTATATAGGTATGTACAAATTGTTCAATCGACAAACCATATCCACCTTGAGTTAAATTTGATCACAGACTGTCTGCTGGTAGCTAATTATGTATAAAGTAGAGAAGAAGAGAGTTAAACTTTGTAGGTCTGCTATGAATATCAATATTTCATCAAACTTCTCAATTATCAGCAATCAGATCAATGCTGTCTCCTCAAACAACATAAATAATTACACTCGGCTCCAGTTTGTAGACTCAGGGGAGACCACTCTAGTGTGCGGCTGATTCCAGTCTATATCTGTTAGATTTTAACAGCACTTCCTTACATGGCAGTTTAAAGTCCCGTGCATCACGCTTTCTGATAATGATAGTGCAACTTGATTGATGGAAAACTACCTCTATCACTGTGTTATCGTAGCAAGTCTTCAATATATTAGGATCTTCTGGGGTGGAAGCAAAAACTCCGCATCATTAACTGCATGCACTCAACATTCAATTATATTTTGGAAGAGATCTATCAAATTCGGTTATGACATATAAATACCAGATTTATATAGCTGATGAATACCAGATTTATATAGCTGATGAATACCAGATTATATAGCTGATGAATACCAGATTATATAGCTGATGAATACCAGATTTATATAGCTGATGAATACCAGATTAACATAGCTGAAGAATACCAGATTTATATAGCTCATGAATACTGGATTTATAAAGCTCATGAATACAAGATTTATATAGCTGAAGAATACCAGATTTATATAGCTGATGAATACCAGATTTATATAGCTCATGAATACTGGATTTATAAAGCTCATGAATACAAGATTTATATAGCTGAAGAATACCAGATTTATATAGCTGATGAATACCAGATTTATATAGCTGATGAATACTAGATTTATATAGCTCATGAATACTGGATTTATAAAGCTCATGAATACAAGATTTATATAGCTGAAGAATACCAGATTTATATAGCTGATGAATACCAGATTTATATAGCTGATGAATACTAGATTTATATAGCTGATGAATACCAGATTTATATAGCTGATAAATACCAGATTTATATAGCTGATGAATACCAGATTTATATACCGGTAGCTGATGAATACTAGATTTATGTAGCTGATGAATACCAGATTTATATAGCTGATGAATACTAGATTTATATAGCACCCTTTTCATGTGATCCATGTGCATCAAAGGGGCTTTACATAGTACATGTTGCAGCCACAAGGGCGTAGGTGCATCCTTTACCAGTGCAGATACAGCCTGATCTGACCAGAGGGACAGACAGAGAGAAAGCCCCAAAAGGAGAGACATTAGATACAGGCATGTCTAGCACTGCAGGAGTGTGCCTAGCTCTATTTCAAATAGACTGTTTGAATGTACCTTGCATACAGCACCGATACACAGCTTCCTGGCAACTTTACCCAGATACTTTGCATGACACACGGTCAGATATAGCAGGAAATACTAAAAATAGCATTTCAGAAATGTCCAGTTCTCATGCCGGGGATTGAACCCATGACCTCTGGATTGATAGCACATTGCTTTACTACTGAGCTATCGCCACTTTATGGTACTTAAATATTCTAGATGACATGATTGTACCTGCACTGATTTTGGCTAGAATAATGTAACCATGCGTAAACATAATGATTCACACGCTGTTGGTGTTCAGTTTTACAAATGCGCATTAACTGCGCCATATCAACGGTAATTCCCATTTTATTTATAATTGATAATTAGTTTTCTCTCAGATTTAAGCATGGGCTTCCGGAATCGGCAAATACCAAGAAAGCATGGATAATGTGGGTTTGTTTACATTCATAATTGAGAATATGTGTGAATTGTAATGTTTATGCATGTTTTTTTCAAACCCTGTATTACCAATACACCGGTTTTTATGCTTAAATAAGTACCAAGTTAGAGTCTATTTTTAGACATGTGTACGTTCAACCGACTACATAAATTGACCATTGAGTCGCAGTCAGCTGTTACACTCAACACCGATGGCAACCACAGCACATTGGCAGTTAAACCCTTCCAGATACCCAATGAAACACTGGGTAGACCCGATCATTGTGGGTTATACTTACAGAAATTAGGCAGTAATACAGACAGGGATCAAACCAGGACCTCTCATTCCCAAAGTGTGTGCACTACCTCTAGGCCACTGCTCCCCACAAATGTGTGTTCTTTCTTCATGAAGCTGATCTATACAGAGTAGTAACAAGAGGGCCCAACTGGCCCTATGTCGCTCAACTGTCGTAGTAGTGCATATGTCACTATGTGACCTAAAAATAAGAACTTTGAAACAAACACAGTTATTGGTATCAGAATATTTTAATCTTATATTCATTTAGAAACATTATAAATATATATCACAGACTGTTTACAGAACAAATAATGAAAAGTAACAAAAAAGGGAAGAAAAACCTTTGGTCAACCAGATAAAAACAATTCATTGTCATAATTATGTGATGGTTATTTTCTTGTAAATAATGAATAGGTCCACAATAAAAACATGTGTATAGCATGCACAGTATATAAACATGTTCAGAAAACAAATAGTATATAGTAAACAGTGTTTATGGTGTCATATAAAATGTAACCTTCTAGCACAAGTATAAATATGTAAATTTCTATTTACAAAATTTGTCTATGTTAACAGTTTATGAAACTGGTATAATTTAACTTTAACATGTTAAACAAGACTGTTTGTTTAAGAGAACAGTTGTAATTGTCTCACAGAATGTCGAGTACTGTATTTGAATAAAAAGTTTGTCTCATAAGAAACTCTTTTTTTTGGTAGAGAAAATAAAATACTCAAACATGCAAATGCAATTAAACAAAGTTGACAGTGTGATATAAAAACAAGCATAATAAATCTCTATAACAAGTTAGACGTATGTTTTATAACTACGTTAGCGTAAAAACATTCAATAATTGACATGATTATTCAGTGTCCGAGTAATCACAAAAATTATCACAATTTAAACAATTTCAATACTTCAGTCACAAAGCAAACAAGGCCGCTTTCTTTTTTACAAATCAAGAAAAAATCAGAAAATCGAACCCAGAATCATGTTACACTTACCATTGTAGGAATTTATGAATTTTGGTAAATTTTACATTATATAGTAATTTTTGCCAGTTTAAATGTAAATCGGACGTGAGCTAGGTATTAAGAATTAGAAGTGACATATAACCTCAGTTATGTTGTTACATTATTAACATCTTCCTCGACTTTAACTCAACAAAAACATTCACTTCAAAAAGTGAAAACAGTATAACTTCACATAAATGTAAATTTTGTAAATGAGATGTTGGTACACTATAATGAAGTATTCTAGGATTTGTCCATGTAACCCAGTGCGTTGGCTTATCTTCTTGCCAGAAAAACACTTACATAAACTGTCCAAACTACAACACCACTTATCTCAACACTTTTTGTGAGGAATAAATGACTATTTGTGTTCACATCAAAATAAACATTTATTGTCGGACGTTGATATAATACAGGCACAAATCATTGTGGAAAATAGTATTGAAATATAAAATACTAAATTTCAAAATGAAACCAATAATGAGTTATAACTGTCCATATCTGTTGATGTTTATGTATGAAATATGAAGTTGAAAGTTGTGAAGTCTATGGTTTCCATTCGATGACTCTGACAGCAATTTGTGCCGCTCGTACAACAGCTGGAATCTCATCCGTAAGGTGGTTCTTTATCTGTAAGTAAAACACAAGTACCAGTCAGTAATATTCATATATCAGTCATAATTAAGAAATAGTTCACATCACTGAGGGCCCTATGGCATTATATGGACTGGCTAGTCAGCCCAAGTTGTGTATATGGACCGAAGCGAAGCTGAGGTCCATATACACAACGCGGGCTGACTAGCCAGTCCATATAATGTCATTGGGCCCGAAGTGATGTGAACTATTTCTTATATTATACCGAACATTTAATATCGATATTATAGGCCTACTTTTGTAACTAGATCTAGATACTAATAAGAAAACATTACATACATTTGGGTTTAAGTTGTTTATGTGCTAAAGAACTACATATCATTATAGTTATTGACATAAATGGTTTGTAGAAAGGTTTTGTTGACCACCGGAGAACCACCACTTCAGATATTTGCTTTTGAATGTGTTAACACTTTCAGATACTCTTATATCATAGTGAAGTGAGTTCCATAATTTAGCACCCGAGTATGTCAGTGATTTTCTGAAAAATTCAAGTCTCGGTTTTCCCCAGTGTCTAGACATTGTGTGGACGCCAGACGATGAGTAGCAATGCCTAATGGCATAATAGACATAAATTACTCCGCCCCCCAACCCGATTAGACCCAAATATGCTGTCTGATGATCAGACATCTATCAGAGTAATGAAATACCCCAGATACTGACCTGACACTGTACTGCTGTATTACACAACTAGGTTTGGGACTAATGTGTTACCAGTACCAAGCTGGGACAAATGTTGTCTACAGATGGACCAATTATTAGCTGAATGTATTACCCCAGTATAGTACCAATATACTTCCTAAATGGGGGTACAATATTGAGATGGACCAATTATTAGCAGAAAGTATTACCCCAGCATATAGTACCAATATACTTCCTAAATGGGGGTACTATATTGAGATGGACCAATTATTAGCTGAATGTATTACCCCAGTATAGTACCAATTTACTTCCTAACTGGGGGTACAATATTGAGATGGATCAATTATTAGCAGAAAGTATTACCCCAGCATATAGTACCAATATACTTCCTAAATGGGGGTACTATATTGAGATGGACCAATTATTAGCTGAATGTATTACCCCAGTATAGTACCAATTTACTTCCTAACTGGGGGTACAATATTGATATGGACCAATTATTAGCAGAAAGTATTACCCCAGCATATAGTACCAATATACTTCCTAACTGGGGGTACAATATTGAGATAGATCAATTATTGGCTGAATGTATTACCCCAGTATAGTACCAATATACTTCCTAACTTGGGGTACAATATTGATATGGACCAATTATAAGCTGAAAGTATTACCCCAGCATATAGTAGCAATATACTTCCTAACTGGGGGTACAATATTGAGATGGCAGGCATCGCGAAAACCGTCGGTCCGTCGGTCCTGACCGACAAAAAATGCTTTGGTCCGGCAAAATTTGACTGAATGTCGGACCGTTGGTCCGACGGAGATTTTAAGTCTGGACGGCGATATTCCCACATCGTAGTTGAAGATTATTGTAAAGAATGTAACACGAATGTATTTTCGTAAATCCTCGTCGAGATTTAATAAGATATCCCTCCGAAATCTGATTATTTTATGGATGCGGATAAAACCCATAGTACACGGTACGGATTCCGGAATGTTCGTGATTTTTTTTTCTGAATACATTTTTATTTTGACGATTTCCGAGGGGGCTTTTTAACACGAAAAAACGTGATTTAGTTTAAAGATGTTTGATATTAAATGGTAAAATGAAAATAACATTTCTCTTGACAGAAAGTCCTGTCTGATATATGCTCATTGAATGGGCTGAATGAGCCCATTGTGAAAAGGCAAACTATCTAATTACGCCTATTTGAAAACGCTTGTTAACTGTGTGTTAAAGCTAACAATGCATTTCTAAATAATTTACCACTGAATAATTTAAGAAGAACATGCATTATCTATACATCTCTCTTCATTTTTTCGGACTGACAAATGTTCGTTCGGACTGACAATTTTTTTGTTTCTGTCAGTCCGAATGACTGACAGGTTTTTAAAGTTTTCACGAAGCCTGAGATGGACCAATTATTAGCTGAAAGTATTACCCCAGTATAGTACCAATAAACTTCCTAACTGGGGGTACAATATTATTAAGTTCAAGATCCGGAAACCGTAATACATTATTAATGTACCTTATCGACACTCTCTAACAATGTTTTTCTACCTTCTGGGGCTTCTGATAGACAAGTCAAAGCCTGAAATCATATAATAGAAACATGTAGATCCACCACAGTACTTACAGTTTGAGTACATTAACTACAAATATCAACAAGGTCTACTGATGAATTAATATACTTAATCCTGAAAATACTACGTTTCAAATCCTGAAACCTGATTATGGACTATACATGTAATATAAGCCTGTGGTACTCCTTTTTATTATATACCTAGCAATGTATTGTCACGAATACAGGCCAAATCACACAGTGGAATGCAATGTGAAGAATTGTATTTTCTGTATTATACATGTCTATAGATGTTTTCCGAATTTGTATCGTGCCAGTCTGACGTGTTATATGCCAAACATATGCCAACGTCAATGACATCATGAGGTAAACATTTACCTTTTATGAATGGACGTGACACGTCGTGTTATATGCCGAAAATATGTTGATGTTCATGACGTCATGTTCATGACGTCAATGTATACACGTTTAACGCATTTTGCGCGTATAAATGCTTTGTCATTTTTGTAGATATTACTAAGTAATATTAAGTTAGTTAATATGTAAATCAATAATTAACTTATTGTAATCTTTTATGTTCAGAAATAAGTTAAAAATTCAAAACTGAAGAATTTTGATGATCAAGTCAATGTAAATGTTATAACTATTACAATAGCAAGGACAGTATGAAGATCATGCTTTGAAGAAGCAATGGAGCAATGTTCAATGATAACTGACATCAATTTCCTTTATATAATATTGACAGCAGAAAGCCAAGACAATACATACATTGTGTGATTTACCATCATTATGCAAATATAAGCCATAAAATTTTACAAAACCGTTAAACACCGAGAATTAAACCTTGACAATCAATCTGTAGGAAGCAATTAAAATTGAGGTATTTTATAATAGAGATAATACAAACATTAATGAGAGCATATATACTCAGACAGTTTAGACAGGGACGGTGCATTATCAATCAGATTGTATGGGTTTAGGTGTCAATCAACTTGATAACATGTTTATAGTACAGTGCAGAGATTTTTACCGACATTCTATTATAGTGCGCCCATGATAATGTGATGTTTACGATCATGAACCGGTTTGGTTATCAGTCGCATAATTGGTTTTTCAAATAACTAAAGTAAACAGATATGGTCAGTTTTGCAATTTTCACTGATAAACACAGTGCAGTTTTTTATGTGTCACAATCAACATACATACACGGTACCAGCACACTATAGATTAGTAATCCTCACTGACACAGATACCCTGAAGTTATGTATTTTTGATAAGTAAATAGAAAGTTGCACAGACTACTTAGTTCTGAAAAACACCTTACCTTGAGTGCATTAGCTCTGACTTCACTGGTTGGATCATCAACGAGGGTTACAAGTGGTGCGATAGCTTTAGCTTCTATAGCTGTATATTTGCCTTTTGTTGTTATAGTAATACTGAAGAAAGAACAGTCAACACATTTTGAGAACACAAAACAGTATAAACAAAAATATAACAAGAAAGTGACACTGAAGTGAATTGCAGACAAAATTTTAATTTAAACAGATTTTTTTTGTAAATCTTTCTCTAGTTATTGATTGGAAACCGTTTTTTTGTTGAATGAACTTGACCTTTGACCTCCTGACTTCAAAATAAAAAGATGTAATCTATTGACAACGAAATATGCAAAGGAAATTTGAGTATCCTAGGTCAAACTGGTCTTGGAAACCATTTGATCTACCGACTTACAGGCCGACAGACTGATTGAATGATATTCCCCAAAAGCAACATAGCCCAATTCTTTAAAGGGAGAGGGGGGCATAAATTCTACAACGGGGGAAGTAATGCCGCATCAACTAATAAATTCTACGAAGGGGGGTGGGCATAAAATCATGTTGGTGTCTTTACAGAAGGGGACGTACATGTAATGCCACATGAACAAAAAAATTCTTCAAAGGGAGGGGGCATAAAAACATGTAGCACTGCATAATGCCACATCAACAAGTAAGAGACTGCTAAACACAGATCATTCAAGCACCAAACAAAAGAAAGATTTGCAAGGTGTATCAATCAAAACCTAAATTCTAACACAACAAGCGGTGTCAGCTGTATACACATAGAGGAAACCACGATGTGCACAAACTGCCAATAAAACACAGCAATGGCTGAATAACTTCAAACGGCAAAAAAGCTGCGAGCAAAAATAGTGCTGTGGTTTATGTCTTGTTGTGTTGTCAAATGCGGAATATTGGCTATGTTGGAATCGTTATAATGAATATGTACTTGTGTTTTATCTATAATAAAGCACAGTCACTTGTTCAGATGCGTACATTCAATCACTAGTGCTACACACTTGTGATTTAGTTACTACACATCCGAACATGTGACTGTGCTTTATTCTACGATAAAACACAGGTACATATTCATTATTTCTTAAGTAAAGGATATAGAAAACAGCTAGGACTGTACACATAGAAGATAACTAGACCATACTTACACCATAAGAGCACCAGCAGCATTAGCTTTAACATCTGGACTGGTATCTGTAAGTAAACCAACCAACTTTGGTACAGCTTCTACTTCTACAGCTTTGTTCTTACCAGCAAGAGGAGCGCTGCAATAAACCATAGATACATCACTTTAGATAGGGGCTGGTAAGTATAAATGAAAATAGACTACAATACAGTTCAACCTCTCCAGAGTGACCCTGTGTAGATTAGACTGGTAAGTATAAAGAAATACAGTACAATACAGTGCAACCTCTCCACCAGAGTGACCCTTTGTAGAGCAACAACCTCTATACAATGGCCAATATTTGCAGCTCCAAGAGGGTGTGGCTGTACAGAGGTGGTACTGTATTGCCATTTATACTTGTCAGCTATATAATTTAGGTCTTACATGACACAAGTTCTACAACTATTACCCATCACTCTCAATATCATATTTCTGATGGTATTCATAAAGTGGTACAAATTTTATTTAATCTTTGGTAAAAATGGCAAGATGGTGAACCGCTGACCTCTCAAGTGTACAATATGGTTAGTGAGCGAACCCTGACCTATTAGACTCCTATATACAGATATCAGTACTCAACATTAATTAAGTTATAGGGTCATAGTAGAGAAATAAAGTCAAACAAATTCTCTTTTTTTTTGCATTTGAAAAAAAGTTTTAAAAACTCCTAACAATTAAATAGGGAGTGGATTGGATGGATAGAAGGGTGGGGATAGTAACCTAGAAAATCATGAAATCTGGCCTTATTACAGGAGGAAGACACTGGTTACATTTAATATACGGATCATATTCGTTATATACACTACAGTAAATACCTCACATGTTTTCCACATAAAAGTAAAAACCTTGACAACAAAAAACTGACCAACAAACAGACAGGCTGTGTTTCAATTTATCCCAGTTATTGAAATATCCTGGTTGCCTCACCTAGGTTTTATTTCATTTTAAAATTTTACTTCGCCCATTAACAATGACACTATGCAAGATATGTGTAAAAACTTTGACCATAAACATCAGTCTGTCTGAGAAAAATATGGCCAAAATAATTGATTGTCTGATCTTTCTCACGGTTCCTGTGACCTTACTGGGAAAAATTACCAACTCTTTCAAGCAACCATCTCACATGTATTTGCGTTTATAAAATAAATATCTGTAAAAAAAACAGCATGTTGATTCTAAAAATGGTCATCTCCCTTACCAAATAAAATCATAATTCCCACTCACTGTTCAGACATTTCAAGCCCTGTCAACAGAACAGGTATGTTACCTTACATAGAAGTGGCCATTATAAGGCATCTTCCTTGGGAAAATATTCCTTAAAATCCTGCAGTGTTCCCCAAATAGATATTAAGACTAGCTCTACAAAATCAGTTGAAGACCCATTGTTAGAAAAAATTCCCATACCCGTACAGTATTTTTAGCCATATGAATTATTTGTTCTGTCAAATTATCCTACCAATGGGACAGTACCAGAACTACCCTTTACATGCTAAGTACCAAAATATTGCAGCTATACCTGTACTACGCTGATGAAGCAATTTGAAATGTTTTATGTTCACATTTTTGTTGTCCAGATTGCTGCTCTGTTTAACATTTAATACAGACTATTAAAAAATTAGTTCATGTAGACAAAATAAATGTACTTTTAATAAAGTATGCTTGTTCAACATGTTGATATAGCCAGTTACATGTTTATAGGTGACAGGTTAAAATGTAACTCATTAATGTCAAATGGTGTTAAATTTGATAACTATATAGACACATGAGTTCAACAAGTTACTCAGTGAAACATATAGTTTGACAGGAGGTTTTTCGCATAACTTTTTCAAGTAGAATATAGAACTTCCAAATAGCATTTGATAAAATCGTGCCAAGACATATCAGAACATCAGTTTTGAAATGTCAGGTTAGGAGTGGCACCAAGCTATGTTCCTCTATTTTGACACATCTCCTTATTCAAATGTAGAGCATGTTCCCAGAACAATAACAAAACATTCTATCTCAATTACTTCTCCATTTTGAAGACAAAAATATTGTTTTAGAAATTCCTAAATTTGAGTTTATTCCATAGGGCATTTTTCAATTTAAACTATGTTTTCACTCTTTATTTGATGTTTCGACCTAACAAACTTTCAAAATTACAAACAAATATTAAACCTTCTCTATGCTGGCTTAATTCACATGGCAGCATTTTGAATAAAACTCATTTTGAAAAAAGCTCTCTATTTAAAGGCCCGAAATGTTAAATAAAGAATAATACATTCAAATGGAACTTAATTTACCAGTATAAGCTCCGTACCATAGACATACTGACATGCATGTTTGTATTTTATTATACATGGGAGATTACTCCTGCAGCTTCTTATATTCTATGTTCACATTATAAAGTCCCTTCCATAACAAACAATAAATAAATGATATTTGTTGCTTTTGGTGTAAGATCAAATTTTATTTCACCGAGTGATCAAAGAAAATCCATGTTTTCACGAGTGGCAATATTTTCCTTTTCACAGGACATTATCATTAGTCAACACATTAATATTCATGACAAAACTAAGTTTGCGATTTGATGAATTAGATACAAGCTGCTGGCCCCATTCGGAATTTAATCATGTTAGAATCCTGGGGTGGTATTCAATATCGATTTTACTTAACTTAAGGATAAGGGCAACCAATCAGATCACACCATATTAAACTCTTGGTCAGTAACAGGGGATATGATTGGCTATCCTTATTCTCCACAAGATCAATATAGAATACCAATATTCGGTCCAGTACAATTGCTTGACAGAAGAAAGAACCATTAGATAACTGTACATAGAGAAAACAAACATATCAACAGAACTTACCTAAGATCCATAATATCTCGAGCAGCCCGTGCTCTGATCACAGGGTCCTTGTGTGCTAGCAATGAGGTAAATACTTGCATGGCATCGGCTTTCAATGCTTTCTCTGTGTTGACCCGCATACAGAAATGTAATGTGTCTAATATAAGGCTCTGTAATACAAACACATGTTATATACCAGGCAAAAAAGGAAAGTGTACAAACAGTTGTGATACATAGCGTTAATTTTGTAATTACGAGAACTCAGTAACTAAGAATTATTTTTCAATTCTTTTTCGATGACAAACAGAAAAACACATTTTGTTACAGTTAATAGCCTAAAAGTATTGATATTTCTGTTAAATGAAGCTCACAATTGCCATCAATCACATGTATGTATTCCTGTTCTCTTCTCAATTAGCCCAAAACTAGTGCAAAACATGTGTTACATGTCTAAGATTTATGCTAATTGCAAGCTTCATTTATATATTATTCATGATATCATTACTGTTAAGTTAAGCTTAGTAATAATGAGTGTAAGTGTTAGCCAGAAAAAAGGAATGGAGAATATGATGTAGCAAGTGCAAAATAAACACTCAACTACATAGTAGACATTTCTTTTTTGCCTGGTATAGTTGATTGTACTAGTGTAATTTGCATAACGTAAGAATCAATTTATTGATACCATCAGCGTTTCAGCTAAGTTTAACGTAAGCAAACTTCTATTCAACTTAATTCAGCGATCAGGAACGTTTACAAACAGCTGGAGCACAACTTACATCAGCGTTTATTTCAAAAAGTCGACAAAATTTTTGCATGTTAAAAATTTTCAACGAACACAACGTTCTTCAGCGTTCATCAAATTTTCAAAACGTTTGGTAACTTTTACTAGCGGAGTTGATCGTTTGGCCCAAATGTCGGTAAACGTCTGTCCGAACACCGTAGTGTGAACCCAGCTATACTGAGGAGGAAAGGACCTATGAAAGCCAATGTGTTGAAAAATACTGAAAACACTACAATAGCATGGCATTGTGAGTATTTATAGAGTGACCTTTGTAGGCTGTTTGTTACCTTTATCTCATCCACTTCACTTTTTAATTTCATGACTAAAGTTCCAATAAGATCTGCAGTGACAATACCTTCAGCTCCTGAAAACACAAATGTTGTATTAAATTGCTAGTTTGATAGTCAGATGTTTAAATGTGTTAATGGATATTCTAACATGGCCAACGTTTTGCCTATATAGACAAAGAGCAAGAAAAGCATTGTATAACATTTGATAAATGGATGCAAGTGATCTCACATCGTTTTTTATGATGTCATGCAGGTAAACAAGTAAAGTAAACTACATTCTCTCGCAAAGTAACACAGGCTTAATATATGATTGTGCGCTTAAATCATGTTAGAATCGAAATAAAATATTCAAAATCTGTTTTTTTGGAGTAGTATGTTGTTTACTTTACTAGTTTACCTGTATGATATCATAAATGACATACCTGCATGAAGTTGGGTGTCTCTGCGATCAGTTTATTGAACTTTATACAATGCTATTCTTGTTGTTTGTCTTTATAGGCAAAGTTTTATATTAGAATAGATCACTGTATGGTAACGAACACGTTGTATGCCAAAAAGATGACATCGCAGAAAAAACATGGAAAAGTATGTGACCTTTTACATACTAATTACGGAGTCAGTTTGTAACAAAATGTTCCTATCTGCGTTGTCATGCAAGTGGATTGGATCAAACACAACTCGTTTATATACTGTTTACCTTTAACTTACTTATAAATATATTTCAAAAATGTGTCATAAACATTGATAGTCATTGGTTAAAAAGAACGAAGAAGTGCTAGCTGTATTTTGTTGTTTTGAAATGTTAAGAACTAGCTACATGTTATTACATGTTATTTATCACTGGAGATGTAGTTTATACGTGGGTAGATCCAAAAGTAATGTCACTGTTCTGATGGTGAGTTTGTTTGTTGGCGTACGTCAATAAAATTTATATCAAAATGTAAAGTTATTCAATTCTGATTAATATCATTTGTGTCATATTATTTGATAATTAAAATAGTAAATTATATAGACATTCAAAATATACAACTGCCGTCATGTCACTGCACACGAAAAAAACGTTATTATCGTGTGTATAACTACAGTTGACGAGACATGGGTGTATTTCTATGACCCTGATTGGCCTGAATCAAGACTGGCCTGTAACAATGTGTTTTCCTCACTACATAACGACTCTAGCATGTAAATGTGTTTAAAAATGGGTGAACAGACATGAGCGCTGTATAGAACATCATTGACGATACTTTGAAAAGGAAGGATGTAAGTAACGTCAAATTTTGTTAACGACTTCGTCAACGTCATTGGATTGCGGCAATGTCCGTTTTAACAAATAATTGCTTTATCTTGAAATTTGGTCATTATATTGGAAATAGATTAGTGTAGCTACGTGTAAAATTGCGGAGTTTTATTTACAGTATGCATGATTTTACAGAACCTGTGATATTACTTTTGGATCTACCTACGTATTAAGTGACAAATTGAGATGAGATTACCTGGAGGAGTTTCAGATATCATTTCTATTGCTTTATGGGCATTTTTCCTGGCTATATCTACTTTGTCATCAAATAACTTGGATATTGGTGGAATGATGTTGTGTTCTAAGAAGGCTTCACGACCGATAGCGTGACCTGAAATATCAGATAGTTGAGACTCAATACCACAGTTGTATAAATATGAAGAGTGAGCAAATCATTTTATTTTTCATTTGGGTTTACAATTTTCCTCAACAATTTTTGGTTATATAGGGCAGCTGATTCACTTTTAGAACTAGTTTTCCTGGACTGTATCCTTACCAGTACTTACTTACATTAATTACACAAAGAACCAGCAACTTCGCCACAAGTGGAGGCACTTTATCAAATTTCATATGTTCATGAAGAATGACCTGCCATGACCTGGATTGCAAGGCTACAAATCCAGATCTCTAACCACTGGATCACGGCTACAAATTAAAGCAGATCACAGCTACAAATCAAAGCAGATCAAGGCTACAAATCCAAGCAGCTTCATAAAATACTCTCCAGAATACAACTATCTAACTACATGTTTTAAAACTTGTATTAATTAAAATGAAGAATAAATATTAAACAACAATGTAGATCTTTTATATTTATATTTGATTCATTTAATAGTGCAGTTATTTTGACCTGTCAAAGCAAACATAATAACACAGTAGATGAACACTATAGCTGATGAATGTGAGGTTTACTAATCTATAGTGTACAGCTACTGTGTAGTTATATGTGTCTTTTGACAGGTAAAAAACGGCACTATACAAGAAATAATAGTGATTACTGGGGACAAGCATGGACTATGATTTATTTCATGGACACTTACAGTCTAGATTTGTATGTAAGGACAAGCATGGACTATGATTTAGTTCATGGAAACTTACAGTCTAGATTTTTTTGTATGAGAGGTTAATTAAAATTGTTACAATACTGTAGGCTTTCATACAAGTAATTTTGAAGACAGACTCATTGGTGTGAACCATGCATAATTTTATATATATACGAAAATGTACCATCTTGTTATTCATAAATACAGTTCAGTAAGCCCTTTGTCATTTCATTTTCAGTGATCGCCTCTCTGTAAGTAAGAGTATATATCCTTGCGATTGAGAATCCTCGCAATTTGATCCCCATGTACAAAAAAAACAACTATACTTACATCCAATGACAAACAAACATTCTGTTGATTTTTGTCTGACTGTGATGTCTGAGTCAGTCAAGAGTTTCTTTAAACTTTCAGCAATGCCTGGTAAAAAATATGGTCTGAATGTAACATTACACAGAACATGCATGCACTGGATTAAGGATGCTGGGCTTAAAGAAGTAGTTTGATAGAGCTTCAATTGTAATTTATTCTATTCTAATTGAGATGCAAGTTGAAGAGGAAAAAACAGCGTCTCTATGGGGACTAAAGGACCTCTCACAACATAAGCAAATACACGGTCAAACATTGACCCAAGGACCTCTCACAATATAAGAAAATACACAGTCAAACATGTTGGTAAAGAGCTAGCCTACATATTGTAGCAATAAGGACGTTGGAAATGGTCTTAATTAACTTCACTAAATTAATAACAATGAGTTCATTAAAAGGTAATTAAATCTATTTTACAATGTACTAACACAATATCTTACCACATTTTAATGCTTCAGCAATATTTTCAGGGTCATGCAAGTGTTCACATAATGACATTACAGCCCGCTGTCTAGTTGTCTGGTTAGTATCATTCAATTCTCTATTCTGCAAATCAAGGAGGAATTTAAGATGCTTAAAATAAGTATTTTTGGTATTAAAGACATTATAATGGCATGTTCTTGTTGGAAATAGTCAAATTTATATAATAATTAATGTATGCCATCTCCCCTTAGAAAGGGTTGCTTCATTCTCTGAGACAGGTGGATGCCCACTTAGTACACTGTCCACTCTAGGTTCAACTGCAGCTGACACAGCCAACATCCAGGTTCAGTGGGAAGTAGTGCTACTAAGTCGGTGCATCCACCAACGCACATACTTTGTATTGGGTGTGAATTTACAACAGCAACGTTAAATCCATACTATTATATGGAAGTGAATGCTGGAGAGTGACAAAAGTCGACATGAAATCATTATCAACCTTCTACCGTGGCTGCCTCAGACAGATCTATTTTGGCCTAACAAAATATCAAACAAAAACCTACACAACATTTATATAAGCAATTTCACAGTCATGTATTATCCAACAAATCAAACAGAGACATTTTCGATGGCTAGGACATGTTCTCAGAATGCAAGTATCAAACAACACGAAAATAGCTCTTCGATAGACACCCCATGCTAAGAGACCAAGAGGACGACCCAAAGACCATATGGCGCCGAACAGTAAAAGCAGAACTGAGGAAATTTGGACTAACCTGGGGCGAGACAGAAGCCAAAGCTAAGAACAGAGCTGGATGGAGAAATCTTGTGGCGACCTTACAATCCGCCACAGATCCAGGAGATAAAGGAAATAAGTAAGGTATTGTTTAGGCTAACGTACTGAAATCTGGTGTGAGAAGGTCAGGGGGTATATAGGGCGTTCCAGTGTATTCTAGGGAGGAAGGAGAATTTAAAGTAGTCTGTTTTTGTGTGAATCTGCTGAAATGTGATGTGAGTGGGGACTGGGTGCTAGGGATGAGATAGTTTGGGCATGGGATAGCAACCCTGTCATGTTGTGCACAGCATTATCAGTCTTTATACCTGGTTAGAATCCAGGGGCCTAGTTTGTGTACCCAGCAATAAGAACTGTTGTGAGAAATATTAAAAGTGACGTCTGTTGTATATGCAATATTGAATACTAAGGAAAGAGAACACACTTTAATAAACGAACGATAACCTGGAAATTTGAATAATATCGACTCGAGAAACTCTTGAGTCTGAAAGATATATCCTAAAAACTTAAAAAAGGCTAAATAAAATTGGTCATATTTACCAGTCTTGGCAAGGCTCTGTCGCCATACGCCAAAGGTGTCTTTGTTTTATCGATGTGTGGAGGGTATTTCGCAGATATAACTGTTAGTGCCATGTTTGCAAGTAATTCCTTTAAGTTTATGGCAGTTTTTCAATGTTGATGAAAACTTTACAACACTACTTCCTGTTTACATGGCTCCCATAGTAACATGCGCGCACCTGTGATAGAGCCAGCCGTAGTTAGTAGTTTCGAATGTCAGAAACAAATTATGTTATTTATAAATTCCAAATCAAATTTATAACGTTATTTTAAATAACAATAATTGATCAATCTATTTTTTAGACGATCCAAACCTCCAATTGCAAGTACTTAATCAGTGTGTATTTAGTTTCGAATTATATATTTTTACAGACGAATTATTTCAGTTTTCAAGGATGATTTCTTGTTTGGTTTGGTGAAGTTAAACACAAATAGTAAAACGACTGTTTTGTTATTTAAAAACTCACATTTTTTGGAATTCAACTAGAAACAAATTATATTTAGCTTTCGATTATTTTACGCAAAACGCATAATAATTTTTAAAAGTTCGGACCAAGTCTTTTCGACCACAACAAAAATGTGACATTCCAGTTCGATCTGCTGTGAATCATTAGTTTACTTTAAGAATTTCTTTCCTCTTGTGACTATAGACTTATTAGATATTAACTTTTCAAGATCATTTGTTATATTAGTCCAAGGTCTTTGACGATGATCATTCCATTTCATTAAAAGGACGACGTCAGTGTAAATAAAAGACCATTTAGTTATGGTGTCCAGAACTATTGTTATATTGTCTACAGGCGTGTTACTGGGCAGTGATTGTTCTTGAACAAAATTAAACAGCCTGTGCCTTTAAAATTGGGAAATTTACTTAATTTAGCCCAATTTGGGAATTATTAAAAAAGATTGTTTTGGTTAAAATTGTTCATAAATTGCTATTTTCTACTGATAATACTCTAGTCATATGTGACAACGACTCTTGCAAGTTTGAATATCCATTGTTTTGACTTTAAAACAGCTATACTGTAGTTGCTTAAAACCAGCGAGCACAAAAGGGGGAAAATACGCATACTTTTTGGGGAAAAATTATGATTTTTGGGGAAAAAAATTGAGGTTTTTTGCTAGGGGAAGGGGCCTGTATTCAGCCCCAAATAATTACTGCTGGACCAAAGACCTAAATATTTATTCTTGCTCGCTAAAACAAAGATCTTTGGCTAAAATGAGTTGATTCCCTCCCACAATAACTGGCTGCATATGTGAATATTATGCATGTAGTTGGTTCAGTTTGATTATAGTTGAGATAAATATTTTTCAGTGGAAATGATAGATATGTGCAAACTTTTCAATGGGTAAAACTAAAGAGCTTGGGAAGAAATTCAAGAAACACAAGTTAAACAAAGAGTCAGAAGAAATTGAACAGAAGAAAATCAAGCGAGGCATACACAAAGGTAAATTAAGAAACTTCAAAGTGTTCACGGTCAAACAATACTTTAGGAATCAAATGCAAGAAAGTGTCCAAACAATTTGCAAGAAGTGATGATGTACAATGAATACGAGTGAATGGACCAGTGCTTGGTCAAAAAGTGTATATTTAAAATTAAAACATACAAACAAAATAAAACAAAGTAAAACAAAATATTAAAATAATGACAAAGTATTCGCACAATATTGTAAACAAAGCGTCCACTTTGACACCGATTGTAGGATGAAACAGGGGCGGTGAAGATATGACTCAAACATACCGGTAAGCAAAATTGTAAGTAACGTAACCAGTGCACGGTCAGGAGTCTATATGATAATTCATCAATACAGTTTAAGAAATAAAAATCTGTTCGCGTATTTTGTTGGTGAATAAAACATGGGCAGGAGTTCAGATGCGTCTGAACGAGTGCCCGTGTTTTATTCACCGACAAAATACAAGAACAGAGTTTTTATTTCGATTCTATATACGATAATATCCCACACTATTTAACTGCGCGCATTCCATTTTCACCCATTTAACATTGAACATAATTCCACGCTGAAATTGAGTGGCTTATTAGCTGGTACAATTACCTCCCTCGTTAATGACAACGACCTTCGTAATTTTCTGAACGAAATAACATATTTTAAACATTGAAACAATTTTAATAACACGAGTATAGTGTATATAAATTCATGAAACGAAAAGTATAAATGAATTGAATATCAGAAGTTTTTATGAATCTTAATTTCGAGAGTATGTTGGAGTTTCTAAAAATAGATGCGTCATAGCCGTAACACTGGATACTCGTGCAACTTGTGACCCCTTGAAGTTTTTACTTTAAAGTTTACGTTCATTCATTCATAAATATGTCACGTGATACGGGGCGTAAATAGTAACAGCCAATTAGATACCATGTTTTATTGCGGTAATAATACATGCCCTGGTTTGCTCTATGTGTATCTGGATTAATCCGCGGATCATGTTAGAATTTGTAATAATCAATGGGAACTGTTTGTTAAACATATCAACTGATAAAATGTCACCTAAAAACAGAAATATATGCTGCTGATAAGGGCCAATTTTACCAAATCATTGTTTTACTACCACTCACCTTACGTCTTGTTGAATGACAACATAGTTATGAGTAATGTTTGAGGCTAACAATGATACCTTCGTCTCTTATTATCCTGAAATCAGTGCTTGGTTTAATTAAGCTCAAACATATGCGCTGCATTGTTATTTTAGTAAAATTACACAAAATAATCATCACACAAATAGTCCTTAGACGCATTCTTGTGGACGCAATTCCTCCTAGAGTTTTGGCAGGATTACGCTCAAACTTTTTCAGATGAACAACCTCAACATATAGATGTGCATGAAGAAAGGAATTTGCGCCGCGATGAATTTTGGCTGAATTATGGCCCTTTGCCGGTTGGGGTATATTAGTCTGCCGAATGGCGACAGCTCTAGTTTATTTTGGCATTATAAAAATGAAAAACTGTTATTAGTTTCCTCTAGAACATACCAACAAATGAAATAAGTGTGAAAACATAATTTTAACCGCACCTATTTTATCCCATAGTGTCGAATATGCAGGTTTTAATAAGTCTTAACAGAACTACTCAAAATAACAACAAACACCTATTGCATTGGCAAGATGTACGCTATTTATTGTGCGACGTAATAAGGGAGACGATACCTTACATATTCGTGTGATATGTTTAACATTAAACATAATTTCATTAAAATGGCTATGATTACATTTCTAGTATAGTTGCTGGTACATAATATCATAGCCCATCGCCTCCCATCTCTATATCATGCTCAAGCACAGTCTGCTTCGCAAACGATGCTATATTCTTCATATGGAATGCTCGACGTACACGAAAAACCCCCGGTGGAGGAAACGTGGAACCTTGACTCACGAAGTCTTTTGAACTCCGGCTTCCAGACCATTCCTCCGAATACTGAAACTACGGAACTTTTTCAGAAGCATGTTTCTGTTTCATGTACTTATAATCGAAACTATTTATTAATCATAATTTGAATAGCATAAAGTCGACGTGACTCGTCTAGCGTCTTGCGTAGAACTGATTTATTCACCCAACGCTATTTCCCAATACCCGCCAAAAATCCCGTGCACAAAACGGTCCAATGATTTTGTGCATCGCTATGTTAAGACATATGTTCTCGGCTATACTACCGTAACGCGGAGAACTTCAAGTCTTAACAGAACTACTCAAAATAACAACAAACACCTATTGCATTGGCAAGATGTACGCTTTAGAACTGAACAAATGTTAGACTGGTTTATGCTATTCAAATTTCACTATGTATACACAATGTCATGTTTCATAATATGTATAATTATATATACAAATGTACGTATACCTTACGTTTTACAATTTCAATTGCTTTGTTATAGACAATTTCTTGTTAAAAGAATCTTCCATGTAGCCATCTTTGGCAGTATCAGTCTTCCACCGACCATGTCGGATACACCAGAATTTGCGACAATGGTCGCACCGCTTGCTGTGAGTCAGTAAATACCTAAATTTAACCCAGGGGCTACATTCTCTATTTTAACAATATGCATTCGTTAGCTCGTATGTAACTCAACATTTGTTTGATTTTAACAAAAACACATTGAACCTGATATACATGCGAACTTAAACAAATATAAATTTGCTCCCAAAATAAAACCTGATCGAGTGATTTATATATATTTGCAACATACTTTTCGGACACACTATAGTGACCTGACTGGCATATAAACATCTGTTTTTCTCTTTGTTATGGACAAAGCCATATGTTCTGTCTTGAATTCTACATCGTAACATTTAAGCTCACTTTATTCATTGACTCTCAAAAAAACCGAATAGCCGACTATAATCATAGATAGATCTCTCAAAGAGATAACGTCTATTGTATCTGAATACATTTCACACAAAAACAATCACTGTTCAGTGTTAATAACGTCCCTTTTCTTCACTGGTTTTGAGTTTAAACTCTTGTTGCTTTCTAGCATTTAGAAACTATTGTAGACGTTGGATCGTCAAATTCATTTATCTCATGTAACAATTTTATTGCGTAAAATGCTGAAGATTTCACATTGTCTGCCTTTCTCTTGTCGATTTAATCTGAAAGATACATAGCCATATGTATCGACTGTGTAGATCTTGACTAAAATCCTTTCATTTTACAAACTTCATCGAAGTATCTTATCTGACTGGAGTATTTCGACACTGTACTCTCAGCTCTGGTAGATAATATGTTATTTGCCATTTTATCAACAACCAAATCGACATCGCCATTTGGTACAACTGCTTCCTCAAATTTCGTTTTAACGTTCCTCTCAATCCAGAACCTGCGAATAGTTATCATATATTTTATGCATGCACATATCCCAATATTTTAAGGTACTAGTATATTAAACTGCCGAATGATCGAACGAACATCTCAGAGCCAGCTTTCTGAAAGAAACAGGTTCATTTTAAAATTCTGTTCATTACTCTTTCGGATTATATTGCACCTTCAGTTGGCAATATATCAATGTATTTAATCAAACATTTACTTTTATTATTGTTAACAATTACTGGCCAGAATAAAGCATATAAAAACCACTCCGGGATAACTTTTGTATAGTGGTATATTTCTCTCTCTACTTTCCTAATACAACTTATCAAATCTGGAGTGGGTACAGCCCAATTGTTATCCGCTAGCCAGCTATGACTTAAGCTATCAACTGCCTCATCCACCATTTGGAATTACACCTTATACATAATGTGTCGCAAATATGTAAATAACTGTGTGGGTCCGCATTTATTGTCTTAATATTTAAAGACATCGTCTGTGACAATTAAACCAATCATTTGCATCATAAAATCTACGAACATTACCTGCTGTTTCGTTCTCCGCTCTTGGGATCCATCTGCAATAAAGCTTATGTTATGTTTTGTACATACGCCATTGATATGCATAGAAATGCCATGCCTCTCTTCAACTCGACTACCCCCGTGCAATATATATTTGACATTCATATTATACGAAATTATCTTGATTTTAGAGTTTTTCAATTACTCTAAATTTCTAACCAGTATTACAAGTATACGAAAAGTTTCAACTTCTCGACAAGTAAAACTCTGTTTACCTGCTTCCTCGTCAGTCCGAGAACCGTACTCTCCGCATTCATTATCCTGATCATTATTTGAGACTGACTTGTTTGTGTACATGATCCACTCACATTTTGGCTTAAACTTACAACCTTCTGCTGTTTCACAATAGTTTACCTTTTGTTGTCCTACGTACAATTTGTTCGCTTCCAGACCCGTTTCAGGTCCCTCCCTCGCTACTGAAAGCTTACCATGACACTCGATTCCGAGAGCATATGCTAACTCTTGTTATCATCCATAAACGTACCATTACAATTACCCGTTCTATGTACTATATTTTGACACAAGATCTCATCTTGGATCATATCCGGACATTTGCTCACTTTCTGGAGCATATCGATGTAATTTACCACTTTTGGAAGCACATACTCATAATTACTCACTTCCGGGAGCATATCACTGTACTTGTTCTTCTCCAAGAGCCTAACACTACATTTGCTATCTTTCGGGAGCATAACACTAAACAAGCTCTTTTCTGGGAGCTAAACACTACGTTTGCTTACTTCCGGGAGCATAACAACTCATTTGCTCACTTTGGGAGCATAACACTACATTTTCTCACTTCCGGGAGCATAACACTACGTTTTCTCACTTTCAGGAGCATAACACTACCTTTGCTTACTTCCGGGAGCATAACACTACATTTGCTCACTTTCGGGAGCATAACACTACATTTTCTCACTTCCGGGAGCATAACACTTAACTATCTGTTTTCTGGGAGCATAACACTTAACTAGCTGTTTTCTGGGAGCATAACACTACGTTTTCTCACTTTCGGGAGCTTAACACTACATTTGCTCACTTCCGGGAGCATAACATTACCTTTGCTCACTTTCGGGAGCATTAAACTACCTTTGCTCACTTCCGGGAGCATAACACTACCTTTGCTCACTTCCGGGAGCATAACACTACCTTTGCTCACTTCCGGGAGCATAACACTACCTTTGCTCACTTCCGGGAGCATAACACTACATTTGCTCACTTCCGGGAGCATAACACTACGTAAGCTCACTTCCGGGAGCATGAAATTGTGATTTCTCACTTCAAAGTGTACTTAATTCCTCTCTTCCGGGAGCATAACTTAATTTAATATAAAACTACCACCATCTGTACCTACCTGTTGTGTATCCTTACAACTGCTCACTTCCGGGCACAACTTACTGGCGATATAATTTCTAGTTTTCTCATTGACTACATTCGTTTCAATTTTCTGAAAGTATCCATTGAAGGCGTATGCACTTGCATCTTAAAACACGTACGCATTAACATATTCATTTGATTATATGGTCTACCTGCCGAATTTAAACTTCTGACTTTGGTATGGCATTACAATTTACAGCCTGTATTGTCAATTGCGCTGGTGAATTCCAACAGGCCCTTGCCAATATACAACCGCACAAATATCTCTATCTGAGACTTACCTCTATCACCAATACGCTATGTAGTGAAATATTCTGTTCCACGACAGCAGCCAAAAGCTTGACTGGAACTATGCACATGCTGTTTCTAACTAGTTTGAAAAAGAATTGAATCGACGGAACTTTATAGTTTACTAATGCGTTTCTCTGTCACAGACATTATATTTCGTTTGAAACCTGACTCTTGTCCCAACCAGCATGTCAGATACCTTTGTAGGTAACCAGTTACATCTAGCTTCTATTAATAAAAAAGCTCAACTTCAACATGGATGCTTTTACAAACTGACTAATTTCTAATGTGTCCATGTATTGGCTGTGACCTCTTATACCGTCATCTAAATTATGATTACACTATGTCCTAAACTTCTCCAGTATTTGATAATTACAATTATAACATAGTATATTTCATTCCCTTCTTTCATCCAAGAGAAACTCAAATAGCTCTTGTCACTATCAAATATGTCAATATGGTGACATGCGGATTTCAAATCAATCGTAAGTGTATAACTTGAAAGGTTGCACTATTATATGCTACCGTTAATGTGTTTACTACGTAAGGTGTTTGTTTAGCTTGTGAAATAATGTCTTTTTCAAAGGAAAATCGATTCAATTTGAACAAAATCTGAATTGTACCTTTAAAATCTATTATTTCTGTGTTTTACACTAGGGGTATGTTTCAAAAGGGTAATTTATAACCTTCCATAATCACATTTAGTATATATGCATTGAACGATAATTCTTTCCATTCTGAAATGTGTCGTTTTAAAATTCCTACTGAGATTGAATACATATTTACCACTTGACTTCCGGTCTTAAATTTCTCAGCAACCTTACAGTTTTTGCCTGTTTTGTCGTATCTCCATATTCTGATCTACACATTGAACCTACCTTTGTTCTGCATGTATTTACAGCATTTACATTTGTATTTTCTTCTGTCGTACTTTTACCTTTACATTCACCTTCATTGTGATATTCAGTATCGACCTCGTTTTCATACCAGTATGTGCTATTCCAGCAATGCATACGTCATAATTGACATTGTTACATGCTTTACATTAACAAAACATATTAGTAAGTTTTCTACTTAGCTTATTTTTACTGTTTGTGCTAAGTTGGTTGCATTGCATTTTCCAATGTACAGGTTTTCCAAAATTGACACATTTGTCTGTTAGCATTTGGTCCACAGTGTGCTGTACCCAGCGTAGACGGAACTTTTGCCACCTATCGCCGTTTTCTGAACGATGTTGATCTACGTCTTTTTATCACATCGAATTCTAAAATGATGCATATCGAATACAATTTTCATATATAAATGTACACATACACACATATCACAAGCGCGCCAACACGCTTTCATCCTATCTACATACCAACTCTCTAAATCAGCACTTATAATATATTATAGCATACTACAGGCATGGACAGACCCGTGGTCCATTTGGTTTGTCATACATACTCATATATGCACTGTTTTCCTTATAAAGATTTCAAACAGGCTGGTTCTAGACCTTTGCCTGTCAGATAATTATATTAATCGCATATGTTCATTTCATTAACAAATATATCATTCCCCATTATCATAGAATCCCTGGTGACAATAATAATTGTATTTATTTTGGTTATCAATATTAATAACATTTAAATACTAACTACCTTAATATTTATGCGTATATTAAACCTGCATGATAAACACTCCGTTAGGCATATTGTGCAAAATGCAATTGCTGCATTTAGCCGATAAAAATCGAAATTGCTATACTGACTATAATAATTTATAATCCATCAATACACATGTATATATAGTATAACATTCCATACCGTGTATTACATTTATCACATTGATAAACCTACACCGCCGATAAGTTTACTTGTGTACACAAGTCAATCTATCGGATATCTAAAAAAATTTTTTTTTTTTTTTTTTTTTTTTTTTCGACAGTGTTTGTGTAACGTTGCATAATTTTTTCATCAATACACTGGACTCGCATTCATGTAATGAATAATATTCATTGTTCATAAATAACATACGTAAATAACTGTAGTGAAAGTGTATGCTAAATTCTACTTTATATTTACAAACAGCCAATATTTATACGACATTATTTATTGAGTTATTTTACATTCGATAATATTTTCATGTGCCTTATCCGGTTTCTGTACAGAAATACTAGCACTGGCTAGTTCTTATTTTGCCGAAAACGGTCATTGTTCAAAGTTGCTTGTTCTCTTGAACTTTGATGCTTCAAAAGCATAAACAGAAAAGGAATTGTTTGAACACTTATCTTTTGTATCATGTCCCCGATGCCCTTCAACTACTTCTTTAATTTTCTATCAACTCTTGACTCCATGTTCTGTCTTCAATGTCGCACAACAATAAAGTCGACGTGACTCGTCTAGCGTCTTGCGTAGAACTGATTTATTCACCCAACGCTATTTCCCAATACCCGCCAAAAATCCCGTGCACAAAACGGTCCAATGATTTTGTGCATCGCTATGTTAAGACATATGTTCTCGGCTATACTACCGTAACGCGGAGAACTTCAATCCATGAGCTGCGTAGCAAATAAATGATGTCAACAAGTGGGTGTAGTGTTTGTTTATTGTCTTTTAAATCAGTCACTGTGGAATGCAGTTAATTATTCTTCAGTTGAGACACAAAGCACACATATTTTGTAGTTTAGGTACATGGAAATAATATCCTAAAGTTAAATTGTTGTGGTGTGTCAGTACCGAAATGTATTGATATTTATTCTGCCTTCTTTTGATGACAAACAACTGCTGTCTGCAAAATGATTTTCAAAAATGTTTGAGAGCAACGTTTTGGTGTTATTGAGTGCACGAGGGGTTGGAATAAACAAAAAAGTTGTTAAAACATGACTAACAATCTTTATTTTTTAGACATTTAATTTTACATAACCAACTAACTAACCGAGAAAGTTGAGAAAGTTTCTGAATGGCGTAGGCTCTTGACTAGTACTTGCTTTACAGTAACTATTTTAAGATAAAAGCTTTTTAATGGCAAAAATGTTTCATTTGAACTATAGTTCAGTAATTTCTCAGTCAGTGAACAAAAATCAGTTATAGGGCAAACCTTTCAAAGTATGCATGCAAGATTTTTATCTTTTAGGGCATCAACTCCACGAGAAAGCAGTACTGTATAGCGGGTATATTTCGCGGGGGTCTAATTTTCGCTATATTCGCGGTCAACATCAATAGCGCGAAATCTAAACCCAGCGAAATATTCACCTCGTAAATATACAATTTTACAAAGGGAGACAATTCATGATTAAAAATATGTGAAGAGACAACAAGAAATAAACCAACGTTGACCCAATGAAATTAATTAAACGTTTTTACCAAAATCGTAAAATACGGCGATAAGACTACGACTTATAATGAATTAAAAAATATAATTCGAATTAGATATTTGTAAATTGTGCGTAAACTCTATGCTTGTGTATCAGACATCATACCTGCATCATGTTGTCTCAACGTTAAATGGTGATAAGTATAAGCAGGTGCATCAAACTTGTTAAATTTAACGATTTTGTTTGCAAAACGTGTAAATAATTTCTGAAAAAGTATTTATTTGTGTACATTTTCTAATGATAGTCATCGGCCATAAAACAAGCTGTAAACGCAACGAGCGATTTATGAATAAAATAAACATGCTAACTGTGTAATTTGTAAATCCCGTAAATCGTTTATAAGTCATCAAATTTGGGAGGACAGAAACACACACCCTTATGGGTTATACCGGTGGGGAGCATAAATAAATCACGGACAGCGGGTTTCAATAGTCTTATTAATACGGCTCACTTTTTATTAAACTCTGTATACCATAGAGTTTCCCTGTGCGCCCCAACAAGATAACACACTGTGTTGAGAAAATGACGTAATATATTCCTGCATATCGGAATCGTTGATTTGAATTTGCGTGAGTGAAAAATTATAACATAGCATATTGTCAGTTCTAAATTATCGGACTTTTTGAATTAATCATTAATTATGGACTATGATAGCAATATGGTGAAATCGTACGTATGTTCGCAATTAATCAACACTATTATTGACATTACGCACGGTTTTCTTACGATATTGCATTTAAGTTTTAAGCTTTATAAATTGCCGTGTTCAACAATCAATTTCCTTTTTCTTTCATTTTCCTAGGTGTAACTTACGTAAGATTGACCTCCCATTTCATGTTTACCAACAAGGTTTTAAATTCGCGGTCGAGGTCGTTTGCGCGAAATCAAGCCATCGCGAATTCAAAAGGATCCAGAAAACGCGAATAATGGACCCCGTGAAATATACCCGCTATACAGTATACCCTGCTTATCTGCAGCTCTGATACTCTGATACTGATGATAAATCTTTATTGTATATATTTACAGCTTTCCAAGCACGCCTTTCTTCTCCTGGCCAAGGTGGAGCTCTACTTGTTGCTGAACCCAAGAATTCAAATGACACTCGGAAAAAAAATGTTCGAAAAGCTAAAAGCACATATACAGGCATGTTAATTACTTCCTTATTTGGATTTTTTTATTTAGGCTGATACTATGCTGTAAATGTTAACTTTGTACTACATGCATCTCCAGTCAACCAGTTTAGAAATGTATATGTTGCATAGGCCCCTATTGACGATTTTAACAAATGTTCAACCCATTCAATTTTATTCTAGTTTCATGCACAAAAGGAACACTTTCTGCTCTTCATTGATATTATAGCACAATAAATGCCTTATGGGCACATAACAGTGTCCTGAATTACTGTCTGAATATCATCATTCCTTTGTGTCAAATTCACTAATGCAGTGCACAAGAACCCTAACTCTACCTTGTGCCATTTTTTAATTATTTCCCTTTGATTGATTTTATAAGCATTTCTTGTCCTGGGCATAACTTTGTCACCATAAGTAATAATGACTCCAAAATTGGTATGTATGTTTCTTGCTCTGACATGAAGTGCAGTGCGCAAGAATCATAACTCTACCTTGCATAGTTTTTGAATGATACCCTTTGATTGATTTTATCAGGACATTTTTTTGCCCAGAGCATAACTTTGTCGTTTTCAGTACAAATGACTAGAGAACTCTTGTGAGTCTGATATGTTGCCCAATATCGGATAGTTTTTCATGAAAAATGTCCATGTGGTCAGACGACACATCCGGCTCGCAGAGATTTTATTTATTGACAGTTTAGGTAATGCTAGGGTCATCTTGTACCGAGCTCGAAGCGCAAATAAGACCTTAGCATAATTAAAATTTATTTTTCATTTTTTATTTGTAACTTTAGCAGTTATACAAAATGCAGAATCTGATTGCTCGTCATCTGACAGTATGAGTGAAAATAAAAAGAGAAATAAATCAAGAAAGGCAAACTATTCCAAGAAGAAAAAGTCAGGCAAGTCGGCATCATCTGGGAATAAAAAACAGGTTTGTTTATGCATCAGTACAATGTTTATAGGCGCTTCACTGAATTGTTGGTGAAATATAATCAATTCAAAATCTTGCACAAGTGTTGATTACAAAATTTATTAAACAAGTAGACAAAATAATATGACATAAGGAGTTGTGTCATATTGTTTATGTGGACAAGTTTAATAAATTTGTATTAGGTCGGTTGGTTGATCTGTCCAAATTTCATGTGTGCTATTTATCCTAAACCATTGGACGAATTTCAACAAAACTTTGGATTCACATGACTTAGAAGTACCAGGCCTAGTTATGCATACCAGCGGCGCACATCGGTCGCATATCAGCAGCATGTTTTACTTGCTTATAAATATACATTTTCACTTGGTTATGGCCATTTTATTCGTATTTTTGTCCTTACTACCTTGCTGTTACCATTGGCAGGATTTCAAGGAAGTTTCACATGGCTTTGAAGCTTAACAAACTGTGTGAGGCAGACATCCCGAAAGTTGGTAAAACTGGCTGCACATTAGATCCAACAAGTGCTTGCAAACTGCTATACCAATAACCAAACTGCCAGACTGATAATACAATAAAAAATAAAAATTTGCGAACTTGAAAAAGCATGTTTTTAACATGCGGATTTTTGTCCAATTTAACTAACCTGGTATACTGTTTCATCTTTTTTTAATGGAATGTATGTATTTTCCTTTTTCTTTATACTCTGTGTGTTCAACCGCAATAAGTTTGATCTTTATACCAGGTTGTGCATCACCAAAATAATTTAGTGAAGCCATTTTGATTAGTGACAATTGTGGATAAAGGCCGGTTAGTTGAAACAGTTCTGATAAAAAATAGGCAGACTACATCAAATTATTCTGGGCTTGTCTGGCTGACTTACAAGATTCAGGATGTCTGGTCAGGCAATATGTCTGCCGGTATTCATCACTGATAGCTCTTGTTTGTTCTGCTTGTGTTTGGTAGTTTAGTATTTACTTATTGATGGGATGTTTATACTACAGACAGAGGTTGATGTGTTTGGTAGTTTAGTATTTACTTATTGATGAAATGTTTATCTTACAGACAGAGGTTGATGCAGCTGTATCGAAACATATGAGGATTGCACATGGAATTACTGGTGTAAGTTGTATTAAATGATGATCAAGTATACTGGACAATTCATCCAATGACTCCAACGTCGCCGATAATTGATTACTTCTCATGATCTGACCATAATCTATTGTCGCTATTACTATAAGAAGTACTAGTAAGTTAGCTAGGAGTTGCATTAGCAGGCATATAACAGTTACACCGAAAGCTGACTGTCTATGACGAACATCTTATGTCCTGGTTGTTCAGAGAACAGCCCTGCGTTCAAGAAAAGTTACCTGCAAACATGTTAAAAAATCATGGGTTTTTGTCGCTACAATCTTTCATTGTATGCTTCTTTTGCGGCAAACAATTTGAAAGTATAAATCCCCGTTTTTTCCGTTCTCAGTTTGAAATATGTATGGATGCACAGGTTTTACTATTCACATTCTTTTGTTTGCTCATGTCCGCCATTTTGTTTAATTACACCAATACACGCACACTGTTTAACGAATAACAGGTACGTACCAGATACGAAACGTGCGTCACATAATTCTTCGTTGAACGCAGGGCAGGTATCTACACTGAGTATATAAAGAATGCGTTATTTCCCCGGAAAATGCTATTTAAAGGTGCTGCCTCACATATTGGTGTATTGCAAAAATAAAATACAGTCAACTCTCGTTATCTCGAATTTCACGGTACCGTGGATATTACTTCGACATAACGAAAATTCGAGATAGAATTTTCGGCATCGAAGTTGCAAGTTTTCCAGTTTCTGTCATTTTACGCCGCCATATTGTTACGGTCGTAAGAACGACATATTCGTGAGAATTGCTCGTTGTGATATTTATGTACATGTATTCCTCCTCGAGAAAATGCATTTTATTCTAATTATTATTTTTACAAACAATTGTTCGAGATGACATGTTTATTGATGTCAGTACGTAACACGAAGTTTTATGACATGTTTGCGCAAATTGTTGCAAACAAATATTTGTTCAACAATGGAAGGCGCGAAAATTACAGGTAAATCGAAGATTTCAGACTGGCGAAGGGTGAAAAACATTCGACGCTAGTCGAATACGATCAGACTTCGACCCGACTTCGAGATGAACAATGGATTTAAAGTGCAAATTGGTTAATCGGGACCAAACAATAATTCGACATAACGAAAAATTCGAGCCGAATTCGAGCCGAAACTTCGAGATGGGTCTCGAGATTTTATATAGACAAAGAAGGAGAAAAATCGGGACTTGAAAAAAACTTCGACATAACGGAAAATTCGATATAAGCGAGTTCGAGATAACGAGAGTTGACTGTAGTATATATAATATATATTATGAACCACTACACTGACATCTAAAATAACTTGCGAAAAATCGGCATTTTGTAGTTATTTAGTATTTTTACATTCAAAACTTTATAGGGTATACCCTATAGAATTAACACTACTTGTTACTATCACTTATTTGCCTCAAATTTGTTTGCATTCGATGAAAATGAATTACAAAACCAACCGAATACCGCACTGATGTTCATGCTGTAGTTTGTTGATGTTACAGTTCCATCACGTGTCAATTACATAATTCACAAAGCATGTTGAAAGGAAACTGCACAATTTTTAAAAGGAAAAATACTGAGTGCACGATATCGAGAGTGCTTATTTGCAACAAATATTTCATAAAGCAACCGTCAGTGGATTTCTATTACATAAACAGTTGGTTAGGTGGGAAGATAACGTCTTACAAAAATTTCAGCCCAATCTGTGTGTCAGCACCTTTAGCAACTTGCATTTAAAAACCTTCAAATCAGGGTCACATGTGAATACAATTTTTAGATCTAAAGCAGAGATACCTTGGAACAAATAAACACAAAAATGACTGATATATGTCGTACAGGAAGAAATTGAATAGACTGACCCGAAAGACTGGGTTAACATGTAACCCTATGGAGAAAATTTAAATGTGCGTTTATGTTCTGGTACTCGGTGTATTATTGCAAAAATCACTACATAGGATATCCAGTATGTAAAATGAGACTTGTAACACAGTTAAAATTTGGTACCAACCCTAGTTGTGCATATTGTCTTGAATTTTAGGTTGGATGTTTATTGTTGGAGTTATGGGAGACTTACCCTTTTTGTCAAGTTTTATATTTTTTCAGCCATCAAATGCTATGAAAGACAACTCTATGATAAACTTTAATTTAATGGCCCGGAACAGAGTTTCTGTAAGTACATTTGCTGTAGTATATAATATAAATATATACCAGATCTATATAGCCCCTTTTTCAGGCGAACACACGTTCAAAGGCACTTTACATTGTAGTGTTGCAGCCAGAAGGGCGCAGGTGCATCCTCTACCATTGCAGATACAGCATGATCTGACCATAGGGACAGACTGAGAGAAAGCCCCTGAAGGGAGAGAGAGAGACATTTGATACAGGCATGTCTGGCGCTGCAGAAGTGGGCCTAGCTCTTGTTTTGAATAGACAGCCTGGTTCTTTAATGTGCCCGGTGTATAGCATCGATACACAGCTTCCTGGCATCTTTACCAAGACAATTTGCATTGCACATGGTCAGATATAGCGGGAAATGTTATAAATATTTCAGAAATGTCAAGTTTCGATGCCTGGGATTGAACCCACGACCTCTGGATTGACAGTTCAGTGCGTTATCACTGAGCTAAATCCGCTTATAATGCATATGTCATGACATTCGGGATGGTTGAATTGTGTTCATATGGGAGTCAAATTTTGTATTGCGCATAATAACATTTTAAAGATTTCAATGAACTGTTATTATGCCCCGCTATGAAATGGGGAAAGGGCATATAGTATTCACCTTGTCCGTGTGTGTATGAGTGTGTTCGAAAGTTGTTAAATCGTGTCCACTCTGTAACTTTGTCATTTCTTAGTGGATATTTATAATATTTGGTACAAACGTTCACCAAATCAAGACGATGTGTCATGCGCGAGACTCAGGTCCCTAGCTTAAAGGTCAAGGTCACACTTAGAGATCAAAGGTTAAAAGATTCAAATAGGCATATGATTCGTGTCCGTTCTGTAACTATGTCATTTCTTATTGGATATTTATAATACTTGGTACAAATGTTCACCACATCAAGAGGATGTCTCATTCGCAAGGCCCAGGTTCCTTGCTCAAAGGTCAAGGTCACACTTGGAGACCAAAGCTTAAAAGACTCAAATAGTCATGTGATTTGTGTCCGCTCTGTAACTTTGTCATTTCTTATTGGATATTTATAATACTTAGTACAAATGTTCACGACATCATGATGAAGTGTCACAAGACCCAGGTTCTTAGCTCAAAGGTCAAGGTCACACATAGAAGTCAAAGGTTTAAATAGGCATGTGATTCATGTCAGTTCTGTAACTATGTCATTTCCTATTGGATATTTATATTACTTGGTACAAATGTTCACTACATCAAATCGATGTGTCATGTGCGAGACCCAGGTCCCTAGCTCAAAGGTCAAATGTTAAAAGGCTAAAGAAAATAGTCATTCAATTGTGCCCACTTTGTAACTTTGTCATTTCTTATTGGATATTTATAATACTTAATACAAATGTTCACGACATCATGATGAAGTGTCACAAGACCCAGGTTCTTAGCTCAAAGGTCAAGGTCACACATAGAAGTCAAAGGTTAAAAGGTTTAAATAGGCATGTGATTCATGTCAGTTCTGTATCTTTGTCATTTCCTATTGGATATTTATATTACTTTGTACAAATGTTTACTACATCAAATCGATGTGTCATGTGCGAGACCCAGGTCCCTAGCTCAAAGGTCAAATGTTAAAAGGCTAAAGAAAATAGTCATTCACATCGTGCCCACTTTGTAACTTTGTCATTTCTTAATGGATATTTAAGTAATTTTGATAGGTCAAAGTCATACTTAGAGATAAAAAGTTAAAAGGCATAAGTATACAAATCTTGTTTGCTTTGTTACTTTGTTATTTCGATCTTGATTTTGAAATTTCTTGGTAACATTCACATTCACTCCCTGAGATCCCTAGCTCTAAGGTCAAGGTCACACTTACAGACCCAGCTCTTGTCCTCTGGTCAATGTCACAGTTAAGCAATTACAAACTTCATTTCAAATTATTCCATTTGCATAACTTTATACTTGGGTGTCTAATGACAGCTTTTAGCGGGGGCACCTGTGTCCTGTGGACACATTTCTAGTTTCAAGTAACAGTTGTGAATTAGATATTATGTCATTCATTTAAATATAAAGTATTTGAAATTTTCACCATTGTAATCATCTACCTATGGAATGAAAATCATGGTTATACTATTATAGTAGAATGAATATTTGTTGTATATTTCAGCAGAAAGTTGGGTTGATAAACGCTGGAAAGAAAGGGGCTCCAGCTAGTAAAGGTAATTCTGTTATAAAAACAACAACAACAACATAATGATGCATACTGATTGTGGTAAAAAAACCTTAACTAGCCTGAAAACATTCAAGTCCTTGCATACCATTAACATCTTTATGTGTTTGGTTTTTATATGATACTAGTATTTTAGATGACTGACTTGTGGCTCTGTTGGAATTTTAAGTATTGTGCACAACATAGCTGTATTACAGACTTTTATATTCTGCACATTCACTGCATGATGGGTCTGGATTGCAGGTTGTTATTCAAGTAGAATGATGTATTACATTGACTTCACTCAATTCATATACAGTAGACCTTTGATGCCTCAAATTGCCTTCAGACCGGGGAAAAAAGGTTGAGCCATCTACTTGCTCGCAGCATCTACTGTATACTAGTACACCATCATTTCGCCGGAAGCGAAAAAACTGTGTGAGATGTCTAGGGTGTTTGAGGCATCCAAGTTATACTGTACTTGTACTAGCCACCTCGCATATTAAGCGACATTTGTCTTAAACAACTGGATTCAAAACCTCCCAATCATAGTAATAATTCAAGAGCTCCAACTTCAGATTTGGTCTTCAACTCAGAGCCTGATTTAAGTAAAAACTCAATTTGAGCTTAGATTTGTACCTAAGATGTTTCAAAAGATTGGGTCTGTTTTTACTTAAAAGTTTATGATATTTGATATTACAGGGTTTGTAATACCGGAACATATATCTCGTCAAGTTGATGCCGGAGTAAAGAAGTTAGTACAGGAAGCAGAAGCTGATATACACTCTACCGGTGCAGACCTTGACATTGCTGAAACGTAATTATCTATTTAAGATATACACTCTACCGGTGCAGACCTTGACATTGCTGAAACGTAATTATCTATTTAGGATGTCAGTGGATACCAACGTTGGTATACAGATAGATTTTGGATGGCTATAAATATATGCACATACATTCTATGCATTTACCACTTCTGCATGTGGATACAATATCGGTGTCATAATAACATGTACATATGATGTACACAATATATGACTACCTATAGTTCCTTATCTGAATTATTTAGGTTCGTTATTATACCCCAAGATACAAAGTATATGGGGGCTATATCAGAGTCATGTTTGAGGTTGGTTGGTTGGGTGGGTGGTCCGGGCCCACAAACGGGTACTTAGGTGGTTACTTTTTATGGACAAACCAGTTGAAAATAGTTAAAATGAAAGTAGAATTTTCTTTTACGTGGCTAAAATTTTCTTTTATGTGGCTAAAATTAGACAAATTAGAAAATTGGTCGGATTTCATCGAAACTTTGCATGACAGATCAGTACCAAGTCTAGTTGTGCATATCGTCTGCGCATGTTGGTCGGGTTCATTTTAAGGGAGTTAGGGTCCTTTGTTATTTACACTTATAAATTTTGCCCGGGCTATTTCTCTGTAACCATTGGTCGGATTTCATCAAAACTCTGCGTGACTGATACTAAGTCACTGTGTCAAGCAGTATCTGGAGGTATTCATCACATTCAGTAAACACAAAGCGGGAGGGATTATAGATATGGTCTCCGTCTGTCTGTGCAGCTGTAACTTTATTGTCTCCCCTCATTAACGTTTTAATGCCTCGGCCGCAATTAAGTGAAACTTTCAGCAAATTTGTAAGTTATAAAGACAACTTACAGAACCCACATTCCCACCATGCAGGGTCAAGGTTACAGTTCAAGGTTTGAGTCTTACATTTTGTGTCCACTTCATAACTTTTTAACGCCTGAGCATAATTACGTGAAACCTTATTCTTGTATTATAGAATGGTAATGTCCAAATGTAGATCTGCTAGTTCTGACAGGAATACACCAACTTCTGCTCTAGTTAAAGCTGTACCATCATCCAGGTATGTACCTGTAATAGGAGGGGCATTCAATATACAATATAAGGGGCGTTCAATATACAATATGAGGGGCGTTCAACATACAAGACAAGGGACGTTCAATATACAATATGAGGGGCGTTCAATATACAATATGAGGGGCGTACAATATGAGGGGCGTTCAATATACAATATGAGGGGCGTTCAATATACAATATGAGGGGCGTTCAATATACAATATGAGGGGCGTTCTATATACAATATAAGGGGCGTTCAATATACAATATGAGGGGCGTTCTATATACAATATAAGGGGCGTTCAATATACAATATGAGGGGCGTTCAATATACAATATGAGGGGCGTTCAATATACAATATAAGGGGCGTTCAATATACAATATGAGGGGCATTCAATATACAATACGAGGGACGTTCAATATACAATACGAGGGGCGTTCAATAAACAATATAAGGGGCGTTCAATATAAAATACGAGGGGCGTTCAATATACAATATGAGGGGCGTTCTATATACAATATAAGGGGCGTTCTATATACAATATGAGGGGCGTTCAATATACAATATGAGGGGCGTTCAATATACAATATAAGGGGCGTTCAATATACAAAATGAGGGGTGTTCAATATACAATACGATTGGCGTTCAGTATACAATACGAGGGGCGTTCAATATACAATATAAGGGGCGTTCAATATACAATATGAGGGGCGTTCAGTATACAATACGAGGGGCATTCAATATACAATATAAGGGGCGTTCAATATACAATATGAGGGGTGTTCAATATACAATACGATTGGCGTTCAGTATACAATACGAGGGGCATTCAATATACAATATAAGGGGCGTTCAATATACAATATGAGGGGCGTTCAGTATACAATACGAGGGGCGTTCTATATACATTATAAGGGGCGTTCTATATACAATATGAGGGGCGTTCAATATACAATATGAGGGGCGTTCAATATACAATATAAGGGGCGTTCAATATACAATATGAGGGGTGTTCAATATACAATACGATTGGTGTTCAGTATACAATACGAGGGGTGTTCAAAATACAATTAATATACAATGTCCTCTGCATTCTTCTACGAACAAGTTTAGAAGAATTCTTCAACTACTGTCAAAAAGATTGAAATTGCTTTTCCATGCCCAGACAATTGCAAAGCTATACAGCAACAGTTCAGTACTTTATTGAACATTGAATAGGGCATGTTTAGGTATGCTGGTCTAAATTGACCAAAAATACAACTCATATTGAATGTCCCTCATAGGATATTTGATAAATTTGTTATGAAACACACATGCACACTAAGTTGTTACCTGGTGGTGGAGGTATCCACTTAAGGAGCAAGAGGTCAAAGTTAGCAATCATAGAAAGTGTCTATTTGATGAGCCTTTGTGTGTCTAATTGCCTGATGTCTGGTATTGAAGGTTAAGAGTCCACTAGTAAATGGGTTCTTGTAAGTGATATAGGCTTACTCTTTAAATAGGGTCATGCTATGTATAATGAATTATATATTGTAGCGCTTAGACAATCTAAAACCACACAGAATCAACGTGAGTGCCTAGCCACCCTTGCAAAAGTCGAATAAAGACAGTAAGACTGTTGCTTTTGATTTAGTTTATTTATTAGTAGAACTCCAGCATCTGTTCATTAGTTTCAAAACCTTGATGTGTTCTGGTGACATTCATCCTTGAAAAAATGTTTGTTTGTTTGCTTTATTATGTACAGTTATGTTTCAGTTGTAGTGTGGAGAGCATGAAGAACAATACTCCACCATGTGTTATAAACCACGACAGATTCCCCCAGGTACAGCTACTTTTATGAGTGGATTATTTCTGTGACCAGGGTACTGTTTTATCAAAGCACTTACGAAAATCTTAAAGTTATGCTGAAATTTAAATTATTTATAATTCTGTAACGACTGCAAATAGAAAGACATATATGGCTTGTAGGAGTTCATTAACTGAATCAGTATTATAAATGCAGCTCCATTTACCACACTTCATAATAGTAAACAAATTATAAAGAATTTAAATTTGATGGTAAGTTTAAGATTTCCGTAAGTGCTTTGATAAAACAGTACTCAGGTGTTTGTATGAACCTGTCAGAGCATAGTAGTAGAGTGCCCTCTGTGAGGTCATGTTTTCAGTTCCTGTCCTAGCCATAGACAAGATTGTTTGACTTCATGTGTAACCCCTGAGTAGACACATTATATATCTTATATACTGTTTGTAATGATTAATGATTAACTTAAGTTAGCAGGAACTTATTTGACAATTTTTGTAAAGTGAATCAGTTTAAGCTGCATCTATGAGTCATGCAAGAAACAGTAAAACAGGCTGGGAATTCTGAACATTGGTCATTGAATTTTTAAAATTTCAATGAAAAGTCAGTGAAAATCCAGGAATATTTTCAAGTATCAGACAGATGATTAAAAGAAAATGGGTAGTTTAATAGCTAGGACAGTATCTCCAAAATTGAATGATTATTTGGAAAGATACAAAGAGTATCTGAATATTGAATTTTGGTTAGACAAATTTTGTTCTTGTGTAAACCATACTTAACAGAAACTTATTTCTTTTAAAATGTGCTTATTTCATACAAACCTGTATTCTTGATCAACATGTGACCTTGTGTATATATATGCAAGCTAACACAATTCTTTATCTAATGTAGGAGCTACCAGTAAAACAGACGGTGTTGCAACTATTGTCATCATTGAAGTCCAAACAATATTATCCTGGGAGAAGTATGACTACTGTTTGTGTGAAAAAGACACAAGCTTATAATTTAAAATTCAGTTGCTTAATATAATTATGCCCCTATCTTTGATGAGGGGGTCTATTGCTTTGCACATGACAGTCACTCTGTGTGTCTGCCGATAGATCAAACTGTTCCTTTCAATAACTCAACCGTGCGCTTGGACATTGGATCCTCAAACTTTACATGGTGGTTGAACTGCAACAGTAGATGACCCATATTGATTTTGAGGTCAAAGGTCAATGTTGCCATGACCTTTGACATGATGAATAGACTTAATTGATTTCCTGTGAATAACTAAGAACTGTTTCGTATAAGTTTCTCAAACTTTATAGGGAGGTTGGTCATCATCAGTAGATGGCCCCTTTCCATTTTTACATCAGTATGTCAAAGATCAAGGTCATCACAACTTTTAACATGATGGCTATTTTAAATGACTGTTTGACTGCCATGGGGTCATACATGTTTTACAAACATCTGTTGTTACTTTTAGTTCATATTATAATCAATTATTACTGCTTTTGACATTGGAAATATTATTATATTGTGTTTCTTTGAACTTTTTTATTGATATTTTGCTGAAAGCACTTAATTCAGAATAATTGGCTTGATTTGAAAAATGCAAATCTTCTCTTGTGCCTAGATCCTTTATACTTAGTGGAATCCTAGCATTTATTACCAAGTATGCAATGATCATAGATGATGTCATATAATAAGCATGGCATTAAGTACACTGCTATAAATAGTAATACTGGTAATAAATAATTATGTATTTTAGATTATTTACGAGAAACACAGGAGAAGTTGCGGAAGTGTTTGAAACCAAAGTAAGTATTTTTGGTTGATTAAATCATGTTATGTTTTGTATGTTATACAGTCAACTCTCGTTGTCTGTCTAAATGCGTGGACATTCTTTTGTTATTGACTTTGGTTATGCATTTTTGAAATTCGACAGGTGATTGTTGTATTTGAACTTGCATAGATATTCTTGTGAACATCTTATAAGTGACAGGCGGTTTGTTAGAGGACTTCGTAGATGAATATCATCCCACATTTTGGATTATTTGCGCCCATAGCTGGTATAGAATATCCCAGGTGCTTGCAGTATCCTCATTTAATAACGAAAAATTATTTTTTAACAAACTGAATTGAATAGTATGCAGGAAATAGCAATTAACAGGCACGTAAAATTAGATTTTGAATAAAATATATCATTTAAGCGATATTTGGCTTTGAGTCAGGTGAGGCGTTTTTAAAGTCCTCAAGTGTACGCAATGAATTTATATATTATTAGCATCATAGCTTGAAACAGATGATAATGTACATTTCAGCACCCCTCAGTCATCTAACCCCTCTAGTACTCCAGGTTTCCACATTACTAAATCCGGCTCTATAAAGAGATCTTTGATAGAATTGTTTGATAACCAGTCAACTGAACAAACAATGGATAGGATAGAATTCAGCTCAAATAAACAACCAAGCCCAGTTAGCAGTTATAATTGTGATCAACATATAAACCATCTGACATCTAGAGATAACTTTGACAGTATTATGACTAAGCATACTCGCTGTGATAGAGTTCTCAATAGTTTGTCACATTTCCGAGAGAAACGTAAACAGGAAAGACAAGGGGAGAGAAGCAGACATATCTTGGAGGAAATTCGATCATTTATAGACAGTGGTAAACTTGTTGCTAGTTTGAACAGAAATGATGGAAAAAGAAATAAACCTGGAAATCATGAACCAATAAATCAGTCAACAACCCATAGGAACACTATCAGTGATCGTGGTAGCAGGAACAATATAAGTGATAGTAGTAATAATCATATTAAGGTCAAGAATTGTGAAGGGGGATCTACATTGGATCTGTTTCATTCCGACTACTATAGTGAAGATTTACGGCCAGTTTCTAAAGATCGTTTTAAACCTCAGATTGAGCTGACATTATGTGACTCTAAATCATATGCAGATGACTTTTTCTTACCTAGTAATATGTCTACTGCCGATGAGAAAAATTCGCCGATTCTTATGTGGGTGAATAATGGATCTCAGGAAGAAGAAATGTGCGGTTCTAATGCTCAAGATTTGCTACAGGCTAATGAAGTTAAAAAGACAGCTTCACGGTTTGAACCTATGGACATTGAAGAGAGACATAGTGATGCAGTTAATTTGTTAGAACAGAACGATAAAGTGATGGAAATGTCAGCAGATAAACCTACCAGTATAATACAACCAGCGTCTTATGATAAAAATTTGGGTAAGTTTAAAATCAGTTTCAATTCAACTCGGCCATTTAACCATTGGGATTTTTAAATTCACTACTTTAATGCTTTATTTTCAGAGCAGTATCATCCAATTCACTTAACATAAAATAAACAAGAGCACCGCCTTGTGGGTGCAGACGCTCATCAAATCGTTGTCACTGTAAAAAAGGCCCATTACCCTTGCATAAAGTTGGGCAGATTTATGAGTCTTGCTTAAAAAGGGAGGTGTTTAGGGGGAAATGTGTAGCTAGTTTTAAAGCAAAAGCTTAATATCTTTTGGAAAAATTAACCTAAGCATAAAACTTCACACGATATCTTCTAATCCAAAAAGGGACAATAATTCTTGCATAATGCAGATCAGAGTAATGGGTTTGCTTGCCATGGTCAGGTATTGATGATGAAAAAGTGTTGAAAGTTTCAAGGCATTAGCCCCCATAGTGTATGAGAAAAGTGGACCCTAAACACAAAACTTAAACAAGGAAATTTCTAAGTCCAAAAAGTAGCTATAATTTTTGCAGATCAGAGTTATGGGTCATGCTTGACATGGTCAGATATGGATGGTAAACAAGTGTTGCAAGTTTCAAAGCAATAACTCTGAACTGGACCTAAACACAAGGCAATTTATTTTCCAAGTCCTAAAGGGTTATGGGTCATGCTTTACAGACTCAGGTTTTGATGGTGAACAAGTGTTGCAAGTTTCAAAGCTATAACGTTGATAGTTTATGAGAAAATTGGACCTAAACACAAAACTTAACCATGCAACGCCGACAACAACGATCAAGTGATGATAATATCTCATCTTTTTTACAAAAATCAGATTCATAAGCTAAAAACGGCAATGGAATAGTCAAACGTGCAGTACAATATTAACATCTTAGATATACTACAAGTTCATAAAGCCCATGTCAAATTGTGGGAGCATGTACACACGTTCTAGCACTTGTGTTCCTGACAGTTAAATATGTCCTGATTTTTAAAACAGCTCTGTAAAATAGAATACATTGTCCATTGCACTTAATGTTGTGTTATGTTTTAGGTGACATGAGTAGACATAGTAGGTCCCACAGTCAACATTCGTACAGTTCACAGGAATCATCTCATCATACAAATACAATTCAGGTAAGTACATGGCTATGTTGTCAGTTCATTTCTACAATACTGTATTCAAGTGTTTTAAGAAATAGTGAAGTCTTAATTTCTGCAATTAGCTGCAAACTAAATGTTTAAAAAACTTTGTGGGCTCCTATTAAAGTTGAAAGAATCATTATTAGGTTTTGTAATACAGCTCACTTTTAACATACTAGTGCTGTAATGGATACTCGGATATAGCAAAGGAATAAAAGTTCACTGACTGCATACTTCTTTATTTGTATGAACTTCCACAACGAAATGATATCTGGCGCCAGTCTAGATGTCATAACCCATTCGGACAAAACAATAACTTAAACTTTAGACCCCAATTTTCTTCAAGTATATACTTTGTGCTTCATTTTGAATTACTTTTTGTTGGTGAAATAAAACGACCAGGTGGCTTATCAGGTATTTGATATATGTTTATATACACTATATAACGAAATATGTTATTTCCATACTCATAATGAAATTTTGTTGTAGGGATGTAGCAAATTAAAAATTGTTTGCCAGGGGTGTGGAATTCCTATGTCCGACTTGGTCTTTTTTGCCTACGGGCAAGTAGATTTTTCCATACAGCTAGCCCTTGGGCAAGTGCAAAATTATCTCGAGAAAAATAATATTAACAATGATTAATCCCTAAATTATTGACCCAAAATGATTTAATTAATAAACTTTGAATTACATTTAGTACTCCTTCACATGATAAATAATTGAATGAAACTGAAATTTTGTTGCTTTTTTGTGCTTTCCTGGGCAAGTAAATTGGTTTTCGGGAAAGTTGATTTGTCAATCCAACTTGCCCATGCAAGTGAAAAATTTGGGAATTTCAACACCCCTGGTTGCCTACGATTTTGTTATAAGCGTGTTGCATTTTATGTGTTTCTCATTTGTTCTGCAGCCAGTGGAGAGATCAGTGGACTATATGCCAGCTTTCCATGATAGATATTACTTGGATCACATGGCTACAGGAGATCTTGCTTGGGATCACAAGGCTAATAAACAAAAGGTTGCCTTTCAATTTTGTCCTTTTACTGTACGCCCGTGTCTGTCCGTCCGTACTCATCCACTTGTAGTTGTGGGGTGTGGAACAAAAGGCTATATTAAGATTATATTCATTCCGTTGCTTACGGGGTGCAAAATGTTGCTTTAATGGGGTGCGACAAACAAAAGTATGAACAAAAGAAAACCCCACAATGTCAAGTCAGTGAGAATGTCCGTCCGTCTGTCTGTGGTTAGCAATTCCCTACCGCTCTGTAACTCTTGAACCCCTAGAAGGATTTTAAATAAACCTGACACAAATGTTCACTACATCAAGACAACTTGCAGGGTGCATGTTCTGGATGGGTGGTGTCAAGGTCACACTTAGGGGTTAAAGGTCTTGTGACTTTGTTTCCCTTCCGCTCTGTAACTATTGAACCCCTTGAAGGGTTTTACAGAAACCTGACATAAATGTTCACCACATCAAGACGACTTGCAGGGCGCATGTTCTGGATGGGTTGCTTCAAGGTCAAACTTAGGCGTTAAAGGTCATATGACTTGTTTCTCTTCCGTCTTGAACCCCTTGAAGGATTTTAAGGCAACTTGACACAAATGTTCACCACATCAAGACAACTTGCAGAGCGCATGTTCTGGATGGGTCGTGTCAAGGTCACACTTAGGGGTTAAAGGTCATATGACTTTGTTTCCCTTCTCTGTAACTCTTAAACCCCTTGAAGGGTTTTAACAGAACCTGACACAAATATTCACCACTGTTTTACTTGTTGACTGGACTATGTTCTTACCCACCAGGTTGAAGCCATGGATATTTTAGACTACATTGATCAGCAAGTTTATACAGGATCACAAGTGGACGGTTTAGGTGACAGAATAGGAGATGTATGTGAGATGGACAAATTCCCCGAGTGGAGAGATGATAACCAGACAGTGCATGTTATACCCCCTCCACCGTCCTCTCCTGGTGGCCCCAAGTTTTATCCTATGAAAATGTATTGAGTGTGATTTAACACAGGCCTAAGAAATTATATCACAAAATACAGAGTTTTGACAAGTTCACAACCCCAATTTTTTTAAATATTTAAAACTCAAGGTGTCAAAACTTTTTTTGTGATATAATTTCTTAGACCTGTGGATTAAAGTTCAACTTGCTATATGCTATATATTGCTATAAGATCATTGTCTAACATTGAATGATTCATTGTTATACTGTTATAATATAATATTAAGCATATTTTGTACAGAATGTCTACTATGAACAAAATTTATAAACTGACACTTCAAAAAATGAGTTCTTGGCAAATACTTTATTGAACACATACAATCGCTCCTGAACCCTCGGTTTGCCATCCAGTCCTCCATGAGACTTGCTTGAAGATATTTTCGTTCAATCAAGATTTGCACAGTTTTGTGTAGATTTATGAAGTAACTGTCAAAAAAGAACATTTTATACAGCGTTTTGTTCAGTGTACATGTAGTGTTATTTGCTATTGTGAATGTACTACAGTAGTGTCAGACCGGTCATGATGACACACATTTATTCAACAGTTAACGAGACTGTGTATCTGAATACAACTTTCTGTTCAGGCTTGACAAGATGATCAAAATCAGACTTGGGAATGTCATAATGTTCCTAAGGTTGAAAAGCACTTGCAGATTAACTCTTTTTGTAATGTACTAAGATTTATTCTCAGATAGAAACTGTTCTGAGGGTATATTGCTAATATTCGAGCAGTTCTAGAAATGAAGGCCTGGTTAGGTAGAAACAACAGTCCAAAAAGTACCACCCACTCACAGAATTATTCTAACACCCAAACACGTTAGTAAATTTCTTCAGACACCAAATCTGCCAATCTGCAGAATTTTAAGTTTGGTAGGCCAGGCCCAAATCTCCCGAAGGATCTCAATTTGAGCCAAATCTCATCTCATTTATCTTTGAAGAAATTTCCATGAGAGGCAGCACTCAAAATTGGCATCACAGAACAGACACATTAATCCGAGTTTATTACAGTAAAATGTCAAGATCACGAACTTCTGATGTATCTAACATTTAGACTCAAATTGGAGCAAAATCTCACTTTGAGCCGAGATTTCTACTCGAGATGCTTAGGGAGATCGGGGCCAGGTCTTAATTTCCTTGAACATCCCTTATTGAAAACCACAGACTAAAGCATTTGATTGCTATAAGGAAAATTTACATATTTACAATGTAGCTTCACATTATAGATGAGTAATCCTCATGAACTTATTTATAGTGAGCAGATACCATGTAACTATGTTTTATTAACAGGTCATTATAGCAATTTGAAACTTGCTGCAGGTATATGTTTTAGGGTTTTGTCCATTTTGAATGTTTATGTTTCAGTATCACCTTCATGCTAAACAATATCATATGGTTGTGTATAAATGCAGTGATAATTTAAGCCAACATATTGTATATAATCTTAATCAGTGTTTTTGATTTATACCTTGTGTATATGCCATACTGGGGTAATATAGTAGGGAGATATTCACTTGATCCTAACCTTATGCATGAATTACCGGTATATTACAAGTTTCTTGCATCTTGAGTGTGTAAATTTTCACGAGCCAATTGTGCAATATCGGTCCTTTAGATTTGTTTGTACTATGCCTTCAGCATCTTTGTGATATTCCCTGCTTATAAAAGCATACAACAGGGGATATTTATATAGACAAGATAACAGCTGTTAAATTATGCTAAAAGAAAGTGAAGGATCTTGTTAAAATCTCCGTACTATATCATGTTGTCGTAAAGATGTTGTAGTCCTTTAGTTGATTTTTTCTACCCCAGTTTTAGTAAATCACATTAAACTGAAACTCATCAGACTTGTGAACCAGTATAAGCTAGGGGTCTCCATGTGGTCAGATAATACTAGTGTTTATTGCTTCATGCACACCAGTCCTTACAGGTATTCTGTGGAATGGATGTTTGAACATATAAAGGTGCTGTAAATGTAATTATTGCAAATGTATAATTCCTACACTGCATGAGTAATTACTCAACATGTTACATTTATTTAAAACTTCATGTGATATTTTTCACTCATGTTTATGATGAGCTTAGTTGTTGTTGTCACAAGTTAAACTGACAAATGATTAAAAATACAATGAATGGATGTGCTATTTTGTTTATTATATCGTGTTTTGTTTATTCAGGGGTTCTGCTGAGGCATAATGCCTAATCCTGAAAAGTTCCCATAAGACTGTTTCGAGTGCCATAAGCACACACCCCTACACCAAAACATTGTTCTATTGTCAAAATTCAAGGTATGAAATTTCAAATGACCGAAACGCAGTCAATACTTGGTATTTTTTCATCAAATAACTTTCTTTCTGAAGAAAAGTTCATATTTTCTATTGCAGCAAATCTGGATTTCCGGAACTGTACAGGATCCTTGTTATTTCACAATGGCTATGTATTGATTCCTATCAAAGGTGTTTGAGTTGCACAGTGCACAAATAATAAACAAAAGCAATTTTACCAATGTTGATAAGTATTTATTAGGTTTAACGTGGTAATTAATTTGTACCGGTAACATAAATAAGACATACACAATTCCCTTTGACTGATAACTAGGATCTAGTGGAGCCATCCACTATAAATTCAACATCAGCATGTTTCAATGGCTCATTAAGTGAAAGCACCCTTAAATGCTTTCCTGGTAAAAGTTGACCAGTTTCTCTGTAGTCAGATTGAGGCTTATAGGTTTATAAGTCATACAACACAAAATCTCTTAGCATCATACAATGTATGAGGATATTATCATGATGTACTATATGGTTCTGATGAACTGTCAATGTAACTGAAAGTAATACTGGAATAATCCAATCCTACATCATCACGTGTCGGCCAACTTGCTACTATCATCTCACCCTTCGTTTAATCACAATATATCAGATCCTTGGTCAGTCATATATAGGCGGTCATATTAACTGGGTTAAAACCATGTTAGCTTTTGAACACCAACTAGCTCCCTATTTGTATCCAACAAAACTTACGTAATATAGGCTATAAAAGATTTCATAAAAGTAGTCAAAGACCAGCTTCCTCCCAACAATAGAATGGTTTCACCTACAACCATGCACGATTCTACAAAATATGTTGATACAGTGTTCATTGCTTTATTCAATGAATCAGAAAGAGTAACAATTTCAATGAGAAGATAGAATGAATTCCAACATCTGAAGTTATCACAGTATTTCAGAGTTAAGCTATGGCAATAACAACAACCAAGCATGTCTCATTGTTTACCACACAGGCAAGGATAAACCCTTCATAGCAATTGTCAACCACTTGTCTAATTTCAGGTCATATATATATCAATATGACTTCACTTCAATTCTTATCTATTTACTATGGCACATACAAAGCACACACAAGTCCTATGTAATAATAATCCAAACAGTTTAAGGAACTTCTGAATATCAGTTCCTACACCGTCATGCATATACTTATATGCTTTTAAAATAACCAATGTGTCCGAGCTTGCATCTCTCTCTCTCTCATTCAGACAGCTATAAAACACAGACCATATTTCTGCATGACCTGTCAGCAATGTCTCATAAAAGTATGCTAGAATGAATGCCATGAGTTAAAATCTTGCCAGTAAACATACAACACTGCTCATCTTCGTAGCAGATTTTCAGCACTATTTGTGTAAATCCTGTGTGGTATACATGAGAAATGCCTGGTTGTCACTTGTTCATACAGCATGGCTCATAATCACAACATTTACAGCACAAAATATATGAAGATTTAGACAAAGAATGAGATGGAATTTTTATCTAGTTTTTCTCTTATATCAAGTTTTCTGACAACCAATTTAATCACAGTATGCAAATTTACAAATGGATCAATAACAAATACTAAGTGGACACTGAAAAACATTCACATGAGAAAAACATCTAATTACTATCCAATTAAAACGATGTTTCTAAGAAATCAGATTTCCAATTTTGTAAATGAATGTCTTTATTACACAGAGCAATGATACTACGTCGAATGTGTTGATTTCTTCTCTGAATTTGCAATATTGCATCAAAAGAATGTCAATGTTTAACTCCATGAATAATTCTGTTGTTACATATATTCAGAGATGTAACATCGCAGTATGTTATCTAGTTTCTACAGTAAAACTTTAAACCACGAAAGAAACATTGACTAACACTATTGAAAACATTACATGAAATTTGTAACCATGCATGACAATTAATTCAGTATTGAGCAATAATTGCATCAAATGTTAATGAGCAAAAATGTATCAAAATTTATTCATAGAAATTTGTATGATAAAACAAAAAATGTTGTCCATCGAAGTCAGATCGCCAAGTAAAATCAATTGAGACATTCAACATGAATTCATTTTTAATCTCAAACGAATTTAAAAAGCTTGACCATTTAACAATATAATCACCATTTCATGATACAAGTTTTTAAAAAGCTAAAACAAAATTAGAAAGAAAAAAGAATGCATCTTGTGACTACAACATATTTCGAACAGAAAAAAAATCACTAAAGCATAATTTATCACATAAGTTTGAAATAGTTTCTGATCAGTTTGATTTGAAAGAAAGCAGTCAGCTAAACAACACTATAAGCAGCCATATGTAGATGTAGAGGAGAGAAGTTTGAGAGGGAAGTGACTGGGAGCCCATGCTTCAACATTGTCTGTGGGAGGTATCACTGCAGACCTGAAATATATAACATATCATGCTTCATACACAGTTCTCACACCCAAATTCATGGACTCTTCATGGACATGATGGTAGAATTTGTATTTTCAAGGCATTTTTTAAAAAAACATTTACAAAGGTAAAACTGTATAATTTTATTTTCGCATATTAGTCTGACTGTGTTTTATGGATAAACATTAACATTATTATCACAACTACTGCTTAGCAAAGCATGTCTCACTCTTTCACCCATACATTTACACACTTCTTAATCAGTACTTTACAAGGTTGAAACCAAATTCAATGGCTTTTCAAGGTCTGTGCAAACCTTGCATATACAGTCAACTCTCATTATCTCGAATTTCACGGGACCATGGAAATTACTTCGACATAACGAAAATTCGAGATAGAATTTTCCGCATCTAAATTGCAAGTTTTCTAGTTTCTGTCATTTCACGCCGCCATATCGTTACGGTCGTAAGAAAGACATATTTGTGAGAATTGCTTGTTGTGATATTTATGTACATGTATTTCCCCACGAGAAAATGCATTTTATTTTAATTATTATTTTTACAAACAATTGTTCGAGATGACATGTTTATTGATGTTTGTACATAAATCGAATCTTAATGACATGTTTGCGCAAATTGTTGCAAACAAATACTTGTTCAACAATGGAAGGCGCGAAAATTACAGGTAAATCAAAGATTTCAGACTGGTGAGGTGTGAAAAATATTAGACGCTAGTCGAATACGATCAGACTTCGACCCGACTTCGAGATGAACAATAGATTTTAGGTGCAAATTAGTTAATCGGGACCAAAACAATAATTCGACATAACGAAAAATTCGAGCCGAATTCAAGCCGAAACTTCGAGATAGGTCTCGAGATTTCATATAGACAAAGAAGGAGAAAAATCGGGACTTGAGAAAAAAATCAACATAACGGAAAATTCGATATAAGCGAGTTCGAGATAACGAGAGTTGACTGTACATGTTAATCATTGTTCAAACTCTTCCGAGTACTTGATGAAGTGCTATCATCAACACATTTACGGTAATGCATCACATGATATACAGGAAATCAAAGGTGTGTCTGAATAAACGATTAAACACATCATATAAAGTATAACGTAGTTTCTCAACAATGTTTCAGTTATATACGGCAGCAGATTCAACTAAATAGTTTTCCTGAACTGAATCCTAACAAGTACTAACTTAACCTTCCACAAGGAACCAGCAACTTCTCCACATGTGGAGGAAAATCATCATTGTTCTCAAGTTTTTATGGAAGGGTATGACCTGCGGCGACTGAGACTCAAACACAGATCGCCTGGTTAAGAAATAGAAGTAACAGCTCCAAAGTTAATAAATGTTAAAACATCAAATCTTGGCAAACATTGAAAGTTCATTCAATGATGTCTAGTCTAGTAAGGACTGTTGCAGAGAAAGGCATGTAAAAGAACGACAGCCACCCACAGAATAAGTATTCTTCTGACATCTCCCCCAACAAACATAAGTATTCTTCTGACATCTCCCCCAACAAACATAAGTATTCTTCTGACATCTACCCCAACAAACATTATAAGTCAACCTCCACCAACACAAATTTCATTTATTTTCATTCCTACCCCAGACATTTTTCCTGATACAGCCTTAATATGCATGTTACTGGATCATGATTGCATTGTTATAACAGATGTTGTATCATACCAAGAAAATAGATAATTTACCTTCTGCCAATTTGTGAGGATCAGCTGTTTGTAGTGGAGGTCTGATGTGTGTCTGGAATCCAGGGGGAGGATTGTGTGTCTGTGGAGGCCATACTGTATCTACAATATATTAACATTATAATCAACTAGGACTGTCACAGTATTATATACAGTTTGATGGAACAACAAGGCAGATATATATATATATACTTTGGCTATTAAAACTTCAATCCAACTACTAAACTTTGTAAATAAACATCACAACGACTAACTTCTAACTGGGAATTGATGATTCAGAAGCTATATGGCAATAACTTATTTCTAACTGGGAATTGATGCAGTTATATGGCAATAACTAACTCCTAACTGGGAATTGATGCAGATATATGGCAATAACTTACTTCTAACTGCGAATTAATGTGCGTATTATCTGGCACTAACTTACTTCTAACTGGGAATTGATTATTATAAGGCAATAACTCACTCCTAACTGGGATGGGAATTACTGGGAACTGATGTACAAATTATATGGCAATAACTGGCTCCTAACTGGGAATGGATGCAGGTATATGGCACTAACTTACTTCTAACTGGGAATTGATTATTATAAAGCAATAACTCACTCCTAACTGGGATGGGAATTAATATACATATCATATGACAGTAACTTACTTCTAACTGGGAACTGATGTACAAATTATATGGCAATGACTCACTCCTAACTGGGAATTGATGCAGATATATGGCAATAACTCACTCCTAACTGGGAATTGATGCAGATACATGGCAATAACTTACTTCTAACTGGGAATTGATGCAGATATATGACAGTAACTTACTTCTAACTGGGAACTGATGTACAAATTATATGGCAATGACTCACTCCTAACTGGGAATTGATGCAGATATATGGCAATAACTCACTCCTAACTGGGAATTGATGCAGATACATGGCAATAACTTACTTCTAACTGGGAATTGATGCAGATATATGACAATAACTTACTTCTAACTGGGAATTGATGTACAAATTATATGGCAATAACTCACTCCTAACTGGGAATTGATGCAGATATATGACAATAACTCACTCCTAACTGGAAATTGATGCAGATATATGACAATAACTTTAGTCTAACTGGGAATTGATGCAGTTATATGGCAATAACTTACTCCTAACTGGGAATTGATGCAGATATATGGCAATAACTCACTCCTAACTGGAAATTGATGCAGATATATGGCAATAACTTACGTCTAACTGGGAATTGATGCAGATATATGACAATAACTTACTTCTAACTGGGAATTGATGCAGATATATGGCAATAACTCACTTCTAACTGAGAATTGATGCAGATATATGGCAATAACTAACTTCTAACTGGGAATTGATGCAGATATATGGCAATAACTTACTTCTAACTGTGAATTGATGCAGATATATGACAATAACTTACTTCTAACTGGAAATTGATGTACAAATGGCAATCTGTGGTTTGTTGAATCAAGCTCTGTTAATTGATTTATAGATTTGAGCCAATGTGGATCTTGTAAACCATTACCTGAAATAATCACACATCAAACAATCATCTCATATGTAACTGCTAGTCTGACTTCTATACTGATGATCTAACAACAAATATATAATCATACATTAATCCTGTCCAATCATAGTTTAATACAAACATTATGTATGAGATGCACTGGCCAATAGTGCTATCATAGAGCCTTTTCCAATTAGCAACCCGAGTAAAACATTTGGGCATGCGCAGCCGGATAACTCGGTAGTTATATCAAGAACATATCGAGTAGAGGTCAAAATGGCGACCAAAGGTCTAGCTATTATGATGTTAGAAGAAATGTTTAACAGCGACGAGGAGGAAGACACTATGACTGAAAACAACTGTATTATAATAAACTGTCTGATATGTTCGTAATGTTCCCAAAGTTAAAAATTTCCACCATATTGACTCTAAGAACCCGCGAAGGACTGGAGGTTACTTGGGTCGAGTAGGTTAGAGATTAAACGAATGCGCACGTTTACCCGAACTGTTCCTTTTGATCGTGTTACTTCAAATACTTGTGTAACCCAAGTTGGTAATTGGAAAATGCTCATATAGAACAGATAAACGTGTTTGCCAGTCACCTCTCATAACAACTGTACATGAAACAGTAAGAGATGCTTGCTTTTACATTGATCAATTCTGCAATGATCACCTACAGTAAACAAACTTTATATTAACTTCATATTGAAATATACGCTCAGAAATTAGCCCAATTAAGTAATACTGTCAAGTATATAAACATTAGTTTTACTGTAATCTAAAATATCCTTATTTTATCTTCGCACACATTTATAAATGATATATGAAAAAATATGGAAAAGTAATTTGAGTTTCCTAACAAGTTTTCCACACAGTGTTTAATTTCATCAATAAATAACTGATTTAGTTAACAATGCCAACAAGATTAATGTACACATCAAAGTTAAACAAGACACAAATATGTAAGACAGAACCATGTTGACAGACAGCCACTGCCAATGATGATCAGATAAACCATGAGCAGATCCAGATGGGGGACCGGACCCTCTTAGAATTTTGGCCAAAATGTGGTTATCTAATGATTAGACAAGAGCCATTCATGAGAAAACAAGAGCACCATCTAACAGGTGAAGAGGCTCATCTGATTTTTTTGTAACAAATAGCATAACCTTGGTAAACCTAAACACAAAATCTCATTTTCTAAGTCCAAAATGGGCCATAATTCTTGCAATAAGCAGGATGGTGTTCTGACTCTTGCTATTGCTGGTGAGCAAGTGTTGAAAGTTTCAGATGATCCTGTGGGAACCCCCTGAGAAAAATTGCTGGATCTGAGCATGTATGAATGTTATGATGAATGGAATGGAAATTCCATAGAACAAAGCCTTAAACTATGATATAAAACTATACACATGAACAAGTGCCCCTCTGCAAAGACAACAAGTTGATGATCTGAAAATTAAGCTGCAAATTAAAAATTATAAAATTTACCAAAATATACAATCTGTAGACAACAATAATTGAGGGTTGTCACAGTAAATCAAAGAAATAAAGTTATTTTTACATTTAGTGTCTTCTATTGTATTCAAACATTTTTGCGATATGAAATGTCATTATGTAATATTATAGCGTAAATACATCATAAAATATGACTGATCTGCACAAGCTTGGTATGAACGTACAGTGCAATGCACACAACGCTAATTGAACAGGTTCTCAGTGTACATTTAATTATAGATCTACAAAACATACGAGCCGTGATCAATATATTCGAAGTCTTTCATTCTAACTTTTTAAATATTTATTCTAGAACCTCTAAATTACCAGGAAATGTAGATCTATCAATTACCGACGGTTTTAATTATTTAATTATATTGTGACGTCACAATGGTCTTGATGATGTCACTTATTGTGACCAATGTGCAGCTCGCGCCGTCGAGCATGACGGACAAAACATAATCACAAAGCAACAGCATGTCATTAAGATTAATGCCAAACTTGGAAAATCTTTGCGATATCTCAAAGATGACTTGACCAACATGTATAAGGATTCTTTGAGCTCTAAATCAGTGAACTACACATGATTTCACTGTTTATGTGTTGTAATATGAGAATAAACATAAGAATTTAGACCGCGGTAGGGACACTCCTCAATTTGATAGAAATAAGAGGCACAGTTACAAACCATGTTACTGGCGAAATCTACAATAAGTATAGACTACAACATAATAAATATTTGAGTCTAGTTAAAAGGTGTTCTGTAGAAATTTCGCCCTAAACTTGTTAGGTCTTGCTTTCTTCATCATCGGGATTGTACAACCGTGTAAAGCCAACCGCTTAGTTCTGAGTTTTAAGGCAAACAACGCATCGATACTTTTTCTATTCCGCCTTACATTCCGGAGTTGGCAATTTATGACTTGTTTCCATATTAAAAGTAAATCAATCGTAGACATGGACCCGGATATGAGTTCAGAAAGTAGCTCAGTGCTGCTAAAACGGTGACGCTTAGAATGGCATCACGTGACGTCCAACGCCACTCACCCTTTTCATGCACAAAAACATTTTATAAGCGCATTCGGTCTGAGATATCTTACTCTGGATTATTCTGATTTGCTATTGAGCCTTGCTGACAAAACAAAATTGCTAGATGAAAAGTCTTCGAATATATTGATCACCCCTCGTATGTTGTGGAATTATGAAAGAACTACCAAGACATTTAAACATGTTAGGTTTTGTACCAAATTCCAAAGATAAATTTTGTAAGGTATTTGACGTTTATGTCAAGCAAGTGCCATAGGGCGTTGTTTTTGTCATTTCACACAAAATGTCTATGACATTGTATGAGTGTAAACAGGTATGATGTATTAAATAATAGGTAAATAGGCGAAATGGGAGGAAATGCTTTCATCTGTTTTGGCACAGAACCAAAGTTCCACGATTTCCTGGGACAACCCTTGTTATACAAACAGTTTTCATGTATCAGCACGAATTTCTCTCACTCAACAACCACATCAGTACTAGCCAAGCTATAACAAAACTTGTTAGTACTGTGTTTTCCTTGTGCTACAGTACTAAGCATTCTAGCTTGAGCATACTGATCACCTCTACAAAATATTATACAACCAACGCCCATCTCTCACAGTTAGTGTGATTGTCTGGTGATGGTTTCAGTACATAAAGTAGCAGTCATCCTCTCCTACCTATAACCTAACTACCTAACCATAACCCCTAATTGGTCAATTGCAGAGGGGACACACTTGAACAAGTGCTAATTGAATTAGGTCTGATTTCATAAACAACACTATTAATTCAAAAGCCAAGCAAATTAGTTGAAACAGGAAATGAGAACATATATATTAGGTTTATCAGGAAAGGTGTTCTCACTTATTTCATGAATGCCAACCAAACATTCAATGTATGAATGAGCAAACAAGATGAATGAAAAACTCTGATTATGATGGATATGCCGTGTTTTCTGATGGTACGTACCATCCGAGAGATTGCCTGAAGTAAGAATAGCGGGATCGTGTGCCATCCAAGTGGACGGGTCGGTGCTCACTGCTGAACTTGACCAGTCTGAAACACACACCAGCCAATCACACACTGTGACAGGTGACACATCAATCAAGCAATCAATGTGCTTGTCACTTGTTCACAAAGTACTAATCTACCAATCAGGAAGCATCATCAATCAACCGATCAATGTGCTTGTTACTGCCCTCAGTGTACCAATCAGGAAGCATCATACACAGTGACATTTCAATCAACCAATCAATGTGCTTGTTACTGCCCTCAGTGTACCAATCAGGAAGCATCATACACAGTGACATTTCAATCAACCTATCAATGTGCTTGTTACTGCCCTCAGTGTACCAATCAGGAAGCATCATACGCAGTGACATTTCAATCAACCAATCAATGTGCTTGGTACTGCCCTCAGTGTACCAATCAGGAAGCATCATTCACAGTGACATTTCAATCAACCAATCAATGTGCTTGGTACTGCCCTCAGTGTACCAATCAGGAAGCATCATTCACAGTGACATTTCAATCAACCAATCATTGTGCTTGGTACTGCCCTCAGTGTACCAATCAGGAAGCATCATTCACAGAGACATTTCAATCAACCAATCATTGTGCTTGTTACTGCCCTCAGTGTACCAATCAGGAGGCATCATACACAGTGACATTTCAATCAACCAATCATTGCGCTTGTTACTACCACCTGATCCCAATATACCAACCCGAGGGAAGCAAACAAGAGGGTCCCTGTCTTAGTAGTGCATAGTTTCAGATGACCAATGTTCACAAAATCAGAAAAATGAAGCCTATATTGCATACAGATCTTTTTATAAATTAACCCAGTGCCTAGATACTGTGTAGCAATACCATGTGACTTTCGGCTACAGGTCCAAATTGAAATTTGTCAACATTGGAAAACAAAAATAACCATAAGTATTTTATTTCTTCATCGATTTCTATTAAATATGCGCCACACTAAGGGAAAAATTATTTGCTTTCCATGAAATATAATATCTTTTTCAGCAGCAGTGCTGTTTTGTCCAGCACTGTGTGAAACCTTGGTAAATGGTGGGATTGCTTCACTGAGATATTAACCCAAAATTTACCTAGATTTATTAAATATGATCATTGTGACCAAGTTTTCATGAAGATGATGCCAACATTGTGACCTTTTGTAGTAGAGTTTATATAAGCAAGTGTGGACGGACAACGGACAAAATTAAAGAATGTACCTTTTATAAACATTATCAGACAACTCTGTCACCGTTTAACAATGTCTGTTTGTTACAATACTGATATATGAGGGTTGTCCCAAACATTTAGTCTACATAGCCAATATCACAAAATGAGCATTTCAAATTGATCAAAATAATGCTTTCTAATGAGAAAGCTTGATATAATTGATGGGTTGTACCTAAACCTTGATTTGAGCCTAGTGAATATATGCTGTAATACTGGTACATGCAGAAACAACCTGCATCCGTAACATTATCATGTGATGTGTTACAGATTATATGTATAGTTTTATCAACGCCAATACAATTCAATTTTATTTACTATCCAGAATTACTTCCCCTTGACTGTAAAATTAGTCGTATACATGTTTTGGTAAACCTGAAAAATTGCTATTAGGCGTTTTTAAAACTTAAAGACCACTATTTTGCAGAGTGGTAAACGGTCTTATTTTGCGTTTTTGAATTTGTCGATGAATCAACTATTCTAATTGACCGTACATTAAAATAATTGGCATCAACCCATCATTTTTCGATGTTTTCCGTTTCATGGTTCAGTGAACAACTGTAGTGAATTTAGATGGAAAGAATATTGAGTTACAATCCATGGATAGCCACTAACACGCACACAGAATTTCATTGAGAAATATTAATAAATAAAAAAGTTGTCTTTATTTTCATTAGTGTTGCATTTTCAAAGCCGCTCAGTGTATTAGCAGAATACTATACAACTTGGTCTCGATACAGGCTAGGTGAACATATTCCGGGACAACCCACATACAGGCTAGGTGAACATATTCTGGGACAACCCACATACAGGCTAGGTGAACATATTCTGGGACAACCCACATACAGGCTAGGTGAACATATTCTGGGACAACCCACATACAGGCTAGGTGTACATATTCTGGGACAACCCACATACAGGCTAGGTGTACATATTCTGGGACAACCCACATACAGGCTAGGTGAACATATTCTGGGACAACCCACATACATGGGGTGATCAAAAAGAAATGAGACAAATGCTATAATTTGTAAAGTTTACGTGTTTTAACCCTAAAACTATCATATTCGTTTAGGTGCATTTAATGCCGATTTGTACATGTGAAATATAATTTTCTACTATTAGTAGAGATTTATTAATTGAACGTTAAATATAAGGTGTTTCGCTATGTCGCCGCATATCAAAATGTTGTCAGTCTTCGCCACATGATATGGGAAAGCATATGACTAATATTTTATTAAATATTCCTCCAACATTTGTCAAATTAACTGGACATGTCGTCAAAACATTGAATAACCGTGGACTAAAACGGTTTTGATGTTAGTGTGTCTGTTTTAAATATATGACGTGAAAAGTAACAGTACCGTCTCAAAAACCACATCATATTTCGGCAAAAAATCACAGCTTGAATATATACAGTTTTATCACAAACTAGGAGAAAAGACTAAACAACCATTTAAAATGATGAAATCGGCATCGGAAGGGAAGTCTGGCAGAAGTATACTTATATATCGTAAGTACACAATGTTTTGTGGCGGAAAATAAACTTTATTATATCAAGCAGAGGCCCGAAATGTATTAGATGAAGGTTCAAATGATAAGGATGGAATAATTATTTAACATATTCGACAGTCGTGATATTTTATTACAACTGAAATGTTTTTATATAAACAAACTATCTTTCTTGCTAAATACTGAATAAATTGCAATTGTATGCAATATGTTTAGAGATATGAGCTATTTATTTGAGCAATGTGACGTGCTAATAGTTACCGTTTACGTACATGACGTCAATTTTGTGCGGCGAGTCGCTTAACCCAAAGTTGCGAAAACGCTGATATCTATTGAAGTAATAAATGAATAAATATGAAACTCAGCACACAGAGAGAGGATATATTTTGTAATAGGCATACAACTTTTCTTATTTATTTCTGTATGCATTGTCATTTTACAGCGTTTGTCTCATTTCTTTTTGATCACCCCACTTACATGGAAGAGAAAGAAGATAGGTCTACAAGTCTGGGAGCACACTGACAGAATATTGGATGACAGTGAAACAGGCCTTACTGTATAGAAACAATGAAGCAGAAAGACATGTCTTACTTTTATCTAACATTATGTCAGACTATGGGATTTCATTTGACCTCATTTTAACACTTAAGTATCCAAATGGATGGATTTAGTTATCTTTAAATTATAGGTAATTTTGCTATATGATGAAAAATCCATTACAGAATGAGTGTTGAGATTGAGTCCCTTACTGCAATCCTGTCTGCCCAGCTGTTGAACACATGTACATGTATGTTTACCTACAACAATAAATGCAAGCCTAGTACAATACCAACATACACAGTCAGTCAAATCAAACATGGCTTATACATACTTGTATTTTTCTGTGAAGGATTCTGTTGTGTATTTGACCGAGTGTCATTCTGTGGTGCACCGAAACTGATGTTTATATTTGGTAATAATGCCCGTAATCCATCTTGCCAATCTTTTACATTTAAATCATTCTGAAATGTGTAAACAAAACATATAACTTGAAGCAAGTCACTTAAGAATTGCAAGCATGGGAACGTCCTCTACCGGTTTGAAGTCATGTTCATCGACCATTTTAATTATGGCATTTAAAGAATAGCATTTTTAATGCAATTTCTTTCTATCTTAAGTTCAGGGGTCCTACTGAGGCATAATGACCAATCCTGAAAATATGATGCAAATTTGTTTTGGTTGCCACCAGCACACATCTCTACACCAAACCTATGTTTAAAACATAGTTCTATTGTTAAAATTCAGCTTATGAAATTTCTAATGAACATAACTTAGTCAATACGTCGAATTTTGTTCAAATAACTTTTAATTAGTGCAGAAATTCTTTTTATTGTAGCAAATTCGGATTTTCGGATTATTCTGAAACTGTAGGACCCCATAAATTATTAACGCGAAACTAAATTGTCACAAACTCAATCCCAACCTTTTCCATCCTAGCCACCTGCACACATTTTTGTCACGTAACTTAACTCATTCCTGACTTTGAATGATGACTTAAGTTACTGACGAAAAATCTCTTTTCTATTCTTAGTAGCATTGACCTTCACCAGTGACCCTAGAGTATCATAACAATACATTAAGGTTAACAACTAGAGCTGTTCCCAACATTGAGCTTCACTATTCTCAGTATACAAAATTCCTAAAAGCTGCAGCATCAATGGATTTTGAAAATATTCAAGGATGTCCTTTTAATTTTTTTGTTTTTCTTAAACTAAATGCTCTTTCTCTTAGAATGTGATGTCAATGCAATTTCGCTCAGATGAGCCAAATCCATGTTTCTCAAACGCAGTGCTGTGGATAGATATTCAAGGTTGTTTTCCTAAATTCCAGGATTTTCTGTTAATTCAAGTACCATTTGACATTTTTTTATGGCAGCACTTTTCAAGGTTGAAACCAAATTCAATGACTTTTTCAAGGCATGTGTGTACCTTGCATTTAAAGAAGTGATGAACTAGAGCTGTTGCCATTCGGCAGACTAATATACCCCCGCCGGCAAATGGCCATAATTCTGCCAAAATTCCTTGCAGAGCAAATTCCTTTCTTCATGCACATCTATATGTTGAGGTTGTTCATCTGTGAAAGTTTGAGCGAAATCCTACCAAAACTGTAGGAGTGGCGTCCACAAGAATGCGTCTACAGACAGACCGACAGACAGACAAGCTGAATCCAGTATACCCCCCTTAAAACTCGTTGTGCGGGGGTATAATCACATTACTGATACATACCGGTGATCTTTGTTGTTGTAGTTGTTTATTACCACCACCCAGCATAGAGAAATCTGGTAACATTTCTGAGTAGCTAGAATTTTGTATTGGCTGGCTCATTAACCCCATCATTCTACTAGATAACACATCTGGAAAATACAAAATATAGCTTTCAATTATAATATACAACATAGCAACTGCTTGCTGATTGCTTTTATATCTCTATACAAGCCGTTCTTCAGGAAAACCGGGCTTATAGAGTTAAAATTATCAAAATCATTATCATGCAGCGTTGAAAGGCCAGATTCTTATTTACAGTTTCTGCACAATTCGCTCGCAGAAAATTTATATTCAACTCAAGAACCTTGTAATATAATCATGCATTAATGTCAGGATTAGGACAAATTCTTCGTGCTATACAGACCTTTAATATCACCTGTACTTTTCATTCAAATGTTTTTTGACGTACCTTTATCACAGTTCACAAATCCAGTATTTGATCAATTCTTAACATAGTTTTTTCAAAATGGTATCGCACATGTATATATATTTAGTGAATGTTTTCTTTTAGAGAAAGGTAACTATTGTTTTTAACCACAAACAATTTTCTCAATAGGAGTACATTTTGAAAATTGGTGACCATAGAAACGGCATATATATTTATCAATTCAACATAATTCATGAGAAAATTTCAACCAATAGATGGTACTATATTTATGATTTAACAAGAAATATCACTGAATGTGATGAATATCCCCAGAAACTGCTTGAAACAGTCAGCTATGCACAACTAGACTTGAAATTGATCTGACAAATGGATGCCGACGATATGCACAACTAGACTTGGTACTGATCATTCATACAAGGTTTCGTTAAAATCTGACCATTGGTAACAGAAAAATAGCGCTGACAAAATTTTTTAGTGTAAAAAATTAAACGGCCGGAAATACCTTAAAATTTGTTCCACCAGCATGTGCCGACGATATGCACAACTAGACATGGTACTAATCAATCATGCAAAGTTTCATTGATATCAGACCAATGGTTACAGAGAAATAGCGTGGACAGAATTTTTTAGTGTAAAAAAAATAAAGGGCCATAACTACCTTAAAATTTGTCCGACCAGCATGTTCTGACAATATGCACAACTAGACTTGGTACTGATCACTCATGCAAAGTTTCATTGAAATCAGACCAATGATTACAGAGAAATAGCGCGGACAAATTTGCACGGACCAACAGACCAACCTCAAGCATGACTCCAATATAGCCCCCATATACTATGTATCTGGGGGTATAATTACTTAAAATGAAATCAAAACACCTCTTCAAAACCTTATTTCGTAATTATTACATTATGTCACTATGCCGAGTTTTCCTGGAGAATGGCTCATATCATTTAACTGTTTCCTGGAGAACGGCTCATATCATTTAACTGAAGTCCTGAATATTTCATGTAAGCTACCATCTTCGGGGCTAAAAACTTACCTATTTTTCAAAATAACATGACCAAAAATTAATTTTAATGAAGTTCCACTAAATAGTTCTAAATGATCATTAGTTAGGGGATTCAATTCTATACCAATTGATATTTCTGTCCATGGATTATGAAATCAAGGACAAACACTGTCTGAAAATTGAGCTTTGTTAATCAATAACCACAACTAGATGGAAATTATCAGTTATTTAAAGAAACAAAATTTATTGAGTGTCCAATACCTTTCTAAGAACAAAATATAGTAATACTGTATAGCGGGTATATTTCACGGGGTCCATTATTCGCGTTTTCTGGATCCTTTTGAATTCACGGTGTCTTGATTTCGCGCAAACGACCCCGACCGCGAATTTAAAACCGTGTTGGTAAAGTTTTAATAGTTTATTTAACATGAAATGGGAGGTCAATCTTACGTTAGTTTCACCTTGGAAAAAAACTGAAATTGTTTGCTGTACACGGTAATTTATAAAGCTTAAATGCAATATTGTAAAAAAACTGAGTGTAATGGCGATTAAATTGTTCATTAAATGTCGATTAATTGCGAACATACGAACGTTTCACAAGTCCCATATTGCTATCATAGTCCATACTTAATAATTAATTCAACAAGTCCGACAATTTAGAACTGATGAAACGCTATGTTATTATTTTTCTCGCACGCACAATCAAATCAACAGTTCCGATATGCAGGAATGTATTACGTCATTGCGTCTGAGTTATTTAAAGCGTTTGATCTTGTTGGGGCGAACAGGGAAACTCTTTGGTATACAGGGTCTAATAAGAAGTCAGCCGTATTTATAAGACTATTTAAACCGCCTGTCAATGATTTATTTATGCTCACCATCGGTATAACATATACGGCCGTGTGCTTCTTTCTTTCCAAATTTGATTATTCGAAAACGATTTACGGGATTTACAAATTATACAGTAAGAGAATTTTTTTTATTCATAAATCGCTCTTTTCGACTGTTGTTTTGAACGGTTTGCTGATAGACGAGTTGACTATCATTATAAAATGAACACAAACAAATACTTTTTCGGCAAACATTTACACAATTTACAAACAAAATCGTTAAATTTAACAAGTTTATTGCACCTGCTTAACACCTTTTAACATTGAGAAAACATGATGCACGTATGATATTTGATACAAAGGCGTAGAGTTTAAACACATTTTTACACGATTATAGTTTGCGATTTATTATAAGTCGTTGTCTTTTTACCGTATTTTGCTAAACCCAAGTTCTTCTTGCAAAGTCATTGGGGCAATGTTGTTTTATTTATTGTTGCTCCATCACATGTTTTAATCATGAATTGTCTCCCATTCAGAAATGTGTATATTGACGAGGTGTATATTTCGCGGGGTTTAGATTTCGCGCTATCGATGTTGACCGCGAATATAGCGAAAATTAAACCCCCGTGAAATATACCCGCTATACAGTATTACAGGGAAACTAAAACAAAGAAATGCACATAGCAAAAAGATAACAGCTGAAAACAAACGTTAATAACAACAAAAGGAATTAAAAAAGAAAATTGACAATATCTGCAACTTCAACATTCCTAGTACATTCCCATTAACCAAAACTTAAATGTCTTAACTTGATACAAGTTATTGGTACCTGGTGGGTTGTATGATGAGATGTGTTGTTGATATATAATCAATGTTTATATTTCTGTTCAGTATTCAGTAAATTGGACATCATTGCATGAACACATTAACATATAATACACGGCATAACGAAGTTTGATGCTTTCTAAACATAAACATGTTAACAATTTTATAAGATGGAAGAATACGAGATTATGGTCGTTTAACAAACATAGTGAATCAAACAAAACAAACCCATGACTGGAAATTCTCATATTACCTGTCTGCATTAGTGAAGTGTGATTTGTACGTGACTGCGAACTCTGTGACAACGGCGCAATATGACTAATTGAGAACCCTGAAAAAATGGTGACCCACCCGAAGAGTTAATGTTTTTGGTTTTTTTACAGGAAAACTAAAAACCTAACACATAGCTCTGATTGACATGCTGAATGTACAACATCAATATTCACAAGCTGAAAGACAGCTGCCATTTTTATGCTTAAATTTGTGCAATACAAAAACAGGGAAAATTTCATGAAAATCATGTTTTCAAACAAGAATCGATAATGAGCCAGCTGGTTCCAGCAAAAAGTTAACACTAGACATATCCCACATTGATCAATATTCTGTTCAGTTTAATGACCAGAGATCAAATACTAATGGAGACAACTGTGATGAAAAATATGTTGACTGCTTACTAAGTTCACAAATAATTTAACCAGTTTGATCATTGAGGAAAACATGGTTAAAATCTCATGTCCATCATGGTGGAATGTTTTTTTTTGTAAGAACGGATGTGTACTATAACAGCATGTCAATCAGAAACAACTAGATATAATATATATAAATTCACAAAACAACATACAGCTGCATAACAGAGAATGGAAAGTGTTGAGAAAATTGTATCCTTCACTCGTTAAATTACAATCATGTCAATCATTTAACATTCTAAACTAAAGCAGATCTGTAAATGAAGGTGGCTCATTTCACAAGATTCTAAAATGATGTGATCAATCCATCCTTAATTATGTAATTCATGATCAAGTTGGACATGTTTTAACTTTTAACCTACATGAAGTTTTTAACAAGAATTGATAGGTCCAACAAAAGAGCCTAACGGCATTTCTTTTACAAGAGGTAAAATATATCATGTGAACATTTCAACACTCGCCATACAATACAAAGAAGGACTTTAGTCAATCTGTTGTTTGGTTGTCATTTTGATAGCCAACAATAGTCATCATAATAATTGATATGCTTCCCTTTCTAATCAATATCTCAAGAGTCTCAATGTATGAATACACTAAGTATGCCTTCAATTTCCATTTTCTACTGATTTCAGTGATTTCATGTACACATCAAAACTCTCAACCTCATGGTTTCAGATAAGAAGATTTTCAAAGTTTTCACTTTTAAATCTAATTGTTGGAAATGTGACCTATTTATCCAGCACGCATGTACCGTTTAATGTGACGTATACAGCATGTGTGTACTGTTTAATGTAACCTATTTATCCAGCATGCGTGTACCGAATATAACATTGGATTTTGTACTACTGAAGGATGATTCCTGTAAAGTTTGGTCAAACATTCAATCAGTGGTTTAGGAGAAGGACATGGTGTAAGACAGAAGGAAATGATGCATGACAGAAGGAAATGATGCACGGCAGATGTCAAACCATCCAAATGACTGACTGTGAGCAGAATAGTAAGGGGTAAATCAGTGACAAATAGATCAGAATGGGAAAGAAATATAGAACAGCTTCAAGGGTATGCAGTTTGACTAGTGTAGCTGAGATAAAGGTGTCAGGTATCTCTGTCGCGTAATAAAGCATTACATTTATCTCTACATCTACAAAGCTTATAAACAATGAGAGGTATCTAGCTTACCTGGGGGGAGATTATGTCCTATGTTGTTCTGCATTTGTCTAGAATGGGGTAAACTCTGGAAACCAGTGTTTGACGAAAAACCTAAAGAATTTTGTTGATGCTGTTGTTGTTTTTGGCCGTTTTCTTTCTCTAAAAGATCCGCCAAACCTCTTGAAGATTCTTCCAAAGGATCGAAACCTAACAAACAAGAAAATAACACAACATTATGATTAACAACAAAAGATTGTGACAAAAATAATTTGGCAAAGAAATTCAGTTAATTAATCAAAATGGACAAGTGGAAACACTAACATTTCAACTTTACACCTTATATAGTAAACCCTCAGTCCATTATCACTCAAATATTCAAATTCAATAGCCAGCCAAATGTCAGCACCAAATCTTGTTATTTCTACCATGTACTGCTCAAATATTAATAGTTGAAATACCTTCCATTTATACTAATTTTCAACAGTATTCAGGGATGTCAAAGAGCCAAATTATAAATAATGAATATCATAACGGCAGAACATTTTATCTAAATTTCAATCACATCGTATTCATATTTAACTCAGTTTGTATCAAAGAAATCTTCAGAGCAGATTTAATTGACCATAACTTTGCCATTTCTTGAGATATCTTCATCAAATAACTTGTATTTTGGTCCGAAATCATAGCTAGAATAGATAAGTCCGGACTTCCGGATAAATCCGGAACATCATCATCCTACTTACCTAAATCATCATCCTGCCAATCTTTGTTTTTGTTTGAACTATTTGTTTGACCGAAGCCGAAAGCTGCTTGCCAATCTGTGGTAGTGTTCACTGGTATAGTATCTGGTATCTCAGTTGTAGGTAATTCTGTTATTTCTGTAACAACCAATCAAAACTGGTCTACTATCTCAATCTGACCAACTATATATACACATAGTTTGTACGAGGGGTGATCAACAAATACGCGGAAAAATGCTCTAAAATATTTGTTACGTAGCCAATTTTAAAGAAAATTGGTCTGGTTCTAGATTGGAGAATTACGAGTACATACCTATAAAAAACATTAAGCCTAAAGAATTATTTAGTGAAACTAACATAGAAACCACAAAGTCACTATGGCTACACCGGCCCAACGTCATCACGACGTCGTTACATAAATCATTGTCCATACTCATTCATGGCACAATTCATTATGTATAACGCATTTAATGATTCTCAAAATATAGCTATACAACCAGATACACTTCCTTGATATGTCAACCGAAACTCATTTATTTTTCTTTGCAACTTGCAAGAAATTATCAGAAATAGCTGCGGGAGAACATTAATACAGATTACGTAATTTGACATTATTGACGTCGTATAGCCCATTCGCATATCCGCATTGATTTCTCATGACTACGTATGAGAGAATATGCAAGATACCAGTTGTGTATGCTATTACATATTTGTTACATTTTGTAATATTGCCATTGGTATTTTATAACATTTCGTTCGCAACACAATTTTTAGCAGCCGATTTCTGTATCACACTCATTCTTAGACAATGACTTCGATGCAAATGGCTCTAAAATGAAATTTTGGCGTTAAAACATTTTTTTGAAATAAGGAATGTAATGTTATATCCGATGATTGCATATTCATAACCAACCCGTTAGTAAATGATAATATTACAAGCGCACGAATGATACGTCATCATTTGCTACGTACAACGTTGGAAAATATGAAAATTTGGGCCGCATGACGTCGAGTGACGTTGCCATAGGAAACCGCGTGCATTCTGACTTTGGTTAATATTGATGGTCAGCGGTGAATCAATTTGAAATAAATTTATTTTCATGTTTAGAAAGTTTCATCGACTTACAATGACAAATTAAGAAATGACAGCACTTTTCCGCGTATTTGTTGATCACCCCTCGTACATAGGTTATATTTCAACTATATATATACATAGTTTGTACATAGGTTATATTTCAACTATATATACACATAGTTTGTACATAGGTTATATTTCAACTATATATATACATAGTTTGTACATAGGTTATATTTCAACTATATATACACATAGTTTGTACATAGGTTATATTTCAACTATATATACACATAGTTTGTACATAGGTCATATTTCAACAAGATAAAGCTTGGAAATTGCTTGCACATGTTTTTAAACAAGCATTGTATCTCTGCTGGAACTTGGTTCAAGCAAATAAAACATTCACATATATATCTAATACTGATAAACAGTCCAGTAAACTTGCATCATTGTTACCAGGTAAATATCTTTACACTGATGACACTCACGTAACCTTGCATCATAGTTACTAACAATATCTTCACACTGCTAAACACTCCAGTAAACTTGCATCATCGTTACCAGGTAAATATCTTTACACTGATCACACTCGCGTAACCTTGTTTTATAGTTACTTAAAATATCTTCACACTGCTAAACACTCCAGTAAACTTGCATTCACACTGATAAACACTCCAGTAAACTTGCATGATCGTTACTTTAGGAGAAATATGCTACATAATGAATGTACACAATCATCAATAAAAATTCTCTATCAAATCACTATGCTATTTCTGTATGAAAATTTGGTTATTAAACTATCGTATTTTGCAGATGGAATAATAGATATCAAACAAAGAATGAATTGCTTTGTAGATGAAAAGAGAAAACAGCATGCAATTCAGCAATACCCACGTAAGCACTCCACAATACAAACTTGCACAACAGTATTATTAGAACGTTAAATTAAGGTCTCTCTTCCCCAGACATAGTTTTAGTCCATTCTACACATGATAACTGATATATTATAACAATAATTCCAAATATGAAATGTTGAGCACATACCTGGTTGTAGCGGAGTTGGTTTCGGATTTCTAACTCCATGAAATCCATTTATACTACTAAATAAAGACAAGTTATCAGAATTGTCCAGTCCTAAAGCTTTTCTGTTTATCATACTGTGTGTGTTCGGAGGATTTTGTCTTGGAGGAGAAATTAAATTTGGCGAGTGTATGGTTGCATCTGCTGTCGAGTATATATTTAATGACCTGAAAGTTAGCAAGAGTTAATCATCATGACATGAATTCAGTTTAATTCCCACACCTATGAATTACCATCAAGTTTGAAAAGCATTATTCTGATAGCAGGAAAAATGCAAATAAGACTTGATTGATACGATATGAGTAATGTAATTGTGAAGCTAACAATTGCTACTGAAGACAATTGCTACTGAAGACAATTGCTACTGAAGACAATTGCAACTGAAGACAATTGCTACTGAAGATGGTTGTTACATACTATTCTATTGCTGTTTTCTTTGTTAATCACATATCTGTTCTTACTACTATTAATGCTTTCCTGGTTTCTTTTAATATGATTATTATAAGAATGTACAGACAGTACGGGAAATGTATGTTTTAGAGAGGCACACATTTAAGCTGTTACATTTACAGTTCAATTTCCACAAACTCTTTAAAACCAAGTTAACTAAAGCATTTATAAGTAGAAGATTTTAAGATGAAGAATTATAAAAGAAATACAATAAGAACATCACCTTGTAGCTTGTGTATCAGAAGTCTCTGTAGTAGGTCTGTGTTTACCAGGGGCTTTATTGTGTTCTGTTTTCTCTGGACTTCTGTCTATATTTGGTACCTGTGCTTTATTTGTAGTACCGCCTCCACTCGGTTGTAATGACGGCCAGGCATCATTGTTAGCTGTGTGAGGAATCTGAAACAAACAATACAGCATTGATATCATCATCAACACATTCACACCTTGGTGTATCAAATTTGAACAATAGATGTTTGTTAAACACGTATGCCCCCATGGCAGCCCAATAGTCAGAAATTGTAGTCAGAAGTGACCTTGACCTTTGACCTACTGCCCTCAAAATCAATAGGGATCATCTCTGTTGATGACCAACCTCAATGTAAAATTTGAAGATCCTAGGGCAAAGCATTTTTGAGTTATTGAACAGAAACCATTTGAATAGTCAGAAATGGTAAAGATCACAGTGACCTTGACCTTTGAGGTAATCTACTGTTGATGACCAACCTCTGTGCAAAGTTTGAAGATTCTAGGTCAAAGTGTTCTTGAGTCATTGAACAGAAACCATTTGGTCTACCGACCGACCAACATGTGCAAAGCAATATGCCCTCTCATTAAAGATTGAGGGCATAAATATTGATTTTTAAACTTCTCCATTTAACAGGGTTTATATTGTGGTAATAAATTCAATGTTTATGTTGGAGAGATCTTTTTAAACATTATATTTTTAAAGATGGACAAAAACCTTCTTGACTGAGATTAACCTTTATAGTAAATTGGATTAGTACAGTGCGAATTAATGGAGTGATTGAACTGTAGACCATATTGAAAATTGGTATAACACCAAATATTTTATCTACTATAAATAAAGTCGTTACTTACTTACTTACTATCCAAACATTAACTCCATTAGTCTTGAGCTTTAATGCTTATTGTAGAACAGCATGCAACTTATACACACCAGATTCCAGTAAAGTTAGGTGAGACACGGTCAGTAGATGGAGGATATACACTTACCTGTTGAGTACCATTAGTTTGTGTATTTTGGCGAGGTTGTGTTGCACATTGTGCTGGAGGACTGTGTTGTTGTGGTGGGCTTGGAGACGGCTGTATCACTTGTGTTGGCGAACTGGCCTTTTTTCTAAATAAAGATGTAAATGAGTCAATAATAGAGACATACAAAGACAAACTCTGAGCATATATTAACATGGTTACAAGCAGAAATCCATCACATAGAACCATATTGACACATCCAAAGTCTCTTGTAACTCTGACTTTTTGTTAAACTATTAAGTGTCTCCAAATACACTTATTTTGAGTATACAGACATTAAGTTTTGTATTTTGCTCCTCAAATTATTTAATACCGGTACTACAATTAAAAGAAAATGCAGTCACATCTGTGTTAGCAGTGGTCACTTCTAAAAGCAAAGACAGTAATTGGTGTGGCGAGTTTGACAAAGACACGACAGTACTTTAATGGGTTGCTTCTATCAATCAAACCAAATCTGTTTAAAGCCTTAGTATACAAGAGGTGCATATACTGTCTGTGTTTAAGAGAGACAAATCCAAATGGTTTCACCTTTCTCGAGGTTGTGATCAATTTAAAATCAGAGTATCAGGAATTTCACCTACTTCTGAACAGCTGATGCTATTTTTAAACCAAAGACCAACATTTATTAACTAGCATGTATCTGCCGGACCAACAAACACACTTCATCAGGGGCTCCTAAAAATGTTAGTAATGGAATCCTTAGACCCAATTTGAAAACCTCTGAAGAAAAAGAATATACCTAGATGTAGAGTTCGATTTGTTACTGGCGTTTGTCTGCGCAGTATTCTGGCTGTTCATATACTGCTCTAATAGTCTTTGTTCATACTCTTGATGCTTACTGAAAGGTTAAAACAAATTTTATAATTTACATGTACCCAATAGTGCTGTAGCGGTACACCGCAGTTTATGTTGAACCCTGAAATCTAGCTCAACACGGTTCAAGATACAAGACATCTCAACACCACTCAATATAGGTACAATTCAGTTGCAGATTTTTTATTTACTAAATGCAGTTCTGACAACGGAAACATGCTGCAGCCTTCTAATTGAGTATAATTATCACATATCAGTCGTTTTGATTGGCTTGAAATATACTTTATATTGTGGAAATTCATTGTACATAGTTAGATAGACACATTATGGTTTGTAATAGTAACTGCTGCTGTAATAGATATCAAAATGCATAAATTCATGTAGTCATATGCTATTTTGTACTTGAAAACAGAAAATCTAGAATAAATGGAAGAAAAGTAGAAACTTCACAGACAGTTTAGATATAAACCATACCCCACTTGCATTTCTTCTTTTGTAAAACTTGCAGCCTCTTCACCTAACTCGTGTAGATACATGCAGTCCTAGAAAGAGAGATAATAATTATCCATTATATCATACAATACCAAGCTGTAACATCAACTCTATGATTTAAATGTTATAATTGTCAACTAGAACCATCCCAGTAGGGAGGGACCAGGGTCCGATCTCCTGAAGCATTTCAAGTCGAAATCTCAAATTGAGATCTTGCTAAAATCAGGGTTGGAATTAGTGATAAATCTGAAGTTTCAGCTCTTGAATTTTAACTGTAATAAACTCAGAGTAACATTTCTGTTTAGTGCTGCTAATTTTAAATCCAGCCTTACATGGAAATTAAGATAAAAACACATGCTAATATTTGAGATGAGATCTTGCTCAAATTGAGATGCTTAGGGAGATCGGGGCCAGAACCCTGTGATAGCATGTTAGAAGGGGGAGGGAATATGGAATAACATTTGTGTATAGTAGGATTCACTTATTTGCAATTCACTACTAAAGACACAATATAAAAGCTCTTTCCTCACAATATCATATATAGTACAGGGAATTAGACAGGACTTTCGACCTTCTATTAGCATAATTTAACAGCTGATATATTGCCTATATTTATCACCCCGATTGTATGTTTTCATAAGTGGGAGTATCACGAAGACACTCAAGGTGTAATACAAACACAAATCTAAAGGACCGATATTATGTCATGATTTGCTTGTGGAAATTGATATATTCAAGGCAAGAACCTTGTAATGTATAAATGCATAAAGGTCAGGATCAGGTCATATCATACATACTATAACAATACTTCTAGTAAGTAAAGCTCATGATAGCTTGACAACAATAGCTAAGAACTTGATGAGAATAACTTATTAACACTGAAATACATACTGTTTTAGGGCACTGTGTACCCCTTAGGAAGTGACTACAATATTTGGTTGTTCCAAGCGAGGCTTTCAATGTCCGCCCATCTACATGTACATTGTTCACAGCTAATATAGCTTTCAGAGCATCTTCAGTTTTATTGTAAGTAACATATGCACTAGCACTGGGACCCTGAAATACAAGTATAGCTTTATATAAGCATGCATTGAATAATAACACACAATATTTGATGTGGTCAATCAGCATAATCATCATCAATACATTAGGCTCTTCCAACAATATTGTCAATAAAGCTGAATATTGTATTTGACTTAAAACAAGGAATCGGTAAACGGAATTATGTTCCCTGAAGCAAGTGCTTGTCCCAATATGGGAAATAATATATTACAGATACACATAACAAAGAAAATAATGTAGAGTTATGCTTCTTTGACACTGCACTTCCCCTTGATGGTCTCTATTATTGTGTGAAGTTTCAAACAAATGCAATCAATATTGTTCAAGTTATGGACCGGAGAAGCATTAATTTGTATGAAAACGGGAGATAATTAAACAGGTCACTCACTTGTCATAGAAGTGCATGCAAGCCTCTATGGTGATCTAAGTAATCATTTATATTTTATGAATAAGATTCAGGAAAGTTCAGCCTCTGTGGCAAGCTTTTTTATGATTTGACATTGTGACCTAGTTTTTGACCCAAGATAACCCAGTTGCAAACTTGACCTAGATTTCATAGAGACAAGCATTCTGTGACACTGATCAATACTTGGTGGTCCTCGTATGATGTACTCTATAATATATTGCATTGATAAAACTAGCAGATGAATATACCTGTGCTCCAGCATATGATGTACTCTGATTTATCACAACTTTATGTATTTTGCCAAATTTTCCAAAATATTCATGTTTCTTCAGTACCTCTGGATCAGCAAGTCTTTGAGATAGACCAACCACAAATACAAGATTTCTTTGGACTACTCTGTAAACAGAACTAAAACATATATAAATTCGCAACTTTCCTTCTAACACAATTTGGACATTATTCAGTAAATCTACATACACTTTTTATGCAGAATATTGATCAAGTATGAGAAATAAGAAAACTTGATCACATATGTTTGTACTGCGCATTGCTAAACGATTATGTCATAAAGTAGGAGTTCTAATCCTAGTATAGGTGCAAACTATTCATTTCACAACAGCGCTATTTATACCATGTGGCAGCCGTTAAAAGTCTACACAAAGTCTAAGCCGTGTACATATAGACATGTTGTTATCCATATATCAACCTGTGACTGCTGTGGTGTGATGTAGTCAGCTGTGGTGTGATGTAGTCAGCTGTGGTGTGATGTAGTCAGCTGTGGTGTGATGTAGTCAGCTGTGGTGTGATGTAGTCAGCTGTGGTGTGATGTAGTCAGCTGTGGGGTGATGTAGTTAGCTGTGGTGTGATGTAGTCAGCTGTGATGTGATATAGTCAGCTGTGGTGTGATATAGTCAGCTGTGGTGTGATGTAGTCAGCTGTGATGTGATGTAGTCAGCTGTGGGGTGATGTAGTTAGCTGTGGTGTGATGTAGTCAGCTGTGGTGTGATGTAGTCAGCTGTGGTGTGATGTAGTCAGCTGTGGTGTGATGTAGTTAGCTGTGGTGTGATGTAGTCAGCTGTGGTGTGATGTAGTCAGCTGTGGTGTGATGTAGTCAGCTGTGGTGTGATGTAGTCAGCTGTGGTGTGATGTAGTCAGCTGTGGTGTGATGTAGTCAGCTGTGGTGTGATGTAGTCAGCTGTGGTGTGATGTAGTCACAATGATACTGGTTATTTGCACAACCTATTTAAGGGATGTTGGGATAGTTGAGTGTTCTAGCAGAAGATTGACCTTAATACACATGTTATACAAACATAAATTGCACTGAAACTAGTCAGACAATACTGACTGAAGAGAAATGTTGTACTTCTCAAGACAAGATATATTAAGACTACTGAGACACTGATACAAATAATAAGCACAATTCTAGGACATACCTAACATTTGCCAAATGTTTTCTGTTTTCTGCAGCTTTCTGTTTCCTTTGTAAATCTTTCTGACGTCTTTCTTTTTTTATTCTTTGTAGTCTATAAATGTTAAATCATAATTTTATAGAGTAGAGAGAATCAGATCCTCAAACATTCTCAGTTAATATCTTAAACTCTAAATACTCATAATAAATAAAATAGAAACATCTTTCCCTCTGTTCCCATTTTTATATAATGTATAGTTAGCCCATCATATTGTTTTATCCATAGTCATACACATTGTTTGTGAGAAATAACAATACCTTTACAGTGTTTCACCAAATTGGCCAACAAAAACAAAATGGCTTCATGTTATTTATTTCTTTGGTCATGCAATACAGTGTACGAAAGGGTACGTATTTTCAGACAAGCTCCCTTTAAGTACTTGAGGTACAACATCTTGACAGTAGTCACAGCACCTATCTTAATAAAGGCAATAGTTCAATTTGTCTAACCGATCTTGATAAAGACACTTGTTCAATTAGTCTAACCTATCTTAATAAAGGCACTACTTCAATTACTGTAATTAGCAGATTTCTTATATTTCTTCTTATAGCTCGAAATTGAATTGACTACACATGAAGCTTTCAGACAAAAGTAAAACAGGGTTGTTATATATGATACTTACTCGTCTTCTGTCAGAGGGTTAAATTTGGCTGGATCTTCTGGATATGCCTGAACATAGAAACATAGGTTAAGGTAACTACATTCACAGCAGCAAGTCAAACAGTCAAGTCAAAGATTTTCTTAATTAACTACTTCCCATTTGAAGGAAACTATTATTTGAAGAAATACCTACCGTAAGTGATTTGTATTGTATCTTACGAACGATTATCACTTTAACATTTGACAAATAATTGAGAAACACAAGTTCAACTCATTTGTGATGTAATGTATGATACACAGCAAATATTGAATGTAGGTTTACTACACATGTATATTATGAACATTAAGCATTTTTATGCAAAAGTAAGCCATAAAATATAAGTCTCGCAAAAAAGTATCAACACAAGATGTTTGTAAAACATGTATGCCCCATTGGCAGCCCAATAGGCAGTAATGGTAAAATGCCACAGTGACCTTGACCTATGACTTACTGATCTTAATATCAATAGGGGTGATCTACTATTGATGACCAACCTCCATGTAAGTTTGAGGATCCTAGGGTCAGGTGTTCTCAAGTTATTGAAAGGAAAAACCATTTGGTCTACCAACAGACCCACAGACAGTCCGACATGTGTGAAGCACTATACCCCCTCACCAAAGTGAGGGGCATAAATATTATAAACCATACCTTTCTGCAAGCTGGACAAAGACCATTTTCATCCGTTCGAATCCTATGCCAACAAAATCTGCAAATCTGTAGATTAACAATAAAATCATTTTAACCAGTACGCAAGATCAGAAACCATTCAACCAAAAATAATAACCAAGAAAAATATATTAAATTAGTTAGTCTTTTCTTCTATGAACATATCACAATTTCTTAAAAGTGATACACAAGTGATAAAATCAAAGCTCATTGTATGTATCAAAACATGAGAAACAACATAACTCAATAGTTAGAATGTTTCCATACAAACATTTGCTATTTATTAAAATAACTATCTGGATAAATATGTGTTTGAAGACTTACCTGATATCCACATGTGCACGGAAAAAAGTTGATGTCATCAATTTCTAATGGTTCCATACATAGTGGACACTGAAATAACCATAGAATAGTATCTATATATAAAGCATGGAACACCATCAACAAGATTGGAAGTAAGACTAAGACCAATACATGTATTTCTGAGACTTACAAAATTATAGATAAATTGCTAGTATATAATTATACTCAATATAAACTAGCAACACAATGTATTCTGATATGGTAGAGACGCTCGTAACATGTGACAGACACAAACACATGGCAGACAAACAAGAGACATTGAACAAGGTTTTGTAAATATACCCGACCACAAACCAACGCAGGAAACACATGATCTTGTACCAGCTGATACCTGCATCTTGCTACATAGCAATAAGAGTGATTATATGCATTACATCATGGTAAGCATATGACCAATGTAACTTATATCCAAGTTATAACAATAGTACTGTCTATATCCTATATGTACTTCATTACTGTAGGGAAGATCATTTGTTTAAACACACAATGTTTTGCAATCAAATTGCAAAAATAATTGTTAATGTTACGTCAATGACATCACATGTTTAACAACAGTAAGTAGAAACGATATTGACTTGTCTTTTAAACAAGACTGCGTTCAATAAACGCTTATGCCCCCTGTGGAAGCCTTGTCCATAAAAAGTCTAAGTCCAAAATTAGGTCAAGGTGAAGGTCAAATTGGGGTCAGGTGATACAGGTGTGTGGAGAGTGTTCATATACAACATCCATGCAAGTTTGGAAGCTTTGTAGCAAGCCATAAAGATGCTAGAAGAAACGGTCAATTTGGGTTAACCAGGACGGACGAACGGACGGACGGACAGGTGAATCACTATATGCCTCCCGATCTATCGATACGGGGCATAAAAAAAACATTGACAATGTCTAATCATTTAGATTCAATAACTTCAATGAACTTAAAACAAGATATGTTTGTAAGACATGTATGCCCTCATGGCAGCCCAATAGAACAAAATGGTGAAGGTCACAGTGACCTTGACCTTTGACCTCAAAATCAATAAGGGTCATCTACTGTTGTAGATAAATACTTAGCTACTGACCATTCACACACACTAAATTTCATTTATAATTGATATAATAGTTATAACATACCTCTATCTGTTCATCACAGCACGACATATTTCTCACTTAATCTGCTTCTACTGCTTGAATATCTTAAATATAAACAAAAATATTTATGTTAAAAATAATAATTTCAGGTTTTTTTCTGCGACTCCCATATTTGCCACTTAGGTAACTATAGTTACTCATGGGTTCAGAATGGGCAAAAAGATATTTGGATAATGACATCATCAGAATGTCCCAAAAAAGTCATATAATCTATGATACTCTATGCACAACAAAGGAATAACCAGTTGTTGTTTCTACTTCACTCGGCGATGTTTGTTGCTGACTCGAAGTTAGCGAAATCAACCGACTACATCTAACATGAATAATGTATGCTGGTCAGGCATGATTTAAATACTGCAGCCAACGGATTAGGGAGCAAAATGAGCATCATTTTGCCTAATTAGCGCATCAAAGCGACATTCCAGTCACTGTGAATTTTTAGAACAGCGAGACACTATACTGGGATTTCTAGACAATATTTCATGGTCACTGATTTTTATAAACATCTTGTGTATAACATTCACTTTTTGTTCTTGATGTCAAAACAATCACTTTAAAAATATTCCTTACTGCACACCTGTTGCCAGGGTAAGCATTGGCTTGGTGGCTAGTCTGGTGTCAGGAGTGTAGGACAACAGTCAATGAATTTAGGATTTGAAACTCAAGACTTTTGGAAAACCGATGGATCAACAAATTTTAACCAGGTCCAACACAATTTTTTGAAAATTCGGTCCGACTGTCAGACACTCTTCTCAAGCAGAACCTGTAATTGTGTACTAATTAACCACGCTGAAATAATTTTACACCACACGATTAATATGTTAAGCGTGTTTTCATTGGTCATTTACAACAATTCAACCAAACAACGCGCGTGTGAAATTAATAATTGAAGTGAAAAAAAACATGGCTTTTACAACAAGTAATTTCAGTGTGAAACTTATTATAAAAGGTTCGTTCTTAATGGAAATGAAGTATTAATGTAAACTTGAATTTAACTTGATTTATATTTCTTTGTATAACTAGTGGTATATCATAGACAGACATTTCAAATCACAGCAAGTTTAATATGTTAACTACCAATACAGTGTCTGACAGTTTGTTTAAAGTACCGACAGATACCAAAGGCTTGTCTCATCGAATGTCCGATTGATTTTTTCAACCTTCCTGAAACTACTTGCCCAAATCATCGAAATTAAAATATGTTTTTCTTTATACTCTATAGCTCCTGCAGAAAACTTTTATTTTTTGAGGTGGACAAATCCGTATTGGCGTCTGTATCCCTGGTGTGTTTATCACACCTTCGAAATTTAAGCTGTCTGCTTGAATTACTTGTTCATTATTGCAGACATCCCGAAAGTTGGCAAAAATGGTTGGACATTCGGTCCGGAAAGGTCTTACAAACTGCCGGACCAAGACAAAAAAATTATTTTGGAACTCAAAATAAATGTATTTTAACAAGCAATTTGTTTGTCCAATTAAACTAACCAGCTATGGTATATCATCCATTTTTCATGGAAAGTATGTGTTTTCACGTTTCTTTATACCCTGTGCAGACGGCCAGTCAAATAAATCTTTTTACATGCTTATGCATTTAAGGATGCCATTTTTTATTTTGACAGTTGTGGATAAAGGCCGGTCAGCTGAACCGGTTCCGGATTGAAAAAAAGCGACCGTATCAACATCTTCTGGACTTGTCTGTCGGACCGGCAAATTTCGGAATGACTGTTAATAATTGTTAGTTGGTGTCAATTGATTGTGGTCTAGTACTGGGGTGTCAGAAAGTGAACATTACATTTTTTGTATTTTATATTTTCCTATTTGCCGAAAATATTAATTGGATTTTTTTGTGATTCCAACCAGGCACTCGAGAGTCCATGCAGTATGCATTGTTTGAGCGATGGAAATCATGTCAACGCATCTAAAATAGAGGCAAGTTTTCTGAACAAGTTTTTTACTTCGACTGCTTTATTAAAGTATGAACATTCGAAATCCATTCCCTCAATAAAACAACAAATCTGCCAGTCGCCCTAAAACTCATTAGTTGTTAGACTATCTATCTTCCATTAATGATTAATGTCAAACCCCTTACGGGGACGTAGACATAGCGCACGTCAAAACTGCCAAGACGAGTTAAAGAACTGTAAATAAGTATAGGACAGTATAATACAGAGATATAGTAGAAAGATTAGTTTAAAAAGTAGTAAAAACAGATTTCAGAGGACTGACTTATGGTGAAACATGCTCAATGCGACTGACAGCCGCATGGAACGATGCTATAGTGGGAAGACTGACTACTTGGTATGGTAGGCTATTCCAGTGGTAATTGGTCCTGGGGAAGAAGGCAAACTTATAGTAGTCAGTCGTAGCGCCAATTAACCTATATGCTAGGGGTGTGTTGATCTTGAGGGGTGAGAAAGGGGCACTAAATAACCACTTGATATTGAGTAAATTATTCTGGCAAGAGAATAAGGATATGGGACTGCTGTCAAATTCGATAATCAACAAACCTTACAAAAAATATTCTGTTGAATTCCTGTCTCCGATTAAGAGCTTCTATAACTCGACGGGTAAGAATGAGTAACTCTAAATTAACATGAATGACGTACCACCATGTAAAATTACCGAGGGGCACACCCCAAGTTGTGGAATGGGGATTTACCTTTTTAATACAGCCAATTCATACGTCTTCATCAACTCACACGTACATTTTGAGTTCAGAAGCAACAAAACTTACACGTTTAGTAACATAAACCAATGGTAAACATCAAAAACATACACCAATTTTCTGCCCTTCACAAGCTGTTCATGGCAAAATTGATCGAGTTGAGGCTCGAGATTTCATTCGGTATTTTCGTAGTTGTGGTTTCATTTGGAGAGTTAGCACATGGACCGGGAATGGACAGGGCAATAAAGTATGTTTCGGTACAATAATAGTTTACAAATAAGCTACAGGTAACTCACAATTCAGATATTTTCTGAAGTCAAGTAACGACGACAGTTTCTCTGTTTTGTGCGCAGCTAATTCACGCATAAAATGCCCGGATGTCACACCAATCACGAGATTTTAAGTAGGCGTGCGGTCAATAAAAGTTTGGTCGCCATTGTTAATGTAGGTTAAACACGCATAAATTGGATTTAACGGTATACACAGGGCTCGTTACAGCGTCTAAACATAACCTACATTTCAGCACGCATGTTTAATTAACATGCGTGATTTCAGCGGCGTACCTTCCTATAGGCCGTATCCTACACTTTTTCACAGAAAGTCGAAAAATAACAAAATGCAATACAAATCATTGGGGGTGTAGGGTATAGGAGTGTCAAACTCACCTGATCGAACCCAGAGAACACATACGACAGTAGTCACAGTATATAAAAAATCAACCCCCTACAACAAGGAAATCTATGTTTATATCTAGACAATACTGTAGAGTATTCACAAATGAGAGTCGTAGTTTTTCTTGTTTTTTTTAGTCTAAAAACTGCTAAGAATGCACCTGTGATGATATGGAAATTAAAAATTTTTCGGGGGAGCATGCCCCGAACCCCCCGAAAATAACCTGGCCCACACATTGATTTATACCAAGCTACGCCCCTCGTTAACTATGACAATAGAGTATATATAACATAAATACAGCACTGCACCACAGGTAACTGTATCATTAATTAAGAGTAAAAACAAATTAAAAAAATGTTTTTTTGTCATATTTATATATTATATAAAATTTACATTTTTTACTCTTAATCAATGATACAGTTACCTGTGTACTGTGCATGTTGAGGGAATGATTTAATATTTGATCTATTGCACCATTTATCATGCCATAGCAAGCTGAAAATTTGCTTAACTCATATCTTAACGCTTTATGGGTAGTTCTAGCATATTATATTCCTAAAACTTCAAGCGTTCCTACAGCGACTTAGGTATAGCGAATCCATTGACCTGTCCGAGGAAACGTTCGCATTTTAAAGCTTGTTAGGTTGTTAATTTACGTTATGTACCAGAGACTATAGATAACAGTTTACAGTTTATTCAGAAATAATATTTAGGCCACCGGCCCATACACAACATATATGACATACATATATTGCCATGTAGTGGTTAGTGTGATATGGACAATGAACATATACACTTTTATAGCAATAGTGGTTAGTGTGGTATTGACAATGCGGATATAAAATTTTATAGCAATAGTGGTTAGTGTGGTATTGACAATGCGGATATAAAATTTTATAGCAATAGTGGTTAGTGTGGTATTGACAATGCGGATATAAAAATTTATAGCAATAGTGGTTAGTGTGGTATTGACAATGCGGATATAAAATTTTATAGCAATAGTGGTTAGTGTGGTATTGACAATGCGGATATAAAATTTTATGGCAATAGTATGTTGTACAGTTATCAATGTGAACAACAATATTTGCAGTTATACCATGTATAAACAACAAACTTTACTATTTTTTTAAAAAGTACTCTCGTCTCTGAGAAGCTTAATAGAGGAACATTGCAAGCTGTTTTTTTTGTGTCAGTATCATTATCGGATAACAATCTATATAAACTAAGATTTGACCTGTTTGTACTATATATCTTCGGAATATATTTACTTCTAATGTCATCATTTAAAGGACAATTAAAAACAAAAAGTGTATTTCATCCTCAATATAACATTCACAATAAGGACAGCTGCGACACTCCCTTGGTGTATCATATTATCGCCCTTTTTCTACCAATAAACTATGCGACGAGAATTTAAATGTGGCCATAGTGCGCCTAAAATTATCAATGTCAATAACTTTAATATATTTTACACACACAAAATCTGTCTTAATAAGTCCGGTCTATTCACACGCTGGGCCTCCCATTCTCAAAGAGACTCTGTTTGACATCTGCAGCCTAGTTGTGGTAACCAAGAGCATCATAATGTACAAGCTTGTTAAAGCATATCTACTAGAAGACATTGACACTACATGGGCGTAGGAGCGTCTTCAACATTGGGGGGGGGGGGGGGGGCAAATATTTGGGAAGGGGGGGGGGGGGCGAAAAAAATAGTTTTTGAGATATGTGGGGGTCATATTAAGTGTTAATAAGCTATGGTGCAGGTTTGTGCTTATATTCACTAAGTTGTCAAAATACCGGGTAAAAAATTTGAACCCTATCATAAACTAGTATTGTAAGTAGGGGGGCCCGGGGGCATGCTCCCCCAGGATTTTTTTTAAAACATTGGATCAATCAGGTGCGTTCTGAGATAATTGTTTGGTAAGATCAATCAGAATTAAGTCCTTATTTTGTAAATAGTTTTACTAATTATTGAACAGATGCCCGAGTTCTGAGAGTTTTTAGTGGTTTAGTAAGGGAATTTAACATAGCAATGACAAAGTTTAAAAGCAATATAGGAGCTGGTGCAAACTCTATCTTACAATGTATTTCTGTAGTCCTTGTAGAATCAAGCTCTTTTCAACAGTTACGTGATCGGGTGATAACATATTTCATAGATTAAACTCATTTTGCGAGCGAAGCGAGCACGAAAATTCACATTTTATACTTTTTAACCAAGGATGAAAGGCAAATAAATTACCTATTATAGGACTATTTTAGGCGGAAAATTATGAATATGGTCTGAATTATTGGGGGGGGGGGGGGGCAAACGATATGTTGCCCCCCCCCTGTCCTAACATTGGGGGGGGGGGGCTGCCCCCCGGCCCCCCTTCTCCTACGCCCATGCACTATGCGTAACCAGTATCTAACACAGCGTTTTGCTGCATGTATGTACATGGGAAAACGCCTCAGATCTCCTAGCACAGCATTGTTACATAAATTGTTGCTGACACGTAGCAGGCGTTTACAAGCATATAGTTGGAGAGAATCCATTTTTGGTGGACATTTTAAAACCCACGATTCAGATCCATATCACATAATTGTACTAATTTTTGCATCAAACAATTCAAACAGAACTTTATCTACTGTTGTGTTTTTTGGTGTAGTATATATATGTGTTATGGTGCACTATATACTTATATCCGCTTCATAGGAATATTGAGCAAAATTGTAGTCCTCATTGTTTGATGGCCAAAGTTGAATTGTTCCAGTGACTGCACATGGTTCACCTTAGTGACCTCTGCAAGAACTCTCGTCTCTTGGAACAAAGGAGATAGCATGTTAGGTTGTAAATCAACTTGTAGGCTACAGTGTACCTGATAATGCTACCAATAAGATTTATGGTGCTATACTCCTTATATGGGGGCTACACTTTGAGATTTAAAATGTTACACCCTTTATATGGAAGGTGGTGAAAGAATAATGGTGCTATACCCCATATTTGGAAGGGAGAGTATATAAGCTTGAGCAAACCTTTGTTCGTGGTCAGTAGGGCCAGCAATACATTCAGCTAGGGGCAGTCGGGCGAGATTAAATTGGAGTTTGGAGGGAGTGTATTGGAATTTAGAAATTAATTATAATTAAACTTTGAAACTTTAGAACATACTTAACAACATAAATTACAGTCATTATGTGAGAGAAATTCATCAACTTATTGTATTGGATTTAGAATTTTGAATAGTGTACAAATTAATTCTATAAAATCAATTTGAACTTGTGGTTATCTGGACAGAAAGCTTTTATTGTGATCACTCCTTCATCCGCATATTCGAGATTCAAACACTAAACCCCCAGTCACGAATTTTTAACACTGGTGGAAGCGGTGGGATATATCAATAAAAATATTCGAACACACTACCTACCAACACTAGTTATTTCTGTAAAAATGACTGAATATTATCCACAACTCACCGAGATGAAACTTTGAAGTTAGACTAAGTTATTTAATCGACAAATGTGTGTAACTGTTAAGTGTCACGCCTCTATATACATGTATACACATATTCTGATAAAATATAGTTTAGCAAGTTTTAAGGATACTTGTATGGCGATGTATGCATAAGTGATGTGGTTAAGTGACTTCCATATCAACATTGCAATGGTCAATATATGTTTGAGTGATTTTTTTGAAGCCATTACGGCATTTATTGAGAAAACACGTGTATCACATACAGGAGGAAATCTGACACGTGTAAAGGATAAAAACAAACTAAATATTGTCAGAATTATGCCATAAAGGTGCTGCAGATATTTAGCAAGATAGAAATAACATTATATTTTTTATTGCAACAGTCTTAGCAGTAGATCGTGCCTTAGTCAGCATGTAGCCCATTTATTCCCCCTGTCATTGGTGGGAGAGGGTCGTGGATAGTTTTATACTTGTAGTTAACATAACAACAGAAGAAGAAAGAAAGTATTTTATTTAAGACGATAATGATACATGTATATATAGAAACAAAATGCTAAAATACAATGCAACTACAATACCAAGAGATACTTACACTACAAAGAAACATCATTTACTAGCATAATGTACACAAAACACCAAGTACATTTATATAACATTGTTATAAGGTCAAGAAAACTAAAATAAAAGTTGTGTGATTACGTTTCACACTGATGTAGAGCCTAAAGCCCCGTTCTCACTGTCCCGGTTCATGTTCCATGGCAGAACGTCTCGGTACCTCCCGGTGGAAGAAAGCCGGTATACCGTGATGCTCCGGGACATTTTTGTAACAACATAAAATGCATTCACACGTCACCAACGTTGAGTCGGGTCTTAATTATTTGAGTTCCAGTGAGTATTATTACAACACAGCATGACGAAGTGACAATATAAACGATGTGCAAGTTCATTAAAAAAAACAGTTCATTATACAAAACACAACAAGAATCACATTCAGTCCTATGAACATGTCAATTTCGTATGAATCTCACTGTTAAAAAGGATATTTCCCATTTGACCTTTCCATCGATTTTGCTTGACATGTGGCGACATTTAATCACATCAAAATACCGCCGCCATTTTGTAAGACAATGCTGGACAAGAGATCTATCTAGATTAATGTGTTTGTAGGCCAATTTGAAAAATGGGTCAGTTTGATAGGAATATCTTCGTTTGTGAAGAAATCAAAAAGTTAATACATTTTTGTTTTGCAGACCAGGAAAAAAGTAATTTTCTAATATCACGACTTAAAGTTTCATAAACTAATTTAATATACTAAGTGATAGAACAGAAAATATACTTCTTCATTTTCTAAAAAAAAACATGGTATAAAAGTGATAGTTCACCATTTTTGTATATGTTGTAAATAATCCCAAACTATCTTTAAATTCAATGTTTATGGCCCCCTATTCACAACCTAATTAGCTAGGGTAATTAAACTTTCTCTGACTTGGAGAGCCGCAATATTTTACCAAGGTATCCGTTTGCAGTACTACGTCACAGCGCCAGTTAGGCTCTGAGAACAAAGTAGTAAAGGTTATAAACCACTCAAATAGTCCTTACAGAAACTTCTGTTTGCCTGGAAATGGTGATATGCCTTGACAAAATGGAACTAGAATCATCTTATTGAGTTTAAAGGTATTGTATACATGTAGTTGAATGAGTGAATGTGTTTCATCTTGAATATTTTGAGATTTTGGCATACTTGACAAAGCGAAAGTAGAGTTGGGTAAAACACACATTGGATCGGTCCGCGCGTCTGTAAAAATTTGTCTACCGCCTTTGACGAACACATTTTTTCTAATATTAAACATGACCCCCTGTTTTTGTTGGGTCTTATTTTGTAGCTGAAACATACTGCTTTTCAATGATATAGGTCTGTCAACTGGCCATGGACTTTAACATGATATAATCCGGGGCTGACAATTGTCACTTTACATTGAGCTAAAGAACAATTGTACTTAGTGGTTTGTGACCTAAATGCTAGTTGGACATAATAGTTTTATATAATAGTGTTATCATTTCACGTAATTTGGCAATAAAAATACATCAGTCCATAGCCAAATGTTACAATATTATGCTTAGACAGGGAATGAGTACATTTGCAATATCAGACCCTGTAAAAATAATTAACTGTGTGGTTCCCAGATGAATCCATAATATAGATAGTGACGTAACGTCAAAAGTTGCGACCCATGCTAAAATGTGAAGTATTTAATTACTATTCATACTATTTTCTTCACAAAAGTATCAAAATACACAGTAATAATCAGGCTTTAATAAATTATTAAAAGTGTAATAGTTTAATAACATTAATATGTAAAAACACACCAATTGCGTGTAAAAAATGCCGAAAAAGCGTACGTCATATGTAACATTTATTTTAAAGACGCAGTACCTTATATTAAATTATTCTATTGAGTGGAACTGAAAATTCGGCAAATTTTGCATGCGTTGTCATGGAACGTGAATACGTTAGTGGTTTAATTTTGACGGTTGTGCATACGTAAATAAACGAGATGGATGTGTTTTCCTGAGCTAGTGTGTTACGTCATTTTCCCTTAAAATAGCTAAAAAATAACACATGTTGAGCTTTAAAATGATAACAAAAATTTATTAACACATACAATTTAATGATTGTTAGATACGTTTCGTTCGCTTTCTTCACTGAATCTGTATAAGTAATAACAAACGAAATATAAGTATTTACTTTGTTTGTAGTGACCGGAATACGAGTACTTAGAATTGTCCCACTTTAAAAAAAATAACTAAAAAAATACTTCACTATCGTACTCTCGACTATTCACTATCGTACTATTGACTTTTCACTATCGTAGTATCGATTATTTCATTATCGCTTCATAGATTCCTCATTTAGTAGTTATGTGGCCACACTGCTACGTCATGTTTTAAGATACGTCACAGGTGATGGTAAAGCGTTATATGTTTTGTATTAGGGGTGACTATTGAGTCCATTTTTGACTATTGCAATACTATTGATATTGCTGAAAGTACTATTGCGATACTATTGTATTGCTGGAAACTATTGCGATACTATTGCAATAGTTATTGCCAAGATTTGAAACCCAGAGAATAACTTGTAAATGCAAATTTGCACTGTGTAATATATTACTTTGTTATACAACATATACATCTACTATTTATGGAAATGATTTAAAATGAATTGGACAGAAATAGATTAATAATAGTTAACTAAATAGTGCGTGATTGGTCTTTTGTGGCAGTTTTGGTGCCTGGGATTATTTAAAATTAGTTTTTTAACGAGAACAGAAATTGTTTTAAATCAATAATAAACTTTATTTATAACTAGGAAACTATCGTAACTATCGATAGTTGAGCTAACTATCGGCGATAGTTATTGGATCGAGACTTTTACTATCGGGACACTCGGGATCGCAATGCATCGCTATTTCGATGTATCGACCCACCCCTATTTTGTATTGTTAGTGATTGAATGAGTACATGACATGGTGTTTTATCAATCTAAATATAGATCTACGTACTGTTTGTGTTCACAATCACAAATTATATATATCCTGAGTGGGAGTAGGAACTCCCAATCGCACTTCTGCGATTTCCAGTTCGACCCTCAATTCTGAAGTGTTTCTACTCCCACCCTGCAGTCTGAAGGTTCCAACTGCCATCCTGACCTGTGAGGGTTTAAACGTCTGGACCCTTTACCCCTTCAAGCTACAAACCGTGATATTATATGTTTATTATTATCGTTGTATATAGAGACCAATGCACCAACCATACAACACTTGAACATTAAACGTATTAGAGATAGATCTTAATAAATAAATACAAATGTACATTCCTCTTTAGAGATACATGTCTGGAATAGATTAACAATTATAATGTTAAAAGTGGACGAGGTACGTGGGACGTTCAAAAATAAACAGGACTAGGGCTCTCACCATGAGCTTCTCATAGCAAAGCTTCAGGTCCGAATAGCAAGAGTCAGAAAGCAAGGGAACACCAAGAGTCCTCGTTTCGACACCACCAAATTGAAGACACCTCTAGACAAAATAGAGTTCTCCATCAGTTTGAGAAACAGGTTTGAAGCTCTGACAGACACTGATAACAACTCCTTAGAGAAGAAATGGGACCAAGTGAAGAATACCTTTACATCAGTCTGCGAGGAAAGGCTTGGCTTCCGATCTCGAACATACAAGACCTGGATCTCAGACAGCACCATTCAGAAGATAGAAACCAAAAGAACAGCTAGACAGAAGCTCCTACAAGCAAAGACCAGGGAACAGACACAGAGAAGCCAGGGGGAGTACAGTACCGTACAGAAGGAGGTTAAGAAGAGCTGCCGGCGGGACAAACGTAACATGATCAATAGAATGGCAGAAAAAGCAGAAGTAGCGGCTCAACAAAATGACATGACAACACTGTACCAGATCACCCGTCAACTAACAGGGCGTCAAAACAATTCCAACAAGCCAGTGCAAGACCGAAATGGCACTATCCTGTCCAAGCCAGAAGAACAGCTGAACAGGTGGAAAGAGCACTTTGATGAACTCCTGAATGGTACCCCAGTCATCGAACCACCAACCATAGAAGATGGACCAGACCTGGCGATAAACACAGGACCAATTACCAAACAGGAAGTAAAGCAGGCCATCAACAAGATCAAGAACGGGAAAGCTCCAGGACCTGACAAGATCCCACCAGAAGCCATGAAGGCAACAGCAGACGTCACTGCAGACATCATGCTGGACCTTATTCAACACACCTGGGACACTGAAGAGGTTCCTGTAGAGTGGCAGACAGGGTTCCTTGTGAAACTACCGAAGAAAGGCAATCTCAGTGACTGCAACAACTGGCGAGGAATACAGCTCTCATCAATGCCCAGCAAGGTGCTCACAAGAATCATACTGGAGCGGATTAAAACTGAAGTGAACAGACTCCTCAGAGATGAGCAAGCAGGATTCAGAGCAGGAAGATCATGCGCAGACCAGATCGCAACTCTTAGAATTATCATTGAGCAATCCATCGAATGGAACTGTCCACTGTATGTCAACTTCATAGACTTCAAGAAAGCGTTCGACACAGTGGACAGGGACACAATATGGAAGATACTCAGACACTATGGTATCCCCAGCAAGATGGTAAACATAATTCGAAGTTTGTACAGCAACAACCTCTGCCAGGTCATCCATGACATGGACCTCTCTGAACCTTTCCAAGTGCGCACCGGCGTCAGACAAGGCTGCCTTCTCTCTCCAATGATTTTCTCGATAGTCATTGACTGGGTGATGAAGAAGACATTGGATAGACCAAGAGGGATACAGTGGACCCTAACAAGACAGCTGGAAGACCTTGACTATGCCGACGACATTGGTCTCCTGTCCCATACTTGCACCCATATACAGCAGAAAACAGAAAAACTGCAAGAAGTAGCCAGATCAACAGGGCTGGAAGTCAACATCAACAAAACTTAATGCCTAAGGATCAACTCAGGCAGCAGACAGGGCATCCACTTAGAAGGACAAGCCATTGATGATGTTGAAGCTTTCACATATTTGGGCAGCATAGTTAGTAAGACGGGAGGTACTGAGGAAGATATCAAGGCCAGAATAGGAAAAGCGCGCCATGCCTTTGCAACACTGAGACCAGTGTGGAACAACAACAACATCCACCTGAAAACCAAAATTAGACTCTTCAATACCAACGTGAAGACAGTCCTCCTTTATGGAGCTGAGACGTGGAGAAGAACAAAACGCCTTGACAAGAGTCTCCAAGTCTTCATTAACAACTGTCTAAGACAAATCTTACGTATACGCTGGCCAGAGAAGATTTCCAACCAGGAACTTTGGGCAAGAACAAAACAGCAACCAATCACAGACTCTATTCTACAAAAGAAATGGGGATGGATTGGACATACACTGCGCAGAGCCCAGCCAAACATTGCAAGACAAGCCCTGGACTGGAATCCTCAAGGCACAAGAAGAAGAAGGAGGCCCACCAATTCTTGGAGAAGAACCCTTGATATCGAGCTGAGAAAGACGAGGATGTCGTGGGGAGAGGCCAAAGCCCGGGCAACTGACCGTACAAGATGGAGAACTGTGGTGAAGGCCCTATGCTCCGACCGGAGTGAAGAGGAATAAGTAAGTAAGTAAGGGCTCTCACCGGTACAGTTTTCGATATTATACAAATATCGAAAAGCATAATATGGAATCGGGATTCAATTGCGAACATTCGATATCTAATTTATCGAGTTACACTATGACATCCTCTCATAATAGTCCATTTTGAAACCATGGTAACACGCATCCGGCGCAGCGCATCAATTGCATTAAATGTCGACTATGTAATGGGGTTTATCTTTAATACTATCATATCGTTGGTTTTCAAACTTCGCCGTATCATTACATGGTACATGCTGGACGATGTCTGCAAAAATGACGACATTTGGACGTTAGGTATTGAAATAAACAGAAGTTGAAATCCAAGAGTGACAACTTCGTGACGCAAAAGTGACGTCACCATAACGTAAGGAAAAGCGAACAAACACCAAGTTCTGTCAACAGCAAGATGATTAAGTCCTCTGAATCGTAAGACATCATCGTAACTACATTTTGGAAACACTTCTGCGAGTCGTTTATCAGTTTTAGAATGTCACAAATGCTTTAATGATAACTGTTCAGCTTTGTAAGACAGGGAAGTAATAGAAAATCATAAGAACGTCTGTGACGTCAGTTACCGAGATATTTTCAAAACACCAACGTTTCATGGTACGGATTTTCGCCCAGATATTCGATGTAAGATCCCGAACAATACATGCCATTCTCGCCAACGCTTTACTTGTGTGACTCATTGTGGTACTGGAATGTATTCATCACCCTATATCACTATAAACGTCGTATTTCGTAGCCCTATGCGAAGCACTAACGCCGTGTAAAATAGCGCGACGTCATTTTGTGCGCCGGGTCAGCGTTAATGACCTTGTTTAGTCACCTGTAACTCTTGGATCGCTTATTTGTTTTAGTTGATATTTTTACAGTATGTAGAAAAAGGATTCTGATTTATGAAAGTATATAATTTGATTAATTCCGTTTAACCATGCACGTTTAGTGACAATAGTCTTGTTTATTTTTGAACGTCCCACGTATATTCAGGTAACATCCACTCTAAATACAGAATTTGTATGTGAGGAATCTATCGAGCTAGTGCGCATGATCAATCGGAAGGCGATAGTACGATAATGAAAAGTCGATAGTACGACAATGAAAAGTCGATAGTACGATAGTGAAAAGTCGATACTTCGATAGTGAAATGGCGATAATACAAGAATGAAAAGTCGATAGTACGATAGTGAAAAGTCAATAGTACGATAGCGATAACGCGATAGTACGATAATGAAAAGTCGATAGTACGACAATGAAAAGTCGATAGTACGATAGTGAAAAGTCGATACTTCGATAGTGAAATGGCGATAATACAAGAATGAAAAGTCGATAGTACGATAGTGAAAAGTCAATAGTACGATAGCGATAACGCGATAGTACGATAATGAAAAGTCGATAGTACGATAGTGAAAAGTCGATATTATTTCGAGTACTGTCGTTGTTTCGTGTTTTCATCATCGTACTATCGTGTTATCACTATAGTAGTATCGACTTTTCACTATCGTACTATCGTTGATTCGTACTAACGACTTTTCACTATCATACTATCGCGTTTTCATCATCGTACTACTCGAACTTTCACTATCGTAATAGCGACCTTTTATAGCTATGTAGCAATGACCCTAACGGGACACCGTATTGTAGGGGCTTACTGGTAGTCATGGTTTATAAGCATAATTAAGCTTCGAGTCTTCCAGTAACTAATTAATACTAAGCCTCACATATGTGGAGTACTTTATCTCTTTTTATATGTCCTTGTATTGATACTCATTGGCCACCATCCGCACGGAAGCACATCGGATACACGGACATCATCTGGCGTTTGTGTTATTGTAATCTCGATAGCCTAGTGGTAGAGCGTCCGTTTCGAGTGCGGTCATCAATATTAAATGTCAATTTTCCTACCTAAAACATGCGTTTTTCATGTTGTACAATCCTCTCAAACATGAGTCTTTGAACGACTTTATTCTAAATGCATAAATGATGGGATTGATGCCAGAATTAAGCAATGAGACCGTTAACACGGCGTGTTTAATCTTTCTACTTAAGAATCCTTCTTGTAGACTTTCTAGAACGAAGAGTAAGTTTAATGGCGTTAAACAGACATCTACAACAAGCAAGATTATCCCTACAGTGACTAATAACTTCACATGTTTATCTTGATCAGCTGACTGGTTTGATGAATCAGCTGATTGGTCGAGTGTTTGCCTCTCTCTCTTCACAGAACTTCCCCGAGATATCTTGCCTTTTAACTCTCCACTTCCTTTATTGCGTACGTTTTCAGAAACATTGCCTGTGTTTGACATTGAACCGTCTCTACTGTTTGTGTTCAAATTGTGTGGACTACACGAAGGCATGTTTGTGCTACCTTCAACATTTCCATGTTTGCTACTGCTTGCCCACGGATAGTTAGACAAGGTGACGCTCATATATCCCTTGGTGTGAGTGGTGTCTTGTTGCTCGGTGTGTTTGTGGTTGTATACAGCAGCTGGCGGCCGCAGTGTTTCACAAGGTGGTGAGTCTGACATGGTGTCGTGTCCTGTTCCCTCAACATTCGTGTTGATAGCATTTGCTTTGTGATTTCCTCCAGGTGTTGTTCTCGTAGGCAATGTCGACCGATTGGAGCTATTCGCAATGCCCTCTGGAGGAAGCGGTGTTACCTTTACCCACGTACGCCGCAATTTGAAATATATCATCAAATATAACACATTAATCACAATTTGAGGAGCAAGTAAGAATATATTCCACAGCGAAAGTGACAAATTGTATCCGTCAAGAAACAATGTATTAAATGAGCATACATCCAATTCAGATCCCCATCTGCCAAACATAATGAACGGAATCATAGCATCTAAAACGGCAAAAATCCAAACGCCCACAACCTGTATTAGCGTATTTCTTTTTGTTATTCCTTGGTACGGGTTTTGAGATTTCAGAAAACAAAATACGGTTATAAACCTATGCAAGCAGATACCAAATGTATGATAAAAGCTGGCAATTTGAGCGCTCGCGTAGAATATTACCACAACAGAGCAAGTGTTGTAAGAACGGAAAAGTCGCGGTCTTTGGTAGCTAATCGACATGACTAACGTCGAAAAGCCAACCATGAAATCTGTGAAACTCAAACTCAATACGTTTAAGTTCATTATATTCTTCTGAAGTTCTTTGCTTACAGCGAAGCATAAAACCGCCACACTATTCGATAGAATGATCCATGTACACACAATACATAATATGCTGGTAATGATTGCATTGGGTCTTTCATATCCCAGCTCACCAACGCCACTGCACTCGGATATGTTTGTTTGATTAGTGCTTGTTAAATTATCCACCAAATCACAAGCTGTTCCATTCATTTTTGCGCGTTTATTAATGAACTATATTTACCTAAAAATATTCTGTGAACTAAAACTATGCAAATTATCACAAGATTTTTCTCCGAAAATCGGCCAATAAGGCAGGGTAAAACCGGATGGCCACGCACTACAACTGTCTTAGTCGAATTAAAAAAATCACAACGTCAAGGTTGTGTGAATACATATACATGATTATCTCTTTCAGCCAGCTACAAGTTCACAACACGAGTCAATATATATTTTGCAGTCAATCCGAGATCATTCGTCTAATATGATTCTAGAATATAAACCATGGTGTTTTTCTAATGCGTTTTAGACTGTCAGTGCGCATGCGCATTCAACTACGTAAATGGTGACTTTCATATTTTCAACTATGAACGTCAGATGCATCATATTATATATCACATCTCGGTATATAGTTCGAATTGGCCTATCTGTATAATATATATAATTATATATAGACTCCCGTAGGATTGGTGACCACCGGTAATTGAAGGCTATTATTTATGTGTGTGTGGGTTTCGGCCTTACATCTTGACACAGAATACGATTTTTGATCTTGGTAATTATATAATTACCGTATGTAATCAAGGTACTTAAGTTCTATTCCTGGGTGAAAATCGCAATTCTTGGTTATATAGAGTTTCACCTTTAAAGGTTCTGCCTCACGTATTGGTGTATTGCAAAAATAAAATAAAATTATCTAATATTCGCCGGTTATTTTGGTATAGTTGCCTGTATATGCCATAAACAACCACACTGCTATTTCCAACAACTTGTGAAACATCGGCATTTTGTAGTTATTTAGTATTTTTACATCCAAAATTCTAAAGGGTTTTAATACCTTACTAGAATTAACACTACTATCACTTAAATTGCCTGAAATGTGTTTGTATTTGATGGAAACGAATTGCAAAACGAATCAAATACCTCACTGATGTTTGCGCTGTAGTTTGTTGAAGTTACAGTTCGATCACCTGTGAATTACATAATTCACAAAGCATGTTGGAGGAAACTCTGCTCTATTTTCAAAAGGAAAAAAAACGAGTGCCCGATATCAATAGTGGTTTAAATTGCTTATTTGCCATAAATCTTTCATACAGCAACCCTCAGTGGCTTTCTATTACATAAATACTTGGTTAGGTAGAAAAATTACATCAGATTTTTAGCCCGGTCTGTGAGGCAGCACCTTTAATGGTAATGGATTTAAAACGAATGTGAATATTGTGACAAGGTTTCTGAGACACAATAGCAGCTGACTCAAGAAATGTGTGAGATTTGATAAATTGGCCTCCAATCATGCGTGAGTAGAGTCTCAAATGCGTGAAACTCACGCATGATGCAGGAGATCTGGCATGTATGCCCTTGAGAAAATGTCTGTATCCAGTCCATGCACAATAGAAAAGCTCTGTCACACACACATTATTCATGAAGAAGCTTTTATGACAAGACAATATACAAACATATTACACAAATCAAAAGAGCTGATAAATCCCTTTTCATTTCACAGCACTTTATTGTATATGATTTGATATAGAATCTATCTTAGAGCTTCAAAACATTACATAAATCAAAGAAAACAAGACAACATTATTCACACATTACAAACGTATTCTTATTAAGTAAAATGGGTGGTGAGTAAGTCACATATTAAGATATATGTAAGGTTCTATGTATTCGATTAAAATTCAGTTCAGTTCTGTTTAGTTTGTGTTTAGAAAATTAATTATTTTAACTATGATATGGACACGTTTATGCACTGTTCAAAATTACAATCAATACTTACACTCAGCACTCAAATATTCAAATTCACTCTTTTGAGGTTCATAGCAAGCAACATGTTTGAGAGCAAAAATTTGTTATAATGTTAAATTGGGTCTAAGTATTATTTTTTTGCTTATTTCCTAGTTTAATTCAGTGTATTTGTAAGCGTGAGCTAATGTGCAATACTCTGTACAGTATACATCAATACTCCGTACACGAACTTATATCCATTTTGGGGTGTATCTTTGTTGTACTTTGATAATTTTTTCTGAAATTTGGTGTTAAGACAGTTAGGTTCGATACAAACAGAATGCTCAGTTTAAAAAAATATATCAGGTTAATACACTCATTCCAAACGCATGTAAAGTGCAGTGGTCCATATTTACGAGTGAGCAGCTGCCCAATACTGAGTAATTTGAACACTTCTACGAATACCTGATATACTATGTCGTACTGTAAAGTTATAAAAATATCCGAAGACGTAAATAACTGGTTAGGATGGTGTAAGTAGTCAGTGGTTTGGAAAATATCGTCTCTTAACTTACCCTTGTGTACACTAGAATGTCGCGAAAATTGATAACATTACTCACCATTACTAGCAATATCCGGTGTACGGTATACCGCAGTGTGCTGTAGTCCTAAGTAATATGTCACATTGTGTGTTTGATTCCGTGTTTCCGTTTTCCACTCACATTACTTCATAAGATGCTCGTTAAATGAATTTTTAAACATCGAATGTGACCGTGGTCATTCAGACTTACCAGTATACAACATTGCAGGTCGCGTAATAAATAGAATAAAAACATTTGTTTAAACGTTTCCGCGCAAATTATATTGATGGTAGTAAACCAAAAGAAAAGAAGAAATTGGATAGGGTAGATAGATACTTTTATTCATCCAATATGAAGAGTATAACATAAATACAAACAATGCAGCAGCATCAAAGATTTACAACAACAATTAACACGATTATACAGAATTTCTACAATAAAGATACACACTTCTGTTCAATTTATCATAAGTACATGTACACTCTTATGTGCCTGTATAACATAGTAATTGGTTGGCAGTAATGTATTTGTGATTATGACCCATAGTACTATGCAAAAGCCTTTAACGAAAGCGAAATTTAAGATTTAGAATCAAACGTCGATCAATACTATTAACATGGGCGCAAGAAAATGAAAATAAAACTAGTAACTAAAACATACACATCGTCCTTATTCCATAACTCTACCTGTCTACGATCTGGATAAAGTACGAATAGCGCGAACGAATCAGATGGGGACGAAATACAAATAACTGATATGGTCTCGACTTTCGGCGGGAACAATGTATACAACAGCGCTGGGAAAAGGGTTGTTCTTACGGTAGACGCAAATTATTTTACTGATAATCTGTGGTAATTTAACAGAATCAAACGTCGATCAATACTATTAACATGGGCGCAAGAAAATGAAACAAGAAGGTCCAAAGGGCCCTAGGTCGCTCACCTGTCGTAGTACTGAATGCACACCCCTATGGTGACATAAGTAATCATTTTCATTTACTGATTAAGTTTCAAGAAAATTCAGCCTCTATTGCAAGTTTTTTTTATGACTTGGCCACGTGGCCAGATGACCCAATATCGAACTTTACCTAGATTTTGTTGAGATGATCATTGTGACCAAGTTTCATGAAGATAAGGTCGAAATCGTGACCTCTAGTGACTACACAAGGTTTTCTATGATTTGACCTTGTGACCTAGTTTTTGACCCCGGATAACCCAATATCGAACTTGACCTAGACTTGAGATGCTCATTGTGACAAAGTTTCATAAATATTAAGTCATAAGTGTGTCCTCTAGCGACTACACAAGGGTTTTCTATGATTTGACCTAGAGTTTTTGACCCAGATGATGGATGAAGCGTGGATCATTACTATCAACAAATGCAAACTATTTAAAAATAAGTACGTCTGCTCAACGGGTTACCTTTAACAGGGACATTATTATTGCCCCTCAAAAATCATTAGTCATTTAAAAGTGTTTCTTAAATTTCTTAAAAAAAATTGAAATTACGATATTGGTTGAGATTTGCTGGCACTTGTTTCTTGCTCGGATGAAATGGTTGTGGAGAAATTACATGATTAAAATCGTAGTGATATCAGACTTGATATGTAATACGAATACTGGATGTTCCCCACAGTAAAAATAATATGCACCAATGCACATGTTTGGATGACTGAGGTTTCAATTTAATTTCCATTCGAAAAAACGAAACCAGACTCTCTCTCTCCCTCACCCCTATTTCCCCCACCCTCCCTCTAACCTCCTCCTTTCAACTTTCTCTCTTTAACTATGTTTTTTGCCTCGGTGATGTGCACTCCCGATGGAAATTAACGAGCTTCTGGAAGCTTCGGAAGCATGTTCCTCGTGATCTAGGAGAAGCTTCGGTAGGAATCGTTGAAGAATCGGTGTACTCCTGACGATATGCACCGGTCCCACTTCCTGCATAATAAGTAAGAACATCGTTTTTATGTCCATTTTTACTGTTAAATTGTTCCTTCGTCTCATCTGGGCTCAATACTGAGACCAACTCATCAGCCCAGTAGAGCGTAAGTTTTCACCGGTCCCAACGGTGCTCTTGTATTACTGACATTTTATACGGTATTCATGTACATGTATACGCATTTTCGCACAGACAACTACATGTACTAGTTAGTACATGTATCTAGATCGTCTTATATATCCACACATCGTGATATAACAACGTCACCGTTTTGGAGATAATTTTCACAGCCAACACACGATCTTGCTTTAGATAATTAGATCTATAAATATTTTTATTTAAATACAGCTCAACCTTAATCACATACCACATCAAATATAACATCTTAGTATTATTATTATTATTGACCAGTATGGTCTATATGCATGTATAATTATGTTTTCTAGAATTTCAAACGTAAATCTCACGTCACTGAGGGCATCAAAGCCAAAAACAAATGATTCGTCATTACGTAACTGAGGGCATCAGAGCCAAAAACAAATGGTTCTTACTTTGATAAAACGTATCAAAATTGCGAATGTTTAAGAAATAAAAATTTGTTCTTGTATTTTGTCGGTGAATAAAACACAGACAGGATTTCGGCATCCGAACGAGTGTCTGTGTTTTATTCACCGACAAAATACAAGAACAGAGTTTTTATTTCGATTCTAAACACGATAATATCCTGTACTACATTGTATTTAACTGCGCGCATTCCATCTCACCACATTGAAACAATTTTGATAACACGAGTATACTGTAAGGTATTTATTGTATGAAATGAAAAGTATAAATGAATTTATTATCAGAAGTTTTCATGAAAGGCTTGGTGTCAACAGTATAATGGAGTTTCTAAAAATAGATGCGCCATTGCTGTAACACTGGATACTCGTGCAACTTGCTTTATTCGCAACTCGTTGAAGTTTTTACTACAAAGTTTACGTTCATTCATTCATAAATATGTTACGTAATATTTATTTTTGGGGTGCAATCAATACCAGCTAATTAGTCAGGTGTATTTTGTTGCGGTAATACTATACAGCTAGGTTTCCTCTATGCGTATAGGGATTAATCCGCAGATCGTGTTAGAATTGCTTTTCGAGAAAAGTAGCTACTGTTCTTAACCAATAATTCCACGTTTTCCCAATAAAAGTACTTTTCAGAGCTTGGTCACCATAGCAAAGACAGAAAATGTCTTAACATAATTCATGAGAAAACATACATTTAAGAAATAGTACTTTGGCATCCAAGTACTTAAATTAGATCAACGAAAATGACTTCTTCCTCATTCAAAGAGCTTTTTCTAAACCTGAATACATAATTACTATGCCGTAACGCACAAAACTGGAACTACTCCGCAAAGATCGATTGTCGTCGTTAATTTGAGTCCAAACTAAATAATATCAAACGTTTCTATGTGCATAATATACTTATCGTTAGAAAGCATATACAATGACGAATAGAATGGTACGGGTTTCATGGAGACGACAAATAATTTTAAAATGAAAAATTCGCAACAAAGATAAAATTTTACACAAATATGACGTGTCATAACGTTGCGTTTTTGCATGAGAATTGAATACATGATGTTTTGGCGATAATTTTATTATCTTTATCGCAAAGAGAACAACTGAAGAATCGAATGTCTGAATACGTTTGTATTGATGATCATTGATTTCTTGCAAAACCTATCTAGTGCTTTATTTTACATAAATATATTATGCAAAGTTACTAATATGTATAATGATTTTCATTTGTATATAATAATGATGTATATACAATACAATACAATACAATACAATACAATACAATACAATACAATACAATACAAAACGGTTTTTTTTTTTTCGAAATAATTTATATTTATGAATTGTATACATGCTTTTCTCCTTGTTATCGCCATCTTGTAAGAAAGAACTTTGTAAATGGCGATAAACTGTAAATAGTTTATGCAATAAACTTATGTTATGTTATGTTATGTTAATGATATCATTTAACGAGAGTATGTAATCAGAACAATGCTATTCTGGCAAACATTTTGGTAAAGCTGGTTTCTTTTAAAGGTTAAGTCCAGGGCGTTTTGAGCGTGATCTATATTTTACAAAATGTCTGTTCTATTCGGTTCATGAATGGTTTAAGGGGGGGGGGACTAGATTGTGGACGTCACGCGGCCATTTTCTCACGACCGCAGATAAGATAGTATCCCGGTTCTCATTGTATACAAGACTTGTTGGAAGTAAAGTCATGTTTTTAGGAGTGCTTGTTATAGCCAGTGTGTTTGGTTGGACGACGGCTGCACCGGCCACAGGGTCCTGTCTATGTGTTACTGCCGACCATGTAAATGTGAGAGACGCGGGTAATGTACATTACAATTCTAGTTAACACTTTACTTTTTGACAGTATGTTACGAATACAAATCACGAAATCATAGGCTATTCACTTCATGTAAATGTCTGAACAGTTTAAGTACCATTTTGTTCCCAACGACCGTCCTGTAATCGGGACAAAAACGACCGTTCCTAGACCTATGATCTAGCACAAATATACTGACACGAAAAGAAAATTCAGGGTTGTGTTCAGGGATGGTTCCACATAATACCACAACTATTCTTCAATATATCCAAGTAAGAATGAAGATTAATCCATTTAGAACAAACAAACTCGTTCCTCAAAAAGACAATATTAAGTCGGACAGGGAAGTAGCACTCAACTTAACTAGTCGCACACAGAAAACATACAAGGCACAATGTCTCACAAACAACCCAACGAATAATGATCCGTCCAAGTCCCAGCTGTCAAAATGCTAATGAAATAGTTTAAGCAATCCAAAGCTGAATGCCCATGTAGAATGACCTATAAAAACATACAAGTCACAATGCACAACACATGTATAGCCGAATAAGAAAACGATCTGTCCTAGTCCTAGCTGTAAAAAAGCTGAATGGAAGAACCAAATCGAGACAAAAATAACCACCCCTCAACTGGAGACAAAAATAACCGCCCCTCTACACGGAACAAAAACGACCGCCCCTTGGAATCTGGTGAAATGCTGGAAATGAAAAATAAAATCCGTATTTCCACTTTAAAAACTATTATTGCTACTCCATGTATTCGGATGTATATTGTTTTAATTTCTAATTGACTCATGTATAATGATTTGTTTTGTTTACAAACCAGCTGGACTACACAGTCACGTGATCACCTCGGTCAGTACTGGTTCCTGTTTCATATTTAATGGTGGAGTTCACACTCTTGATGGTTACACATGGTACCAACTTCAGGATGTAAATGGACATCATGTAAGTCTAAATGACATGTAACTGTACTCAATCTCACTTAAATCTTCGTAAACAACGCCTTTTGTGAGCTGCAAATATTGACCGTTGCTTAGAGGCTGTTGATTCATATTTAAGTAAATTCGGCTAAGGGAAATTTTGAGGATTTTTTTTGAGTGGTCTTCGTGTTTTTACAGTACAGTCAAACATGCGCAAGTGAGCACATAAATAAAACGCACACCCTGTTTAAACAGCCAATAAGTAGAGGCTTACAGGGAAGTCTGCATGGGCTTGTCCAACATACTGTGATGCCTCCGTCAATATGATTATATAATTATTATTACATAATGTATTATTACTAGAAGTGTACAATATTACAATTTTACATGTATACATGTAATCTTTATTTTCATGAAGAGGGCATGGATTGCTTCCAACTTCGTCCACACGTCATCAGCTTCCTCGTGCAGCTCGGGTTCCACGAGTTCCGGTAGTTTTGCTTCCGGTCCGGTGTCACAAGCTTGCATGCAGTGTATCTGTCAGGTAAATTAATGTTTGGGTGTAAATAAATCATGTGACTTAGACCTATGCTCTAGCACAAGTATACTACATGTAACACGAAAAAGAAACGCAGGGTAGAGTTGAGAGATGATTCAATAACTATTACAATCAACATGTTTAAGTAAGAAAGAAGATTAGCCCATTTAGAACAAACTACAGTAAAACCTCGTTATCTTGAGGACCCATCGGGATAAGCCAAATGCTCGAATTAAGCCAGGTGCTCGAAATATCCGAAGTTTATATGATGAATTATTGTTATGCCTAAGTGTAATTGTGTTTATGATGAAAGAGGATCAATTCATTTAGAACAAACTACAACAAGAGCATATTGTTGATTTTATTTGCAGACTATACTCCCCATGATATCAGCATACTAACATACATCAAAATCACATTCTAACCATATATCTATTGGCAGTATTGTGATCTATATTCTTAAAACGCACGTCGCTGCATTCACGTTTGTTGTATTTTCTGAGTTGTTTAGCAAGTTAACCAACTTCTGCCGGGCAGATGCGCTGTTCTTGTGTAGCTTATGTAATACGACTAAATAACTGATGTGTGTACATTTTCAGCAAGAATCTGGATGTAAACCAATAGGTTGTCATTTTGACGTCAACTCGGATTCCTGTGGGTACTTCCAGATTAAACAGGGATACTGGACTGACTGTGGATCTCCCGGAACTAGTATGTAATCGTATGCGTGAACTGTCTCGTATTTTATGGGGGCATGCACAATGTTTACAGTTGAGAGCATAATCATTAGTAATTACTATTCTCTAAGCAAAAACAACTCTCGTTGCGGCGCTTTACCAAAGTTAATGAATGGGTACTTGAGAGGAACGAAAGCAGAGGCGCCTTGGCTGCCATCTGCACTGAGTGTAACAGCCAATGATTAGGGGTAAATGTACAGTCGGTTGATAGCGGACCCGACCGCTGCGTCACTGTATTCTTACCCTGACAGGACTATACATCCACGCAACTTATAAAAATCAATAAAACCGCCGGTTTAGAATGAGAAGGTCGTAAGTTTACTTATAGTCCAGTCAGGGTAAGAATACAGTGACGCAGCGGTCGGGTCCACTAAAACGGTGTTAAACTAGTTATAAAGGCTTAAACAGACAGCCATAATTTCAATGCTAAACTAACAAACTTTATTCGCACTACCTATTCAGACAATGATTGTACTCTTCTGTGTACACATAAACGTCCACGTCACTGTCACCAGATCCTAACTGGAGTATACCGAATAAGACTCAAGCATATTTTGTCTAGCGTTCTTAGCCAAACATTACGTGACATACCTCGTGCTATGTCCACACTGTATTTGCTACATGACGTGATATGTCCACACTGTATTTGCTACATGACGTGATATGTCCACACTGTACTTGCTACATGACGTGATATGTCCACACTGTATTTGCTACATGACGTGGTATGTCCACACTGTACTTGCTATATGTATTGTTATTCAGGTTGGAAACAGTGCGCTGATGATCTGCACTGTGCCTCCTTATGTGTACAGAACTACATGAAGAGATATGCCTCTCATTATCATTGTCCAGCAACATGTGAAGGGTATGCACGTGAACACAATGGTGGCCCTAATGGTTGTCATCATTCAAGCACTGTAGGCTACTGGCATGGTGTACAAAGTCATTCTGGATGTAGTCATGTTGTCTAAATAAATACATACATCTACTACTAGTAGTATATTCATATCTAGTTGGGTTTTTTTTGCGTTCGACTGTGATAGTCGTAGTGTGTGATCATTTGGTTTTGTGCCTGCCTAATTGGCTTTGAGTGAGAGTTAGTTTATGATAAGTTAGACAAACTCAAACCAACACACCATAGATACCCTTACAGAAATACACTACATGTAGTATGTTTTAAAGTGTGAAAGCACCTTGTCTGTTTCTGTCAGAACTTTGCTCCAAGTCTTCAGACTCTTGTAATTGCCTGAAATAAATACCGTTCTCTGCAATAATAACAGGATGTTTATATATGTACTTTATGTACATGTTAAAGATGATTGTGTATACTTCATATGCATGCATACATCTGCATCAGGATCACTATGGTACAGACGCTGCATTTTCTGGAGGAAGAAGATAATTTTATTTAATTTTGTCCATAGAATGTAGGTTTATTCTATGTTGTATACGATGTTGTTTTAGGCATAGGATGGCATCCATAGACTGTAGGTTTATTCTATGTTATATAGTGTTGTTATATAGAAATGTTAGGGCGGCATCCGTATAATGTAGGTTTATTCAATATTGCATACAATGTAGTTTTAGACAGTTGTTAACGACGGCATCAATAGAATGTAGGTGTAATGCATGTTGGATATAGTGTTGTTATAGGTACATTAGGGCGGCATCCATAGAAGTTAAGTTTATTCTCAAAATGAAGTGAATTAAGTATTTCATCCATCTAAAGTCAATCTGATCATCTTTCTAATACATGTATTCAACATTATACTATCTCCTATCCGACAAGTGTAATCCGATAGCTGACGGAAGGAATCACTATATAACATAGAATAAACCTACACTATATGGATACTACCGTAACCAACGGTAACTGTATTATTAATAAAGAGTAAACATAACTATTTTTTTTATAAAATTTATAATATCTAAGATAACATAAATTTTGTAAAAGAATATTTACTCTTTATCAATGATACGGTTCCATCACCAATAAGGAGATAATCTCTACCACGGACTCTGTCAAGCCCTTCACGTGTGGAATATGAGTCAAAAGCAAATAAGGACTTCCTGATACCGATACTACATTATAGGTTCTACGATGGTAACGGGGTGGGGGTGGGTCATACATACATGTTTTGTATTTTATTTGTCAAAACATTATGCGTTAAATAAAATAATCACTATGTGATGTGCCACCGTAAGGCTCACAAGACTGAGAAAAATGTTGAAAAAAAAGTAAAAAAGCCAATAACCATTTCATGCGTTTGGAATATGAGTAAATATTGTTTTTTTATTTACAGTGCTGCATAAACGGCTTATTTTCACTACTGGCTGACATTTGACGGATAAGTAGATCACTTGCTTTTTTTGCATTGGAACATTTTCGGACATAAAATGTATGGGTACTACATGCTGAAACGTCCTTTAAAATTGTATTAACAGAAATTTGGGTACACATTTGAACATAATTAAGACATTGGTTTCTGTTGATCAAAGGTAGTGACTCAAGTCTGGATAGTAGTTCTTTATACAGTACAACCTCTGTATAGCAACACCCATTGGGAGCTGCAAATATTGGTCGTTGTTTAGAGGTTGTTGCTCTGAAGATGTTAAATTTATAGTAAATATAGCCTTAGGTAAATTTTGAAGGTGATGTTATAGTGAGATTGTTGCCTTACAGAGGGCTTCGCTCTGGAGAGGTCGCACTGTATATTTACGTATAAATAATGTATGTATTTATGATTCCATATAGTATAACGTCGTCATTGAGATTTACGACACAACAGTAACAAAATGTTATCAATCTTGTACGGAGTCATTTCCCTTATTTTCACAATAGTCACTTTATATGGTGTATCTGAATTTAATGTTACACCCACGACTGTTTTGTTCAATCCATTGATCCATCTCTTCATTCATGTTCACTGTAAAATGGTTCTTCCAATCACCAACTTCACCTGTATAAAGCAGAATAAATTATCATGTTACTTTTCATAAAGAGGACATGCAAACATTTTACCAGACTTGGACGATAATACATTACTTCGTAGCAACCGAAGAGAACCGAATAGTGGATGATTTTACGGAGATAGCGTCAATACTAGTATTTATAAGATTCGAGATTTTAAGGACGCATATGCAGCAGGTTTGGTTTTTTTCCAATAATTGCATTTGTTCAAAATTTATAATTATATGTACACACCATCATTAATAGAATTATGTAACAAATCATCGGTCACCATGCTTGTTTAAGAAATATATCATTATCAGCTTTTGAACATGCTAAATTGAAGACATATAGCCCGCCGATGATAATAATAGTCTTTATTTACATTACAAATAAAAATTAATCGCATTTTCGAAGTTCATTTTTGTTTTATCTTGTGCATATTCACTTTTAATGACGTGCTCTTAAATCTACACTGATAACAAACAATCAGTCGACTGTGCAGTGTTTATGTTATGTATGTTTATTTATTGATACGTCTGTAGTTATCTCGGGCGAGCTTTACCGGTATGGCAGTTTTGCATTTATAAACATACTATGTTAAGCTGCTAGTTCAATACCTAAACTAATATACCAATATCGACATAATGCATACCGGCAAGATAACACAATAAGTATGACTGGTAAAGCGAAGTACCTTTCCTATACAGGACGCCGGTTTGTTCTTGCAACATACCCTCCTTGACTTTAACCTCGGCGTCCGCTTTCTTCAGATTTTTAAAGTCGCAAGCCTCGGCGATTTCTTCAATAAGTTTAGCGTCTCTATTGGTTCCCAGAAACTTGTCAAGCTTTGTTATTTCTCTCACTGGGTCCTAAAAATGTAAAAAAATCGTTGGATAAACCATCGATGTTGTCGATATATCCCCCAGGAAAATGCTAGTCATTTTAGATTTTTAGAGGAAAGTGCGTGTTGCAGCAGTTGCTCAAATAAAGGATGCGTTGTATCTTATTCCGAGCTTAGGCTAGTGTAGGTACACGGGACCACGCCGTTTTTTAAGTCTAATCAGAAAGACAATAAATAAAATTAAACGGGGGGGGGGCAAAGTAATGATCCCTTGATTGATTACAATTTAAATCTTATGTACATATACGTAACATGTACCGTGGTGCTACTGTCATACCTAAGATGTTCATATAGTTGTAGGTCTAAAGGTCTCACAGACATGTAGGTCTAAGCATTACCCTTGCTCGGTTGAGCCGCCAGCTATTTAAATCATGGTTATCATAGGCCCATCTATGTCTGGTACCCATCGGTGGATACTGCGTGCTCAAAGAATAGGTGTCTCAATAGTCAAAATTATCTGGCCCTTTCTGTGATAACACTTTAATAAACAAAGTGTTTACCTTTTATTATATACAAAATGTATGTACGTAAGTATAGTAATAACATACCTCTTTGATGTCTTCATAGAAGATGTTGATAATTTGGTCAGGATAGGATCCAGTAAAATGTTGCCATTCCTTTATATAGGTAAAGAATGGAGTGGGTAAATCTGGAAAGATATAATATAGTCCAGTCAGGGTAAGAATCCAGTGACGCTGCGGTCGAACCCACTATTACGGTGTAAAACCAATTATAAATGATTATAAAAACAACTATATATAAGTCCAATGCTAAACTAACATACTATATTCGCACTACTAATTCAGACAATGGTAGTAATCTTCTGTGTACGCATAAACTGTACAAGTCTAAATAAACTGATTCTGATTCTGATTCATAAACGGCTACGTCACTGTCACCAGATCCTAACTGGATTATATCTAGATCGTTGTATTGTAACAACACTTCAGCAACTATAGATCAAGTCCCAGCTACCATTGGTCAAGTCCAAGCTACCATAGATCAAGTCCAAGCTACCATAGATCAAGTCCAAGCTACCATAAATCAAGTCCAAGCTACCATAGATCAAGTCCAAGCTACCATAGATCAAGTCCCAGCTACCGAACGTCTTCATAAGAATTCATGTCAAATCCACGAAATATAATTTCACGAAAATAGGTGATTTTACAAAGTGATTAAGTGTGTGGTATAAAACGAGGGGTGATCCAGAAGTACATGTATGTGGACTTTTGCACTAATTCAAAAACCGTTATACATGTACATACAATTAAAAAAATGTGGACAATGTAATAGTGATATTTATTGCACCAAGTATACCAAATTTCATTCGGACATGATCATAAATGACGTAAATACAATGTACAGCATCTGCAAGAGTGTATGGTTACGAATCGCGGGGTAGCTCAGAAATGACGTACGACTCACTTCATGTCGTGTCATTATAGTCGCACGCCGCAAACCTATAGTCCCCTACGGTTGAAAACCGGTAGTGGACTAACAAATACATCAATTTAATATCAATTTAATAAACATACTTACTTAGCCCATACTTTCCAAGTGCAAATGACAAAAACGTTTTAAAATCCTTATATGCAGGGTGGCTTGTTTCTGCTTTAAAATGATGGTACATGGATACGTAAGCATCTTTTGGATTTCTCATTACGTTGACTATTTTCACCTTCTTCTGAAAGATCTCCCTGGGGACAAGGTCTATTGGTAGGTGCCCATTTAAGATTCTAGGCGAAGGTCTCGTATCCATGGAAACTACCGGCTCGAAATCTAGGAACACAGTTTCCTTATTACATTTTTCGTGCTCTGCACTTCCACGTTTCAGCATAGTCATAAATTCCCAAACCCAATGCGTTCCTGCAGAAATAAAACTATTCCAGATTAGGCTTCCATATATTACGGGCTTCGGTATAATTTATGACTTTAAAATGTTGAAAATTGAGTCGATTCGTGGAATCCATTATTTTAAAAATAATTACAACCATACACAAAGTTGGTGTGACTCGATAGTCCCCGTGTAAATGTTCAAAATACTGTTGTTGGGCTTTGAACCATACCAAATACAAACATAATAATACTAATGTATACATTAATTTGTAATTGAATGGAAGTGATTGAAAAATTCAAAATCTTCGTAACTTTACTAGATCATCGTCTATTCAATTAAGCATGTGTGGTTAAAATAAACGAAATTGTTACTTCTTACTAGCTGCATATCACTACAGCTCGAGATATTCGCTAAAATATCATCTTTGACCGAGAATTGTTTCTATCTATCTTCCATTAAAGTCAAACCCCTTGCGGGGACGTAGACATTTGTCTAGGCAGACTTAAAACTAAGAGAAAGAGTGGTGATACAAGGAATCCGGGTGCGTTACTTTGAATAGACTCCGGGGGAAGTTGGTCCTTTAACGTGCTCAGTGTATAGCACCGATACACGCGAGACTACCTTTGGGTTTCCAACCAGTTTCGTCTCTTGTTGGGTGAAAAGCGTTTCATAAATGATCAAGTGCCCCGGTCGAGATTCGGACCAGGGACCTCTTGATCAGTAGTTAAGCGCGTTACCACTCGACCACTGTGCCACTTCTAAGCATGTTATAGTCCTAGAAAATTAATCTGGTCCTCGGCCATCCTATTAGCATAATTTAAAAGTTGATTTCAATGATTGTCAATAATTTAAAATCGCCGTTTGCTTTCATAAACGGAGCCTACTATGAAAATGTACAACACATACTACACGTACTATATTTAAACACTAATCGACATGTAAATAATTGATAGATTCTGCATATAAGCTTGTAATATATTCAAGCATAAAGGACGAGCATCAGGTTAATTTGTTTCGTCTATTCAGTAGTTCGATTACATTACCCACCACATTTCGGATAAGTTGTAAGATATAAGTCCTCGTCCCGAATGTTCATGCCTCGTACTTCATCTAGATGCCTCCCATAATCTTGACCATATGGTAAATAGGGTAACCAATCATATCTAAATACAAAGGCTTAGAATTTGAAGGTTGTAACTACACAATCAATATTTTGAGTAAACAATAACAAACTGTCTGAAAATTACTCTTTACTTATGGAAAAACATGCTTCTTAAACTTCAGTTTGGTCACCATGATCACTTCCGATTTTCATGAACATAGGCTCATAAGAAGCGTCTTGATATGCTGATTTCAAATATTTATCAGTCTTATAAGGTCGTAAGTAGTACTTAAACGACCATCTTCGTGGATAGATCCAAAAGTAATGTCACTGATGCTATTAAATCGTCCACAATGGAAGAAAAACAACCACATTTTACACAAAGTTACATGAATTTATTTTGAACATGATTGCAAAGTTTCATTAAGATGCACTGAACAGTTGTTGAGATATTAGCATATACATGATGCATACAAACGCACATCACCGCAAGCCAGACGTCAACGACGTTACTTCCGTGGCGGGAAAAAAGATTAAATATACGTACATGCTTTATATAGAGGATATTACATGAGTGTCTTTCCATATTGAATTTATTAAACGAGTTGAATAAAATAATAAAATGCGAGGCTCTGCCGAGCATTTTATCGATTTTTTTCAACGAGTTTAATAAATTCAATGTGGAAAGTCACAAATGTAATGTTCTTTTTATCACATGTTAGCCTTTTCCGGGCGAAACATAAATAGCTACTTATTTTTCACTATAATAAACGCGCAACTTTGACGACGTCGCCTATCCTTTGAATGACGTAGCGTGAAAGCTTTATTACACTAGTGTATTATCAAAAATAAATAATGGCTTTATTACGCTACCGCGACGTCAAACATGTGATAAATACATGTACGCACGTAAACTTGTATGTAAATGACCTACGAACAGGAGATTCCCTTGATATGAAGGAATTCCGCCTTGACGCCATCTGGTGTTTCCACAATGACCTTTGCCATGTTTCCAACTTGGTGTGCACACTTTTGAATATAATGCACCTACTCGTATACTCCTAGATTCTAGAATAGATATGTTCTGTGCTGCTATTATTAGAGTCCTGGAAAACAAAGTGAAAACACGTAAACTTATACAGTTTATGGAGGTGACATTAAATATTGAGTTATTAAACAACGAGCAGGATGTGAAAAATCAGTATCAAAGTTACAGAGAGGGGACGAGGGTTCGGACCCCTGACATTTTTGCAACTTTTTGTGGTGGTCTTTAGGCTGTGCTATCGATTTGGACCCTATGAGAAAAATAGCTGGTCGAACTGTCCACTGAAAAGCCTTTCTATACATGTACTTGTTTCTGTAGCTACAACAAATTAAGTCCCACGTTTTATGTTTATAAATTGTACTGAAATTTAAAAAAGGACATGATTGTTCTAAGTAACAACCTGTATACATGCATTTGATCATTCCCTCAAAGCACCCAATTTCAGAAAATGCGTCGTGTCCTCAAAAGGCTGACATTGAAGTGTTTTGTTTGCACATCTTGTTAATCGAGTCTACAAGGCACATAAACAACGCAATAGGAGAAAACCATGTACATGTATCAATAACAATCTGTTCATTAAAGAGTAGTTTGAACAATTTGAGATGGAAACACATAAAGCAGACGTTGTACTTTACTAAAGTAGAACTGTTAAAAAAAAGCAACGTATAGTACACTTACCTGGTATGTTTTTTATACTGATCGTTCACAAAAGTCCCAATATACCCGGTACCTCAACAAAACCCGTTGTTCACATTTACAAGCCCTGGTATACCTTGAATTTTACCCTTATTTAGAACATCAACACGACCCGTCCGCACGTAAACATTAAGTATGTACAAAACTGTCCCCGATTTAAAATTGAAGTACATGTAGAAAGAAATTGTGATATGTATTCGTCTTAGATATGGGTGTGTATAATATACTGTTTCGTCCTAGATTAACACTTAGTCTAGTTTTTGCCTGACGAGTTGGCTTAAATTTAGGTGAACTCCTTGAGGTTAAGGTAACGGAGTATAATGTATAGTGAGATTGAGCATGTTTCTTTCAAAAGCATTTTATTCTTAAAATTGAAATGTGTTGGATACAATGAGCAAAGTATTTTGATGCACTATATTTATTCTTGAAGTTAAACAAAAATAAATATCAATAAAATGAATTTATTGAAGCATGACAGCACTTTCATTACAAATCTTGCTCGTTCACAAACAAAGTCAACATGACACTAAGAGTCAAAGTTTGTTGTTGGAGACATAGTCAATAGTATAAGCAACAAAATCTTATACAGACATAATTATGAAACATATTTATGAACTTGTATCATGCAAAACTTCAAGGACCTTGCAAACCGAAAGTAGAAACATGATGCTTCTTGAATATCTTTTAAAAGATAGATTTTTCAGTCAAAAACTAAATAAGAGTTTGTTCCCTAGCTAGATAGATAGATAGATAGATTCTTTTATTTCCTCCATATATCGAGAGCAGCATAACATATTTACAATACAATAATAACAACACACAAATTAACATACATGAGTATGTAACAAATACATCAAATTCAATAAGATACATAACTAGCTTATTAAATGCATTTTTCACATCATGTACGTATAAGCAAGGTTATATACAAACAACTGATGGAAATGCGCCCATAAATAATGGCACATACAGTCTCTCATAAGCATACTATTATGTTTATCATGAGCTACATATACTAGTAGAGCAATTGTTCCTAACGCACAAACATGTTCCTAAACATATGATTTAGTATTCTCAGTAATACAAATTTAGCTTTCCTAGATTCCTTGAATGCTAATGTCAATACCATATCAACCTGAATATCTCTAGGTTGTTTAATCCAATGAGCATAAAATGATGTATTTTCATTGTCTATTATGTAGTCCCATATCTTTTGTCTTAATATTGTCATATTTGGGCAAAACTTCAAAAGGTGATTCCCATTTTATACTTTTTAACCAAGGATAAAAGGCAAATTACCTATTACTAGATTATTTCAGGTTGAAAATTATGAATATGGTCTGAATTATTGGGGGGGGCCTGGCCCCCCCTGGCCCCCCTTCTCCTACGCCCATGCGTTCACGTGCGTTCTCCAGATTATACAACAATAGTATGTAGGCATTATAAAAACGTTTTCTAACATCGATAGACAAATAACATTTGATTCGGGACAGAAGATACAAATGAGAGGCACATTTTCTTAGAACCGATGCAACGTGATTGTCCCATGATAATGTACTAGTATTTATCACACCAAGTAATTTTTCACAATTAGAAACATCAATATTGGAGTCTTGAAAAGGAATAACAGGTAGGTTATAATGGATTTGGCGATATTTGTATTTAGAAGCTATAAACATAGCCTTAGTTTTAGTAGTGTTGATCAACATTTGGTTTTGTTTACACCATTTATCTACGTGTTGAAGATCAGAAGTTAGGGAACAAGCACTGTTTTCTAGATTTTTATCATGGGCAGATAAGGTAGTATCATCTGCAAAAAATCAGCTGTAGTATTTGATAGTACCAGTGGTAAGTCATGGATATAAATAAGAAACAGTATTGGACAGAGAACAGAACATTGAGGTACACCAGATACAACATGACCAGGATCTAAAGTTTGGCAAGCATCCCGACCACTTTAGATGAAGGTTATTTTGCATTTATTTCATAAGATTATAGGCAAGCTAATACAGAAGAACCGCTTACTAAAACGGTGCTCATCTTCAATTATACACACTTTTCAAAAACAAATTATCGCAAAAACTGGATACAACGTATTCAAAACGTTGATTTATTTTGTTACCTCTCTTGGTTTTCAACATTTCCGAAATCACTTAAGTGTTAATAAAACAATTCTAGCCGAGCAACTGCCATGAAATTTAGGATGAAACAAATATAACATTTTTAGATTTCATAATGATAGAATGACCGCACTAGCGCTTGTGTTACTTTTCAGAGGCGATATTTTGGTAATAGTTTTAGTTGTTATACGCTCATCTAACCATGTCGTTGTTTTTGTCGCCACTCCTGTGTGAATAGCCCTGTAGTATGGTAAGGGCCTGTCCATGTTTATGTCCTGTTTTTATTTTTCAGTATATTTTCAACATGTATGCATTTGTAACGGCTCGAGTGCGATATATTTTGACATAAGCTTGCTACTGGAGAAAACAATATGTGATTAATTGCAATTTTGGAAAAGTTATGCCCATAGCTTAATTCCATGGAGGAAATTTCATCTTTTGGGGTTGCATGTCATGCAGGGACACTGGTATAGTTAGTTAAGTGCAAGACAGGTTGATTTGCAATGATTACACGGGCATTTCAAGAGACTGTGTAATGACATCGGCCAGCCTCCCGCGGGTCTTGAGATTGGTTCCATGCCATCTAGCCAACAGGGTGAAGGGATTGAAATAGAAACATTACCTTATGGGGTTAGAAGGGTAACCACAGTCATCAGACTTAAATTCCATAGAAATTGCGTGGTTTGACAATGAGTTTCTGCTTAAGTGCCAGAATCCTGGAAGCAGACAGACCAAGGAAGTCAATGCCCTTGAAACTTGGAGGAATAACAGTTTAGAAACATGCAAACAACTGGTAATGTCAATATGAAGATAGAGAGTGACAGAAATTTAATTGATTCGATGATCGAACCATTATTTATTGCTCAAACACTTGGGTGTCGGAACTTTATGGATAATGTTGTTTTCCTAATGATTTTCATTCAAAACCTTTAGAAATGATTGATTTTCATCTTTTTTGCATTTGGATGATACTATGATATTATGCAACTGCAAGAAAATTGGTAAATTGGTAAATTTTACATGGGTATTAGTCAATTAAAGCAGATCAAATAATTTGAGAAGTGTGAAGGAACTTTTGGAGGGTAGTGTATATAGTTCCTATTGTATGTTTTCATAAGGGACAATTATTACCGAGTCACTCCCAGGTGTATGATTTGCTCTTTAATAAGTTTTCCTTCTTGATTTAATTGTACATGGCAGTAATTCTATACCCCATACAGTAGTACATCTCGTGGGCAACGCTTCATCTAGGAATGGAGGGGAGGGACAAATCTTCATCTTGGGGGTAAATATTCATCTCTGGAGTAAATCTTCATATCGGGAGTAAATCTTCATCTTAGGAGTAAATCTGCATCTCGGGGGTAAATCTTCATCTCTGGAGTAAATCATCATATCAGGGGCAACTCTTCATCTCGAGAGTAAATCTTCATCTCGAGAGTAAATCTTCATCTCGGGGGTAAGTCTTCATCTCGGGAGTAAATCTTTATCTATGAGTAACTTTCAGGAGTAAATCTTCATATCAGGGGCAACTCTTCATCTAGATGAAGATCACCCCACCAATTCTTCACTACTCTTATAGACACAACCACAGGAACTTGCATTTATAATTTGAAAAAAAAAAAAATTCACTAGGCCTACTGTACTATTAAAATATAGACAGGAGTGCAATGCGATTGTATCCCACAAACTATTCTACGTCGACGCCATTTCAAAACTCCACAATTATTGGCTATAAAAGCCGATATTAGACGATTATTGGTACCGATCAGTTGAGGTGCGGATGTATTCTGTATAGTTATTAGCCCCTTTAACTGCCTAGATCATATGTTTTAACTGTCAAGTTGGTATAGAGAAAATATTTGTATTAGAAGAGTTCGTGGGATACAATCGCATTGCACTCCTGTCTATATTTTAATAGTAGATCTACAGTAGGGCTAGTGAAAAAAAAAATGTTTCAATTTTTTTTTCATTTTTTTTTCAAATTATAAATGCAAGTTCCTGTGATACAACTAACAGAGGAAGTTCATGTCCAGTGTTTGAGCAATGGTTGCCCTACTTTCAATCATCTCAACTCGGTAAAATATGGATGAAATGTATTATAAATAACAGAGAAATCGAAAATGTGTTGCAAATGTATATTCATTAACAGAGAATAATTTCGATACATTGTAACCATTTCATTTTAACATTCCAAATCAATTTTAAGAATCAATTTGTACCATGACTTACATCAAGATCAAACCAAGTCTGACTAAATTAAACATTCTTCAACAGGTCCAATTTACGTCACTTATAATTCATAATATGATTATTTTGATTAAGTAACCACTTGTTTAAAGCAGACAATGCCATACAGTCAAAATCAGCAATTCTCATTTTAAATGCATGCATAGAGTAAATCACTTGATTTTTGTTTGATCTTTAATTGGCTTATTTCTAGGGATTCACAGATGATGGTTCCAGGAAAGGTCTTCATGTTATCAAAGACCTAAATATACACAGATTGAGCATTCAATTGAAAAAGGAAAGAAAATATCACACAGCAGATTCTGATATTTTGCATGAACGCTTTTGTTTGTCGTCCTTTTTTAATAACCAATATCTCATTTTTAAGAGCTTAGTTTCTTCTACCATAACTTATTTTTGTCTGTCTCATATAGAATTAAAAAAATTATTGTTTGAATGAGACAAACTGGTTATGTTCTGATAAAATAAGAATTTCCATTAAAATGAGAGCGGGTCTGGCTCTTTGCTAACACCTGTTTTATTTCTTGACTGATTTCAATAAATGAGGTATTATTATAATAACTCTATTGCATAAACTGATTAGTTTTTGCCTATGTACATTAAAACATGAGATATAAGGTATTAAGAACAAACAAGCTTTCACGAGATTTCAGAAGACTGTCATGAGATATTGAGAGATTTGGTACATTTTTCCAATCTTTGTATATTAAGTCTTTGACGTTATTGAAATACATTTATGTGGATTTCAGGATTTGCAAGAACCTATTTGTGAGTAAAAGAGAAAATAAACACCAAACATACCGTACTCATTCATAATACAAAGTTAGCACACTTGAATTGAGAGATATAAGTGACTTATAAATTACCTCCATTGTCAGTTTAAACTGAAAGTAGAAAAGTATCCAGGTCAATACCTCATTCTACATTACCAATGACACACAAATCTGTTGATTAATTCCTCAAACTGCCACTCAACCTCTCCTGAACAGCCCTCCATACAGCAACAACCTTGTTGTTGAAGTTGTTATGTAGATTCTGCCCTTAAACTGGCACACTTCTCTTAAGCAAAATAATAAAATTTTTCGGAACTTACAGTACATGTAACTATTTACTATACATGTTAACCCTCAAGAGCAACAACCTCTGTACAACAACCTAATTTGGTGTTGCTCAAACGGTGTTGCCCTAGAGAGGTTGTACTCGTATCATACTATAATAACATTATCATAGCCTGACAGCAGCTCGAAGTTTTGCAGATCGACTACGAGGATTCACGTCAATCTCGTCTGTTGAAGGCACCACAACTTTCTTATACTGCTTCTCCCAGCGGTGTATAACAATATCCTCAATCTCTTCCATGGTATAAACCCGTGACTTGTCCATTAATCGCTGCCTCTGTATAATAGATAGACTACTTTTTTCGTCCATGTGAATACTATGAAAGTGACGTTTTACAATCCTATCCTCGAGAGAATGAAATGATATCACGACACAAATCCCATTAGGTCGTAGATATCGGTATGCTATTTCCAGAGCACTGTTTATTTCATTCAGTTCGTTATTGACAAAGATGCGTAAAGCTTGAAATATCCTTGTCGCAGGATGGGAGTATCTACCTAAACTGTCCAGCCCGTATGCCCTGAAAATCAGGAAATAAACATTAACAGTAACATGTACATAGATAGATAGTGAGAGACTAAAGTGAAAGGCAAGGTTTAGGTATGGCTCTTTTGCTTGGGTTTCCTTGTACAAGGGAAGTTCCAGAACTGCTGAGTTAGTTCCAGAACAGGTCGGCTTTATAAGTTTCAGAATAGGTTCGACCCTGCTGAGTAAGTTTCAGAATGGGTTGGCCAATTAAGATTCAGAATGGGTTGGCCAATTAAGTTTCAGAACTGGTTTGACCCGGCTGTGTAAGTTTCAGAACGGGTTGGATTAGTTAGTTCCAGAACTGGTTAGCCTATTAAGTTTCAGGACTGGTTGGCCAAGTTAGTCCAGGACTGGATGGCAGAATAAGTTCCAGAACTGGTCAACTGAGTAAGATTTAGAACGGGTTGAAGAGTTAATTCCAGAACTGGATGGCAGAGTTAGTTCCAGGACTGGTTGGCAGAGTTAGTTCCAGAGCTGGTTGGCAGAGTTAATTCCAGAACTGGTTGGCAGAGTAAGTTCCAGAACTGGTTGGCAGAGTTAGTTTCAGAACTGGATGGAAGAGTAAGTTCCAGAACTGGTTGGCAGAGTAAGTTTCAGAACTGGTTGGCAGAGTAAGTTCCAGAACTGGTTGGCAGAGTAAGTTCCAGAACTGGTTGGCAGAGTGAGTTTACGGACTGGTTGGCCAAGTTAGTTCCAGGACTGGATGGCAGAGTTAGTTCCAGAACTGGTTGGCAGAGTAAGATTCAGAATGGGTTGAAGAGTTAGTTCCAGAACTGGTTGGCAGAGTAAGTTCCAGAACTGGTTGGCAGAGTAAGTTCCAGAACTGGTTGGCAGAGTAAGTTCCAGAACTGGTTGGCAGAGTAAGTTCCAGAACTGGTTGGCAGAGTAAGTTCCAGAACTGGATGGCAGAGTAAGTTCCAGAACTGGATGGCAGAGTAAGTTCCAGAACTGGATGGCAGAGTAAGTTCCAGGACTGGATGGCAGAGTAAGTTCCAGAACTGGTTGGCAGAGTAAGTTTCAGAACTGGTTGGCAGAGTAAGTTCCAGAACTGGTTGGCAGAGTAAGTTCCAGAACTGGTTGGCAGAGTGAGTTTCAGGACTGGTTGGCCAAGTTAGTTCCAGGACTGGATGGCAGAGTTAGTTCCAGAACTGGTTGGCAGAGTAAGATTCAGAATGGGTTGAAGAGTTAGTTCCAGAACTGGTTGGCAGAGTAAGTTCCAGAACTGGTTGGCAGAGTAAGTTCCAGAACTGGTTGGCAGAGTAAGTTCCAGAACTGGTTGGCAGAGTAAGTTCCAGAACTGGATGGCAGAGTAAGTTCCAGAACTGGATGGCAGAGTAAGTTCCAGAACTGGATGGCAGAGTAAGTTCCAGGACTGGATGGCAGAGTAAGTTCCAGAACTGGTTGGCAGAGTAAGTTCCAGAACTGGTTGGCAGAGTAAGTTCCAGAACTGGTTGGAAGAGTTAGTTTCAGAACTGGATGGAAGAGTAAGTTTCAGAACTGGATGGAAGAGTAAGTTTCAGAACTGGTTGAGCAAATATCAGGATATTGTGACTGTATTATAGTAATACTGTTTACAATTCTAAAATGAACAACCTCTGTTGTAAAATATGTATTCCCTATACATTCAATGTCATAGCGACCATCATCTTTGTAACATGACCTCCCTGAATACCTAATACCAAGTTTAAGGTGCTTTAAAGGCGAAACCATTATTAGTTATTTATTGGTAGACCTGGCAGTGTTTATATTATGCATGTTTTGTTTATTGATAGGTCTTGAGTTATCTCATGTTTTCATTGTTGTTGTTTATTATGTTGTTTGTTAATCTGTTTTTCTTTTTCAGTGGACCATATTGAAAATTGATATTACTTTCAAATATGTAATCCACAATAAAAAAATTATTATAATTATTATTATTATTATTGGAAACCATATGGTCTACCAACCAAATGACAGACAGACAGATGAGTGCAAGGCAATATAACATTATTTCTTTGGAAGTGGTGCGGCATAATAAAACCAGTTTTTATGCTGATTCTCTATGCAAAATACTAACCCCTCACACACACTCTCAACTATTGCAGCTAGGTCTCTGGTTGTGTGAATCTTTCCAAATGCTGACCTAGCCTCAACAATGGCACATGCAAGTTTTTTGGATCTTTTATCTTCCCCATACTTCTTGAATATCAATGCTAAGTCAGCTTCATCCAGATTGTTGACTACGTCAGCTGCTGTAGGTTGATCAGGAAGTCTGTAATAATGTATCCGTGTTTTAAATATTTAAAGTACAATCATGTACAAATTGATGTTTATTTACAATTTTCAAGAACTTAAATAAACAAGTCAATGAGAATTGCAAGCAGTACAAAAGTCCCCAACAAGTTTGAAGCCATGACCTTTAAATTTATGTTCAATTTTTCTGTTGCCATAGCAACCACAATTTTTGTCAAAATAAAAAATATTACGATGAGCATAATTTCCTTGATGGCACATACCCACATACCAAGTTTCATACTATAGCTTGGAAACCCGATGAGTTATGACAAACAGACAGACGGACGGACGGAAAAAACGGCAGGGGACTAACAATGAAACTAAAACGCTGAGTTTACAACTTTTTCAATGAGAATAAAGAGAAATGTGGAAATTCAGCAAAAATTATTAAAGCTATGAAACTGTTTTATCAAAGCTGTTATTCCCTATAATGCTTGAACAACAATAAACAGAGGGCAAATAAGGTTTGTACGACTTGTTTCAAATGGGTAAAACAATATGATATGAAGCTCTGTTTTTAATTATGTACATGTATATAATATGTCAAAGACCTAAATATACACAGATTGGATATGTAAAATAGCATGCAGCAGATCCTGTTATTTTGCATCAGAAAAATGTGTTTGGCATCCCTTTTCAAAGACCAATGTCTCTTATTGAAGAGCTAAGTGCCTTCTATTGTATAAGGTAACTTGTTTTTGTCTACATGCTATATAATTCAGAAAATTATTATTTAAATGAGGGAATTCAGGTATTTCCTGATAAACTTTGAATTTCCATTAAAATGATAATATATTGGTTTATTCCTTATCTGATTTCAATAAATATGGTATTATTGTAAAGCTGAATAATATATCTATTGCATAGAATTATAAGTTTTTGCCTGCGTTCACTAAAACAGGAGATACAAGGTTGTGAAAACTAACAGGATTTCGCAAGATTTCAGTAGATTGCTCCGAGATATTGTGAGATTCGGTGCATCATTCAAATCTTTGTATTTAGGTCTTTAAATACGTGTTTAATAAATGTCAAATGAAATGAACACAAATGTAAGATTCTATTAATATCACAAAACCTTAGAAAATGTTCATATTTATTCAAATTGATGATGTACTCTACATAGGTTTCAAGCATTAATTATTCCAACAATAAATATATATGACACCTTGACAACATTAGTTGTATCATGATGTCATGCACCAATCAAAGCATGGATTGGCTTATATCATGTCGTGGCTAATTGGGTTTACGGCACTCCAGAACAGAAATTAGTTCAATATATGATTAACTCGATAATATTTGACAGTAGTACAATGCAAGTACCTGTCGGCATCCATTCTCATATCTAAAGGACCATCCATACTGATACTGAATCCCCTATGTGCTTCATCAAACTGCATGGATGAAGAACCCAGGTCCATTAAGATACCATCAAGCTCACCAGGATGTATACCAATATCTGCTAACAGTTTGGGCACTTCAGAGAAACGTCCCAGTAAAGGTGTTACACGACCTGGTCTGAAAATTAAATGTAAGATTAATACTTTTGTTATTATTTTATTCAGGATGGGGTATCACACTCAGTCAGGATTATAGTATAGTCTTATGGTGACTAATCAGTTACATTGTCCTGACAAAGGTTCAGCCAGTCCTGTTGCTATGCTTCTATTAAAGGTAGGTCATCCGGAGCAGCATTTTGTTGTGGCTTAAGGATAACCCTACAGCCTTCCCAGAGTTTAGTTTATACTAATTTTTCAAGTTGGATAGTTGGATTGTTAAACAAAATGTTACAACTTATATTGATCATTTTCGGCATATCATTCCTAATGGTGAATCCATTGTCACAAGGGTATGAGAGACAGAAGTCAGCTTTCAATATTATGCTGCGGGTCTAGCACAGAAATTATTGGTACCATTCTTATTTCGTTCTTGGTATGCGTGACCTGGGATTAAACACGGGACCTACCACACTTAAAGGGGACACTCTACCACTAGGCCATCGAGGCTGACACATATTATTAACTTCAAAAGACATCAGAATATGGTATAACTTGAATGAATTCTGATTTGTATGAAACAAAGATGAACATATTTGAACAGACGATAAAGTCTGTCAAGGGAAACAACTCATCAAAATACTGTTTAAGTTGGATTGTTAAACAAAATCTTACAACTTATATTGATCATTCTCGGCACATCATTCCTAATGGTGAATCCATTGTCACAAGGGTATGAGAGACAGAAGTCAGCTTTCAATATTATGCTGAGGGTCCAGCACAGAAATTATTGGTACCATTCTTATTTCGTTCTTGGTATGCGTGACCTGGGATTGAACAAGGGACCTACCACACTTAAAGGGGACACTCTACCACTAGGCCATCGAGGCTGACACATGTTATTAACTTCAAAAGACATCAGAATATGGTATAACTGGAATGAATTCTGATTTGTATGAAACAAAGATGAACATATTTGAACAGACGATAAAGTCTGTCAAGGGAAACAACTCATCAAAATACTGTTTAAACTGTATCAGAATTAACACATCCTTGCAGCACTCTTGCAGCATTACTGTAACAGTAATAGTATGTATCAGTGTAGCTCAACCATGAGGAGCAAAATCAAAATTTATTCAAATTGATCCAAAACTGTTGTTCAATTTTAAAGGTTCATAGCTCTCAATCCTAAAAGGCCTTAGAGGCAACTCAAACCAAACATAAATCTCACATGTAAAACCTGGGTTACCTACCTTTGTTCAGCTAAATCACAAGCAATCTTATGAGCCATAGGATCTCTGTCTAGTGCATACACATGACAATCACTGATATTGTCTAAAATAGAACATGTATGACCTCCAGCACCAAATGTCATATCTAGAAAGTTCTGTAAATAGAAATATGCATAATTCAAACAAACAAGAAGTCAAACAAATATTATATTCATACTGTACAATCATAAATTTTCAATGTCAAAATTTCGTCTGAAGTAGTAAGCGAGGTTAAATATTTGCAAATTGAAACAAATACCTTCTATGTTTTACTTCTGACGTTTAATTTGATGAGTATACATTTTCACAAACTCAAAATCTTGAATATAGCAAAAATTAATCCCTCTGATTTTACATTTTTTTCGGTCTCTGAATCAGATTTTGTCAGTCGAGTGATACGCCCTGAACAAGTTTTAAAACAGTATTTTTCTACGTAAGGAATTATATGCATTATCTATAAAATAGAAAAATATATAATCTATTAAATCACTATTTGTGTGATTAATTGGCATTGAATTGTATGTATAAAGTTAAGGAGTTGATTGTCTAATGTATGTCTCCCCCTTAGTAAAGGATCTGCCAACATAACATGGCCAATTTGGGCATTTCAGACTCCTCCTTTTCAATAATATTTTGTTCCTGACTCATTCAAAGGTTTTAAGGGCAGGACTAACCTAGGTCGAGACAGAAGCTAAAGCCAAGAACAGAGCTGGATGGAGAAATCTTGTGGCGACCTTACGATCCAACTCGGATCCAGTAAATTAAGTAAGTAAATAACCCTGCAGGCAGGTTAACATAAAGTTAGTCGCTTACCATTGGGGAATTCATCAGTATTCAGAATGCACCCCTATTAAATTAGATCACAATTCCGACTGTGCATTATTTTCTTACCTTTCCAGCTACTTTAGTGAAGTATGACAACACTTCATCCTTTAACACAGGAATATGTAGAGGTTCATCAGCCACTTTGGTATCTGACTTTTCCGTGTGGCAATCATCAGCATCTTTTATTGATGATGTACAATAGTATCTCCTAGTTACTGTAACATGGGGAGATGAACAAAGTGTACATGTTCTAGGCATCTGAAGATTCTTTATCTGCACACAATGAAATCTCTTCACCAGTTTGAACATCAACACTCTGTAACTCTGACAAGGCATTTTAGTGTGTATCCAATGGACTCAGGTATCTGAAATACAGGTGAAAAACAAACATGATAAATTAGTCACAATACTTGGCAAGTCCAAAGTCAGAAATTTGGTACAGAAATTAAATACTTTGGACAGACCATTTAGCACTAGTGACCAAACTGTTTTAAAAAACATCAGGACCCCAATTTAATCCTTAATAGAGGCATGATAATGTTGATTATTATATTATATATAGTGTCATCTCTTAGACCAATTTAAAGGGCCAGTAATTTTTTATGACTTTTTTTGCAAGTATACTTTCTGAATCTAAACCACTGATTGTTTAACTAGCTTACGGCTCAACAACCATCCAGACTAATCAGAATGGACGTCTGCTTCACTCAAATTGACTAATGATTGAATTTATAGTAGATCAATAGCATTCGTTTGTTGATATTTTTTTGCATTCAAGTGAGACATTCGTTTTTCCTTTCAAGATTGGCATATGACATTTGACTACTAGGAAAGAGACGATTCTTTAACTCATTCCGAATATGACAATACGCCTGATATATAGCACAGTACGATATGCTACTTCTGGGTTTCCAGTTTATCTCTGATCGATGTGTTTCAGAAATGACCAAGTTTCCCATTGCCGAGATTCAAACTAGGGACATCTCCATCTGGAGTCAAGAGCATTAACCGCTAGACCATGTGCCAACGCTATAGATTTATATATGACTTTAGACCACCTGAGTGTAGGAAGACAGCAAATTAACATTTTATTTCAAATGAAGCCCTATTCCCATGACAATATAATCCAAAGTTGACTATATTCCAGAGACATCCATAGACATATAATGTATTATGGACATAATAGGACAAATCCTGTTTTCCAGAATGACAGAATAATTGTGCAACATTGTGGGAGGTGACTTTGAGATATTGAAAGCCGGGACACCGCGGGACTTCCATTATTAAATATAGAAGGATAAGCACCTGGGATCAGCAGATTTGATCACATATAGATAATATCTCTGAAAGATAAGAGATGTAAACGCTATACACAATTTTTAGCATTTATTTATTTAAACCGTAAAAGTAGAATCTAATATCTGCACTTTGTACGATAACATCGTACTGCTCTAAACTAAATATCTATTATCTGATTTATCAGAAGTCCCGGAATGGCAACTCTAAACGCCATGCATACATCATACTAGAATGACATTCACTGAATTCCACCAGACAGACGACGATGATAATTCAAAAATTGTAGTCGTAAATATTTAGTTAAATTAATAAAAAATAGAAATAACTTTGTTCAGAGAGATTATTCGATAATTTAAAGACAAACACTGAAAACCTTCTGATATGGTTCAAGCCTCAATTGAATAATACTGCCAAACAACACTGCGACAAGCGAACCACGCAAAGAATAAATCGAGAAGATTGTACCACACGAAACAAGCGTGTGTTTACATCCGCACCGGTTGGAGAGGCGACACCTAGCGGCCACTTATTTTATTGTAAAAAAATACAATTTTGACATTTTCCGATCTCGTTGGACATGAGTCACGTTGATATATCATAACAGACAAAATGGGTTCTTCAGGAAAAGCAGTTTGTTTTCGTGTTTTAACGGTTGTCTTTGGAATACTCCTCTGGGTAAGGGATTTGATTGACTGCATTATGCTAAAATATGCTGGCCAGACAGCATTTTTCTCTTTGTAGACTAATTATTGAAATCGAAAGTCTACCTGTGTTTCTTTTCATGTTCATTGTATTATGATTCACTCTTTAATAAATGTTTTACCATTATTTATTAGCAATGCATTGCTACTTATCTGCTTAGAATTGACGGTTGATTGTAATCACTAAATGTTTACAAGTGTGCAGCCAGGCAGCGACTAACTTGATCAATCCTATATATACCTCAAAAAAAGTAGAGCAGTGACTTGACACAGTACAGTGGTCCGTTTCACAAAATTCGTAAAAACTTTGTTTTTGTAAACTTACTTCGTACATAATTACGAGACATAACACAAACTGAAGTACAAAGTACCAAATTTTGTCTAGATGAAATTATTATTTATTTATGGTGACTTCGTAAAATTCTTTGTTTCGTATCTAAGCTACAGTACAGGTAGGTAAGTTGCTACGTAAATTCATAAACACTATACCTACGCCAGATCTAATCCATCATCAGATGACGTGCAACTAGTTTTTAAAATCTTGTTATGTGTTCTTTCTCTGAGTCTGATTCAGAAGCCGAGTGAAATTGAGTCGTATTTCGATTGAGAATAGCGCCACCATTGATAAAAAAACAGTACACTGGAATTACACATAACATAGACTGTGTGACTATTATGTCACATAGTGACATCTATTATGTCACATAGTGACATACATCACATTAAATTAATATTGCCCGATATTATTCCAAATCACTATTTTTAGCAATGCGTAAAATAAAAGGGAATGTTTGCAGCAGTACAAAACCAGCGTTTTGATTGGTTACATATGCAAAACACGGGCATATAAAAATATTTTCATATTAATTTTTATAAATTATAGCTTGAAAGGCATTTGCATAGACTGCCAGACTTGAAGAGATGAACGCTTTATATGCTGAAAACCTAATTCTCAACACTTTTTCCTGCATTTTGTTTGCTGGTTGAACAAAAAAAATCTTTATCCACATGAGACTGCTGTGCCAGTGTCACAAAGTGTGCCGTTATCATACAACCACCTTTTGATCTGTGTGGATGCCTGCGATCACATTGACTGAGTGTTTAGTTTAATTTGATTTTTGGGCAGATTGAATTGGGCAACCAAATGTTTGTGCAACTAATGAGATCTATGCAGGCCTGTAAGTATATAATGATCAAAGTTTTATAATTGACTGTTAAATGCTGCAGTATTGATTGATATGAATGCGAATGGTCTCAACTTTAACACATTCGTATAACAGGTAGTGTCGCGTATTGAGGATTTTGGTCCATTTTATTTTGAAATTCCGGTTAAAAAGTTAAGTAAAAATACAAAATATATGCGCTCACAAGCCACGCTTCAATTTCTAAATATTAGACATATTCACTTGGAACAGTCCAAACTAACTTAATCACTTATAAGTCGTATTGACATATATGTTAAACTTATTTTGGTGTCACTGTGTCAGAGGTCAATATCACAGGAACTTCAAGGTAAAATTTGTTTCTGCTAAAAATCCTGAGAAGCTCTGGTTGCTGCAACTTCCAACTATTTACTATCTTGAGTCTTCATATAAATTATGATTGGCCCCTTTCAGAAAGTGATTCTCAGGGTTTTCATTATTAACTCATTACTGATCGCAATGTAAGTTATATTTGGTGATAAATTAAATTCATATATATGAATGTTTATTGTCACCAGGATGTTTTTCAAGACCGTACTGGAACAACGTGCTCTATATGAAAGTTGCCTCATTGTTTGTATGTGTTTCTTGATATTCAATCCATAATAATTCCTGGGAACCTACATGTAGGTATAAAGCCAATATTGAATAAAAACTATATGACTGAGTCTTATCAAGGCAAGAATAGATTAAAACCCTCTGCTCCCTAAAGTAACAGTTAAACCGTTCGTGCAATTATTTTGATTTTTGAATCCATTGCCTGTTTGTGATGGTCTATCGAAGTCTTTTGATTTTATAGAAAACTTGCAAGACTTTAAAGAAAACAATAAACTGTTTATCGAGCAAATAGAAGTGTGGGACTCATAAAAAGATCATTAGCTTACCTCAACAAGGAAACCTTATTGATACTATACAAGACATTAGTGCACTCTATACTGGATTATGGTTGCTCCATTTGGTACCCAACATTGAAAAAGGATATACGTGCAATTGAAAATGTTCAGCGCAGATTAACGAAAATTTACCAGAACTATCATTGCTATCATATGAAAACCGTCTCCGAGATCTTTATCTAACAACGTTACTATATAGACGAAATAGATACGACATGATTCTTACATACAAAATACTAGCGAAGGAAGGGGGTGTAAATCCTGAATCCATGTATGAACTATCAGAAACTTCTACTAGAGGCCACAGTAAGAAATTGTTGAAACCCAGAAGTGTTAAAACACTAAGACTATACTCATTTTGTGTCAGAACTGTTGATAAGTGGAATGCACTGCCAGAGGAATTAGTATCAGCTTCAAATGTGCTACAGTTTAAAACGCGCTTTGATAGACTACCGGGTATACAACGATATCAGACAGGACATCAGGGAAATCTATAATTAATACATGTGAGAAAAACACTAAATAAAAATAGGAAGAACATGTAAATTTGTATGCTAACGAAGACTGAAGCAGACGACGAGTTGTAAGGACCCAACACTTCTGCAATCTTCAATAAAGGCTCCATTGAATAAAGGCTTAAATCATTTGTTTTGACAATTTTATTGGGAATTTGAAAGCTATTCGCTACCATACATGTAGCGGCAGATAGTGGTACAATATAAGTGAAAAATGAAGAAGTTATGAACAATTTTCTGCACTGAGTGCATGATTTCTGGTTAATTCCAGATTATAAGACTGTTGATAAGTGGAATGCACTGCCAGAGGAATTAGTATCAACTTACTATCACGATAGTGTGAACTGGGGTTGCTATTGTAGCAGTTCTCTATCATTGATTCATTATCAGATCAGTGAGCTTTATATAGTTATAATACGATTACAATGAGTTTCTGTTTCCTGTTGATTGAGTTTAATGTGATGAATTATTGGCCCACTCTGTCTGTGTCTTAAGAACTTCTTAATTGTAAAAATGTCACTGAGTCATATAACTGTCAAACTGATTAAGATTATTTATTTTTATCTTATGATTTATATATGTGCATAATTCTTGCACAAAAATAATACACTGATCTCAAAATAGATAGACATGTGAAAGATTTCTGAAAATAAGTAAAGGCAATCATAATTGGTGTATTAACAAAAAAACATGATATGATTCCTATGGAAAGGGTCGGGTTCAAGAACCCAAAGTAGGAGCCAGGGCCCTTTTCCTGCCACTCATGGGTCAGATATTCAGAATCATTCAACATTCCCTTTCTTGTTACATGTAGTCCCCTACCTGTTTTTAACCGGAGGGGACTATAGGTTCGCCATCCGTCCGTCTGTCAAAAATTTGGATCCTAACATAACTCAAACAGTTTTCAAGCTAGGTTTATGAAATATGGTAAGTGGATAGGGGGCAATAAGGGGATTATGCACGTCTAAATATTTTTTTATTCTGACAAAAATTGTGGTTGCCATGGCAACAGAAATATTGAAAATAATCTATAATGGTCTGGCTTAAAACCGGTTGGGGACTTCTGTATTGTTTGTAATTCTTAGTGACTTGTTGAATTCTAGTTTCGCAGGAACCCTTGCCTTTCCCAACATCCCAAAAAAAGGTCATGTGAGTTTTTGGAAACCCTTGTACTGGCTGTCGAAACAGTGTTAGTAAGCTGTAAAATTTACCTTTAAATTGAAAGTAGTAAACAAACTATTTAATGCACAGTCCAGACAAGCCTGTGACTTTTATTTACCTAGACTGACTGACCCAACACTTCACACTTGTCAAATACATGTAAGGTCACCAACCAAGGTACAAATATACTTGTGTAATAAGCCTTAAGGCTAATTTTGTTTATTTAACTATATCAGTCTATTACTTTACTATGTATTATTTAAAGCATTATGACATGTATATATATGTACACAACAATGAAAGATCCATCTAAATCTATGTCTGAGTGATTGTCTTAATTAGGGTTTATTTATATTAAATTAATATACTAGTAGATAAAGATTTTTTGTAAGCTACTTGGTGCATACCATAATGACTTGTTCATCCGCAGACAGGTTTATGGGACACTAAGGCCAGAACTTTTTAATTATTTGGTTTACGGGAGATTTTTCAGAGCACAGCATAAGGAGGAGGAAATAAAAATAAAATTATAATGCGAAAACCGAAGTATCGGGAAAAAAAATAAAAATAAAAGATTAAAAACGGCTTGTTTTTTTATTTCTCAAAAAGTAATTTTTCATGACAAAAATGTACTGTTCTACACAGTTTTATTAAAGTATTCACACTTCCTATAGTATTCAGGCTTTCTTGTACTAATTTGTTTTGAATATTACAGGTTGATTATAATATTTATTTGAATATGGTAATACAAGGTGGTTTTCTGGTATACATGGTGTTTTTCGGGCATGTACATGGTATCCAAGTCACGAGAAAGTACTGGATGTTTTCGTGTTTCTGTAAGCTTCTTGTATATACTCTAATTTAACTCACCCAAGTCTGTCTAGAGCATGCACTGGCGTGTCAAGCTCTACGTGTACAGACGAGGAGCAGGAGCCAGAGACGGATGGATTCTCTACCGTTGTCACGGTTTCAATACGGAAGTCATCCCCGTAGTCTTCCAAAATGGAGCACAGTCCTTCTCCAAGTGTTTTTGTTGCTCGAAACGCAACCAGTTTGTTGTAATCGGCCTTGGCGAAAGACTTCAGCGTAACTTTTAAATAAACGATGTCTCCCATGGGAGCTGCCATCTTGTTACAGTCTGGTTCACAATTATTTTATCGATTGCGGATGCATTTTTACATAAAACTGATAACCGGTCAAAGTTAGCGGTGCCGTTTTTTCTACACTCAGGGCTCTACAATTTTTTTCAAAATAGAGTTGTCCAGGACTACTGACCATGGCAAAATAGAGTTGTCCGAATTATAAGTTCAGTTGTCCCAATTAAAACAAACAAACAAATGTCTGTTAAGTTAATAGTACTCCCATTAATTACTTTCAACGTACTTCCATTACTCTAGGGTTTTATCTTGGGTAGTCCTATAAGTCAAGACGAGGATAACCTCTTCATTTCAGGAAGCCCCACGCTCATGTCAATGTAGTATTTCCTATTATAATATGTTGACGGTAGAACATTTTATTCTGATGCTGCAAGTGTCCACTGAATGGTGCTCATATTGTACTTCACACATTCTGTTTAACTTAGATATACTGTTTGAATAAACACCCATCTGTCCATCAACATTATTATTTGCAATATAGTACAACACTCAAGCAGTGTAATAAGTCAAGAAAAGAACTTTCAGATGACAATGAAAGGAAAACAATGTTGTAGTTTGATGCAATCAAATACTTTAGAAATGATTCTTCAACATGTTGCATTATATTATTATATAGCAGATGACATGGTAAACAGCAAGATGAAAAGTTCAATTTAAGATTATGTGACATGCTAACATTCTTAATTTCTTGCAAGTAGTCAATAATATATGAATAATAATTAACCAAAAACGAACTTATCCGAAAATGTGCATGTATCCGAAAATGTGCAACTCGTACGTCTCTTTTGTCGTCGTTTTTCTGACCATTTATGATTTGTGCGTCGAAACTATTACAGATAGTTTGAATACCATAAAATATGATGAATTTCAAAGGAAATTGCCACGCCGGTCTTGTCAACATCGATACAGTGCAATGACACTGAAAATTTCGAATGTTCGGCGATTCAATGTCCGCGAGTTTGACAATTATGAAAGATAAGCAAGTTATTCTCTGCAACGGTGCATAAACCATATTGTATCGATCAGTCAAATTTAATACCCGCATATATCGAATCCTTTACGCCGAATAAAATTTGCATCCGGCTCTTCAAAGACGCCGCGCTAGTCACAAGTCACCGCGTCCCGCCTTTGAAGTCGGGAGATCTTAGAACTGCGCGTCGGTTACATCAGCAACCTTGAGTGAGATTTTCGCGTGCTAAATATGGATTGTCTGCTATACGAACTTGCAAATTAAATAAAGTTTGTTTGATTGCTGTGATGTTTTCATAGTGGAATTATTATATACGGATTATAGATCTACGTGTATTACAGGTATTTGATGCGTTTCGATTCTCGTTCTGTCCTCACTAATCCTGTGTCTGTTCACATGATTTGTGACATATTTTTATTAATTACTCGTCAATATCGTTCACGTGCGCGGTTGCATATTTGATCCAATCAAATTAGAGAGGAGGAGCTTAGCCGATAGAATGTAGATGTCGTTTGTTTACCAGAGCGTGGACCTCCCGTGACGCTTGATTACTGCTAATTGACACGGATTAACTGACTCGCGTATACTGTTTATTTCGATGTCCGGAAGGCTAATATACGCTTGGGGTCATAAATTTCGGTATACAGAGTCAAATCTCGGACGTAGGTATTGATTATACGAATTTTTGGTCAGTTGTCCGATATTGCTGTCAATTTAAATTAGACTTGTCCGGGACTAAATTTTTGCTCACTATCAGTTGTCCGAAGTCGATTTAGAGTTGTCCCGGACGTCGGACTATAGGATTTGTAGAGCCCGATATATTTTTATAGGTTGACGGCGCTAAATTATTTTTTCGGAACTTGAACGGGACGGTACGGCGATAATAAAAAAAATAAAAGCTCGATATCAAATTTTATTTTTATTCTGATTTCTCAGTTCTTGGATACGGCGCTCCCGTAAACCAATTAATCAAAAAGATCTGGCCTAATGTTAAATAATTTATATTACAGTGAGGTCTCAATACAGTAAAACTGTTTGTCCCCATGCTAAGTAAAATTGCAACATATCCTGAATTGATTCAAATACAAAATGTAACTTATATTTAACATTTGCCCTGTGAACAGATAAAATATGAATATTTAAGTATAACATGTGTTTTCGTATCCAGACCTGGCTGTATTGCTGTTTTCGATTGTCTGTATGATCAATCATCATAGTGAATACTATGAGCATAATGTTACATATTGAATACTCAATATTATTAAGCTTTTGTTTAGTTTGAAAACTTCAATATTATATTAACATGCTTTTAAAGGTTTTAAAGACATCAGATACATTAGAATGAATTTCTGCGGTCTTTAAAAGGTGTCAGATGTTGTTAAAAGTGCTGAGATAATATTCAAGCACTGACTGTGGTATCTTTCAAAATGAAAACCTAACTATCAGGCATCGCGAAAACCGCCGGTCCGTCGGTCCTGACCGACAAAAAATGCTTTGGTCCGGCAAAATTTGACTGAATGTCGGACCGTTGGTCCGACGGAGATTTTAAGTCTTGACGGCGATATTCCCACATCGTAGTTGAAGATTATTGTAAAGAATGTTACACAAATGTATTTTCGTAAATCCTCGTCGGGATTCAATAAGATATCCCTCCGAAATCGTCAAAAATGTAAAATAATTCAGCGAAATGAAGGTCGCGAAAACTGATTATTTTTTGGATGCGGATAAAACCCGTAGTACACGGTACGGATTCCGGAATGTTCGCGATTTTTTTTCTGAATATATTTTTATTTTGACGATTTCCGAGGGGGCTTTTTAACACGAAAAAACGTGATTTAGTTTAAAGATGTTTGATATTAAATGGTAAAATGAAAATAACATTTCTCTTGACAGAAAGTCCTGTCTGATATATGCTCATTGAATGCAAAGGGATTCGACCCGATAAAAATATCTTTCACATCTATACTATGAATACATAAGACAGGGGTCTTTCTTTATGACTGGCCCTCATATACCCAACTCAACATTATGTCCAATATTTTAAACAAGCCGAATACAATCATTTAATTTGTACTGCACACTTCAAGACAATATAATATTATACATAAAAAATACAACTTTTATCAATACACGTACACAATGTCGCCTGTGTCGAGCATAGAATGTTCACAAAATGCGTAAAACCCGGTTTGACGACATAACCCTGCACAGACAGAAACTAGAAAACGGCCTTCGATAAAGAAGAGAAATCATTATTTACACACGATCTCAGGGAATTAGTATGGCGATTTGGTAGAGGAACATATTTGGATTAACTCACCGACACTCGTCCGTTTCTGTACAGCTTAGCTAGACGAAAGCAGCAATTCAACAACATTGACTGAAAACAATTCGCCGACTTTTGCCATTTTGACAGTGACAGCACGGCTTTTGTTACGAGTAATTTGATTGGCCGAAGAGTTGCATGGTATTACCCGAACACCAATCATTTTCTATATTGTCACATGATTCGTCACGTGATACTACAATGGTCGAAATGAATGTAAATATTAGAAATTGAATATCAGTTCTCCCTGAACTCGGATTATCGTCTATTTAAGCGGAACAGAAATATATAGGTGGCGGTAAGTTGCAAAAAATATGTCCCACTATCAAATCGTCGTACTAATATCCTGAGATTGTGTGTAATAATGATTTCTCTTCTTTATCGAAGGCCGTTTTCTAGTTTCTGTCTGTGCAGGGTTATGTCGTCAAACCGGGTTTTACGCATTTTGTGAACATTCTATGCTCGACACAGGCGACATTGTGTACGTGTATTGATAAAAGTTGTATTTTTATGTATAATATTATATTGTCTTGAAGTGTGCAGTACAAATTAAATGATTGTATTCGGCTTGTTTAAAAAATTTGGACATAATGTTGAGTTGGGTATATGAGGGCAAGTCATAAAGAAAGACCCCTGTCTTATGTATTCATAGTATAGATGTGAAAGATATTTTATCGGGTCGAATCCCTTTGGGCTGAATGAGCCCATTGTGAAAAGGCAAACTATCTAATTAGGCCTATTTGAAAACACTTGTTAACTGTGTGTTAAAGCTAACAATGCATTTCTAAATAATTTACCACTGAATAATTTAAGAAGAACATGCATTATCTATACATCTCTCTTCATTTGGTTTTTTAACTGTTTCCTATTAATATTGTTCGGTCCGGCCAAAATTGATTCGGTCCGGCCAAATTTATTTTATGCCGGACCGGATGTCCGGCCTTTTTTTCTCACTTTCGCGAAGCCTGAACTATTATATTGCTCATGTAATGATGTTTATAGTAAGCCTAGTTCATATGTTCGTCAAAAATATAAACAGAAATCTTTAAAACAAACAAATTGTCTTTTTAATGGTATTAAACATTTTACTGTCAGTAAATAATTTACTAAAATTGCCCCGTTAAACAGTCTTTAAGTTAGGTTATAACTTCTAGCAATTATGATACAGCCAGATATGTGAAATGGAAATGAAATGTTCATTTGATGATGCATATAGGCCAGTATGAAGTATTTTCCCATGCTGAAATAAAGCAATTATAAATTATTAAGTAACATCAAATGTCAAGTAAATGTCATACAGCATGTTAGGTTTACAATGGAAGAAAACATCTATGTAGTGAAAAAGGTAGACATTGTTTCATATGCCTGATTGAATAATAATAATAATAATGATTTGTAGAGCTGTCATTGCTTGATTTGATCTGCGGCGTAATTTGACCATGACTCTGTTATGTTCAGAAAATTGCAGCTTTGGTTTGAGTTAGACTAAATCACTTGCCAATTTTGCCAGTTTGTCAACTCCCTTTTAACCAAGAAAAGTTAATTTATGAGGAAAAAAGGAGGATTTTGGGTGGTTCCATTCATTATTTGTCTCCCACATATAACATATACATTGTAGTGGGGAGACATATTGATAAAAAATTGCTGGAAAACTAGCTGTCTGGGTGGAAGGATGTCACAAAAAATGTCTGCGCTAGCGCTCAGATTTCAATGAAACTTAGCATGAATATTAAGTGCCATGCCTAGTTGAAACACTTTGTCAGGAACATAAGGTCTAATGTTTTTTGCAAGAGTTATGGCCCTTTATGGGAGACATTCATTTTTGTGTCAGAAACTCTTCTAGTTGACCCTTGTACATGTGTATGTATTTATGTGTTCCAAATAGGAATCCATCAGCAAATTTTGATACATCATCATTGTTTCTACCAATGACATCTCTAATGATTTGTTTATTTTATTATTACAGTTGATTGGGGTAGCAATTCTTGGATTCTCCATCTATTTGAGGGTAGACTACTGGATCAATCAGTATGTGGGAGCTAGCGATGAATTAGCAAAATATACAATATCTGTGTATATCTTCATTGCTGCTGGTGCTGTTATAATACTGTTCTGTATTGTGGGAATATATGGAGCCATCAGGCCGGACAAATGTGCACTTGTTGTGGTTCGTATATATCGCTATTTTCAGCTTTTCTTTGTTTTTGTCTTGAGCAAAAGCTGTAACAACTCAGAGCTTCCTAGTATTTATCTTTAGTACTAAATGTCTGTAGGCTAGCATTATGAATCATTTTTGTCTGTGGCTAGCAATGCGCCTGTTCAGGTACCTGTGTCATATTTGGAGATTCAAAAGCCAAAAGAAATTGTTAGAGATGATAATGTATAATTGAAGACACCAATAAAAAATAGTACATCATGTAATGTACTATGCTAGGTGTAATAAACCACTCCTACATGTACTAGTATCACATTACAGGTTGTAAACTTGTACATGCTCATTGAATGGTAGTTAGGCAAACTTTGTATGAAAATAGACTACATGTATTTTGCATGTACAGGCTCATAGTCACCCTGAGACACTTACCTTGGTGACATTTTGAGAAAATACCAAAAGCATGACTTTCAAAGAAAAAAGTCACCACATATTTACCCTAGAACATACTTGCTTCGGTGTGTGCCTGTCCCTGGATACAGCCCTGATGTTACAGCCTTAATGTATAATCTTCCCAGTGTCTTGCTGAGTAGTTCAGGTGTGTCAATTTTCCTGATTTATCCGGAATTCCGGATTTAACATTCATGAAAGAGCAATGGCTTCTGGCCAAAATAAAAGTTATTTGATGAAAATATCTCAAGAAATGGCAAAGTTATGGTCAATTTAATCTGCTGTGAAGAATTTTCTTTAATACAAACTGAGTTTATTGATGAAACAATGTCATTGAAGGCCTCTTGTTTGGTAAAAATGGTCGTCCACATCAGAATTTCCTGATTTTAAATTTGGCCCTGTTGACACCCCTGGTAGTTAAAGCCTACCTTTATGTGGCAGATAAACAAGTCAAATCATAGTTTAATGATATTAGTAATAAATTATGGGCCTGTTCTTACATAGTCAGTTTTACATCTAGCTAAATACTGGTCAGTACTTGTGAAGTCATAAAGTAAGTGCACTTGGATAGTTGCATTGTCTTCACAAAGTTACACTACTCCATATTTTACATGCACTTCTAATATAGGGAAAACTTTTCCCGAGAAGTTTCCACTGTCTATTGGTCCAAATTGTGAAGATTACTTAGTTGAGAGATGTCCACCTTGTATTCATGACACAGAGATATTTTGTTTGATAAATGCATCAACACTTTAATGATTGATTTTTCTGTTTTTATATTTCAGTATATGATATACTTACCGTTGATGTTAGGTACAATGATTGGAGGTGGAGTTTATGCTTACATTTACAGAGAAGAGGTGAGAATTTAATGTCTATATTTATTGGAGGGCCATTAATCTACTTGTATCCTAGTCCAGACTTACTAAAAGCTTCTCAATCATGTCAGACAATTAGTCTGAAAATCAGACCAGTACAGATACATAGATCAAATACCAAAAAAAAATGACTGACATTTGAACTTAATCCAGTTTCATCCCTGATGAAGGCTTATATTTACCCGAAACTAGTTGGAAAATAAATTGTTAACATACCCGTTGTGTTGTCATGTTGCCGTTGTGTTGTGTTCCACTACACTCCTCTTTTATTGTACACAGTGTAATATTTGTCAGTCAAGTATTTTTGCCATAATTCAGGCATGTTCATTGGACTGACAAATTTTCTTGAAGTACTAAAAACCCTGATACTTAGATTTGTAACCTTTCCAGTCAGACATCAGTATTTTGTGTCAAATATTTATCAGGAACTATTTTGTTTGGTCAGGTATTAGGAAGAAAGAATGTTTATAAATGAGCCGTTCTCCAGGAAAACCGGGCTTAGTGACATTGTATTAGTATTTATCACATGTTTGACGTCGCGGTAGCGTAATAAAGCCATTATTTATTTTTGATAATACACTAGTGTAATAAAGTTTTGATGCGACGTCATTCAAAGTATAGGTCGACGTCGTCAAAGTAGCGCGTTTATTATAGTGAAAATAAGTAGCTATTTTATGTTTCGGTCGGAAAAGGCTAACAAGTGATAAAAAGAACATTACATTTGTGACTTTCCACATTGAATTTATTAAACTCGTTGAATAAAATCGATATAATGCTTGGCAGAGCCTCGCATTTTATTATTTTATTCAACTAGTTTAATAAATTCAATATGAATAGACACTCATGTAATATCCTCTATTTATGTAATAAGGTTAAGAAAACCCTCTTAAATGACAAAAAGGTCATGCTCTTTGTTTTAAGTTTAAGTTCTTGAATAATCTAGAACAATGTCTAAGATTTATTTTTTCTCATGAATCATGCGAAACCTAATTAGCATAGTGACTAATTCACTTTAGTTACAATCTATCACATACATACTTTCACGTGTTGTACTGTATATAATTGCCCCCTAATCAATGTTTTCACTTTCGGTTAATCCTTTGTCCCTTTGTTAAGCCCTGTCAAACATCGATTGTTTTTGTCCATTGAATACAAAAGAATTGACAAACTGCATCATAATACTGCATTTAATTTCCTGGACTATTTGTGTTTATTATGCAGCAACTGTGATATTAGTTTAAATGAATTAGTTAGACAATAAACTATGATCAAAGTACAATTTGCTACAGGTTATATTGACATAGGAAATTAAAATATTTAAAGAAAACAACACCAAAATAGGAGGAAATCATTTTATTTTCGATTTATATGTGATTATTTTTTGTATACAATGAAAAACAAAACTACACAGAAAGGACGTAGACATATTCTAAACACAAAACTCGACTCAGTTATCATACATGTAGACGGCAACGATGATATACTTATACCTACATAGACGACAACGACACGAAAACATATTAGCCACTACCACGTGTCATTACATGATTAGTAAACATTGGTAAAACATCACGTATAATAATGATTAATGTGAGTTTTTTTCTTCAAAAACATAGTTGTACACTAAAAAAAGAACATTTCTTACTTGATGTAAAAATCCCGTTACGTAAAACTAGATTTCTGACTTAATACAGCCTTGTAAACATCGCGCAAAAACACTATGAATTTCATTCAAAACGAGAAACTTTCGCGTTTTTCATGTTCTGAACACTTTCGCGACTACTTACTTTCGTGAATTTCTACCACTCGCGAAATCCGCAAACTTAAGTCGCGCGAAATAGTTTCTAGGTTTACAGTATTTGTGTGCGATAAAATGGTTGGTTATAATAATGTAATTATCAAATATATCTAGTTAGCAAACAAGCTTTTCCTGGAGTCTCCATGTTTCTTTTTGTGTATTTTAGATTGAGAACACGGTCAAGAATTCCAGTTTACTTCGAGAAATTGTACAACTGAAGTATGGTAGTGATAGGAGGGTCACACAAGCTATTGACTATATGCAGGAAGAGGTAAATACACGTGGTTATATAGAGGATCTACTGTAAACCAATTTACTTTCGCGAATACTAACTTTCGTGTTTTGCCAATCATCATTGCAACTACAAATTTTTGCATTTTTAAGAGTCAAGCAATGTCCATATTAATGTTTATTACGCCCCCATTTTGATGAGGGGGTATGCCATGGCAACCGATTGGAAAAACTTTTAAAAAATCATAAAAAATCAACCACTTGCCAGATTTCAAAATAATTTTACAGAAATAGTTGTTGGGTGGCACACTTACGAAATGGACATTTTTGTCATGATTCGTCAAAAAACATGACCACCAGTGGGTGGGGATTGTTGTTTATTGGTCAATTTTCTGTAGAGTTATTGCCCTTGATTAATTGAACAATTGTAATCCGATGGAAGCTTACATTCCAAACTGCGCAATAATACTGATTACCTGGGGGATATCAATTCAATGAATTTGCTTGTTAAATACACATTAAGTTAATATCATATATGGAATGTGTTGAAGGTCTCCTGTTTGGCAAAAATGGTTGGCCGCATATGATTTTCAGGATTTATAATTTGGCTCTGTTGAAACACCTGGAAAGAACATGCATTTGTATAATCCAGTTAGGATCTGGTGACAGTGTTGTAGCCGTTTATGTGTACACAAAATATTACAACCATTGTCTGAACAAGTGGTGCGAATATTGTTTTGTTAGTTTAGCATTGAAAGTATGGCTGTCTGTTTAAGCCTTTATAAACGGTTTTACACCGTAATAGTGGACCCAACCGCTGCGTCACTGTATTCTTACCCTGACTGGACTATAGTATGTAACATTCTGATTTGTTTGTAGTTGGGATGTTGTGGTGGAAGTAAATATACAGATTACGGTCAATCTCAGTGGCGACAGTCATACACGCAGGGTGAACAAGATCAACGCAAGGATCAAACACCGTTATCTTGCTGTAAAAATATGAAGACTTATGAGGATATACCTGGACAACCATATAGATACTGCCCTATGTATAAAACTGCAGAAATTGGTGAACAGTTAAAAGATGTTAATCCATTTATCTGGACACGGGTAAGTTTTAAATTTCTTATAACAGACCTAGTTTAGTTTAACCTAACTAGAGAAAGACCTTATTACTTGTATTAAATTCACTCAATAATTACTTTTTGAGTCATTTACCGATACTGATCACACCCACTTTAAAATGATTGTGAAGTTCTTAATCTATAATATTACTTGTTATTTGATTACAATAGGTATTGATGTGCATAGAATTACGTTAAAGGCTTATTGATATGAGTTGCACTTGTTCAGCATATGTGCCAGTTATTGGAAAATTAGAAAGCAGGCTGTCCCTATAATTATTTCAGCATACATATTTTCACAACATATTAATATACAGTTCTATGTATAAAAGCATTGCCTTGGCCTCAATCTCTCAAAGCATCTCAAATTTCTATAATAAAATCTACAAAATTAATAAAGATATTGCTCAAATCAGCGTCTGAGTTTGAGACTAATATCAAGTTGCAAATCTTGATATGTTGCTGTAAGCTGAGGTTGGGCTCAGATTGAGATTTTTCAAGAGATAGATACACGATACCTGAAATGATGCTTTATGACTGATCAAATATTAAAACTTTGCAGTCATGTGGTTATGTTTCAAATTTATATATTACCGGGGCCGAACTTAATATATTCTTTGTTTCCCCTTCCCGACCCTTCCCAACCCAAGCAGATTAAGAATGTAGGTAGGTAAGATATTTTTATGCCCCCCTATCGATAGATGGGGAGGCATATAGTGATTCACCTGTCCGTCCGTTCGTCCGTCCTGGTTAACCCAAATTGACTGTTTCTTCTAGGCAGGCTTCCACAGGGGGCATAAGCGTTTATTGAACGCAGTCTTGTTTCTAATTATTTCAGAACGAAAGTTATTGGTAAAGACATACATATAATGATATTAAGAAATAACTCCAAGAGTCTTAAATTTTAAGTACTGGTACCAAATTTATTACTAAGAAACAAGCCTGTATACAAAACTCAAATTTTTCATAATTTTTTTTTATTTCAATTTGGGCAATAAAATATTTTGGGTTGGGCTGTTTTTTTCGGGTAGGTAGGGGAAGGAGAAACAAACACTATTTTATTTTAGGCCCGGGGTATTATGACAGTATATATGTAACTAGAGTGAGAAAAATGTACAGTTTTGACTTAAATTCAGGACTCTTTGCTTACGGACTGAGCTATCCAGCCACCTACACACATTTCTCCCCTATAAGTAATCAAATCGTGTAAACACCTACTTCATTATAGTCACTAGTGGTTCTGAATTATGTTATTGAAATTTTATGTTCTGGAGGTACATGTATGATGATTTTGCTAAAATGGTGTTAACTGCCTGTGATAAGTGTGGGAATACGGGAAGTTTTATTGCAGTTAAATTCTCATTCTTTGTAAATTCTAACACTTACATTCACTTGTCGAAATCAATTTAATTATCGACTTCTCCCCCTGTGTACTTGCTGTTACCCAAGTAAAATGTCAGAAGTTGCTATGTTTTAAATAAGTTCTTGCAGAGCGCAAAAACTGTCAGATAAATGTTGAACGTAATAACTAACTTTGAGTTACTGTAAACCAATTTACTTTCGCGAATACTGACTTTCGTGTTTTGCTTATGGTCTGCATATTCGCGAATACAAATTTTCTCGTTTTTAAGTTTCCCGCAATGTCCATATTAATGTATTTGGCACTTTCTCAGCGACTTAATTTTGTCAAAATTTACCACTTGCGAAATCCGCGAAATTAAATCACGCAAAATAATTTCGTAGTTTACAGTACTTATGTGCTTACTACTCTGTCTGCATACATGTACTTGAAAGTTGAAGTCAATGTGGGCACAAAATTGATTTTTCCTGAAGACTGAAGAAATAATCTTCTTGTTCAAAATTGAGAAAAATTTAGGTTGTTGAGTAGGTCAATCTACAGTCTCATAAAAATCAGATCCTAATACTAGCGCTATTGCTTTATGTTATATATAGAACCAGTATATCAGCATGAAGTTATAATAAGAAGTTGCTTGTATTGAGATCGGTCAATCTATTTCTTGATTTATCATATTTTCAACAAAAAAAAACTTTCTTCTTGATTTACAAAAAAGTGACCCTGAATCTGACCTTTATGCATGAATACACATTATTTTCTCAAATTGATTCTGGTTTTAAGGGGCTGTGGTACCACCGTGATTTCTGTCTTTGGGAAGGGTCTGAATAGTTAATACCAGGCATACCTGAGTATTTTGATAAGAGACCAGTTACAATGTGTACACCATCTTCATGTCAGTTATTTGATAGCATTAAACAAATAAATATCAACAACAACATGCATTGAAATTAATTAATACTGTATTTTAATCGTTTCGGCATTATACTATGCCTTCCATCGGGAAGTACAATAATCAATTGTACCAATGAAAACAAGGGACGTGACGTCATATACAATAGATGTTAAGTTAATGAGCGGACAATATTTGATAAAACATGTTAGATTGTACAGAAAATATAAGTAATTTGATGACAAAATTCGAAGTATTAATATAGTTATGGTAATTTGAAGTTGATTATAGCTGAATTTAACAGTAGATCAATCTTTGAAACAGTGTTTTGGTGTAGGGATGAGTGCATATTGCACTCGAAATTGCGTCCAATTTATAGGATTGGGTATTATGCCTTACATGTAGTAGGATTCCTACAAAATGCGTCACTATGGAGTATTGAGTAATGTGTGAATATGTTTCTATATTTATAGGGGTGTGGTGAAGCGTTTGTTGAGCTGATACAGGAAAACATTGGGATTGCTGCAGCTATTTGCTTCAGTATAGTCGCTGTTATAGTAAGTGCTAATCTAACTTCTCCTAGCTTTACATAGACACCTAGCCTAATTGTGTTGGAGAAGGTGTCTAAATACTGTATAAGAAAATGACAATTGTAAGTGGTTAATTTGAATGATTGAATTAGGCGTAAGTTGGTTATACAATACTTCTTAGAGAAAAAGTCGTGCAGTGCACTTAACACTGAATGGATTTTAGACTAGCCTTGATTGAATTAGTCATTTGAAATGAACATCAGTGAACACTGGTAACAGTTATGTGATGATTGCCTTACTCTATATATTTTTGTTTAAGCATGGTATTAGTTACAAAATAGGTAGCCTTCTATCCACAAAGCATGTAGCTTGCAGGGGTTCCATTTGGCTCTGGAGTAGGGGTTTGACCCTTAAGCTTTCCAAACAGCCGCATTTTGACTCTCATGATTTTAGTTTGAAGGGTCATTTTCTCTTAACACCTTGGGTATTTTGCCTATAAGATGGAAAACATTAGTCAAAATTTCAAAATGACCCGTCAGACTCAGCAGCTAGTGGAACCCCTGAGGTTGTACCTTCCATGTCATTTTGCTTCTAGATTGCAAATCCATGAAGCTTGCTCATAAGTGGAAGTGCTAACTGTTTGTGAATGACAAAATTAAGTGACTTAATCATAATACATTGTGTAAAACAAAGCATTATGTAAGATTCATATAAATGTAACTTGGATGAATTTCATATTGTTTACTTTGCTAAGTTTATAGCAGTATGAACTATGAATACTCTCAGCTAGTTGATATATTGCATAACTTGACCAGTATGTAAAAGTTGTATATGATCCCTGACCTGGTAAGTGGGATTCAAACCAATCAGTAAGTACAGCGATGGTTAGTACTGCCATGCTTATCTCTGGATTGAATTGATTGTCAGTTTAACAAGGGTGGACAAGTTGTCCAGTGGTAAGAGCTACTGACTGCTGATCCGAAGGTTGTGGGTTCGATCCCGCCTCCAGCCGGATTAATTTGAAATGCTTTTCAGTGTTTCCCACCTAGTATAACTAAGCTTACTAACAGTCTTTCAGACTAGGCTTTAAAACTGAGGTCTCGTGTATGATGCTTTACATCAGGCAGGTAAAAGGACCAGGGATGCTTCTGGAACTGGGGCATCATAATTATGTATCATATACTATCCCATAAAAACTAAAGTGCCTCACCTCTTCTGGGGGCCTCCTCCATATGGATTTCTGGTGGCGAGAATAAATAAAAGCATATAAGTCGAGGTGACTGTCAATGGAAAAAGTTCTGAAGTGTTAAAAAAATTACTTGAAATTTTCTAATCCAATACATATTTCTCTTTCAGCTTTTAGGCATTATATTTTGTGCTTTGTTACTGTTCTTCTTACGGAAGTCTCCAGTGCCGAGGGAAGACGACGTGGTGTACGAGATGGCAAGAACACAAGAGAAATCACCGTACCCGGCACGTGGTGGACCATACGCTAACCTGTATCAGAGTTAAATCATTCATTTAAACATTATATAACCATGTCATGGTCGCATAATACATTATGTAGTGATTAGTATTGTAGTCAGTGTGTACTGAATCCATGGAGGGAGATTATAATGACATAAATCAACATCATTATATGACTATAACATCATAAACAAGTCTGGAGAGGATTATATTCATCACTTTCGTTACATACCATTCCATCATGGGAAAAATGTTTCATTTCAAAACCATGTATTTGTTAACAAGGTTTTCATATGAAAATAATGGTGAATTCCGAATGCGGCTCAGTCAGTAAAATGTGTGTCAAGGTTTATTTATGTTACTAGTCTCCAAAAGAATGGAGTGCAGTTATTCATGAAAGTTCACAAAAATGTCGATCAGCAAGTTAAGCTTTTGCCAATGGGATTCGTTATGGCTGGAAAAAAGTTTCGCAGAGTTATTGCCCTTGAACAAAAACCTGGATTTTGAGGAATTTCCTTCTTTTTTTAATTTCCAAAAAGTTTGTTAAATGATGAAAGCTGAAAGTAAATGAGAAATATTGGGTGTTTTAATTCATCCCTAGATAGTGATTAGTTTTGTAAATTTGGATGTATACAATTATTAAAAAATAGCATGATTTTGTAATGCTTTACTAGCGCTGTATTCTTGATATCACTGGCTAATTGTTGAGATTTGCGGCTAGATTTTTTTATTAGATATGTACTGTAATTGTAACTTTATGATTGACTGTATTGTTCGATTAGATTTGATAAAAACACGCTTTCTGTGTCTCCTTGTTAATTATACAATCGATAATTGATACAAAAACAAGGTTTGAATGTCATTTGATAACAATTGAGATTGTTGAAGAGTTTTTTCAAAGAAGGTAGAAAAACATTGTTTTGTGTTTTGTTTCATTGATCTGTTACTATCATTTGTCAATTTCACTACACCAAAGATCATATTTATTCATTTAATTTATGCTGGACACAAAAATGAATGGTTTTCATACGATTGTGGTCATTTTGATTGTTAATGTTGTTTTCATATAAATATCCCGGAGTGGCTGTACGATATAACGAAGATTGCGATATTTTTATGCTCAAACGAGATGTAATCAGTTATCTGTTCTGTGTTGTCATAAAAATTATATTTAAAACCACTGGAATTATCCATGTATTATTCTTAGTTCTTTCGATTTCAAATTTTCTTTTATCAGGTTGATATCACCAGATCTGCATTTAGCTGTTGAGTATAAATATAGATACTGTATAGCCGGGTTAAAAGATACTACGAAAATTTCAAAAAGTTACTGTTTTGTCCCATATTTTGATAATGATACAAAAAGTTATAAGTTGTCTTTCTTTTTACTGATTTTTGTCATCGATCAAAGTTTGGTTGACTGTTTGAAATTATATAATGTTTTTGAAATTTGTTAAACCCAACTTATTGGCGAGTTTACACAGTAGCATTCCTTTCTGTGTTCTGATTGTAAAACCTCAAAACATTGCTGTCAGATACCATCTATCAAATAATCCTGTGCTGTAACACAACGATACATCTGTCTCAAGTTGGACATATAATCGGTATATATATATCAAATGATTGACATAATGCATATAATTAGACAGGAAATGTTTTACAATTGATTTAAATCAATACCTGTTCAAACTTGATTGATTAGATCTGTCTGAGTGTTTTTGTTATAGTTGATTTTTTGTTCAATAATGCTATTTTAATAATTTAATGTTGCCCTACATGTGCAATTCTTATGTATTATTTTTTCAACGCATTACAGTCTGACCTTAACAAGTTGCTTTCTCCAGGTTTGAAAATGTATGAAATATTACGCATAAAACCTGGGCGTGTATTCATGCCGCATCTTAGATATTTTTGTAAAGAAATTTTGTTAGACAAAAAAAGTTTACTTAGAAATAAAAAGAAAGGTACCTTAGGAAAATGTTTGATCGTGAAATACATAGACAAATCAGTTTTAGTCAAAAACAATAACAATTATATTGTCATAGCCAAAAAATATCTTAGAGAATTTTCGTGAATACGAGTCCAAGGTGTTGCACAGTAAAAAATTTTGTGTTACAAGATTCTTGACAGAAATTTCATGTTTATATTGTGTATCAGAATACATTTGACTACTAGTTATATGTGATCATTCTCTTAAGGTTTTCACGCATAAAGAAAGGTGCTGCTTTGATAATATTATCATTTTATACTCATAATACACAAATACTGCATGGAATTCATTTACTTCTCATTGTTTGGAAATCAGCGCATGGTCACTAGTTAGGGTTTGCAAGGGTTTCAAAAACTTGTTACCCCTAATTTAGTTCATATAAAATCATGCATTGTGTATGACGGTTGTGTTTATTCTGGCACATACAGGTCACATGTATTTGAATTAAATTATAATTACAGAAGAATTATTTGTCCCTGAACAATAGGAAGTATGTCATTTTTTCTGAAAAAGCCTTTCTTCTAAACATATCCTTGAAACTGGAATTTTTGGATTCAGTTTGTGCCATTTTAGCATTATGTTTTATTATGTTTTGTTTTTAGGACCATTAATGTAAATATTTGGTATAAAAACTTGCATATTTTCTGTTATTGATGTTTTACATTAGTTGTACATTAGATTACTCATTGTGATTGCATCATGAAATTGTATGTTCTCATCTACAGCCTAACCTGTCGTAACAAACCATTGAAGGATACATCAAATGTATCTGCTTAAAACAGTTGGGTGTTTAAAACAGTTCATTTTATTGTAGAAAGAGCCAATTAGTGTGTATCAATGTTGGCTGATATGACAGGTGGTTGCTTAATTCAGGTGACCGCTAACCCAGGTTTGTGTACATTAAGTTATGTCAAGTACAAGTGTTTAAGAATGGCTTTGTTTGAATATTCCTTAGCATTTATTGAGTTCCTCATTCAGGATGAAATACTTACTGATGATAGTGGTTCATTGTTTACAAATCTACCTGTTAGAGTAAACAATCATTTTCTTATTAGTGGGTCAAAAATATACATGTATTACTCCACATGTATCTTACTCACATGTATCTTTATTCATTTGTATGTAGATATTTTTTATACATTATTGTGTATACCATTTGGGTCAATTTTATGGTTTGTCTGTGGTCAGTACTGTTCATTGTTTTTCCAAATGTTAGTATTGATTGTATTTACCTTGTTTCTATATCGACACATTTTATATGCCCTGTATTTAATATTTGGTTGTATTTTTGAATAAGTGTGAACTTTTCTGGTTGTTTTCAATTCAATAAGTGTATTTTGGTTGACTTAAGCACGCTGTGAGTTAAAGTTGATCTTTGTTAAAATTCTTCTGATATTATTAGTATCATTTGATGTTATTACTACAATTTGTTGTAATTTCCTATGCTAGATTTTATTTCAATTTTGTTGAATGACATCGGTTACTCCTAACATCTTTGGCAACAGTTGACTCAGTGTGATTTCAACATGATTTTGGTTGATTTTATTAGTGTCATGCATGTGAAACATTTTTTCAGTCATAATATACATCTCAAGTTCCTGCATTTCATTGATTTTCACCAAATGTTATCTGTTTCTGCCACTTCTGGGACAAGAACATGTAAGAAATGGCTAAAATATGAAATGGTGGTACAATATTTTTTACAATATTTTTATTTGGACCTGGTTGTGATAAAACATTGTCTGTTATTTCCCATTCTGCTTAAGTGTGTACTAATGTTTGATAAATTTCCATCTCACATAGATGAGGTCTGTATCTTATTGACAATTTGTTGCTAGAGTTATCAGTCATATAGTTAAACCTGAGTAATTCCTGCATCGGATGTAACATGCCTTATTCTTTGACTGCCTGTTAAATAGTTTCAAAAAGTTCCATTTATTAAATTTTATATGAATGTACTTTTTGATAATTTAGTTTTGATGTTTAACATTAACTTGACATTATAATTGGGATATAAAAAATATGCCCAGCCCACTTGCGACCATGTTTTGACAAAGCCCCGCCCGCCCACTTGCGGCCATGTTTTGACAATGCATTGCGACTATGTTTTGACAATGCATTTACAATGTTCAAGAACGAGAATAAAGGTGTTTCTTCAGTTTTAACCATGATTCCTTGTTTTCATGGAAGTTCAACTTTTGTTTTAGATTTCTTTTAAATTGAATCACCTATGTAGTTCACACCTTGTGTAAGTTATCCATTATATTTCATTGAAATTTTTGTGAACTAATAATGTTTGTAGATATATCAGCCTATTATTGAATAACTCCTGATTTTACTTTGTTCTGGCTATTTATATGCTTAAGTTACAAAAACATCATCAGTATTGTTTTGTATCTTGTACAATTTCATTACTTTTAATACTATGTATTAGTGATATGTATTATACATATACACATCTTTATCTTGTATATTATACTTTATTTCAAGTACATGTATCAACAAAGACACTGACGTGTAAAATGTAGCTACACAATCAACGCAGGTTAAGGTTATCATGATTTTATTAGTGACCGACGTTTCGGATTTGAAGACGTTATAACATATTGTTCAAATTTTGGGTTTAAAATTTAACTGACAGTATTTCAATTATATGAAGACTATCCAGTCATAGTAACATTACAATAACCCTACCAATCTCAGAACCTACCTTGTTTACTGAGCACCAAGCTCAGGAGCAATTGTACTTTAAATGCCGAGTAACTATTGTGGTTTAAAATGATTATCTTGTATATCAGTAGGTAATATTTCACTTGGCTTACTGTGGATTGAAATGTATGATATAATGTCTCTGGATTAAGTACATCATACAAACCTGACAGGGATTTGCAATAAAGTTTGTGTTTGTTTTATTGAGTGAGTTTTGGCCTACAATCTTTGCTTCAATAATACCATCTTTATTTTGCATTAAATGTGTATTGCACATTACACGATTAGCTCCCTTTGCAAGATACTGTATTCTATTGGATATGGAATAATATATAAATAACACATGGCTGCGAGGATGATAGTAAATGATACCAACCCAACAGTAGTTAAATAGTGATATGACTATTCAAGGGGTGGTAGTATTTACTGTCACTCGAGCAGCCATGTGTTATTTATTTTATTATACTGCACAAAGTTACAAGCATTTTAGAAAATGAAATATCAACAAATGTAAGCACCACTTAGATTGCTGTTATGGTAGTTTTTCATGTACAATCTCAGTCCGTATAAGCTTCTAATGATGGACAAGATTTACTTAAAGTAGCCTGTGAAATATACACAATTATATCAAGAGCATATGGAAACTCTCTAGCAGGGTGATTTCCGGACTGAAATAGTACATATTTATATAAATAGCCCAGCCTCGTTTTTGCCATGTTATCGAACTAAACATTTCGTAGTGATCAAACAAAATATCACCCGGCAGGTCTATGGGGAAAATACATTGAGAGGTTGTGTCAGGTATAATAATACAGAATAGAAAAGATGTGATACGAGTTTACATGTATGAATTTCTCTTCTCATAATTAACTGATGTTAGTAAAGGACCACAGACTGTCTGAATAATGTTGTCGTGTTCTGAAATTGGGGAGCCCTTTTACAGTATCTTACATTTGATACTGAGATATTTGGCACATTTTACCAGTTCTAAAATTTATAGTTTAGTTCTCAGGGCTGCCTGCAAGACTGTTAATACTTCCTTCTGAAATAATAAGTAGTAACTACAGTCTTGCGGACAACCCTCGATTTATAGGGGTTACAGAATCTGTTCATGATTTAGATTAGATTTTAGTTCTCGGGATTTCCAGAAAGACTGTTGTACTTTCTTCTGAAATTAAGTGAGATAATACAGTCTTGCAGGTCAACCCTCATAATCTGTATTTAAGGACCTTAAAGGACACACTATTACTCTTGTATTTACTGTATATGTCAGTGTAGACACTAGTCATTTGTTGTATAATGTTTATACATGTATATGTCACACATTTCATGTCTGTAGAGTTTTATGTTGCTTTATTGTGATGTTAGTTGGGTCTAATCATTCTTAACATTTAATGAACACATTACTATATTATATATAAAAACCTTATTTGTAGTCTTTCACCATGTTGTATTTTTGCTTCAAAACCAACTTCTAGACAATAATAAGCCCGGACCCTGTCAGAAGTGGTATTCTATATTGATCTTATTTTATTGGAGAAAAAGGATAGCCAATCATATCGCCTATTACTGACCAAGAGTTTACTATGGTGCGATCTAATTTGTTGTCCTTATCCTTAAGTCAAGTAAGATCAATATTAAATACCTCCTAGATTATAATATAGTTTCTTACTCGCAAATCATAAAATTTACAAGTATGCAAGCTAACGGTTATATAACAAGTCGGCTAATGAGATTAACGTTTGTGAATTGAATGTGGAGTTTTAGGATGTATTATAACCCCAGGCTGTTCCCTTATAACCACATCGCTCCTTTACTTGCTGACAAATATTTTTTTTCTTTCTGTGTCTAGAATTCCATAGATAAATATGATATTTAAAGTGCAATTCATTCGTTTTTGCAATCTTGGTTTGATTAGCTTCATACCGCGTACGTAGCAATCTAGCATTGCTCTGTCTATAGATAAGTTTGTTATTTGGATCCTCAGGGTTCTGTTTTATCAAAGCGCTTACGTAAATATTAAAGTTACGCTCAAATTTAAATTCTTTATAACTCTTTAACAACTGTAAATTGGTGATGGATATGGTTTGTTGGAGTTTATTTACTGAATCTGTATTAGTATTGCAGCTCCATTTACCACACTTTATAATTGTAAACAAATTATAAAGAATTTAAATTTGATCGTAAGTTTACGATTTCTGTAAGTCCTTTGATAAAACAGTACCCAGATAACTATAACAGTATTATACGTTGACTGGTGACCTCTTTTGCTCAAACACTTAATATATGAACAATGTGCCTATACCGAGGGCTCGGTGCAAAACTATGGTAACTACATCAATTTTTATAGGATTGTACCATAGTTTTGCACTGAGCCCTCGATACATTGTTACATACTATGTGTGTATGGCGCCCTTTTTGCTTACATTAACTGTATAGCATTACATATTACTGTGTACAAAATCCAGATATTTTGTGAAGTTTATAGGACTTATAATACTTTTCTACCCATTCAATCTAGTGCACTTGATATATTTACAATTTTGAAAAAACATATAGCTTGAATTTTTTAGTTTTCCTGAGTTTTTGCATTGTTATTTCATGTTTTAACATCCTAAAGCCTAAGAAAAAGGGTTGTTTCTGGTTTGATGCATAAAAAATACACTGAAATGTTAGAGGGGGGGTTATTGAATCAAGTAATGTAAAACGCACATAAAAGAACTTGAAATGTCAAATTTTTGTGCAAAATTGCTCTATGACCCTCTCCTGATCTCATCAAATTTCATCTCAAATTGAGACTTTTCTCAAATCGGAGTGCGAGTTTGGGACAAAAGTGAAGTTGAAGTTCTTTAAACATTACTGTAATAAGCACAGGACAATGTTTCTGTTAATTGATACCAAGTTTGAGTCCCTACTCTCATAGAATTCAACTAAAAAATTATATGTGAAATATTTGGGCTGATCTTCAGTTTAGATGTTTTTTTGAGACCTGTGCCAGATATAAAATTAAAAGCCTGGCCTCGATCTCCCGAAGCATCTCAAGTAGAAATCTCAGCTCAAATTAAAATTTTGCTCAAATCAGAGTCTGAAATTTAAATACACCAGAAGTTTGTGATCTTGAAGTTTTACTGTAATAATACACCAGAAGTTTGTGATCTTGAAGTTTTACTGTAATAAACTCAATATAAAGTGTCTGTTTTGTGATGCCAATTTTGAGTCCAATTACTTCAAAGATAAATGACAAAATTTGAGATGAGATTTTTCTCAAACTGAGACGCTTTAAGAGATCGAGGCCGGGTATTTGTGTTGAGTCTACCACGAAACCAGAAACATACAACTGTCTTATGGCCTAAGAAAAACTGCTTTTTAACAAATGCATTGTTAAGTGTTCATTTTTCATTGTTTGGGACCAGCAATAGTTGAGCACATCAATTTTGTGATGTTATTTGAAGGTTTCCAATTGTTAAGATTCTTTAACAATTATGTTTATGTGAGAATCATCAATTTGTTCCCAATTTTCTGTGTAGATCAATTATGACTAACAATAATTTGTTTATCTAAATGTTAAAACTTATTTTTTAGTGTGCAGATTTTTACACTGAGTCTGTTATTTTTTCTTTGATATTTCTAATTCTCCACCATTAATTAACAGTAAATAAAAGTTCATCTTTCATTTAACTTCACAGTCAGACCTTGCTTACTTGGATTTGTTGATTTTGGAATTTTATCAAGTAAACAGTATGTTAAAATAGTGCATTATGATCATTTACAATTATTTACACTATATACAATAGCACCTTAACATTATTACCACCAAACACGATCACTTAGTTGGTTATTGAGGCTGACTAAAGAGGAAACCAGTGCAAATGGACCTGTAAATTGTTCTCCTTAATTTTGAGGTGGTCTTTCAGATTGAGTTAGGTTTTTCTGTAGTGCTATATGTAGAGGGAATTGATTATTGATTTTAGATAGCACTAGATATTTGGATAAGGGGCCATTGAATGAACCAAGGTCTGACTGTGCTAGACGCAGACTCAACTTAAGGGGCCATTGAATGAACCAAGGTCTGACTGTGCTAGACGCAGACTCAACTTAATGTGCCATTGAATGAACCAAGGTCTGACTGTGCTAGACGCAGAATCAACTTAATGGGCCATTGAATGAACCAAGGTCTGACTGTGCTAGACGCAGAATCAACTTAATGGGCCATTGAATGAACCAATGTCTGACTGTGCTAGACGCAGAATCAACTCTCTTTTTAGACTTACTTTCTTCACTATCTTTTACAGTATAAGTATAACCCCCCATCACCCCGACTATTGATTTCTAATATTTCTGGTGTTGTTATGGAAACCATTTTATATGTGTGTTTTATTCTTTTTGAACAATATATGTATATTGTTTGGTAAATTTTGTAGAAATATTGTAATTTTGTATTCAAACTGAAGGCTACTATTAAAATAGAGTCGTCAGCAGACATGTTGTTTGTTATTTATTTTAACCTGATTTGTACAGTCCAGTTAAGATATTGTGACAGTGACGTTGCAGTTTATGTGTACACAAAATAACCAATCATTGTTTAAACAGGTAGAGGGAATATAGTATGTTAGTTTAGCATTGAAATCATAGTTGTTTGTACAGTATAAGCCTTTATAATTGGTTTTACACAGTTATGATGGGCTCGACCGCTGCGTCACTGGAGTTTTACCCTGACTGGACTATAAAACAAATTCTTAAAAATTACACTTATGCATCTGGAAAAGGGACTTGTTGGTAACCAAGGAGTACTAATCCTTGCACCTTATGAATCAAGATGTATAATAAGCGACAAATACCTCACAAAAGAGTACACAAACTCATGGCTAAGTATAGTGAGTCAAGCATTTAATCTTTCAACTACTATCTTGTCCCAGCTGAGAGAAGCCGGCTGGATAGGAGTAGGAATGGAAGTAAAACAATTTTGATTGATTCCTCCTCCTAAAGCCTACAAGTTACTCAAAATCCCAGCAGTTGGAAATATGTAGTGCATCAAATGTCCTGGGAGAAGTGTTGATTACCCAGAAGTCATAATAAGTGGGTGTGTCTTATTCCCACCAATCAGGAAGTGTTAGTATATTCAAGTCCTGTTATTCCTGCTACGTCTCCCCATAGGCAAAATATCTAATCTTCGAATTAGCATCATGTTTCTTAGCAAGTTGGATATTGTACTTTACATGAGTCTAGATATGAATTTAATATCTAGTTGGGTGAATGCAACAAAGTTCTAACTCACTGAATACAAAGACACATGCCATTCACTTGTGTTCCACCCTCAATATATCAAATTATATAGTGGTGATGTATGTCCATTTATACAGCATTCAAGATACAACAGAAACAACAATACACTATATATAATCATGTGTTGATGTACAAAACTTCTTCATTTCTCCTTCAACAATCAATTTTACAGATACATGTATTACAAAGAATTATGTCATATAAAAATATTTTACCGATTTTGAGAATAATCCAGTATACTGGAACAAGGGGAGTAACTCGTACAACATATGTTTTGAGTCTGGATTACCTCCCATTTCGAAACGCCTGGAATATAATAATCTAATGTAAATATATATTTTTTAGCAAGACATGAATGTAATGTTAAGTAAGTAAGTAAAGTATTTATTTAAGTGACATGTGCAATATTACAAAATATACATTCATGATATTATATACAAGATTACAGCACCCGGCCCAATGGGCCTACAAGTCACTGACAATTAAACATGATATTTACCCATTGATACATATAATGGCATGGTATGGTATTGTATGCAACATAAATATATCTTTAAATTCTATGTTAACAAATTACAGATTTGATATGTATATACATGAGCAAGTAACGTTATAATATACTTATAACATAAACATAATAATGTTTGTTACGAAATTTAGACGGTGCATTTATAGAATGACATCGTCTATGTTCACAATTGCATTTGCATTCATTCAGGGATTTAGTGATTATTAGGTCTATTTCTTTCTTCATAATAACATCGTTGATAATCAATTGTGATTTCCAAACACTGCTGATGCTAATTCGGAGTCTTTTTATTGTAGAAAGTAAACGGTTTAACTAATCTGTACAGAATTATTCAAACACAATATTTTCAACAATGAACCTATACATGTGTTTAGAGTGCACTGTGTTTTATATGATTACTGTACTCGATTAATTATAAGTTTGGTCAATTTAATATTGATATTTTTTAATAAACATAGTCACCATACAGGAAGTTGAGTAGTTTTCTTAATATAGTGAAAACTTTACTGGCCTGATTTGAAAATAATTTGGTACAAATGTTCCTTGTTTGGCCACTAGGCAACGGGGCCCAATGACCCTCTTGTTCCGTTCAACAAGTGCTTTTGTTATTTGGTACTATAAATAATAAAACTAAATTTTAACAGTCACTGCATGGATTTTTATGCACTATAACATTTACAAAAAAACCCAACTCAACAACTTCGTTTATTTAAACTGAAGCCACTTTAGTGTCTCCATGGAAAATTTCAAGATTTTCAGGAATACGCTTTTTTGAAAACGGTTGCTAGGGAAACGAGACGATAAAGAAACTTTTTATTTGTACAAAACCCCCCAAAAAAGAACCCTCCATATATTTATGATGTTTTTTTTGCATTCTGTGACATAGCCTTAAATGAAAAGTGAAAAAAATCCATGCAGTGACTGTTAAGTAGTAACACTTTTCGTTCAGAGATTTAAGCAAACAGCATTATCTACAAAGTCACATACTTTTTTACATTTTCTATATTGTTTAAGTTTCGTTACTGCACTCTTAAGAAAGTTTTCCGTTATGCGTCATCGTAATGCTGTCCAATTATATCCACATTATTGCGGATAAAGCATATATATAGATCATAAACCGAGCATAAATAAAACGATTGTTCCAGACATTATAACATTATACCGATTTATTCAGTCACATCTGTTCACATAATGCAAATAAGCTAAAGGTAGGTACACATCGCCCAACAGAATGTTATTTGTTTGGTATTTTATTATACAGTCTGCGGCACAATATTCTCCCGAACGTGTGGAAGTTTCTGTTGCTTCTGGACAAACTGCTGATGATGCTCATGCTGATGGTAAATCAAACTTTCGAATAATGAAATTGGTTCATGATTGATTGTATGGGATAAATCTTCGTAAAATCTACGATTACTAGACTGAGAGTGGCTTAAAGCAAGACATATTTCCTTCTGTTCAACACAAAACGTAAATTGAAACAATGCGTTATTTAATTTACCAACATACTAAAACACCTGCTAGATGTTGTTGACACCAAGCCTATCCTTCTATTCCAGGGGTATATATAAAACCTATGACATTTGGTTTGAGCTGTTTTTTCATGACGAGGGTCAGTCAAGAATAACTGACAGTTGGTAATGTAAGCCTTCAAAATATATTTGCAGTTGTACTTTCTATTATTCATAGTCAAATATTTTCTCCTGTGGATCTTCTGGTGAATTCCGTAATCAGATATAGGCTTATAAATATAGTTGCCAGGCAACCAAAGAACACAACTAAGGGGTATACGTTATCGCTAGCGACATGACGATTGAATCTGCTGTAAACTCTATTGTTTAGTTCAAACTTATATACCGTGATTTATTACAACTAACATGTGTATGTTGTAAAATAGCATATTTAAAAAAAAATGAACAATTGTTTCAGAAAGGTCACTAATTCTGTGTTATTTTGTTGCTTAGTAACAATTTTACCCACATTTTATCAATTTTCTCGGGATTACTTCTTTTCGTTACCATGGTGTTCTAAAACTTATCACTGATTTCACCATTTCTTTTCAATAAGATGATGAATATATCTCAAGGAGTCCAGTAACCGTAATTGAAATAAAATGTATAACTACGCGTTGGAAAAACAACGATTCGTTCTTTGGGGGCAGGGGTAGGGGGGGGGGGGGGGTAAATTTTGTTTTTAATGCCATCAAATAAAAGGACAATTTACATTTTTGTCAAGTATATTTTCTACATTGGTGGAAAAACTCCACTAGAATTAAGTTCATGTGATAGATTTAATGTACTACGCCATAAATGATATGTTTGAAAATGTTAGATATATCTTTATGTTTCCATAGCAACGTTTTTTCTACTAACAGCGTGAACGCATTCCCTCGAGTTGTCTTCTTTGGTTGCCTTGCTGCACGAATGAAATTGTCATAAACCAGATTGGTATTCGCCATAACAGCAGTGAGTTACCATATTTCACGATAATGCATAGAAAATATACGAACACTTATTGTTCAAAGCATTATTTAGCAACTCTCAGTTATTTATATCTGATAGATTTAATGAACTACGCCATAAATGATATGTTTGAAAATGTAAGATATATCTTAAGTTTCCAAAGAAACGCAAACTTTTGTTCTACTCCACTCTCTGAATGTATTCTAATGGGTATATGTGTGTCGTTATCAGCGGAGAACCTGTTTGGCATATCAGCACTGGCTTTCTTCTTAATGCACTTACTATCATGGTTCCTGATTGACTATACCCTCTTAAACATCTGCAACAATGCTCCACTTCCATTTAGTAAACAGCGTGAACGCATGCCCCCGAATTGTCTTCTTTGGTTGCCTGGCAACAAGAACGAAATTATCATAACCCAGATTTGTATTCGCCATTACATTAGTGAGATACCATATTTCACGATAATGCATAGAAAATATACGAACACACATTTTTCTAAGCATTATTTAGCAACTGTCAGTTATTTTTGACTGGCCCTCGTAGTATATGTACGCTCGTACATGCTGCTTACTGCTTCAAACGTTACGTGGCTGCATGAAAGCAGAAAGATAACAGATAACGGGACAGGGAAGGCAGCGCTTAACTTAAACAGCCTAGCACAGAAAACATAAAAACATCACGTACCACAAATACGTGACACAATGCCTACGTAAAATGGTACCAGCTTGGTGACCAGCATAAAAAACCGACCTCTCTTCTTCCGTAGCCTCGTGGAGATGGATACCATCACAAATGAGGTGTTGGGTGTGATAATAATACACTGCAGAACTCATTTCACAACCAACCTGAAACTTGTAATTTACTGCTACCTTTAAACGACATTAATTTATTTTGCAGACTTTGATAGCACTTTATCATGACAGAATTAAAAGGTACAACACCTTTAAACGTATAGTTTTATGTATAAATCGGAGCAACATCCGGAGATCAAAAGACGTGGTTTGCTGCATTGACATGCGTCGGATCTAATGAAGTAGACAGACCATAGCATACGCCGGATTATCAACGCAGAACAAGATGTGGCTATTTCAACCGCATCGCCTTTGTATTTTTGCAGGAATATGCATTTTTATATTAGGTAAGATATTCGAGCGGTTAACCATAATTATACACAGTGTATGTTACATGCATATTGAATAAATTTGTTGAATAATAAATACTAAAATTTAAACTCGAAAACAAATTGTTTGCTATTTTAGTATGCTTAAAATACATATCATAATAAGTATGAAATAACGTTCTTTTCATCGGCGAAAACATTTTACTTCATTCCAATCGCATATATATTTTAGAGAAATGCTAAAGGGTGTACTCCCGTACAATGTCGCTGCCAGCAACTTCACGGAAATGTCACTGTCTTCTAAGTCCAAACCGGCAGATCCTTTTAAAACTACAAAACTAGAATTAATGATATTTAAATACCAATCAACTAAAGACATTATTACTAAATATTTAATGCAATTAAGGGAAGTTAAACAATTTAAGTTTCATGACTAACATCCGTTAGAGAAGAGTAACAAAAATAACATGTCTTCTTAAAAAGCTTAAAAAGAAAATTGATAGGGTTGTAGGGTAAGACATGTGGGTTTGTATTTGTAGACGCACCGTGAGTATTGTGTACTTTTACTCTTCCTGGGTACAAATGAGCGGCACTTTTTATAGGTACGAGTACATGTACTTTTTATGTTCTAAGCATTCTAAATAAATTGAAATGAAATATCTCGGTCCTGTTTTTCAGTGATCAATACAATAATTCGCTGGCTTAGTATTAGAAGGTCGTAATAGTAAGTGCTACTTACGACCTTATTAGACTGAAACATATTTGAAATCTGCATCAAAATGCACTTCTTATCAGCCTATTTTCATGAAACTTGTCATGTTGACCAAACTGATGCTGGAAAAGCTTGTGTTCTCATAAGTAAAGAGTAGTTTTGAGTTTTGATTTTGTACTTACCACCTTCTTATTCTAAGCCAGCGAATTTTTGTATTTACCACTGACAAACGTTTTAAATTAATATTAGTGCGTTTTAAAGTTTGTGGTTAGGCCCTACCATATTAATTTTCAGCATAATTGGTTAGGTTTTACCACTTACTTAAAAAGTTTTAATATATTTTTATAACATTGACCATCGACTCGAAAAAAACATTTTCTGTATGTGTATAAAAGGGTATTTATATAAATACGTATTCTAATGGCAGTCATAGAATGGCAGTAAAGGAAGCATACATTATATATAAAATAATGTTATTTAAGCTGTTCAATTGCATTTCTCATACTACCCATGAACATCATAAAGAAGAAACTGTTCACGGCGCATTAGTTGATAAGTTATAAATATAAATTGTGTTGGTGTGAAGTCTGATGACAACCACGATGCCTTTTTCTTGTCTTTTACTCGATCTGGTGATGTTTCAGCAATTCCTTTGGCTGACAAATGTGAAATACAGATACATGTAATGTACTACAATTGTACATGCAAATATGTTGCAAATGGCCAAACATTATCCGAATGGTGGAATAAGCATTTGTACAGGGAATGTAGTTGTCTAGTTTTGACACAAAATTTATACCTTGACCGGGTGGATCAGATTTGTCATGACCTGTTGATAGATAACAAGCCTTTTTAAAACATTATAAAACTACCACACGCTTACTTGTCTGATCACGGTCTACATTTTAAGGATTTGAGTCGGATAGGTAATGTGCCCAAACAGTAGAGTAGTTGTCTCAAGAACTCACGGGATCTATCTCTATCTCACGAGAGATGGATTTCTGGTGAGCCTCTTTGTGAGACACATGGCGAAAAATTGGATGTAATATTTTGACAGCTAAAACTAGGACTTTCAGCGGTTTAGTTGCATTTTCTAGTCCGTTGCCGTGTGATTGTGGTCTGATTTAATTGAAATTATTTCTTTTTAGTGCTCGGCAGTTTCAGTTGAGTACTGCCTTCCCTGTCCGATTTTTCATTATCATTTTGGATGCCTATTGGCTCAATGGTTTTGCTCAACAGTCATTGAAATTCTTCGCATGACTCCAATCAAATCCATTTTCGTATACTAGTAGTTGAGATTGGGACACTATGGAACCGAGACGGGTTTGGTGGCACTAGGACTACCAGTATGTATCATCACCAGGTGTTTGTACATATAGAACATGACAAGAATCGTTAGAAGCAATATTTACCTACTGTTCGCAATGTACGCTTAGTCTTGTCAGTTCTAATTTAGCTTGTAAATGAAAATTCTGTAATTACCATCACTTTAACTCTACAAATCCGTATCTCCAGTTTGAGATAATCGGTTTCAGCTAACTAGTTTAAATGTGTTACGTAACAGTTTCGTGAAAGACAGATTTACACTATTAATTTAGAGATCTGCGTGAAAATGAATCCAACCAAACGTGCCGTAAGCAGCTAGTCACTAGATGCATCAAATGTAGCCTCTTTTCGTAGGCATATACCGTCTCCTTTATACTGTTCTGTTTGTGGTTGTTGGTGTTTGGGTACTATTTTATCAAAGCACTTATGAAAATCTTAAAGTTACGTTCAAATTTAAAGTCTTTATAATTGTTTAACAACTGTTAGTTGGTGACGGATATGGTTTGTAGGGGTTCAGTTACTGAATCATTTTTAATAATATTGCAGATCACTGTACCACACTTCATAATTGTGAACAAATCACAAATAATTTAAATGTGACGTACGTTTAGGATTTTCGTAAGTGCTTTGATAAAATAGTACCCAGGCGTTTATGTTGAGTGCTGTCTTGAAGTGTCTTCCCTGACAGACTCTTCCCTGTTCAGCTTGATATTATTGCTTATGTCCATAGGTGGCCGTATAGTTTTTTTACATATTGAAATATCTGATTTTGCTAAGGTCACATTTGCCCTACCAGCTGATTTTGGCAAACTCGCACGGCGTCCGTACGGAGCCCGAACGGACACCAAAGACTCGTACGAGCATCGTACGGATTTTCTTAACTCGTACGAACATCGTACGGATATCGTACGAGTATATCTCTATAGATAGTTCGTGGTCTGTACGAGCTTTGACCAGACGCTACGAACATACAAACACCGTTAGGATTTCAAAAAGTATGAACTCGTACGAGTTGAAGTGGTCATGTTGACCAAACTGAAGTTTAAAAAACTAGTTTTTACATAAGTACAGACAATTTTTTCTTGATTTTGTACCTACGACCTTCTAATTATAAGTCAGCGAATTGATGCACAGGTTCGTAGAATTGTGGAGATATCAAAGCAAACTGTTTTGTGTATTATAGTTGTCCTCACCGAGGGAGCAGACGCACGGAGCATGTCTCGCACGTCTGGTAAGCGGGACCAAAAACCTTCGAAGCTTAACTCGAGATTAAAGCCAGGGAAAAAGGGCAAGAAGAAGGGCCAGAAAAAAGATAAGAAAAAGTCGCAAAACGTTTCGAAAAAACAAAACAAGAAAAAGGACATTGATAACGCTGCGCCTCGTGGCGGCAAAACAAATGTAAGGAAGTTTATGGTTTGTACATTTGTAGCTGTTCCATGTTTTTATCTATTTACGTGAAAAGTGCAAACTCAGAATTGTTTTCCTAGTAAACACAAGATGTTAATTAGTACATATCCCCTTTTCACCGCTACTAAACTTAGAAACACCGTTTACAAGTATCTGATTTACGCTACAAATGCTAACATGTTTTCATATTACTCCACAAGGAAATATTACTACTATAGTTTCTTGGCGTACCGGGCTATTTCTGCACGTATTTATTCAGTTTTTACTAATTTATTGTTTAGTCGATTGTGAAATGAGTTCTACAACTTATACTAATCACTCTCAACACCTCATTCCTGATGTTATTCATAGCTAGGAGGGTTTGAGAAAAGAGAAATACTGTGCGTCGACAGAAACAAGTTTATTTCGATTAGGATTGCATATAAAAAAATATTATATTGACGGTTGTGGTGTAAGATCACTAATAAAGAAATGTATGACATAGTTGCTTTGTGTACATGTCTTCAAGCAAACACCCCACAGCGATTGCCCCACGCGTTTCTACCTAAATTACTCAGCCTAGTTGAAAGGACAGATAAATACTTTTCCAGTACAAACTCCCCACTTTCCTTCATATGTCTCATAGTTATGTGATGCGTATACTTGACAAACATACTATCGAAACAATGGGGAATGTTATAATATCATGATCATACTCCGAATGTAAAAAGGCAATTCAATTGCTATACATGTACTTACTATAGTAGGTCAGGAAACACTCAGTTCTACACGTAGAGTTTGGCGAACTACACCAAGAAGCTATTCGTATATTTAACGAGTTTGGATTTCGAACCATGTCAGTATGTTTCACAAGGGACACGATACATATAGATAATTTAAATGGCTTCATTCCTGCGTGTATGTTTTATTTTATTATTCCCACAAATAATGAAAACTTCACCTATAGCCTGCGTTCAATTTATAGAAATAATGCTTTACATCTTATTTCATTTTCTGTTGTACATGGCGATGGGAATCACATCATTTCGCTAGATCATTTGAACTCCATTAAAACAATAAAACAGTTTGCACTTTTGAAATAAATTTACAAATTTCCTTCACTGTCTCTCTGAATAATTATTCGAAATGTACCATTAAATTTCATTATACTTTGGTGACGATTCTAGATTATAAGAGACGAATTTCTAACTAAAGTGTTTTGTGAATTCACGCACAGTCATAATTATATGCAATGTAGTTTTATGCGGTACATATTACGTGTACAAATGACTGTTTAATAATAAAACTTCAATGATTTGAAATAGAGCGTAATGCGTTGATATTCCATGATCTAGACGCCACATGGGCAACTTACTATGTGTGTGAAATAGGTTACAGTTTTTGCCCGAAATTCTCTTAACTAACTTACCATCCAGGCAGTTGAAACGCTTTCGAGCAAAAACTGTGACCTTTTGATGAAACATATTAAGTTGCATGAGGAGTACTCATTCTCGGCTTGAAGACTTTAATACCTGCGGTTGTCTTAACTTTGTGTTGACATATTTGTTCTTGCGTTCTTAGCCAAAAATTACGTTACGTTCCTGCTTGTATGTCCATTCGGTGATAAACATCCATATGGAAGAGAGTAACTTATATACTATACCCGGTAATGCTAAGGTCACATTTCCCTACGAGCTCCTTACGAGCTCCGTGCGATTTGCTTTTGACAAACTCGCACGGCGTCCGTAAGGAGCCCATACGGACACCAAAGACTCGTACGAGCATCATACAGATTTTCTTAACTCGTACGAGCACCGTACGGATATCGTTCTAGTGCATTTCTTATGATAGATCGTGGTCCGCACGAGCTGTGACCAGATGATACGAGCATACGAAAACCGTTAGGATTCAGTCAAAAATTGTGAACTCGTATAGCCCGTTTGCAGCGAAAACATTCGTCTAAATGTTGAATTGTTAAAAATATATTCAACAGATGTTGATACAAATTTACGTAGAATCATAATTACATTCTACCTACTCACATTTCAAATTTCATAATTTTTAATTACTTATTTAAACAAGTTTATTCTTTATTGTATATTGATATTACTTGAATTTGGACACTTTAGCACAGGGAGGTAATCTGGTATTCCATTTATGTTTTACTGTCATATTTTTAACTGTTATAATCCGTGATCAGCGAGATTATCAGTGATTCACTAAGCTACATAAGCTATGTATAAACTCATACATGGACATACACGTATATAATAAAGTTAGATTAAGCACTTAATAAAAGCATTGTAATGTTTTTGTGCGCAATGACATGTAGTCTTATGACTGAACCAGTCCTAAATAATTGAGTAATATACGTCTACCCAAACATTTAGTATTGGTCTGAAATCGACATTCACATGTTTGAAGAATGCCTAATATTAAGCAGTCAAAATCGTTTAAAGACGATGTAAAATCCGTGTTTTTATAGTTCGAGAATGAGGCTGCTAGAAGCAAGCCATTTTTACGTTTAGACCCGAAAATATGATACACATAGACAGTACAGATGCACAGACGGGCCTCGTATATGCTATATTAAATATGTTACAGATACGTAAATCTTCCGTTAGACGTGTCACGTGACCATAAAATTGGCTGTTGTGTGTATCGAGTCTTCTAACATGAAGTTTCTTTGTAAACTACATGTACAAATATTTTACATTGAACTTATGAACAAAACTTTTTTCACACATGCCCGATGTTGCTTAGATTTGATTGTATAGTAGGTAGATACATTTCATTCACTCGTGCACAATCTCATACTTGTAGGTGCAGTAAATACTGTGCAGTCTTCATTTTAGACGATTGTTTTCGCTGCAAACGGGCTATACGAGTTGATAAATTCTTACGGATATCGTACGAGCTTTGTGACCGTAGTGCATATATAAGCCGATTATATCTCAATCTTGAACTATATTTGTTGGTTGACAACGTATACAAAGCTTAAATATTAGCTCAACATTATTTACTGTAAAATCACATTTTGGTGGGTATTAAATTTGGTGGATTTTGATAAAAATGCATTTTTTGTGGAGTCGTTAATTCGTGGATTACAGAACATGAAAGGGTAAACCTATGTCTGAATATGAGAGGTCGATCAATCATGGAGATCAGATTTCGTGGTCGAGTTCAACAACGAAATCAACGAAAATTCATCTCCCCACATTACACATTCATTTAAACTAAAATTCATTATTTGATGTAATGTCGTTGTTATCAACAGGTGAATCTGTGCCCGATAGGTTCTGAGGAAGTACAGATGAATTGTTTGAGTTGCGCTACAAAGATATATCGAGAATGTCCAGTCACTTCCGCTACCAAGATTACTCAGGTAAACTATACGATATGTACATCATCAAAACAGAAACATGACTCCCTTAAATATTACGTTACAATTTACAAAAGACTCGTTTTGAAGATAAACGATTTCGAATTATTTATGTTAAGATTTGTATCATGTCATGTTACTTCTTTAACATCTCAATTGCTCAATGGTCATCTTAGCTACAAAGACATTTGTCGATGACCATTCAATGACTAAAACAAGTACAAAAAAATGAGAGCTATCGATAAGACACTTGAGGAGAATTCGTCCACATGCAATGTCCTCCCACCTACTGACCGGCATCGTACGGTCATTGAAAGATGTCCATCCTATATCCAAGATAGAGAGAAACCACCAAACACGAATAACATTTAATGTATATTCATTAGACTACAACGTTTAGCCCAGAAGCTTATTATTCATCCTATATCCAGGATTAATTGTCGATTATAGGTCGGTGTACGGAGTGTGTATGATGCTTAGACATGGGTAACACGTCGGATACTAGTACATGGACATCGACCGGTGTCTAAATGATTTGTGACATCGACCGGTGTCTAGATGATTTGTGACATCGACCGGTGTCTAAATGATTTGTGACATCGACCGGTGTCTAAATGATTTGTGACATCGACCGGTGTCTAGATGATTCGTGACATCGACCGGTGTCTAGATGATTTGTGACATCGACCGGTGTCTAGATGATTTGTGACATCGACCGGTGTCTAGATGATTTGTGACATCGACCGGTGTCTAGATAATTTGTGACATCGACCGGTGTCTAGATGATTTGTGATATCGACCGGTGTCTAGATGATTTGTGACATCGACCGGTGTCTAGATGATTTGTGACATCGACTGGTGTCTAGATAATTTGTGACATCGAACGGTGTCTAGATAATTTGTGAAATCGACCGGTGCCTAGATGATTTGTGACATCGACCGGTATCTAGATGATTTGTGACATCGACCGGTGTCTAGATGTTTTGTGACATCGACCGGTGTCTAGATGATTTGTGACATCGACCGGTGTCTAGATGTTTTGTAACATAGGGATAAGTTGTCAGCTAACATGGAAATCGTTATGTCGTCATCTGCAGACAGATGAAAACCCTTCCACATGTTAAGGGTGTAACTGTAGCCAATGTCAACATAATATGACCAACCGAACACTGCCCGTTGCCTAACCAATCCGCTACCGAGCGCTTGGTAGCGCTACGCTAGGAAACGGTGTGCTTCAAAAAAACGCTTCGTACGGGACGAAGCGGAACAATTATATGACACCGGCGAGCGCTCGCGGATAGCAGACCGTTGCATAGCAAAGCGCTATCGAGCGCTACCGAAGCGGTCCGCTGTGCAAGAAAGCGCTAGGCAGCGCTCGGCTAGCAAATTGTTAAGAAACGGTATGCTATCGGCGAGCACTGATCGCTCGTAGCGTGTCGTTGCATAGATATAGGAAAGCGCTCGATAGCACCTTTTGGAAGCGGCTTGGTTAGGCAACGGGCTCATGGAATCGTGTCCTAGTTAGCATACAGTGTTTATATATCAGACAAACAAGAAATGTCTACTTTATAGTAGAGTGTTTATTCTGCATTAACTAAAACGCATTCACCACACCATATTTTGAATTCATTTTGTGCTGACTTTATTACTAAGCATAACTTAACATTAATACTATCATCAATAAATGAAGCTTACAAACAACGTCAACTATAGACATGTGGCCCATGTTCTGTTCTGGCTAGATGGCAATTGTGGACCTCAATTAACAGTAGTTTCATTGTTGTTAAATTATTCTTGGTAACAAAGGGTGTTTCTGTACGCCAGCAAAAAACAATTGAAACATTAAATTTTTGTTTAATGCTGTATAATTACATATATTACAATTATATTTCATGTAGACGTTTTCCTTTTTTTCCTGGTATATGGTATAGTGCCTAAATATTAAATAATTTCATGTAATTTGATCTGTATAGGTGAATGTAGTTACTGAGTATAAAGACTCTTACGACACTTGTAGTCCTGGTCGCAAGAACAATTATGGAATTAAGGGAAACAGCGTATGGGTGGACAGGGGATGTCGAGCCAAATTTCAAATTTGCTACGAAAAAGGTATTTATGAACCATATATAAAACAGTGTCATGGTACATTTTGCAATTCAGTAACAAACTTGAATCCTTTCTAGTCATTGTTTTGTTGATACGAATAACCTTTCCTCATCCTTGTTACCAAGATAAACCAACATGATTGGATAACCCAACACGATTACAACATGGCGGATGTAATACTATGTTGAGGTATACATCCCATTTTCGGCCAATTTTTGACTAGATTTCACTGGCTTAATAACCTTAGACAAATTGGCCGAAAATGGGATTTATACCTAAACATACACCCGCCATGTTGTAATCATGTTGTGATTATCCAATCATGTTGGTTTATCTGGGTAACAAGAGTGTTCCTTGGTAATTTATTTTTGAATAATTAATCATGCTGTAAGGGCTAATTCCCTTGTATATCCATATAAGTACATAGTCGATTCAAACAATCCAATTGTTAAAAACTTTTTATACATCGTCAAACCAGCAGGAAGCATCTATGCTTAGTACGTATATCGGATTGTTTCGGCATGTTAAGCCTAGGTCCCATTGAGGAATTCCACATCACCGATTTTCTCCCGATTTCTTCCGATACCACCCGATTCATCACAATTCCTTCCAGTATCACACAATGTCTCATGACTTCCCAGAAGCTCCCCTAGACCACGGATTACCTGTTCCCGATGTCCTGATAGCTCATTAATTTCAATCGAGGGTACATCGCCGAGGCAAAAAAATGCTCAGTGGGACCTAGGCTTTACGGCTCTCGACAAATAAAGATATACTCCGTGCATTCTAATTGATACAATACAGATATTCTGAACAAATTATGGATTTACAAAGAGATATACGAAAGGATTTATTTCTTCACAAATGCGTACACAACATGCATACTAAATATAAATATCAAATGGCACTGTCAAATTAAAGTCAGATTAGAAGGTTAAACAGAGTTTATTTTCACCTAGGATAGTTTGTTTAAAAATAGCCTTTCTGAGGCGAAAAGCCGAATACTTATTGTATTATTTTGACTGACGTTGTTGACGTTTTTGTTTAGATTTGTTTATTTTTTGCGTTATGTTTAGAGAAAGTAGGAGTTGTTTGGCTTTTGTACTTGGCTCAGATCTGGAAATATGATCGGCTCCAATTTAATTAATACCCCGTAAAATATACTTTTCTAAAAACTCGAACAAGTTATAACTTTGTTTCCTATACATACTGATGAACCTGGTAGTTTATGTGTAAATAGAGATTAATTTCTGACTTTCAGACAAACCAAAAGGTAAGTATCATACGTATGTGGCCATGCTGCTTCGGTTCGCACGATTATATCTATTGCGCATGCGCATGTCAATATCACGTGGGATGTGAAAAGAGTAGTGTAATTCCTAGACTTAGCCTTTATGTGGGTTTCCTAATTGTATAACATAATTTATATTCAGTATATTCTAGTTGTATCAATTTGATAAAAGCATTATCATATGTCTTAGTAACACAATTTCTTTCGGAGTTTTCCGTTTACACTTGATGCCTGGTGTTGCCGAACCCCAGGCCTCCCGTTCACAAAACCTTTGAAGTCCGTTCAAAGTAAATGCCCGAGATAAATATACTGGCTTTGACTGCACCGAATCTACATTTCTATAATTATAAATGTAATTACTTTAGTTGGACCTAGTAAGGTTAATTGTTGCATGAAATAGCTTTGTGCCATTATATAATTACATAATATAATTTTATTAAGCACACTATACGCTTCTAGGGCGTCTATAAATTGTGCAGCATAAAACATAATAATAGTCTCATAAAACGCCATAATCAGTGTCAAAGAGAATGTACTGTGCTCACGCATGTAAACTAGATTTAGACATTATAAACATAGATTGCCGGAATATTGTAGAAAAATATCACACTTCGACAAATAATGCTACCAGTGATTGACCGAGTTTTCTCCCTTACTACATTAAGCATGAATAAGGGAGGTAACTTGGAAGTCATTGTCTGAATCTAGTTTTCTATCCGATCCAGTGTTAGGCTACATACGTTCTGTAGCTTATAACGTCTTGATCATCAAAGACCTAGGATGAAACAATTTTGTTGATCGATGATGCACGAACAAACATTACCCACTTTAGCTAATAGGCCAGTAGCGATTAGTATTTCTAAACATGTTAGATAATTAAATTATATATTACTTGCATTAAGTTTCGATTTATGAGACCATAATCATTCCATGCTTTTGATTAAATTCTTCTAATGCGTTCTAAGAGATTTCATCAGATTGTCTTAAAACATCCGAACAGTGGCAATACTTGAAGCATTAGTAGCAACGATATCAGCCGGTAATAACATTTTTGCAGTCAGGAATTGGGTGCCATTTGATCCAACCCGATCTGGGTTTGATTAGCAGGTTCAGCATTTTTCGGTGACATGCAATTCTGCCACCCTTTAGTATTTAACTTCCCCTGGTCATTGGGCTACCTATGGAATTCAGCATTTAAGTCTCCCGTGGGAGACTATTTCTCTCCTGGTTTTCGTGCAGCCAACATCGAGATAGGGCGACAAGGAATTTCGAATATGTAACAGACACCACACTCAAATGTACCAATTCACACCAAGGTCGAGTGGAACATTGTTGGTTATTCTTGCTCAGAGAAAATAAGCTGGACACAGACGGGGTCGCACCTGGGACCTCTCGACTCCAAAGCACGCGCCCTACCTCTAGGTCTCCGCTCCCAATTTAAGTCCTATTAAAGTCTTAAGATAATCGAATCGACGTTTACTAGTATGGTGATTATGTCTGAAGATAACAAACTTTGTTTACCACCGAATATGTGTAATGTTTACACCAATATTCAGCCTTCAATTTGTGGTTATTTTCTTTTCCCTTGGTCAAGTAGTCATTTGATAGAGCATGTCAAAACTTCCGGTGTTCCCGGCAGTGTAAATAAGGAAGTGTTTTATAAATGGTTAGGAAATATCGAATGAATTACTAGTAAAGCGTTTTATGTTAAGGTTTATTCTACGCAGTATAAAACCATGTTGTATTAAATACTGTACAACCTCTCTAGAGTGGCCCTCTGTAGAGCAACAGCTTATTTATAACAACGGTCGATATTTGCAGCTCCCAACGAGTATTGCTGTACAGAGGTTGCACTGTATATGACACTACTTGCGGTCCAGCAGTGCCGTAAAGCCATTCCGGAAATATCGTTCAGCAGTCACAGAGTTCACAAGAGTATTCTTCACCTGTCTGGGAACTTGACTAACCACTGATGTATGAGGATGCGAAATTTAATACCCGCGAAAATTAACGATTTAACATTATCATACTACCTGCGGTCCAGCAGTGCCGTAAAGCCAAATTCCGGAAATATCGTTCAGCACTCCCAGAGTGTGCGATAAGTACATGTATCAAAAACATACAATAGATAAATTTAACTACTCAGACAACTGTCATTTTTATGTCATCTTCAATTTAGACTTGTAGACAGTTTTTCAGTGCAATGTTATTCACCAAATAGTAATCACAACACTTTCTTATTATTTCTGGACATTCATACGACTTCAAAAGACACGAATCGTTTCTATCTTTAACACAGGACTAGATAGACCTCTTAAATATTTTTCAATGGTAATTGGATAAATTGGATTGATGGCCCCGTCTCCATTACGGCTTTTGAAAGGAAATGCGATGTACATGAAGAAACAACACATATTGTGGATTTTTTTACATTTGAATTTTTTTACATTTCAAAATACATATAAAGGTACGTAAAACCATCTCCGTTCTATAGATAACTTATTTATAGTGTACAAGTGTTGTTTAATTATCTTTTGACAGGACGAAATCACAGGTAACTGTATCATTGATAAGGAATAAAAACATTATTTTAAAAATAATTTTCTGTATTTTTGGTAAACTATGTTTTTATATTTATTATTCCTTTGGAATGATACAGTTACCAGTGGTCAAAATTACAACAGCAGAATTGAAACCAGGTACGTCTGAATGGAGTTTGAGCACATGGGTTCAACGCGTCTCTTTGGACTAAAGGACTTATGGCATTATTTCCTGGTTATTTCAGGTAGACATGAACCTAAGAATGTGAACTGCATGTGTACTTCGTCCAAACATAAATGTCCTGTTGGAATACCACAAATCGACATCAACATACATATAAAGGTTTCCGTGCTGTGGAGCTTTGGTTCGGGAAAGTAAGTCTACTAGTATTACATACAATGACTGTAGTTTGCATCTATATTGGGAATTCGAACATATACTGAACGGCGTCATCACCAAGTAATGCGAAGTACAAACTCATTAAGAAAAAAGTTAAAAAGTTAATGTTCGGGGTCTATTTTCTGCAGTTCAGTCGTTCAGCCACCTTTTGACATTTTAACTACCCCTTATCATTGGGCTACCTAAGGACACCTGCGTTCGAGTCTACCTAGAGATACTATTTTTCTCCTGGTGGATGTGCAGCAAACCTTGATCTACGGCGCCCAGGAATATCGAACATGTACAGACATCACACCTTGGTCGAGTGAAGCATGTGGGTTATTCTTGCTCAGAGAAATTAAGTAGTGGCACAGACAGATTGAACTCGGGACCTCTCGATCCCGAATCGTTCGCCTTACCTTTAGGCCACCGCTCACCACTGCCCCAAGGCAATCCAGTAATCGGTTGATATGGACATCACTGATTATATGTACGAGGTGTATATGTATAAGGCGACAATACTCTAAACAATACTATAAATGTAACATTTTAGTCTTGATAGTTTGGGATACATTGCCATTAGGATATTTATATAAAATTAGAATATAACCTACATTATGAGCCAACGAAAACACCGCATTTTCGCGGTTAAATGAAAATTTAATCATTAAAATTTTCTCTTAACAGACTTGACGTCTTGCGTTGGCGCTAATTTCTATCGGCCAATCAGAATGCAGAATGTTATATTCTAAGTTAGTTAGAACATATTAAGTAAATTTTAATGACTAAAAAGGCCTCGCTTCCCTTCACTCGCTCCGCCCTTTTTAATCATTAAAATTTACTTAATATGTTCTAACTATAACAAGAAATCTTTTAAATTCTGAGCTCCAACAAGGGGAAATTTCGGTCTTATTTCACCTTTGCACGACAAAGTTTCCGAAGCTCTCGCACGATCTTAGCAACATACATTTTGGCACTCATGTCAATCCTGTTACGTCAAACACTTTGACTCTCTCAGTTCACAAAATAATTATATAGAACACGGAAGTTTGCAGGATGAAGCAAATATTCACTAATCTTGAGCAGCAAAATCATGGAACACGCCTCATAATTTAATTTCCACAAAACATTTGAGAAAGTTTATTATTTTTGTTTAATTTACGAATTGCACTAATTGTATTGTCACAATGTTTGTGATATTAAAATACTGATTATAAGCAATCATCAGATAATGTGAATTGAGAGAGTCAAATTCTGTGACACAAGAGGCCAATTAATTAAGTAAAACACATTTTGGAACGTAACGTAACATAGCGCATTCACAGGGAGACTGTTACTTGTGTAACTGTAGTATTAGAAGGTCGGTTTTAAACGTATAGTCGTATAGTCAACACTATTTTTATCATTCTGAAAACACCCTGTCACAATAACTAAGTACTGGTTCTGGTACCGATCTCTGCACTACTCTTACACTTGAGGATGCTGCATACAGGTACCATTTTAGGGGCATTATTATATCAAACCTAGGACCTCCCGTATCGTGCTTGTTGACAAAAGGAGCACTAAATTTAAACAGTTGAACAAAGAAGCATAAAAAATATCACATACCACAATTACACGGCACAATGCCCAACACTTAAGTGAACGAGAAAATGAACTTTCTCGTTGCGTACCGAGCGAGCGAGCGAGCAAGCAATGCAAGCAAGCAAGCAAGCAACGACTTTATTTAACGTGGATAACATATTTGGTAAAAACCAATTTTCAATATGGTCCATAATGCCATTTCATACGAAACAAGTTATACTGTTTTTGCGCATACGAAACAAAGGGCTAAGTCATTCGTCGGTAACATGGACTTACAAAAAGAGTATTTGGTTGTAATCTTTTATCGGGATTCTGTTTTACGATGGAGAAGAGCAATTGCGTATTTTCCAATCGCCATAAAACATTTAGAATCGCTGGAAAAACCCTGTGACACCAACTCTGCGATACATTGCCTACAAAACTAGGACCCGTTTCGTTGACATATCTTAGCAAAGATTAAACCTTTTGTAAGCTTATTAAGCAAACTTAGACAGCTAAAATACTAAAGCAAAGTTATGTGAACTGGAATTATCAAGAATAACTATACTGATTATAGGACAATGATGGATTGACTTATAGTATGGTCTATATAATCGAATCTTAGCCAAAATGTGACCATGAAACGGATCCCAGTTGTGTTCCCTTTATTACATTGCAGTTATTTTACCTGTATTTCATTACTTTCAGGTGTAAAGAGGGTCAAACATGGGGCTATGACGACCACGATATCTGGGTGGATAAAGGTTGTAGTGCTACGTTCCATGTTTTGTGGTGACATCATTGAAACGTGTGTAGCATGAAGTAATAGAACATGTTTTGTTTATTGTTAAGTGCTTCAAACGAATAAAATGGGAATGGAAATGTTTTTACTTATTTTATATAATTTTATCACCACATTATGTACATAATTATAACACGTTACAACGCGTTTTAAGCCTATGTCCACTTGGGCATTTTTGCCTCGGCGATGTACTCAGAATTTAAGTTAACGAGCATTCAGGACATCTGGAACATGTTCCTCATGATCTAGGGGAAGCTTCGGGGGAAGTCATAAGACAGGTTGTGATACCGGAAAGAATTGTGATGAATCAGGTGGTAAATGGAAGAAATCGAGAGAACATCGCCGATGTGCAAATCCTCAATAGGACCTAGGCTTTAGCAATATTGCATTTACATAACAAAATTAACTTCAAGTAGTTACATGAGTGTTACAATTATGATAATTTTTATTCAACACATGGGTATGTCAACTACACGGCGTGGCCTTTTAAACGAATATGCTATCAGTGAATATTACGACGAATAGACATTTCTCAACAGAAAATAGCAGCAATACAAATAGGCCGACTTGCATACACACATAAACGCCCCTCATTAAGCATGTACTCATCAACCAATATTATTTTACACCAGTAACGTTATTTGTAAGAGGACTTAGATAAAAAATAACGCACAATTAAATAACAAAATGTAAAAATAAACTAAGACTAAGGCTGGGTACCGCCAAGAAAAAGATACCGGGTGAACGACGGTTTTCCGGAAATACCACGATACTAAGTATACCACTAACTCTAATATAAGACTTACAGCAGCTATGGTATACTGGTCAGAATATAATGGAACATTCTCAACCAGATTATTTTACCGATATTTTAGATGGTCCCGTGGTATCGTAGCGCGGGAAACTGATTCCACGGTTAACGGTAATATCGCGAACCTCTAACAAACACACACTGTAGAAACAGAACTATTTTACCCGAATGTAAACTCACAACAGAACATGTCATAGGCTCACAATGCTAGTGAAGAAAACGCTTCTCTGGCACAGCTATAAAAGTGCTCACAGCACACTTCAATGTATGCAGAATAAAATACTAGAGAACACACAGACTGTGACCTCACTTCACGTTGTCAAGTAACGTTGTCATGGCATAATCCGGTCACGAGGATATCTGTCAATATTAGAATGCCATGTTGTCATCCTTGCAATGAAACATGCACGGCATGGTGTAAGGATATAAATTAAATTTTTACATTTTTCTGTTAAGTTTCCTGACAATTTAACTCCAGCTCCAATAGTTTACTAATATTTATAAATCTGAATATTTATACCACCAGATCGCATTTATCAAAGTAATGAACTTTGATGTATACCAGACGCTTGTCGTAACACCAAGATGTTAACACCAAACACCAAGATGTTAACAATTGTATAGAAATATGTACTTACAAATTAATTCGTCATAACATTACAATTGACTTTCAATAAACCGGAGAATTTGTTGTTTATAAATTATAATAGAATTCTGGCTTTCACTTCGTAGTCTGTTGATTGTCATACCATTGTGCTAATTGTCCTGGAAACAAACCCGAATTGTTGCACAGGGAATAAATAGGTTACTGTAGACCTACATGGCGAACATTGCATTCCTACCAGACATATACCCTACATTAGCTTATTAAAGTTCCGTATGTCGTAATCGTGCAGTTTTAGGAGTAGGCGCAACCACATTTTTATTGTACGATGTAAACAAAGAGCATATGTTACCTGTGCAGGGTCCTATGCAGGCGATATGCCGACAATGATTTGACGTAGTGCAGAGGTGTATGTTTCTGGGTTATATGACATTGATGCACCTTTAATGAGTTACAACATCCAGTTAGATCACTACGCTGTGATTGTTAATTGTAACTAAACTAAACAGCAATTTTATGAGTCTTGATTCGAGAACTTTTACCGTTTTGCATAAAACCTCATGGGTAGTAATAAACTTACTTTTCTAAACACGCTTTGTTTTAAAAGAAGACATGTTCATTTAATAAATGGAACCACCTTTAAAAGTAGTCTTTAAACGGATTTGGATGTCTTCAGGTAACTAGCTTATATCTCTACTCAACCAAACATGAACTCCATTTTGTTGTCACATGACTTTGCAACCGAAACTAAAAGTATCATTGGACGATTATTTTCTATAAGCCAATCAAATGTCTTGTTACAAAACACATCATGTCATTGAATGAATAACGTACTTTTCTTGGTTTCAAAATCATGTGACATCAAAATGGAGATTGTCGTGTACATTTATAGTTGAGAAAAGATATTATCAAATGTAACAGATATTTTTGTTTCTTTGAGCTGTGCCCTTTTGATCAGAAATAAGTGTTGCACTGATTCGATTTCGAAGACAGTTGAAAGTGTACAAGAGAAGGGTAAGATTGTGTATTGGATCTACTTGGTGTCAAAAGAGCCGAAATTGGGTTAACAATAATGAAGTTGTACCAGTCCAAGAGTGATAGATATTGACAAAAAACCTGGTTATATCATGAAGATAAACGCAGCGGTGGATAACAGTATCATACATAGCCTCCCCATATCGCCAATATCTTACTTTTCGTTATTTTAGAAATTTCGAAGTCCCTACATCGTTATAACGATATTCGCATTGTTATGATAAGCGTCACTAACAAGGGTTGACAACATACTCTTTTAGGATTGTATTTTCATTGTTACGTCCATAATTATATGAGCCAGTCTCCAGGAAAACCTGCTATATTGACATTATGTAATTACTGCATGTAACAAGCTTTTAAAAAAAGCTTTCAAATAAGAAAAAATGACATATCAATAGATTCAATTTTAAGTCATTTATCCATTGTTACTATATCTTAGCTTTAAAATTTCTTATGAATAATGTCGAAATCATTTACTTCGTTGTTATGGTGACCAATTTCAGAAAAGTACTCTGATTGAGAAAACGAGGAGTTAGTTGTTTAAAACAGTAGTCGTCTTTCTCTAAATGTGAACATTTACAATTAGGATGTATATTTTAAAACTTAAAACATCATTCTAAAACTTGATACCATTTTGACCAGTTTACGACAAGAATTGATCAAATGCAGTATTTATAAAGAACTTGTTACAACGACGTTGAATAGCGTTTGAATGACGCTTGCGACGTCACGCAAAAAGGGTCTGAATAGGGCCTCAACTAAACAGCTGTAACTTCCTTAAAAATCATGATATTAACACAATTTCTTTTGCATTTTGCTTCATTAAGATTACTCTTTTAGATAATAAAAAATCTCAAAATCAAATGTTTTGTCAAAATAGCAGGTTTTCCTGGAGACTGGCTCATATATATTTGTAATTTACAATTCTAATATATGATCTATAACCTTCTCTTGGAACACTATTGAATGTTTTTCTCCATGTTTTTGTAATTATACGCAAAACACACGTATGTCTACAATAATAGTCCATCAAATGAATAAAAACAACTATAAAGAATCACTAACGACATTGAAAAATGGATTTTTGGAATTAAAATATTTTACTGCGTGTCATTGTGATGAGCGGATTCTTTATTGTTGTGAATGGTCGTATCATAATGTCTCCCTAGACCGTCATTCTTAGGCTAAGACGGAGTTTCATGAATGTGTGAGGTTTATAACCTAATAATCCGATGTTGAAATACGACAGATGCTGCTAACACTTCCTTATTGTCGTTAATTAATACAGCTAATCAGGTTCACATGACTCCATTGCCCATCCTATGACAGCACTTCCTGTCGGAATCAATGTTTTCATCTTTGTTTCACCATGCAACTGCAATTTGTTCTAAAGTCACTGACACATGTTTGAATTCCCAGTGGGTCTTTGTGTTTTATGATTAATGTAAAATATGCACAAGCAATTACCATATAACGGTATAACGTAAACATTACACAGTAACGTTTAACTTACCTTTTCACCTGAATTAGGGTACGGTTACCGTCGGATATTTGATATTACAAGTTACATGTCCGTCACTACAATTGATTTGAATTGTGCTGGGAATGCATATCACTTAGTGTAAAATATATTTTGTAAATACCAGTATGTTTATGCTGTTTGTCAATTAATTGCTTCTTGTACGAAAATAAACCATCCGATTCATTCTGTTCTGGTGTAAAATACAGATGCGGATAAGGTGTTCACCTGGTTTGTGGAAGGGCGGTGGTTTACCAAGGTGTCTGCCCAGATTGATGTCGGAATTGGGCATCCGGTGTCCTCCTTCTGATGCCTTCTGATGCAAATGTATGCCAGAATCGGTTATTGGATTTGTTTACTATATTAAAGCCATTTAAACACGAGAGCAACTTATTGTGAAGCTGACAGCCAAAGGAAAATTGTTTGAAAAATATCGACGAAGAAACAACGACATTTCATAATTAATTTTGAATCAAAATCAATTGGGTCTTTTCATTTGGTAAAGAGGTCTGCGTTCACATATTTTAAAGGTAATGAATTAAAACGGTAAAACTCGAGACTCTGAATATCCAATACCTTCAGAATCAACACCTAAATGAATAATGAGAAAGGATACAAATTGTAGAGCACAAAAATAACAACTGTCAATTCGGTGAGAATCAGCGTGACTACTTGGCGCAAGAATTACAAATACCCCGTCTGGTATTGTTGTATGTAGTGTGAGTGCTTTATTTATAGTTCTGACTGGCATAAATATAGAGGTTTACGTTTAGTTGAGTTTCTGGTCATATAACAATGATGCACAACTATTTGTGGCCTATATTGAACATCATGTACAAAATATCATGTGATTACCAGTTGGAGGCTCAATGACATACTCACTGATTATCACCTACTAAGTCTGATTAGCAAGAAGCCCCGACTGATTGAGACAATATTTATTGTACTTCGTTATTTCAAATATCAAGGTTTGTCAAATCCTTCATACGAGGGATGTTCCATTAACAATGAAACATTAACAAAATCTGGAACTTTTTTGCGTACAGTGAAGTCCGTTTTCAGATTTAACAGGCTAATTCGTACCACTGTACATTGGACATCGTTCTGAAAAGTGGCTAATGAAAATTCCAATGAAAATTTTTTAGGATTATGGACATAATGAAGGTTCATATTTCAGTTTACATATTTACAGATAGATCTGGAAGGACGTAGTTTTAAGACATTGGACAGGTGTGTCTACATAACTCATCATCAACTAATAATACTTGGACTTGATAGGGAAAGATATTTGGTTGGCATTTTGTTCCAAAATTTGCATTGATTTTGTCATTATGTAAGGAAGAAAATGTAATTAAAGATGGTGTAAATATTGTTTTCACGTAGAAAATCACCAATATGGTCTATTTCCAAACTATAACGTGTCTCGGTCAAAATACAAACATACTATGATAATCCATGAGCTAGTTGGCAGATACTCTTTTGTTGCGAATTGTATTTTTAGAGACATGTGCATTTTCTGGAATTCCTCCTGTTGTTGAATTATTTCACAAATAGTACACAACGTACTAATACTGTGTGGACAATGCAAGATTCATGATTCTCCTAGTCGACAACGGGGAATATTATAATGTCTTCTGTACAAAAGCCCACTTCCCATGATTAAATCATCCATTTAATCAGATTCTTCAAATTACTATTACTGCGACAAATCCACCTTCACAAAAGGATAGAAAAACAACCAGGAAAAAAATAGGAAAAGTTTGAATGATGCACTATAATTTAATTCGTAGTTCGCTTTTTGTCATCGGAAGTTTTTTCTTTGCATGGATTTTTTATTTCAAATCATGAAGTGAGCATTTGGGCGTATTAAGTGTTTCATTATTTATAATTAAAAAGCGTTCTTTAATTATATGTTTTTGTTTTTGCCTATTTTCGTAAAATAATGCTCTGACATGTTTGCAGCAATTTTTGTATCTGCTGAAAGCGGGAACAATATTTTCCCGATGTAACTAATTACAGACCAAGGATGGTTTTCACAAAGCATCGTAGTAGAAAGCTTAACATTTTCTTAGATGTTCTTTAAGTCCTATGAAATCCACTCAAGTGTATCAGCTAAACAAGCAAAGCAATATTGTAGATTTTTTAGATGGTTTTAAACATTATACAAAGAGCTGCTATAATCACTAAGAAAACATGAAACTAACTCATGTTTTTCTTGGTGATTATAGAAACTCTTCAATGTGTGGGATATAAGCGCAACACACAGCTTTAACTTTAACTGAATTGTAAAACTTTCTACTACGATGCTTTGTGAATACCACCCCAGGGCCTTCATTGTGTGACGCCAGAGACGATAAACGCTTTTTTGAGCGGCGTCCATTTTCGATGATCTACAGACCAGGGAAACGAGTCAAGATATTGTAGGATTCTGCAAAAAATGTCTAATAAAAATGAACTCATTATGTACGACATCACCATTTTCATTCTGTTTGGGTTTCCTTGCCGTCCTAAAACACTTAATTTTTAAAACTCTAGTTCGGTTATGTGTTGCACATTGTGCCATGTAATTGTGGTATGTGATGTTTTTTAAATGTTTTTTTTTGTGCTCAGCTGGTTAAGTTGAGTGTTGCCTTCACTGTTCGACTTTATATTATCTTTATGAATTAAGTTGAGTGCTACCTCCCTTCCGACTTTATATCATCATTATAAATTATTACCACTGAAACGTTTTTACTCTTTATTTTAACGTTTCGGTATTTAGCCATTATCAAAATCGCACACAAAGCAATGTCCTCTACATCCATTTTGAATAGAATCATTGGTTGATGTTCTTACATCAAATCCAGACATGTGTGATGTTTGTGTAAAGGCTACATGCAGACACGTTTCAAATAAAGAGTATAATCTTCTCCAGGTTTGTTTGTAACAATATAGTGTATGTATTTGTGTTACGATATTGCTTAACAGAAGTTCCGCTATACCCGCCGGTCCGCTCAACTACCAGTGATCATGGATACAGATCCAGTTGCCAACCAACGTCCGTCATGTTTTCATTGTTTATACTAAGGCTTTTTGTTGTTCTTCTTTTGTGCGTGTGATGTTTTTTGTCCTGCTTTTTGCCTTAGTTACGATTGGCTGTGTGTTCTGCTATTTCTGTTAGGCGCATGCTGTGCTTTAAACATTACACTGTTACAGTAGAGCACGTGTCGAGGATCGAATCGTCTACCACATTCCGTTTCTAAATGCTTTAGTGATGATCCTAAACATGTGTTTAAACATTTATTTATTACTTATATTTATACCTATGATACCTGAAATTATTCTTCACTACAAGAAGTCGGGTCCCATACCTAATGCTGAACACCAAGCAAGAGAAATGTTAGTTCTTGTCATTGTTACTGTCTTCTGTATGATCCGGCCAGGGTACAAACCCCGACGAGTCCGACTTCTTCATCCATAATATTGGCTTCGGTCATTCCATGCACCTCACGGAGAAGTTGCCAGTAACTTTTGATAGTGGAAGGGCAAGTTAGTTCTCGTTGATAAACAATATTGAAAACTTGCGATCGAAAGACTTTGTGAACATGCATACGCATGACTAGGGATTCGAGCCGAAGGCGTCGTGGTTAGCCGTATATTACCTGTAGTTCATTACTTTCAGGTGTAGAGAAGGTCAAACATGGGGCTTTGGCGACCACGCTAAATGGGTAAATAAAGGTTGTAGTGTTACCTTCCATGTTTTGTGGTGACGTCTGGTAAACGTGTGTAGCATGCTTGTAATAGAACATATTTCTTTGATTGTTAAGTTCTTCAAGCGAATAAACTGGATATGGAATTTACACTTATTTTATATAAATGTATCAACAAGTTATGAACATAATAATAGCACATTTCAACACGTATTAGCCATATTGAATTATCACGAAACAAAATTGAACTTCAAGTACCAACATAAGTCTAACCATTATGCACATTTTTATTCAACACATGGATATGTCAAATACACGGAAGAATATGCTACCGGTGAATAGTTTGACAACTAGAAATTTCGACACGGAAAATAGCAGCAATAGAAATATGCCAACTTTCATACGTTCATAAACACCCCTATTCAAGTGAGTACTCGTAAGCCAATACTTCTTACATCTGTGGTAGTAAGTAACATTATTTGTAAGAGGTCTTTAATCGAAAAGAACAACACACAAAATGTACAAAAACACTTAGCCAATGCAGACAAAGATACATTGTAGAAGTATTATAACTACTAGCTCACAACAGAACATGCCATGATGCTGGTGAAGAATTAAACATGACTGGCACTGATATAAAAGTGTTCACAGCACACTTCAATGTGTACAGAATAACATACTAGAGAACACACAGACTGTGACCTCACTTCACGCTGTCAAGACACGTTGTCATGGCATTATCCGGTCACGTGGACGTCTGTCAATATTAGAACGCCATGTTGTAATCCTTGCAATAAAACATGCTCGGCATGGTGTATGGATATGAATTAAAATTTTACATTTTCAGTTAATTTTTCTGACAAATTAACACCAACTCCAATAGTTTTCTGATATTCATAAATCTGAATATTTATACCACCAGATCAATTTCATCAAAATAATGAACTTTCATGTATACCAGACGTTTGTCAAAACACCAAGATGTTTACACCAAACACCAAGATGTTAACAATTGTATAGACATATGTACTTACAAATTAATACGCCATTGCATTACAATTGACTTTCAATAAACCGGAGAATTTGTTGTCTATAATAGAATTCTGGCCTTCATTTCGTAGTCTGTTTTTCGTCACAACATTGTAATAATTGTGCTGGAAACAAACCCGAATATTTGCACAGGGAATAAATAGGTTACAGTAAAACTACATGGCAAACATTGCATTCCTACCAGACATAAACCCTGCATGAGCTTATTAAAGTCCTGTTTATTGTAACAGTGCAGTTTAGGAGTAGGCGCAACCACATTTTTATTGTACGATGTAAACAAAGCGCATATGTTACCTGTGCAGGTCCTATGCAGGCGATATGCCATCAATGATTTGACGTAGTGCAGAGGTGTATATTTCTGGGTTATATGACATTGATGCACCTTTAATGAGTTACAACATTCAGTTTGATCACTTCGCTGTGATTGTTAATTGTAACTTCGAAGACTAAACAGCAATTTTATGAGTCTTGATTCGAGAACTTTTACCGTTTTGCATAAAACTTCATGGGTAGTAATAAACTTACTTTTCTAAACACGCTTTGGTTTAAAAGATGACATGTACATTCAATTAATGGAACCACCTTTTAAATGGAAAAAGTAGTCTTCAAACGGATTTGGATGTCTTCAGGTAACTAGCATATATCTCTTCTCAACTAAACATGAACTCCATTTTGACATCATATGACTTTGAAACCGAAAATATGAGTATCATTGGACGACACTTTTCTATGAACCAATCAAATGACTTGTTACAAAACACATCATGCTATTGAATTATTAACGTTGCTTTTCTTGGTTTCAAAGTCACGTGACATCAAAATGGGGATTGTCGTGTTCATTAATAGTTGAGAAAAGATATTATCAAATGTAACAGATATTTTTGTTTTTTTGAGCTGTGCCCTTGTCAGAAATAAGTGTTGCACTGATTCGATTTCGAAGACAGTTGAAAGTGTACAAGAGAAGGGTAAGATTGTGTATTGGATCTACTTGGTGTCAAAAGAGCCGAAATTGGGTTTACAATAATTAAGTTGTACCAGTCCGAGAGTGATAGATATTGACAAAAAACCTGGTTATATCATGAAGATAAACGCAGCGGTGGATAACAGTATCATACATAGCCTCCCCATATCGCCAATATCTTACTTTTCGTTATTTTAGAAATTTCGAAGTCCCTACATCGTTATAACGATATTCGCATTGTTATGATAAGCGTCACTAACAAGGGTTGACAACATACTCTTTGTAGGATTGTATTTTCATTGGTACGTCCATAATTATATGAGCCAGTCTCCAGGAAAACCTGCTATATTGACATTATGTAATTACTGCATGTAACAAGCTTTTAAAAAAGCTTTCAAATAAGAAAAAATGACATATCAATAGATTCAATTTAAGTCATTTATCCATTGTTACTATATCTTAGCTTTAAAATTTCTTATGAATAATGTCGAAATCATTTACTTCGTTGTTATGGTGACCAATTTCAGAAAAGTACTCTGATTGAGAAAACGAGGAGTTAGTTGTTTAAAACAGTAGTCGTCTTTCTCTAAATGTGAACATTTACAATTAGGATGTATATTTTAAAACTTAAAACATCATTCTAAAACTTGATACCATTTTGACCAGTTTACGTCAAGAATTGATCAAATGCAGTATTTATAAAGAACTTGTTACAACGACGTTGAATAGCGTTTGAATGACGCTTGCGACGTCACGCAAAAAGGGTCTGAATAGGGCCTCAACTAAACAGCTGTAAGTTCCTTAAAAATCATGATATTAACAAAATTTCTTTTGCATTTTGCTTCATTAAGATTACTCTTTTAGATAATAAAAAATCTCAAAATCAAATGTTTTGTCAAAATAGCAGGTTTTCCTGGAGACTGGCTCATATATATTTATAATTTACAATTCTAATATATGATCTATAACCTTCTCTTGGAACACTATTGAATGTTTTTCTCCATGTTTTTGTAATAATACGCAAAACACACGAATGTCTACAATAATTGTCCATCAAATGAATAAAAACAACTATAAAGAATCACTAACGACATTGAAAAATGGATTTTTGAATTAAAATATTTTACTGCGTGTCATTGTGATGAGCGGATTCTTTATTGTTGTGAATGGTCGTATCATAATGTCTCCCTAGACCGTCATTCTTACGCTAAGGCGGAGTTTCATGAATGTGTGAGGTTTATAACCTAATAATCCGATGTTGAAATACGACAGATGCTGCTAACACTTCCTTATTGTCGTTAATTAATACAGCTAATCAGTTTCACATGACTCCATTGCCCATCCTATGACACCACTTCCTGCCGGAATCAATGTTTTCAACTTTGTTTCACAATGCAACTGCAATTTGTTCTAAAGTCACTGACACATGTTTGAATTCCCAGTGGGTCTTTGTGTTTTAAAAAACACAAACATGTGTCCATTATGATTAATGTAAAATATGCACAAGCAAATACCATATAACGGTATAACGTAAACATTACACAGTAACGTTTAACTTACCTTTTCACCTGAATTAGGGTACGGTTACCGTCGGATATTTGATATCACAAGTTACAAGTCCGTCACTACAACTGATTTGAATTGTACTGGGAATGCATATCACTTAGTGTAAAATATATTTTGTAAATACCAGTATGTTTATGCTGTTTGTCAATTAATTGCTTCTTGTACGAAAATAAACCATCCGATTCATTCAGTTCTGATGTAAAATGCAGATGCGGATAAGGTGTTCACTTGGTTTGTGGAAGGGCGGTGGCTTTACCCAGGTGTCTGCCCAGGTTGATGTCGGATTGGGCATCCGGTGTCCTCCTCCTGATGCAAATGTATGCCAGAATCGGTTATTGGATTTGTTTACTATATTAAAGCCATTTAAACACGAGAGCAACTTATTGTGAAGCTGACAGCCAAAGGAAAATTGTTTGAAAAATATCGACGAAGAAACAACGACATTTCATAATTAATTTTGAATCAACAATAATTAAGTCTTTTCAGTTGGTGTCTTGGTCTACTTTCACATATTTAAAATGTAATAAATCAAAACGGTAAAAATCGGGACTCTGAATATTTAATACTTTTAGAATGAGAAAGGATACAAATTGTTGAGCACAAAAATAACAACTGTCAATTCGGTGAGAATCAGCGTGACTACTTGGCGCAAGAATTACAAATACCCCGTCTGGTATTGTTGTATGTATTGTGAGTGCTTTATTTATAGTTCTGACTGGCATGAATATAAAGGTTTACGTTTAGTTGAGTTTCTGGTCATATAACAATGATGCACAACTATTTGTGGCCTATATTGAACATCGTGTACAAAATATCATGTGATTACCAGTTGGAGGCTCAATGACATACTCACTGATTATCACCTAACAAGTCTGATTAGCAAGAAGCCCCGACTGATTGAGACATTTTGTCGAACTTCTTATTACTAGTAGTTTGCTTGGATATTACCTTAATTACGGTTAGTTGATCGATAGTGTAACCGGAAATAGTTGCTTCAGAATTTCCACTTACTGAGTTAAGCGATTAGGTATTTGCGGTTTGAGAATCCCACATCATTATGCAATATTTATGGTACTTCGTTATTTCAAATATCAAGGTTTGTCATACTCTTCATACGAGTGATGTTCCATTAACAATGAAACATTAACAAAATCTGGAACTTTTTTGCGTACCGTGAAGTCCGTTTTCAGATTTAACAGGCTAATTCGTACCACTGTACATTGGACATCGCTCTGAAAAGTGGCTAATGAAAATTCCAATGAAAATTTGTTAGGATTATGGACATAATGAAGGTTCATATTTCAGTTTACATATTTACAGATAGATCTGGAAGGACGCAGTTTTAAGAAATTGGACAGGTGTGTCTACATAACTCATCATCAACTAATAATACTTGGACTTGATAAGGAAAGATATTTGGTTGGCATTTTGTTCCAAAATTTGCATTGATTTTGTCATTATGTAAGGAAGAAAATGTAATTAAAGATGGTGTAAAAATTGTTTTCACGTAGAAAATCACCAATATGGTCTATTTCCAAACTAAAACGTGTCTCGGTCAAAATACAAACATACTATGATAATCCATGAGCTAGTTTGCAGATACTCTTTTGTTGCGAATTGTATTTTTAGAGACATGTGCATTTTCTGGAATTCCTCCTGTTGTTGAATTATTTCACAAATAGTACACAACGTACTAATACTGTGTGAACAATGCAAGATTCATGATTCTCCTAGTCGACAACGGGGAATAATATAATGGCTTCTGTACAAAAGCCCACTTCCCATGATTAAATCATCCATTTAATCAGATTCTTCAAATTACTATTACTGCGACAAATCCACCTTCACAAATAGATAGAAAAACCACCAGGAAAAAAATAGGAAAAGTTTGAATGATGCACTATAATTTAATTCGTAGTTCGCTTTTTGTCATCGGAAGTTTTTTCTTTGCATGGATTTTTTATTTCAAATCATGAAGTGAGCATTTGGGCGTATTAAGTGTTTCATTATTTATAATTAAAAAGCGTTCTTTAATTATATGTTTTTGTTTTTGCCTATTTGCGTAAAATAATGCTCTGACATGTTTGCAGCAATTTTTGTATCTGCTGAAAGCGGGAACAATATTTTCCCGATGTAACTAATTACAGACCAAGGATGGTTTTCACAAAGCATCGTAGTAGACAGCTTAACATTTTCTTAGATGTTCTTTAAGTCCTATGAAATCCACTCAAGTGTATCAGCTAAACAAGCAAAGCAATATTGTTGATTTTTTAGATAGTTTCAAACATTATGCAAAGAGCTGCTATAATCACTAAGAAAACATGGTACTAACTCATGTTTTTCTTGGTGATTATAGAAACTCTTCAATGTGTGGGATATAAGCGCAACACACAGCTTTAACTTTAACTGAATTGTAAAACTTTCTACTACGATGCTTTGTGAATACCACCCCAGGGTCTTCATTGTGTGACGCCAGAGACGATAAACGCTTTTTTGAGCGGCGTCCATTTTCGATGATCTACAGACCAGGGAAACGAGTCAAGATATTGTAGGATTCTGCAAGAAATGTCTAATAAAAATGATTTCATTATGTACGACATCACCATTTTCATTCTGTTTGGGTTTCCTTGCCGTCCTAAAACACTTAATTTTTAAAACTCTAGTTCGGTTATGTGTTGCACATTGTGCCATGTAATTGTGGTATGTGATGTTTTTTTAATGTTTTTTGTGTTCAGCTGGTTAAGTTGAGTGTTGCCTTCACTGTCCGACTTTATATTATATTTATGAATTAAGTTGAGTGCTACCTCCCTTCCGACTTTATATCATCATTATAAATTAATACCACTGAAACGTTTTTACTCTTTATTTTAACGTTTCGGTATTTAGCCATTATCAAAATCGCACACAAAGCAATGTCCTCTACATCCATTTTGAATAGAATCATTGGTTGATGTTCTGACATCAAATCCAGGCATGTGTGATGTTTGTGTAAAGGCTACATGCAGACACGTTTCAAATAAAGAGTATAATCTTCTCCAGGTTTGTTTGTAACAATATAGTGTATGTATTTGTGTTACGATATTGCTTAACAGAAGTTCCGCTATGCCCGCCGGTCCGCTCAACTACCAGTGATCGTGGATACAGATCCAGTTGCCAACCAACGTCCGTCATGTTTTCATTGTTTATACTTAGGCTTTTTGTTGTTCTTCTTTTGTGCGTGTGATGTTCTTTTTTGTCCTGCTTTTTGCCTTAGTTACGATTGGCTGTGTGTTCTGCTATTTCTGTTAGGCGCATGCTGTGCTTTAAACATTACACTGTTACAGTAGAGCACGTGTCGAGGATCGAATCGTCTACCACATTCCGTTTCTAAATGCTTTAGTGATGATCCTAAACATGTGTTTAAACCTTTATTTATTACTTATATTTATACCTATGATACCTGAAACTATTCTTCACTACAAGAAGTCGGGTACCATACCTAATGCTGAACACCAAGCAAGAGAAATGTTAGTACTTGTCATTGTTATTGTTTTCTGTATGATCCGGCGAGGGTACAAACCCCGACGAGTCCGACTTCTTCATCCATAATATTGGCTTCGGTCATTCCATGCACCTCACGGAGAAGTTGCCAGTAACTTTTGATAGTGGAAGGGCAAGTTAGTTCTCGCTGATAAACAATATTGAAAACTTGCGATCGAAAGACTTTGTGAACATGCATACGCATGACTAGGGATTCGAGCCGAAGGCGTCGTGGTAAGCCGTATATTACCTGTAGTTCATTACTTTCAGGTGTAGAGAAGGTCAAACATGGGGCTTTGGCGACCACGCTAAATGGGTAAATAAAGGTTGTAGTGTTACCTTCCATGTTTTGTGGTGACGTCTGGTAAACGTGTGTAGCATGCTTGTAATAGAACATATTTCTTTGATTGTTAAGTTCTTCAAGCGAATAAACTGGATATGGAATTTACACTTATTTTATATAAATGTATCAACAAGTTATGAACATAATAATAGCACATTTAAACACGTATTAGCCATATTGAATTATCACGAAACAAAATTGAACTTCAAGTACCAACATAAGTCTAACCATTATGCACATTTTTATTCAACACATGGATATGTCAAATACACGGAAAGGCCTTTTACGTAGAAGAATATGCTACCGGTGAATAGTTTGACAACTAGAAATTTCGAAACGGAAAATAGCAGCAATAGAAATATGCCAACTTTCATACGTTCATAAACACCCCTATTCAAGTGAGTACTCGTAAGCCAATACTTCTTACATCTGTGGTAGTAAGTAAAATTATTTGTAAGAGGTCTTTAATCGAAAAGAACAACACACAAAATGTACAAAAACACTTAGCCAATGCAGACAAAGATACATTGTAGAAGTATTATAACTACTAGCTCACAACAGAACATGCCATGGTGCTGGTGAAGAATTAAACATGACTGGCACTGATATAAAAGTGTTCACAGCACACTTCAATGTGTACAGAATAACATACTAGAGAACACACAGACTGTGACCTCACTTCACGTTGTCAAGACACGTTGTCATGGCATTATCCGGTCACGTGGACGTACGTCAATATTAGAACGCCATATTGTAATCCTTGCAATAAAACATGCTCGGCATGGTGTATGGATATGAATTAAAATTTTACATTTTCAGTTAACTTTTCTGACAAATTAACACCAACTCCAATAGTTTTCTGATATTCATAAATCTGAATATTTATACCACCAGATCAATTTTATCAAAATAATGAACTTTCATGTATACCAGACGTTTGTCAAAACACCAAGATGTTTACACCAAACACCAATATGTTAACAATTGACCTTTCTGCAGACGCTTCGTAGCCACGCCCCCTATAGTTACGGGTATTCATTGTTGCTACGCAAGACAAGCTTTCATTAAAATGGCGTCTAATACGGAGATGTCGAGTGATGCTCTTAATACAATTCCGTTAAATATTTCGCTTTTAGCCAATGTTTTGAAAATTTTGTGAAACGTAATTATGTGCCTACTTAAAACTCGATCAAATCGATGGTTTTTAATCGAAGAATTTTACGTAAACAGTTACTAAATCGGAGCCAAGCAGACACTCACAAGCGTAATTTTGCCGCTCAATCAGAATGTTTCTTTTTATCTAAATCGCTATTTATGTATAGTTTTTGCGCAAATCGGGAATGACCTGGCTTGAAAGATACACCCTTTATTGTAACAAAGAAATCATTCAGTGTTAATGCATATATTTACATATACACAGTATAATGGAATCTTCCATACACTATAGTATTTCATCTTCCGTATACGTTCGTATGATCGTGTGTTTAATGAATAATCGAATTCAAATGTGCGTGAAATATTATTTAAGTAAAGTTACAAGACCTCCTGATTTTCTGCGTCGTGTTTTTATTGATGTCTTCCGTGTGATCTACCGCTTATAGCGGGGACATACATTTTGTTGATTACTTACGACTGAGTCTGTATTTGATTGCAACTTCCGCAAAAAAATTAGTGCTACGTTAACATAGATGAATGTGAATCTTTCAAATACCACATCGCTACGTAATACATGGTTTGTCATTGACAGTCGACATCAGCATATCAACAAATTTCTAATGTACAATCACGCGTTATCAAGTAAATAAATATCGTTTTCTAACATAACGTTAAAACTGTCGGGTTAAGTGCAATAATGTGGGCTACACATATTTTATATGCACCATTATACAGGAAATAAATAAGCCCTAGATTATAAGTTAGTTAACATTCCAATGTGTTAAATACTTTGATGATCTCGTTTAGATTCGTATCTCGGACATCAGTCGGGGACCAGTGATATACCGCGGTGTCTTGTTAATTGTCAATAATCAATGTGACACATAGCGGTTTCCGTCAGGACAGGGGAACAGTATGGGGTCAGTTAGTTTTAAACATAATTGCTATAAATGTTTTGTAGTAATGTGTATATTCGACAGGTCTCTGACCTATAGATACTTTGAAATAAATTTGTACATGTATCGATCTATCATGATTTACAATAGCTGTCCGGACCATACAGTACATAATTTAAATTTTTGTTTTATAAGCTTTGGAGATTGAATGCAATTAGCACCACAAGGATATCAACTGAAAAGCGCTTTAACTGTTACATAGACCATGAAAACAACATAATGTTCAATATTATTAAACACTTCACAATCATTTTTCATGGGAAATACACACATTCTCGTTATTTGGGGGTTATGTGTCCTTATTCTATATCAAATAATAAAATAAAATCACGAGTCTATGGTTTAAAGTATATATTTTTTAAAACATTCATATCAAATTAAAGACGAAGCTTTCTAGTTTCACAACATGGAATTATTTCGAATTATATTGATGTAAATATCAATGATATTTTAAACTTTTAAATCGGACTATATTTGAGACAAAATATACATATATAGCTACTACTTCTGAGGCCTTATCGATTAAATAAATTAATTCACTTTCATGACATTGCTACCAAATTAAAGTTTAAGTTCTCTAGTTTTGAAACATACCAGAACTTTAAAAATGTGGTAAATATTAATGAAATAACGCTTAATTGAATATTGCACAATTTACATTGATTTTAACTTGTCTAATGTCCAGGTTGTCTAACAAGATGGAAGCGATAAATCGTTGCCCAAATGCTGCAATCTGATTGGCTAACGCCACCTGTCAATCAAAATCGGCAGAAAGGTCAATTGTATAGACATATGTACTTACAAATTAATACGCCATTACATTACAATTGACTTTCAATAAACCGGAGAATTTGTTGTCTATAATAGAATTCTGGCCTTCATTTCGTAGTCTGTTTTTCGTCACAACATTGTAATAATTGTGCTGGAAACAAACCCGAATATTTGCACAGGGTATAAATATGTTACTGTCGATCTACATGGCAAACATTGCATTCCTACCAGACATAAACCCTGCATGAGCTTATTAAAGTTCTGTTTATCGTAACAGTGCAGTTTAGGAGTAGGCGCAACCACATTTTTATTGTACAATGTAAACAAAGCGCATATGTTACCTGTGGAGGTCTTATGCGTGCGATATGCCGTCAATGTTTTGACGTTGTGCAGATGTGTATTTTCTGGGTTATATGACATTGTTGCACCTTTAATGAGTTACAACATCCAGTTTGATCACTATGCTGCGTTTGCTAATTGTAGCAATTTCATGAGTTTTGATTCGAGAACTTTATACCGTTTTGCATAAAACCTAATGGGTAGTAATACACCTACTTTTCTAAACACGCTTTGTTTTAAAAGAAGACATGTCCATTCAATTAATGGAACCACCTTTAAAATGGAAAAAAGTAGTCTTTAAATGGATTTGGATGTCTTCAGGTAACTAGCATATACCGTATCTCTTTTCAACTAAACATGAACTCCATTTTGATATCATATGACTTTGAAACCGAAAATATGAGTATCATTTGACGACTATTTTCTATGAACCAATCAAATGACTTGTTACAAAACACATCATGCCATTGAATTATTAACGTTGCTTTTCTTGGTTTCAAAGTCATGTGAAATCAAAATGGGGATTGTCGTGTTCATTAATAGTTGAGAAAAGATATTATCAAATGTAACAAGTATTTCTGTTTTTTTAGCTGTGCCCTTGCGATCAGAAATAAGTGATGCACTGATTCGATTTGGAAGACAGTTGAAAGTGCACGTTAGAAGGGTAAGATTGTGTACTATATCTACTTGGTATCAAAAGGGCAGTAATTGGGTTTACAATTATCACGCATGTTGATTCAACTTCGTGCAATTATACAGTTGTACCAGTCCGAGAGTGATATATTTTGACAACAATAAAAAGTGGTTATACCATGAAGATAAACGCAGTGGTGGATAACAGTATATTTATAGCATCCCCTTATCCCCAATATCTTACTTATTGTTATTTTAGAAATTTCGAACTCCCTACATCATTATAACGATACACGCATTGTTTAATATTTTAATATTTTAATATATGATCTATGACCTTCTCTTGGAACATGGTTGTATGTTTTTCACCATGTTTTGTTAATAACACGCCACACACACGTATGTCTACAATAATTGTCCATCAAATGAATAAAAACAACTATAAAGAATCACTAACGACATTGAAAAATGGATTTTTGAATTAAAATATTTTACTGCGTGTCATTGTGATGAGCGGATTCTTTATTGTTGTGAATGGTCGTATCATAATGTCTCACAAGATCGTCATTATTACGCTAAGATGGAGTTTCATGAATGTGTGAGATTTATAACCTAATAATCCGATGTTGAAATACGACAAAAGCTGCTAACACTTCCTTATTGTCGTTAATTAATACAGCTAATCAGGTTCACATGACTTCACTGCCCATCCTATGACAGCACTTCCTGTCGGAATCAATGTTTTCAACTTTGTTTCACCCTGCAGTTGCAATTTGTTCTAAAGTCACTGACACATGTTTGAATTCCCAGTGGGTCTTTGTGTTTTAAAAAACACAAACATGTGTCCATTATGATTAATGTAAAATATGCACAAGCAATTACCATATAACGGTATAACGTAAACATTACACAGTAACGTTTAACTTACCTTTTCACCTGAATAAGGGTACGGTTACCGTCGGATATTTGATATTACAAGTTACATGTCCGTCACTACAATTGATTTGAATTGTACTGGGAATGCATATCACTTAGTGTAAAATATATTTTGTAAATAGCAGTATGTTTATGCTGTTTGTCAATTAATTGCTTCATGTACGAAAATAAACCATCCGATTCATTCTGTCCTGGTGTAAAATGCATATGCGGATAAGGTGTTCACCTGGTTTGTGGAAGGGCGGTGGCTTTACCCAGGTGTCTGCCCAGATTGGTGTCGGAATTGGGCATCCGGTGTCCTCCTTCTGATGCATCTGTATGCCAGAATCGGTGATTGGATTTTTTTACTATATTAAAGCCATTTAAACACGAGAGCAAGAGCCAATAGAAAATTGTTTGAAAAATATCGACGAAGAAACAACGGCATTTCATAATTAATTTTGAATCAACATCAATTAGGTCTTTTCATTTGGTGAAGAGGTCTGCTTTCACATATTTTAAAGGTAATACATTCAAACGGTAAAACTCGAGACTCTGAATATCCAATACCTTCAGAATCAACACCTAAGTGAATAATGAGAAAGGATACAAATTGTAGAGCACAAAAATAACAACTGTCAATTCGGTGAGAATCAGCGTGACTACTTGGCGCAAGAATTACAAATACCCCGTCTGGTATTGTTGTATGTATTGTGAGTGCTTTATTTATAGTTCTGACTGGCATGGATATAAAGGTTTACGTTTAGTTGAGTTTCTGGTCATAAAACAATGATGCACAACTATTTGTGGCCTATATTGAACATCGTGTACAAAATATCATGTGATTACCAGTTGGAGGCTCAATGACATACTCACTGATTATCACCTAACAAGTCTGATTAGCAAGAAGCCCCGACTGATTGAGACATTTTGTCGAACTTCTTATTACTAGTAGTTTGCTTGGATATTACCTTAATTACGGTTAGTTGATCGATAGTGTAACCGGAAATAGTTGCTTCAGAATTTCCACTTACTGAGTTAAGCGATGAAGCATTTGCGGTTTGAGAATCCCACATCATTATGCAATACTTCGTTATTTCAAATATCAAGGTTTGTCAAACTCTTCATACGAGGGATGTTCCATTAACAATGAAACATTAACAAAATCTGGAACTTTTTTGCGTACCGTGAAATCCGTTTTCAGATTTAACAGGCTAATTCGTACCACTGTACATTGGACATCGCTCTGAAAAGTGGCTAATGAAAATTCCAATGAAAATTTGTTAGGATTATGGACATAATGAAGGTTCATATTTCAGTTTACATATTTACAGATAGATCTGGAAGGGCGTAGTTTTAAGACATTGGACAGGTGTGTCTACTTAACTCATCATCAACTAATAATACTTGGACTTGATAAGGAAAGATATCTGGTTGGCATTTTGTTCCAAAATTTGCATTGATTTTGTCATTATGTAAGGAAGAAAATGTAATTAAAGATGGTGAAAAAATTTTACGTAGAAAATCACCAATATGGTCTATTTCCAAACTAAAACGTGTCTCGGTCAAAATACAAACATACTATGATAATCCATGAGCTAGTTTGCAGATACTCTTTTGTTGCGAATTGTATTTTTAGAGACATGTGCATTTTCTGGAATTCCTCCTGTTGTTGAATTATTTCACAAATAGTACACAACGTACTAATACTGTGTGAACAATGCAAGATTCATGATTCTTCTAGTCGACAACGGGGAATAATATAATGTCTTCTGTACAAAAGCCCACTTCCCATGATTAAATCATCCATTTAATCAGATTCTTCAAATTACTATTACTGCGACAAATCCACCTTCACAAAAAGATAGAAAAAACAACCAGGAAAAATTTAGGAAAAGTTTGAATGATGCACTTTAATTTAATTCGTTGTTCGCTTTTCATCATCTGAAGTTTTTTCTTTGCATGGATTTTTTTATTTCAAATTATGAAGTGAGCATTTGGGCGTATTAAGCGTTTTATTATTTTGTAATTAGAAATAGTTATTTAATTACATGTTTTTGTTTTTGCCTATTGTCGTGAAATACAGATGCTCTGACATGTTTGCAGCAATTTTTGTATCTGCTGAGAGGGACAATATATTCCCCGATGTAACTAATTACAGACCAGGGGTTGTTTTCACTAAGCATCATAGTAGAAAGCTTAAGATTTTCTTAAACGTTGTTAAAGTCCTTTAAATCGTCTTAAGTGTTTCAGCTAAACAAGAAATGCAATATTGTTGATTGAGTTTCAAACATTATATATAGAGCTACTATATTCACTAAGAAAACATGGTATTTACCTCTGTTTTAAAGAGCTACTATAATCACTATACCCATTATTACCGATGTTTTCTTAGTGGTTATAGCGGCTTGTCAATGTGTGGGAGATATGCGCAACAAAATTTTAACTTACTAAATACTAAAAGTTTATACTAAGATGCTTTGTGAATACCACCCGAGGTTCTTCATGGTGTGACGCCAAATATGATAAACACTTCTGTGAGTGGCTTCCTTAGGATGTAGGATGCAGCAAGAAATGTCCAATTAAAATGATATTATTTTTTACGAAATCCTTTTGTCGATCTGTTTCGGTTTCCATTACCATACACAAACAATTTGTTTTAAAAATTATCTTCATGTTTTGACTATCACATCATGCCATAAGGCCCTTATGAATTATGAATTAATTTACGTTTCTACTCTTTTTTTTAACGTTTCGGCATTTAGCCTTTATCGAAATCTCACACCAAGAAATGTTCTACATCCATTTTAAATAGAATAATTTGATGATGTTCTGACATCAAATTCAGACATAAATTTGTGAGATTTTTGAAACGGTTTAAAGCAGAAACGTTGAAAATAAAGAGTCAAATCTTCTTCTTCAGGTTCGGTTGTTACAATGAATAGTGTATGTTTGTCGTACGATGTTGCTTAACAGAAGTTCCGCTATATTCGCCGGACCGTTCAACTATCAGTGATCCTGGGTACAGATTCATTTGCCAACATTTGTTGTCCTTAGGGTTTTTGTTCTTCTTCCTTCGTGCGTGTGATGTTCCTTTTCGTCCTGCTGTTTGCCTTAGTGACGAATTGCTTTGTGTTCTGCTATTTCTGTTAGGTTCTGCTTTCCCGTTCCGAACTAATTGTTTAGAATTCGTAGTTGGAGAACAAAACTGTGCTTAAAGCATCGTACTGTTACAGTAGAACACGTGACGAGGTTCAAATCGTCAACCACATTTCGATACTAAATGCTTTATTGGTGATCCTAAACATGCGTTATAACTTGTTTTTATTACTGATATTTATATCACATACCTGAAATTATTCTTCACTATAAGAAGTCGGGTCCATATTTAATGCTGAACAACAAGAAAGAGAAATGTTAGTACTTGTCAGTGTTACTGTCTTCTGTATGATCCGGCGAGGGAGCAAACCCCAAAGAGTCCGCCTTCTTCCTCAATCAAATTGGCTTCGGTCATTCCATGCGACTCACGGAGAAGTTGTCAGTAACTTTTGATAGTGGAAGCAAGTTAGTTCTGGTTGATAAACAATTATAGACTTGTGATCGAAAGACTTTGTGATCATGCATACACATGACGAAGCAGTCGTAGTAAGCCGTATAGTACCTGTAGTACATTACTTTCAGGTGTAAAGAAGGTCAAACATGGGGCTTTTGCGACCACGCTATCTGGGTGGTTGTAATGTTACCTTCCATGTTGTGTGATGTCTGTGAAACGTGTATAACATGCCTGTGAACATGTATCTTTGATTGTTAAGTTCTTCAAACGGATAAAATGGATATGGAATGTAATACTTATTTTATATAAATGTATTGACAAATTATGTACATAATTAAAGCACATTACAACACGTATTAGCAATATTGAATTATCAAATAACAAAATTTAACTTCAAGTACAACATTTTTATTCAACACATGGATATGTCAACTACACGGAAAGGCCTTTTAAAAGAACATGCCACCGGTGTATAGTTCGACAACCAGACATTTCGAAACGGAATATACATGTAGCAGCAATTCAAATAGGCCGACTTGCATACATACATGAACACCCCTCATAAACTAGTACTCATAAGCCGTATTGTTCTTACATCTGTGGTAGTAACGTGATTTGCAAGATGACTTTAATTGAAAAGAAATAACAAACTATGAAATTACAAAACGTACAAAAACACTTAGCCAATGCAGACGAAGATACATGTAGAAAATAATTACTACTAGCATTTTCATATGTGTACTAACAACAGAACATGCAAAAATGCTGGTGAAGAAAACAACATCACTGGCACAGATATTAAAGTCCTTAAAGCACAATTCAATGTGTGCACAATGAAATACTAGAGAACACACAGACTGTGACCTAACTTCACGTTGTCATGGTATAATCCGGTCACGTGGACGTCTGTCAATATTAGAACGCCATGTTGTAACCCTTTCAATAAAACATGCATGGCATGGTGTAAGGATATAAATTAAAATTTTACATTTTCTGTTAAGTTTTCTGATAAAATAACTCCAACTCCAATAGTTTTCTGATATTCATAAATCTGAATATTTTTGCCATCAGATCGAATTGATCAAACAATTGAACTTTGATTGATACCAGACGCTCGTCCAAACACCAATATGTTAACACCAAACACCAAGATGTTAACAATTGTATAGAAATATGTACTTTCACATTAATTCGCCATTACATTACAATTGACTTTCAATAAAGCGGAGAACTTGTTGTCTATAATAGAATTCTGGCCTTCATTTCGTTGTCTGTTTATCGTCATAACATTGTGGTAATTGTGCTGGAAACAAACCCGAATATTTGCACAGGGAATAAATAGGTTACTGTAGAACTACATGGCAAACATTGCATTCCTACCTGACATAAACCCTGCATGAGCTTATTAAAGTAATTTTAGGAGTAGGCGCAACCACATTGTTATTGCACAATGTAAACAAAGCGCATATATTACCTGTACAGGTCCTATGCAGGCGACATGCCGTCAATGATTTGACGTAGTGCAGAGGTGTATGTTTCTTGGTTATATGACATTGTTGCACCTTTAATGAGTTACAACATCCAGTTGGATCATTACGCTGCGATTGTTAATTGTAAATTTGTAGACTAAACAGCAATTTTATGAGTCTTGATTCGAGAACTTTTACCATTTTGCATACTATTCATTGGTAGTAATAAACGTAATTTTCTAAACACGCTTTGTTTTGAAAGAAGACATGTCCATTCAATTAATAGAACCACCTTTTAAATAGAAAAAGTGGTCGTTAAACAGATTTGGATTCCTTCAGGTAACTACAAATGTAGCATATATTTTTTCTCAACTATACATGAACTTCATTTTGAACACGACAATCTCCATTTTGATGTCACATGACTTTGAAACCAAGAAAAGTGAAGTTAATTATTCAATGACATGATGTGTTTTGTAACAAGACATTTGATTGGCTTATAGAAAATAATCATCCAATGATACTTTTAGTTTTGGTTTCAAAGTCATGTGACATCAAAATGGAGATTGTCGTGTTCAGTTATAGTTGAGAAACGATATTATCAAATGTAACAGGTATTTTTGTTTCTTTGAGCTGTGCCCTTTTGATCAGAAATAAGTGTTGCACTGATTCGATTTCGAAGTCAGTTGAAAGTGTACAACAGAAGGGTAAGAGTGTGAACTATATCTACTTGGTGTCAAACGAGCCGAAATAGGGTTTGTACTAATTCAGTTGTACCAGTCCGAGAGTGATAGATTTTGACAAAATATATCATGAAGATGAACGCAGTAGTGGATAACAGTATTATTTATAGCCTCCCCATATCGCCAATATCTTACTTATTGTTTTTTTAGAAATTTCGAAGTCCCTACACCATTCTAACGATATTCGCATTGTTATGATAAGCGTCACTAACAAGGGTTGACAACATACTCCTTGTGGGATTGTATTCTCATTGTTACGTCTATAATTAATAATTATTCTTTTCAATTTTAATATATGATCTATAACCTTCACTTGGAACATGAGTGTTTGTGTTTCTCCATGTTTTGGTAATAACACGCAACACACACGTATGTCTACACCAATGGTCCATCAAAAGAATAAAAAACAATTGTAAGGAATCACTAACGATCTTGAAAATTGGATTTTTGAATTAAGATATTTTACTGCGTGTCATTGTGATGAGCGTTTTCTTTATTGTAGCAAATGGACTTTTCATAATGTCTCCCTAGACCAGTAAGTGTTACGCTACGACGGACTTCCATGAATGTGTGAGGTTTATAACCTAATAATCCGATGTTGAAACACGACAAACGCTGCTAACACTTCCTTATTGTCGTTAATTAATACAGCTAATCAGGTTCACATGACTTCATTGCTCATCCTATGACAGCACTTCCTGTCGGAATCAATGTTTTCATCTTTGTTTCACAATGCAACTGCAATTTGTTTTTCGAAAGTCACTGACACATGTTTGAATTCCCATTGGGTTATTGTGTTTTAACGAAACTAAACAGGTGTTCACTATGATTAATGTAAACTGTATATGCTAGCAACTATCTATAAAGGTATAACCTGAACATTACACGATAACGTTACCTTTTCAACTGGTATTGAATAAGGGCACTCGAATACTCCATAGCATAAGTTCAATGATAACAAGTCGTTCAATGATATTGTTTTGAAATCATACTCGTAAATTGATCACTTTGTGTAGATGTATGTTTTCTGACTTAATATGATCTTTTTGTAAATATGTGTATACTGTTTCTCAAGGAATCGATTTGTGTACGATAATAAACTATTCTGTTCTGGGTGTTATTCAATATTGATCTTACTTGACTTAAGGATAAGAACAACCAATCTAATCACACCATATTAAACTCTTGTTCAGTAACAGGCGATATGATTGGCTATCCTTATTCTCTAATTAAATAAGATCAATATTGAATACAAACCCGGGTGTAAAATGCAGATAGGCTTTTCACCTGACTCGTGGAAGGGCGTTTATTTTACCAAGGTGTCTGTCCAGATTAATGTCGGAATTGGACATTTGGTGTCCTCTTTCAGATGCCCATGTATGCCAGAATCGGCTATTGGATTTTTTACGAAATGAATTCAAACTTTATTAGACTACATTAAAGCCATTTAAACACGAGAGCAACTAATTGTGAAGGAAGCTGACAGCCAATGTAAACTTGTTTGAAGAATATCTACAAAGAAACAACGGTTTTGCATAATTAATTGAGAATCAACAATAATTAAGTCTTTTCAGTTGGTGTCTTGTCTGCTTTCACATATTTAAAATGTAATAAATTAAAACGGTAAAAAATCGGGACTCTGAATATTTAATACTTTCAGAATGAGAAAGGATACAAATTGTAAAGCACAAAAACGACAACTGTCGATTCGGTGAGAATCGAAGTGACTACTGAGCACAAGAATGACAAATACCCCTCTTGTCTTGTTGTAGGTATTGTGTGCGCTTTATTTATCGTTCTGACTGACATAAATATAAAGGTTTACGTTTAGTTGAGTTCCTGGTCATATAACAATGATGCATAACTATTTATGGCCTATATTGAACATCGTGTACAAAAGGTTATGGGATTACTAGTTAGAGGCTCAATGACATAATGATTATCACCTAACAAGTCTGATTAGCAAGAAGCCCCGAATGATTGAGACTTTTTGTCGAACTACTAATTAGTTTGCATGGATATTACCTCAATTACGGTAAGTTGATCGACAGTGTAACCGGAAATAGTTGCTTCAGAATTTCCACTTACTAAGTTAAGCGATGAGGTATTTGCGGTTTGAGTATCCCACATCATTATGCTATACTTATGGTACTTCGTTATTTCAAATATCAAGGTTTGTCAAACTCTTCATACGAGGGATGTTCCATAAATAATGAAACTGTTACAAAATCTGGAAGTTTATGCGTACAGTAAAGTCCGTTTTCAGATTTAAACAGGCCAATTCGTACCACTGTACATCGGACAACGTTCTGAATAATGGCGAATGAAAATGTGTTAGGTTTATAGACACAATGAAGCTTCATGTTCACAGTTCACATATTTACAGATAGATTTGTCGATTCGAATCTGGAAGGACGTGGTTTAAAGACACTGGGCAGGGTGATCTATATAACTCATCATCAACTAAGAGTATTAAGACTTAATAGTGAAATATGCCTGACCAGTTGACATTTTGTTCCAAAATAAGCATTGATTTTATCATTATGTAACGAAGAAAATGTAATTAAAGATGGTGCCTAATTGCTCGTTTGATCGATACGAAAAGTAAAAATTGTTATCACGTAGAAAATCACCAATATAATCTATTTCCAAACTAAAACGTGTCTCGGTCAAAATACAAACATACTATGGTAATCCAAGAGCTAGCTTGCAGATACTCTTTTGTTGCGATTTGTATTTTTAGAGACATGTACGTTTTTCTAGAATTCCTCCTCTTGTTGAATTATTTCAATAGTACACAACGTAATAATACTGTGTGGACAATACGAGATTCATGGTTCTCCTAGTCGACAACGGGGAATAATATAATGTCTTCTTTACAAAAGCCCACTTCCCATGATTAAATCATCCATTTAATCAGATTCTTCAAATTACTATTACTGCGACAAATCCACCTTCACAAAAAGAAAGAAAAACAACCAGGAAAAATTTAGGAAAAGTTTGAATGATGCACTATAATTTAATTCGTAGTTCGCTTTTTGTCATCTTAACTTCAAATCATGAAGTGCGCATTTGGGCGTTTCATTATTTTGTAATTAGAAATAGTTATTTAATTACATGTTTTTGCCTATTGTCGTGAAATACAGATGCTCTGACATGTTTGCAGCAATTTTTGTATCTGCTGAACGCGGGAACAATATATTCCCCGATGTAACTAATTACAGACCAAGGATGGTTTTCACAAAGCATCGTAGTAGAAAGCTTAAGCTTTTCTTAGATTTTCTTAAATTCCAATTGAAATCCACTAAGTGTATCAGCTAAACAATAAAAACAACATTGTTGATATTTTGAATAGTTTTACGGTTTATGTATAGAGTTACTATAATTACTAAGAAAACATGGTATTGACTCGTGTTTTTCTTGGTGATTATAGTAACTCGTCAATGCGTGGGAGATAAGCGCAACATAAATATTTTACTTTAACTAAATTGTAAAACTTTCTACTACGATGCTTTGTGAATACCACCCCAGGTTCTTCATTGTATGACGTCAGAGACGATAAACGCTTCTTTGAGCGGCGTACTTTTTGATGATCTACAGAAAAGAGAAGCGAATCAAGATATTGTAGGCTTCTGCAAGAAATATATAATTAAAATGAACTCATTATGCACGATATCACCTTTTTCATTCTGTGGCCTCCGTAGCTCCATGGTTAGTGCGCTTACCGTCTAATCTGGCAACCCGCGTTCAAATCCGGGTTGAGGCACACATATACATATGCCTGCCATATTTCAGCAGTATTCTGACTGGCAAATAAAGGCTCTGCTCGGCATTTAGTTTGGGTTCCCTTGCCGCCCCTAAACAATTAATTTTCAAAACTGAACTTGATATTTTGACTCCGACTTCGTCCCATACAGTAGGGAATAATGAATTCTCGTTCGGTTATGTGTTGGTCAGTGTGCCTTGTAATTGTGGTTTATGATGTTTTTTAATGTGTTCTGTGCTCAGCTGATTAAGTTGAGTGTTGCCTTTCCTGGCCGACTTTATGTTATCTTTATGAATCATTACCACTAAAAGGTATTTTCTCTTGATTTTAATGTTTCGGCATTTAGCCTTTATTAAAATGTTACACAACGAAATGTCCTCTACATCCATTTTGAATAGAATCCTTGGTTGGTTGGTGTTCTGACATCAAATCCAGTCATTTGTGAGATTTTTGTAAAGGCCGAATGTAGAAACGTTAAAAATAAAGAGCAAAAGCTTCTTCTGGTTTGGTTGTTGCAATGTATATTATGTGTTTGTGTTACGATGTGCTTAACGGAAGGTCCGCTATATTCGCCGGTCTCTTCAAATGTCAGTGTTCTGGGTAGAGATGAACAAATCGTGACGTACACCCTTTTAGTATTTTGTATATGATAGTATCTATATAATACTAAAAGTCCTACATCACGATACGGTCACGTGTGTCCTTGAGTTGCTAACTAAATCCCGTCTTGTTATCCTTGTGCTTTTTGTTGTTCTCCATTTGTGTGTGTGTAATGTTCCTTTTCGTCCTACTTGTTGCCTAAATGACATGGTGCTTTGTGTTCTGTTATTTCTGTAAGGTGCTGCTTTCCATTTCAGAACTGAGTGTTAGATTTCGTAGTTAGAGGACAAAACTGTGCTTAAAACATTATACTGTTTCTGTTGCAGTAGATCACGTGTCGAGGTTCGAATCGTCAACCACATTCCGACAATAAATGCTTTATTGATGATCCTAAACATGTGTTATTACCTTTATTTGTTTCTTAAATTTATACCACTGATACCTGAAATTATTTTTCACTACAAGAAGTCTGGTCCCATACCTAATGCTGAACTCCAACCAAGAGAACTGTTAGTACTTGCATAGTTTGTATTCTGTATGATCCGGCAAGGTTGCAAACCCCGACGAGTCCGCCTTCTTCATCAATCATATTGTCTACGATCATTTCATGCAATTACAAAGAAGTTGCCAGAAACTTTTGATGGGCGAGTTAGTGCTGGTTAATAATCAATAATAGAAAAACACGGTTTGGTCAACTGACCGCCGCTTATACATCTCACATGTATTACTGAAATATGATAGCACGATAAACAGCAACTCAACCACTTCATTAGCGACCAAACACCAATACGACTGAGCTAACTTATGGCCCAGCTGGACTTCGTCGGGGTTAGCCGTATGATATTCTGACTAGTTAATCAACCCGGGGACTCAATCATTGTGCAAAGTATGAACAAAGGGGTATCAGATAATTAAATATCAGTAAAACAACATGCACGTTGCATTCATAAAAAAATCATAACTCCAATCTATGTTGATAATTTAATAAATTATGAATGCCAAAAAAATGCAAAATTTGTTTCTAAAAGATATTCTTCATGTAATAGAAATACATGTGTCCAACAATATGATTAGAAATTAATACATTATGCTTAGTATATCAGAGAATGAGTTTGCACAGTGGAACTTCAAATACAAGTTATAAAGAAAACTATACTTAAGTAATTAGTCATGAAATATACACCAATTATTTACAGTTTAATTACTGAAAAATATACTACCCCAATTAGCAAAGTTTTTTTTAAGAAGTAGTCATTATCATTCACATGTTCGTATAATCGTACTGTCTCTGTCTTTATCGTTAGCACCGTTATAAACTATTTTATATTATTAACACTAAACGGCATCTGCATGTGAAAGCATGTGTAATATTTAAAAGGATCTCAAAAGTTTACATGAGATCAGATTCATTCGCGTTCAGTAAATTAATGTGTTTAAGGTCGATAAGTTGGTAAAATTCCGTTTGCAGAGAGATGAGTGTTGCTTTTAAAACATCGAAGTCTGGCAGGTGCTCCATGCTTCCATACAGAAAGGCAATACTATACATGCCGGCTGTTCTCGTATTCCACAAATGGAACTGACCACGGATCGTCGGTGTCCTGAAAGATAGAAAATACTACTATTATTTATTATCAGTCAAATGGTACAATGTAAAATATCACCTGCACGACTCTAATAAAATACACATTATTTTCATTTTAAAATTATTATTTTTTAAATCAAATCCTCAAACAATTCTCATTAAACGTGTGCAAGCGAAACTGACAATGGTTCAATTTTCATTTGGAGTCAACTAAAATCATGTTGAGACATTGTCTAGAGCACAGGTAGTCGATCATCTGGTACCCTACTCCCCCAGTCAATTCAAACCTTATTGTTATTGGCTACCAATTTAATGATCATATCAAATAGCTAAAACAAGGTAAAATTGGGATTGCTGGGGAGTGTTTGGTACAAATAGGGTACGTGCTAACTGTCTATGATCTAGAATAGAAACATATTCAGCTTCTTCATCCCATCACCAATTTAAGTTCGACGTTCGTAAGATTACCTGGACCAAGCCTGGTCTTACCCCAACACAAATATCATTCCTCAAATTGCAGATAGTGTGCACCCTAATTTCCATAGTTGTGGGGTATGCACTTATGGAATGTGAACTCCACCAAAGTTTCACACCATCCTTAAGGACACGACAAATGTGGCTACTTAAAGCATAACTGTGTCTGTTCAATACAGGCATATTTAATATACTGGTAATAATAATTTATTAGGATTTAATAAATTTGGTTTTTAAGTTCATGTTTCAGCCTATATAAACACCTGAAACTATGCATTTCAGCTTATCTATAGCTACTAACTACATTTACATGTAGGCCATATAACCTTTATATAGCCTTAATCCTATCGTTCATCTTTTAGAGCTGAAACTAAGTCATCAACGTTTTATAGCTGAAAAAATGTCTTTTGAACTTTCAGTTGTTAAGTTTCATTTCTCCGTTTAGTCGTGTGATGGGCATTGTGCCGGGTAACTAGTCTGTGTTATATTCCGTGCTCGACTGTTTCAGTTGAATGCTAGTTTCCCTGTCCGATTCCGTATTATCCTTTGACTGAATTCAATATCTAATGAAACGACACGCAATGGAACTACATGTTTAAACACGGACACGCAAACTAAATGAGCCCAAATACCGTTACATTAAAACGGATATCTGAACACGCAACCACGAGAGCTAGCGTGTACGGGCAGTGCACCCGTGGCCAAAAATCTGTGATGGATTTAAAAACTGGTATACGCGTGTCATTGTAATTCCTTAAGTTATTAGGTTCAGAATCAATGGATATAATTAGAAAAGTTTTTGTTGTTAATATTTTATTTCTTGCGCGTGCAAAATTTCCAAATCAAGACAAAAAGCAAATGACCATAATGTCCCTTGATTAGAAAAATAATGCTGAAAAACATGCATTCCGATTTCGACTAATTTAAGGTGGAGCAAACATGTATTATAAAGAACCAACTACTTTTGAATGTTGATGAAATGTGTTTGACTAGGTATAAGAATGAGATGTAGATCGGGTATGTTCTCTCTTTTAGTCTGAAATATTACGTGTGTCCGTATGATTAAGTAGAAAAAAATCAAATTTGGTGATCAACGCTCAACATTAAGTACCATTGAAGCTATGTTTTTCATAGAGTTTTTATAGCCAAAACTGGGCTTTCAGCATTTTGACATGTGGTACTTGTACTTGCGACATTTTGACATGTGGTACTTGTACTTGCAACATTTTGACAGCTGATACTTGTACTTGCGACATTTTGACATGTGGGACTTGTACTTGCGACATTTTGACATGTGGGACTTGTACTTGCGACATTTTGACATGTGGGACTTGTACTTGCGACATTTTGACATGTGGTACTTGTACTTGCGACATTTTGACATGTGGGACTTGTACTTGCGACATTTTGACACGTGGGACTTGTACTAGCGACATTTTGACACGTGAGACTTGTACTTGCGACATTTTGACAGCTGATACTTGGACTTTCCTGTTTCTCGTTCATTTGTGTATTGGGCATTCAATCTTTGGGTACTGTAAGTTGTGTAATAGTGGTCTGTGTTGTTTGTATGTGTTCTGTGCTCGGCTGTTTAGTTGAGTGCTGCCTTCCAATAGGGACATGGTTTCAAATAATCTGAGTTTACCATATATATGGTGCACTCGGATAATGTGACACCACGTGCCTTCCCAGTCCGATTGTTCACTAGATCTTTTTTGAAAAATAACAAACCGCACTTACCGGAAATGCGCTCCGTTCCCGATATGCTTTTCTCCCTGTTGCAAGAATGATACTCGCTAATTTGTTCAATGTAGATTTTCTGTCATTAACATTACCAAGATCTGTTAATTGTCTATCTACTCCTGTCTGTCTATTTAAGTCTTCATCAACTGCGTCTTCTAGCGCCCTGAATCCGAACAACCAGAACTCATTTACAATAATATATTAGCTTCAGTCAGACATATAAACAATTATACCATTTAACTGCATTCTTAATTCAATGTTTAATTCTCTTACGGCGCATCGTGTCTCCCTATTACGTATTCTTGCAACATATGTTTATGGTTAGTATACGATTATTTGAAGAGTATTACGTTTTAAATCCTGCGCTCTTCTTAGAATGCGGTCTAAACGTTTCGAATGTTGTCCAACTGTCGTAAGATTATTTAAATTGATTAAGTCAGAATTGTGTTGAAAGGATGTTTGTTGTAGATTTTGAGCGTGGGCCAATAGAATGGACGAACACATATAATAATATTATACGGAATGCGATCTGAATGTAGGCAGTCTGTCTTGAATTCTCTTTAAAATTCAAGAATTTTCATTCCGCCTCTAGAGTGATTAGGGCTCTATACAAGTATCGTGCACGAATCCTTTGAAGCATGTTCCAAGCGCATTCTAAGTAACTGAACAACATTTTAACAAAGTGGTAAGAACTTTTGCCGATTCGACATTCCCTTCCGAGTGTGTTTATTTTTCTTCCGGCTTGTTCTGCCCCATGAAAAGGGATTGATTTGACTGGAATATTTGTAATACATTTTCACGTAATACTGTAAACCAATTGCTGTTTACAATAGATGATAAAACGAATGTTTGCAAGAATGCGACTGGTGCTGTTTATATTGAGCAGGCATCGCTATCCGAATATATTAAACAACCGTTATTATAAAATTTATTTATATCTCATCAATACATCACATATAATGCAATAAACATGGTATTCTAAATTATCATAACGAATGCACATATAAGTAAGTGTGTCAAAGTACAAAATTTATTTTCTTACCTATTAATTAAACTTGTGTAAATATCTGTACGTGACGGACTTCTTTTTGCAGCCACGCCCAAACATCTTGGAGCGTATGGATATCTCCTGAAAATATAAAATAGACGTTAAAAGATAAGCGCATTGGTATCTATATAAAGTTAAACAGACTGTCAGCACCCAATAATTAGAAAGTAATATAGCCAAATCGATGGCTTAGAATAGAAGGTCGTAAGTACTTCTTTCGACCTTTAAAGTACTAACGACCTTATAAGACGCGTGCATATTTAAAATCTGCATCACAAGGCGCTTCTTATGAGCCTTCTTTCATGAAAATCGGAACTGGTAATGTTGACCTAACCGAAATTTAAACAAGCTTGTTTTTTTGCCATAAGTAAAGAGTAGTTTTCAGACAGTTTTTCTTGTTTTCTCAAAACATCGAGTTTGTACTTACGACAATCTCATTCTTAGTCAGCGAAATGACCTTTATAGTTTCTCACCCAAAATGGATGATGACGTATTTGGAAAGTTTTTTCGCCCACAATGGGTGATGATGTATTTGGAAAGTTTTCCATCTACTACAAACTTGATAATGTTGTTTAACAACTACGCCAGTAGCTCGTAATAATGAAACAGTCCTTGCTTGCAGTGAGAAATGACACTTTCTTGAGGCTTAATCAGCCTTGCTGCCTTGAGCAACCTCGTCAAATATTAACAAAAAATATCACTTTTTGTGATGAATACCCCCACTTCTTGATATAGAGACTTAGTAGCAAACTTCTAAATTATGATGAAATGCATTTATTCCTAGTCTAGCTTTAGAACTGGTGACTCATACAGAGTACGGTTGACCGCCGCAATCATAAGCAACAGCGCAGACAAAATAATATGTAAACAAATAGAAGAACAATAACGCCCTAAAATCTGATCTGACCATTTGCCAACGATATTCAAAACTCGCCTTGGTATTGACGAGGCTTTAAAAACTCATTGGTTACATGTGCAGACAAAATTTATAAGTGTAAAAAACAAAGGGCCATAATTCCCATAAAATTGATCTGACAAATGTGCGCAACAATATGCACAATTAGATGTAGTACTGATCAGTCAGGCTTAATTTAGTTGAAATCTGACCAATGGCTATGGAGGAATAGCGTGGCCAAAATTTATAAGTGTTAAAATCAAAGGGCCATTACTCACATAAATTGATCCGACAAATGTGTACCGACGATATGGACAACCTTACTTTAAAATAGAAATTGCAGTTGAACATATGTCAATATGTTGCGTTTTACCTGGCAAAACAAGCAATTTATGTGTTTGTTAAAAAACGGGATTTTTTAATTCATTGAAGTTTTGTCTCCTGATAATGCGACAAAGAGGGGTTGTATTTTCAGTTGAATTTTTATTTCAATGATTCTAATTACGGAAGTATAAGCCGATGGGATCACACAAGGGATTAAATGATTTTTAAAAAATCAACGTTCAGAAGGGCATAATATACCTTTATCGATAAAAAACCGATCATTCCATATTGATTAGAACATCCCATACAATTTGATTGTTTAAAGTTTAAAACATACTCAAATAATCGTGACGTCATCAAAGCAATCAGTATCATTATGCGCACAGGCGGATATTGAAATAAATGGTAACTTCATTACGCTGAAACAATACAAAATTAATGCATTTCTAAACACAACCTTCTGTAGGCTGACATGTTGCAAAGAAATACATTCGTTGAATCAGAGACAGAATCTTACCAGTTGTATTGTGAAATTACGAATCTTTTAAGCAGAAAATTTGATTTAGATTAACCGTTGAACATTTGAACATACCCTGTAGCTACAGATTCATATCTAGATGACATAGAAATCTGATTTATTTGAATTGGTTTTGGTATTTCATTTATTTAGTGTAAATTAAGCGACGGGTTAACTTCGAAGTAATTAGTCCTGAAGAAATGTTCTGTCAAAGACAAAGGCGAGATGATCAAGGATAAGGCGGGGATAATCATATTAACGCATTGTCAAAGTAAGTTGCACGATTCATTACATTCGCCGTTCCATTACAAAACTTTCTTGCAATCGTGAAAGGTCGGTCATTTCCGTTCTTTCCCGGTAAATGTACAATATAACACATAAAGGCCGTGATGAACAGAATGAAACTTCTAGTGACTGAGATACGTTCCAATCATCTAAAATCATAGTACTCCCTCTTTCACGCATTGGCGATGAGAAGTTAAATTTCAGTCAAGTATTCAGTCATGTTAGCAATACCTTAAAGTAAGCACCTGATACATGCTCATATATAACAATGGAAATTGTTGATTTTTTCTGACCTGTCAAAGGACATAAAATACTTGTCATAATTACATGGTAGCTGTGCACTAAAGATTATTCTAACACAAGCAGTTGTTTCAGCTATGTACCTACAGAGGAAACTAATATGTGCTAAAACTATCGATAAAACACAGCTACGACTGAATAACTTCAGACTGCAAATAAGCTTCCGAGGAAGAAAATAGTGCAGTGGTTACTATATCTTGATGTTTTGCCAAAATGCGCAATATCGGCTATGTTAGAATCGAAATAATGAATATGTACCTGTGTTTTAGCTATAATAAAACACATTCGATTGTTCGGATGCTTCACACTCGTGATTTTATTACTACGCATCTGAACTCGTGACTGTGCTATATTCTACGATAAACATGTTTTAACACAGGTGCATAAAGATTAGTCATTATATCTTAAGTAATCCTCACTTTTCTGGCGATGACTTATCTGTAATGTTCACATCACATGTTCTCGGCATCTGGATATGACCCCTATGGCCCCATCTACAACCCAACAGCATATACTATTATTTTCCCTCAGATCTCTCTAAAGGGATCATATCCACATACCGAGCACCTGTGGTTCACATACATTGAATTTAAGCGGTTTTTGACAGGTCAGTACATCTCAAAAATACTATAATTTATTCTGGAAAAATTGTGAATAAGATATCAGGTTTTGAAATTTTGCTATACATATTTTACATTAAGGTAATTGTCAGTCATAGGCTAAGGACGCTTACATGCATTCGTCTTTGTATTGTCCAGTTAGGATAATGTGAGAGATACGTTTTATTTCATGTGCACACAAAAGGTTACAACCATTGTCTGAACAGGTCAAGTATTTTAATTTAGCATGTTAATTTTAGATGGGTTGATAAGCCTTTATAATTAGTTTTACTCATACCCTCGTGGCGATGAATATCATCAGAAATTAGGTGTCGAGAGTGATTAATATAAGTTTAAAAACTTGTTTCAAAATCGACCTTAAACTAATTAGTTTTACTCCGTAACAGTGGACTCGACCACGGTTTCACTCTAGTAGTATCCTAACTGGACAGTATGACCATCATACATAGAAACAATGATAAGAAATCTCATTGTAAAAACTGTCGCTTATCAGATTATTTAGATCACGTGATTCGTCAGGGTGATAAGATGCACCAGACATTCAAAGCGTGGAATCAACTTTTCTTCATAACCACATACATGTAATTTATATGGAAGCCCTGGAGGGCACTTTTGACTTATGACTTGTGACTTATAACTTGTGACTTGTGACTTAGGAGTTGTGACCAAACATACTATAAATATATTTGCATGCTTTATTTTTCCCTTGCGTGTAACAATAACGTGGATAAAAACGGATGATACGTGAATCGGATTTTTATATTTTCAGCCAGACAGGTAAGTCAGTTTTAGTTGTTTGATTAAATAACAATTGTTAACGGATTTACAATCATTCTACTACATAAGAGTTAGGTTTAAAATTCTTCATTATCGATATGTTATTGCATACAAAGTTAGAATATATTTCCAACTTTTTTATTATAATTTTAGCGTCACAATCCAAAGGAATCTTTTGGTTAAGGGGAGGGAATAGAATGACCAGTGTAATTAAAATGTTTGTTTGTTTTTGCAGGTGGAGATAAATGAAATATAAGTCGTGGAATCCTGAAAATATCTCTTGTAGAATATTGCATAAAAAGCTGAGAACAACTACTGTAATGGACAGAAATGCATATACGCACAAGTTGAGCATAAATATTATTGTCTCGTTATGAACCTACATATACTCAAATGGAAGTTATGGTTGATATAGTCGACAGAGAAATACAAACCGATCTGGACTGAGTGACACACAATATGTTTATGAATGTTTATGGTATAGGATCCCTAAGACCCTGTACCATGATAGAGTTCGACACCAAAACCTTGATGGTATACATGTACTCCATTTGATTTTAAGGTGTTGGAAGGGCATGTGTTTAATTCCAAACAGAATTTCACCAATTTACAGCATATGCCATGATTTAAAATATTTGTATAACTAAGTATGGCATGTTGTTAGTCGGTATTGTTATGCTGAGCCACTTGAGTATAATTTCATGTGTATGTTGCTCTATTAATTTTGACATGCATGTCTAATGCTTCATTTAATCGTAAAGTAAAGCATGGTTATAACGTCTGTTTTATTTCTGCATTTCAATTAAGATTTTGATTTGTGACTTATGACTTATGACTTATGACTTGTGACTTGTAACTTGTGACTTGTGACTTGTGACTTGTGACTTGTGACTTGTAACTTGTGACTTGTGACTTGTGACTTGTGACTTGTAACTTGTGACTTGTGACTTTTGTGACTTGTGACTTGTGACTTGTGACTTGGAACTTATGACTTGTGACTTGTGACTTATGACTTGTGACTTGTGACTTGAGACTTGAGACTTATGATGTGTAAAATGTGACATACACACTACCTTTGATAAAATTATAGACAGCAAAATGTATCATTATAAGTGTTATTATTATAAATGTTGTAATTTAATATGAGTTTGTTATCCTTCGTTTGTTATCAGTATCCATTAAAGCCAAAATCTTTGAATGATATTTAATCATGTAATTGACAGTGTTTTTGGTCTTTGCTTTATATTGTATACAAAGTTAACTGAAATGCAGTATTATGTTGTAAAAGATAAACGGTAGACAAAAACACATTTGAAAATGACAACTTTGAGTCTGTTGCATTACAACGTTTCAAAGTTTATTCAAAATAAATTCCACATAAATCAATATAAGATTGTTTAGGTCACATGTATTTCAAAACATGACAAAATAGCGTATTATTTCTAAACATGTCTGACCGACATTACATCTATGAAATTAAACTTATGCGAATAATATAAAGCCATCTTGAAAAGCTTAGTTCGTAGGCGCCGTAAATGTTAATGTATTGATATCCACAACTTGGAATTGTCCGCAAAACCTTATATGTTCTACTTCACAATTATGGTACATACATGTAACACAATCACATTCAAAATCTATTCTAGCCCATAGTGTCACACAATTGCCAAGTTTACATTTGAGCCGGTTGCTTTGCTGGGTTTTAAGACATACAGGTAATTAGGTTTGCACCGCCACATCATTTGTCGAACCAAACGCACCGAACACACACACACAACACGGACATTCCATTTTCTTCACCTGGAAAATGTAGATGAACATATAATTATTAATACATGTACATCAACAAAACTTAAAGTCTAATTCATTATACCATGTATGATCCGAACTATCCATCGCGAATGAGACGCACAAATGATAACGAAAAGGAAGCAAACCATAATAATTATGTATGCACATGTACTCGTATAAGACACAGCTATGCCAGGGGAAATTATGCTATTACATGAAGGGTATTCTAGTTAATTGTGTTGACAATTCAGAATAACGGGTCGTGGCCTTCAACAATGATGATTTCAATCAAACAAAACTTATACCAACTTACCTGACTCACTATAGACTATTATCAGGTAATTCCGATTTAGACATCATCCTTTACCATCCACGCTGCCCAAAGAAGTGCGCGCAGATTTATTTATAAAATGTAAGTCACAAGTCGTAAGTCTCAAGTCATTAGTCACAAGTTCTAAGTCACAAGTCATAAGTTACAAGTCACAACACCTAAGTCAAAAGTGCCCTCCAGGGCTTCCATAAATTTACATGTTATTTATACTCGTAGAAAGTTGTCAAATGTCGTCAATTTTATACAGTACATTAACATTTGACACTAATACTGACACTGTTAATAGTAGAAATGTGGGTGTCAAATATGACATCGATTAGATTGACATCCGTTTTGTTACCACATGTCAAGGGGGACCAAGAGATAATTGCACACGCTACAACTAAACGCTTACATAACACGTACGTGCATACTAGTATAACGCTTTATACTATATGTATTTAGAGTCATTTGGTATACCAGTATAAACATTGTGGTCATGTAGTCAGAATTTAGAACATCGGAAGTCATGCATTGTTGAAGTTAAACTTGGTGTTTAACTAGTACGAGAATTGCTCTTATTCATTCCATCCAGAATAGCTTCACGTTTAGACACCTTACGATAATTGTCTGAATCTAATCAATGAATGTATGAAATACAATACAGTACAAGATATTAGAAGGTAGTACGTGTTCAAACACATTTAAATCTATAAAATATTGTCTTTGGTCGTCTTCAATAACATATATCTGCAAGATGGACTAAAGTGGAAATATAAAGTAAATATATTGTCACAAAGACATTTATTAGTTCATAAGATAGTCACATCAACCCCATAGCCCAAATATTCAACATAACACCTTATATTATACGAGAGCTATGTCAGTGGTAGGTAACAGAAATCTAATAACGCACATAACACATAACATGTATACTAAGGATATGTTTCAACTTTTGATGATCATTGTTATCAGCTCAATGGTTATCGCGCTTGCCGCCTAATCTGGCCGCTCTGGCGACCTAGGTTCAACTACGGATTGAGGCAGTCATATGCCTGCCATATTTCAGCAGACAGCTGACTGGCAAATAAAGGCAATTGAATGACATAGTTTCAGCTATAAAAAGCTGAATGGAATAGTCTTGGCAGTCAAAAGACGTACAAATCAGTTTTAATGGTAGTAAACAAGAAGAAGTCTCACCTCACTTATCTCATGATAACATAACATCATACAACAAAACATTAGAACATAGGGAAGGGTTTGCAACTAGTTGATGATGGAGAAGTTCTACCTAGAGATGGTGATAATTTAATATTGATATTACGAATAAAACAGATAGCTGCCCGCCAATCACATGAAGGGAGAACATGCAGTCTTTGAGTTAGAGGTGTGGTTAAATGTAGGTGTGTTAACAGTGGGAGCTGCCTGTTGTTACTTTAGCTGTCTTTCAGTATATGTCACCTCCTCTGGGAGTCAGCAGGTATATTAATACAATGCCAATCACACAGATATGTCACAAACAATTCCATAGTTTCAACAGAATGAAGTAGCTTAAAGCTATATTAGGCGTACTAGCATCAAACATCAAATTACTAGAATTAGGAATTTCCATGTTTCCAATTAAATGTAGGCGAGAAACTACTCGAATACTAACGGCGTTTTAACACGAGTCAATGAGAAAAATAATTCCAATCATACATCGTTTACAATTCCACGTAAATTTAATTATACAGATTCTAATTATAGTAATATTTCATTGATTTCGTACAGTGTTTAATGAAAATTATTCTCCGTCTGTAGACGATAGACCTATTAGTAACATTAGCGATTTTGACGAACAAATGAGCGTTTCAAAAACTAATTTTGGTTCATGATTTTTATATTCTTACAGGAAACGGCAGAATTCAATAAAATCGATATAGAACAATAAAGTTCAGTCAATAAGACCAGACAAAATGGGGTTTTAATAGCCAATTGCTCTAAATAGAGTACCAGTTTTCTTTCAAATTTCAGACTTTCATTCTTTTCATATGCAAATAAACACACACTTTGACTTTTAAAATAATAGAATTTGGATGATTAGCGAGCATCAACACTGTTTTACAGGGTTAAGAGTCTGACGAAACCTTATAGATGAATAATAATTATCGAGGGTATTCGTCTTTTTACAAATCACAAATTGTTTTCTTAGAATACACTTTTTCAAAAACCCTATTAAAATGTTACGAAATATCCTGCTAGTTAAAAATAAATTCAAATCGATATACATGTACATAATATCGAAGCGCGCGTTATATAGAGTAATTTCTTCTTTGACTTTTCGGTAATAGTTGGTTTAACAAGTGATAAACGCAATTTTGTTGTATGCAAACCAAGACACTCAAGTTTCTGGGCATGCCCCTTTAAGGAAAAGGATTAGAATGAAAGAAATAAATAAATTTTGTCATATTAGAATCTTCGGCTAGGAAACGTAACGGTTACATTCCGTGCCGAATTCGCTGGCTTAGAATTATTATACAATACATATAGTTTATTTTTTCCAATACATGAGACTTTACAGTCTATGAGCATTACAAATATTTACAATACAAATTTAAACATACAATGGTCAATGACACCAGTAATAATACATGTACATAATTATGTATAGTCACTGACTCAAGTCAACATTATTGAATATACATTATAAATTGAATATAAGACTCATGCATATTTAAATCTGCATCACACGACGCTTCTTATAATAGGCCTCTTTTCATGAAAATCGGAACTGGTCATGTTGACCAAACCGAAGTGTTTTCCTTAAGTAAAGAGTAGTTTTCAGACAGTTCTTTCTTGTTTTCTCAAAATATTGATTTTGTACTTACGACCTTCTAATTGTTTAGATACTAATAAGAATAATAATGAACCGATCAACTGAAATCCATTTTCTTATTATCATGATTCCTCTCGTTGTCACACGAAAAACGAGAAGAAACGAAGTTCAAGAACGCGCGATTGCCACGCGATTGTCGTAGAGAACTGCTAGATTTGATACAAGATCGCCGTAAGAAAATTCCATGACGTTCATGCGATCATTGCGAGGTGGGTGCAGGAATATTTGTATGTTTCCTTACGCTGGTCGTACGTTTCTGCATTGAATAAAAAAGGATGTACTAAAAAGTCTTAAGGTGGCATTGAGAAGATAATCGCTGTTTGAAGCCGAATGACTGCCCTACGAAATCCTATCGCCGCAAGCTAAATGAAACGTCGCAAGCCAAATCTTATCGCAGCCAGCTAAATGGCATGTCGCAAACCATCTTTTGGCGGGTCGAATTTTCTGCGCTTTTTCTAAAGTATCATTAGCCGTGAAATGTCGACACTCTTATGTCTGTGAGTTTGTGGTTGGTATTTATGACCTTAGATGTCAGGTACGAATACCATCAACAAAACCGCAGTAGTCCTTTTTCGTGATAATTTGGCGCCGTTTCCTAAATTACTTCCTTATTTTAGGTGCATTGTCAATGCTAGTTTTAATGAAAAGAAATTAACTAACGAACATAACTCTATTTCTCTCGAATTCTCGAACTCGACATGACCCTGTCAAATACAATATCTGCTCAATTTTTCAGTCTCAATTTGCATTGGTTAAAATACACTCGTGTTGATTTCGAGATATTAACGGGGGTTTATAGGCATCAGATAGTGTCTAAATTGATACTCATAGATTAAATTTGAAAGTGACATCAGTGTTTAGAATAATGAAATAGTTTCCAAAGCTGCACGTCTAGGTCTGGTATTTATCTTTGAGAACAGAGAGTTATAGATTTAATCTTTTCGTAGACGTATCATTACATGGATGTACAGTCCTTGACAACAGAGTATCCGTTTGTAAATCTAATTTGACAAAAGCCAATTAAATGAGCTTTGTGTGTAGTTAGGTTACACTAGAGATGTGTTGAGAATACAAATTCATACACAGAAATGCAGCATGCGATGAGCTACACACGTATAACTAAACAAACAACTCAGTAGAAATTCTACATTCTACAAAAAGCATAATTAGTAGTTTTTAATGGAATCTAGAGCAATCCGGAATTTCCTGGTTCGAATATCGTCCGGGGCGTTGGGAATTTCAGAAACACCTTCCAGTCTTTGCAACAAAACTTGAGGTGAAACCCAGACGTAGTCTCGTGTGTATCGGTGTTATACATCGGGCACGTTAAAGAACCAATGAGTCTATTAGGAAAAAGCTAGGGCAGCGCACCCGGATTCCTTGAATGACACAAACTTTCTGCATATTCCCTCAAAACCAGAGATCATTGGTTCATTGGGCAGAGATAGATTCAAATGGTCACACTACGTCTGTCTCAGTTTAACGCAAAAAATAAATAAACACCCACGATATGCAAATTGCAATATTGATGATCTTGCATGAAACGAAGGGGTCATCTTCAGTGTAGTTGTTGCAATTATTCCTTTGAGAAATAAGACCCATCATCAACTATCATTGAATATATTCCAACCCCTTCATTTGAATATTCTACAAAAACTAAGCAGAAATTATTATATGACAAAACTAATAGAAAAGGTGTATATAATTATATAACACACAGTTCTATCAATATTGACATATCAAGTCAGGATCTGATACTAATGTAAAAGGAGCATTTGTAATAGTTACTCTTTTAGCAGAGGAAAATTAACATCTAACACCTTCGGGAAATTTAGAAAATAAAATCGGGGCGTATAATACAATGGATATGAACTCTTTTACAATGATAACCTAAATGACATTTGTTTAATACGTTTAATAGTGTAATTTAGATTTTCGTCGAATCTAAGTTCATTATATAATCCCAAAAGGTGTAATGTCGAAGCAATCTCGAAGAATCTCGAATGATGATTGGAATAAAATATGTTTACCCTTTACAAGTTTTGTCTGTCTACTAAGTCACTGAAGAGCAACAAAAAAGAAAACAAAAAAGTCTGACAGAGACTAGAATAGTTTAAAGCTAAACTGTTTTGTCTGTGTAGAATTTACTATTGATGAAAGCAATACTCACACGTCGACATACATTCAAATTAGAAATGGATTACAATACTATTGTTGAAACTGTGATATTAAAATGTCATAATCTGTATAATTTATCAATGTGAGACCAATGTACATACTATACAGTTAGCTGGCTTAGAATAAGAAGGTCGTAAGTACAACATCAATATTTTGAGAAAACTGTCTGAAAATTACTCTTTACTTTGGTAAAACAGGCTTTTCTAACTTATGTTGGTCAACATGACCAGTTCCGATTTTCATGAAAATAGGCTCATAAGAAGCGCCTTTTAATGCAGATTTCACATATGTATCAGTCTTATGAGGTCCTTCTACTTCCAAGCTAGCGAATTGTCATAAAACATCGTAATATAAAGCAATTGAGTCAAAATACACATTGATACTCTTTACAGTCTGTGTTATACTAATGTGATGGTTTGATGTAATTATATGTATTTTATGTCATTCTTCGGAAGATGAGCTCCATTTAATCATACAATGTCTACTCTATACTGATCTACGTGTTTTCGTATACAGTACCCCTAAATATGTAATCTTTGTTTCCATAAGTTTTTAAACACAAATATTGATACAAAAATTGGGAACATGTAGGATAATATACAAAAGACATTTAATAAAGGTAATATTAGTTACATGGTCATCTATTGACCTGGTACAGGATGATAACTAGTCAGTAAATATCGTACCTACCGAGATGACCATGCAACGAATTTACCCTACCGATGATCATTCTTAATGGATGTTAACCAAACTTACAGAACACCTCAATAGAAAGACGGCTGAATTCAGTGCATTTTATCATTGTTTTAACCTCAATATTAAGAACAACACAAACATTAGACCAGTTTGAAATGACATGTCTGTCAAGGGTTGGCTTATCATTGAGATGCTGTTGTAACTACTCCCTATCCCAGATCAAGACCAGCTGCCCCAGGCCAGATGGGGAGCAAACTCAAAGTGCTAGTACGTACATTAGGAAAGAGATACAATAATATAGACACTGTACATAGTTATTCACCGACACTGTACACCGCGTTTAATTGTCATAATATATACTTCAAAATAAATAAACTCGACGACATAACTACATAAGGAGTTCATGAGAGGCTTTTCAATTTGTTTAGACATAATTCTTAACCATCTCGAACTTCGTGACATTCGTCTTGATTATTTCGTCCAGTAAATTCAGTAAGCTATGAAGATATTACAAAGCGACATGGTATGCAGTTATAGCTTGCCTTAATCGTAATCACAAGACAGCAACAAACATCATACAATTGTGCTTGCATAGAATCCGAAAGTGCAACATGATTTCGCGACGAGTTTCCACATCGACTTTACCACAACATGACTGCTCAACTTGGTGGACGATCAATTCTGAATCCATCCATTGTCAAAAGCCTGTGAAAACACTACTCTTTGCTAAATTAGCGTCTATTTTTATCCTTATTTTACTCGTACAGTGGAGCACACGATGTTTTTGTTCGAGCGACCTTGACTGATGTAAACAATAACAGCTAGAGTTTCTTCCCTTAGCGTTAGTGACCGGTATTGAAGTAGGCCTAGTGACTTTGGGACCTGGTATTGAATTAAGCTAACATTCCAAACTGTGCAATAAAACTGAGGTTACATTCCAAACTGCGCAATAATTCTGATAACCTGTATGCGGGGATATTAATTGAACGAATTTGCTTGTTTAGCTACTCATTTGTCAGAGGTATGGTAACACTGTATACTATGTTTCCCTACTAGATAAGTATCATTCTTTGACTTTATATTCTGTGAAATATGAGGAAAACCTAATATTGAATGTCAGCTATGACAATTATGATTATAGTTCATTCAGAAGCCATGTGAATGTGTGTATTGACATTGTATCTATTGAAAGACATGCTAAAAGTACATGTAGGACAACTTCTCGGGCGTGTACATACAAACATTCGTTCAGACATTTCAATATGATGAAACCGGTACGTTAATACATGAATGCTTGTCAATCCTTATTAAACTCACTAACGTAATTATACGTTGTCTCATTCTATAAGATAGGAAGCAACCCGCACTCTCATATACACAATATTATGTATGTGCGTATCAACCTCGTAAGGAGTTAAGTTACCAATTTTCGAAGGCTGCTTTTAGCAATTCAACCGTTCAGCCACTCTTTGACATTTAACTTCCCCGGGCCATTAGGCTACCTAAGGAAACATACGTTCGAGACTCCTGGTTTGTGCAGCCAACATTAAGGTACGGCGCCCATGAATATCGAACATGTTCAAACACCACCCTCACAGGTACCAATTTACACTTTGGCCGATCGGAGCTTTGTGAACCATTCTTGATCAGAGAAATTAAGCAGTGGTGCAGACGGGGTTCGAACCCAGGACCCGCGCCCTATCTCTAGGCTACCGCTTCCCAATGAAAAATATTACTGTTTAGTACATTAGTGCACTAACATTTTAGCATCGAATAAGTCGGAAGGTTTAGACCAGTACATGCAGCGGTTCCTGTGTTATTTAAAAAACATGGAGTCTGACCTAAATGGTTATTTTAGTTCAACCAAGGCGTTTGACTTTCGGGACATCTTACACGAAGATTTAAATCACATTGCAGCGCTGCTGGTGTAATGATGCACATGCAACGTTAACTAAAATTCCAATAAAGGCCACAACGATCAAATGAATATATATGCAGTCTTGTTATTACGCAAGAGTTACACTACATAGCTATTGCAGCGGAATTCATATAACGTGTAAGCATTATAACTATGGCTTCTCATCCTACAAAATTACGAACATACATACCTATACATGTACTAGTATATGAAGAGAGAGAGAGACAATAAACCAACAGTTGAATTACATGTATGTTGAAAGGAGGTACGTGGACCAGGATCGAGTAATACTAAAGGGCATGTAGATATGGTGAGACTATGTTTAGATCTATTTACAAGGCATTTACGAAACGTCCTCATTTGGTTATATGTAATCATTTTCAGTCACAGAGTTTTAATTAAGTCTCTAGAAAAGAATAGACAAAACAATTGTTTTATTTGTAGTCTGAGTGTCTCGAAAACGGAATGTTTTTGCCTTTCTTTTCGGTTAACCATATATCACGTTTCTTGGTCCAAATCGCAGTGTGGTTACAATCATTTGTGTTTAAATATAGACACCATTTATATTTACAAGTGTTGTGTAGCATGATTAGAGACGTATCCCATTTACTTTGAATTGTTACTTTGAATTATTTATTCTGTCTATAGGCCAATTATATAGATTAAAAAACAAGAGTGTTCCGTTTTCGTAATCGTGTTGAAACGAGTGCAACTTCCGTACTAGCCATGAACATTGCATTGTCTTAATACAGGTAACGATAAACAGGACAGGGCATGTTGACGATATAATGTAGTGGAGACACGTGAAAGTATGTAAAGTCAATGGTATTTTATAGAAATAACATCGCAGGTTCAATATTTTAGTAAGCATGTCTAGTTAATTTATAGCTGCGAACTAAAAGTTGCGAAATAGGCGACATTCAAGGTCAAAGGCATATTTCTAGAAATAGTGTGGCATGTTTAATATTTAAGTATACCTAGAATAGCTTAATGTCCAATTAATTTATTGCTGAGAGAACTGAAAATCGTTAATCACACAGCAGTGGATTAGTTTATACTAATTTACTAAAGGTCGTTCATAAAACAAATTTTACAGCAATATTAATAATTACTCTCGACACCTCATTAATTGATGTTAACTATCGTCACGAGCGTACGAGGGTACGAGGGAACGAGGGTACGAGCGTACGAGGGTACGAGACTAGAAAAGACATATTTCCCTTTTTATGCTAATATTAGATTATTTTCGCTATTACTGTACCAGTCAATATAATTTAAAAAATCATGAAGTCTCTACAAACAAAACTTTGATAGTTCGGTACTTTTACTTTATTGCGACTGCCCTGTGCTAAATTCTTAATTTCCTTTAGTTTTGAAACACGTAAAGCTCTACATCAAATTTTCAATGAAGAATTACTTTTAGGAGTAATTGCTATAATCATAATGTTCTTTTTATAATATTTTTGCATTCTGTATTTTTTAACCAATAGTTTTCCAAACATATGTCACTCGAGCTAATAATCAGCGTCAGGGCATACCATGATAACCACTAATGATGATGTTGTTTTAATCCAAGAATTACAATATTAAAAAACTAATCTGAGAATGTCAGCCAATTTCCTCTCATATTGAAACAAAGCAGCTCAAACAGCATGTCAATGTAATCACTGGTAGCTAGAAGTTCATCTTTAATATTGCATTGTTTACAATAAGTTGTAAACATTTTACAATGTCTTGACAAACGGTTCACATTAATTTTGCACATAATCAATTTTATTTCAGACATTTATTGTAAAGCAGACATTCTTAATATGTTTGCAAATTGACGTGTTTACGTTAGCAGTCGAAAAAATATAAAGATTAAGTATAGTTTACATAATTTCGGAGAGGAACGGAATGATATACTTTGAATGTTAGCTCGTATCTTGATAGCGTTTTACAGGTTAGATTATTTATCTGAGTTCGTTAGGCGATGTTTTTGTGTTGTTAAGTGTTCATATCAATTGCCAAAGACATATTATGTAAATCTTTTCATGAGGGTAAACACAAACTCGTTTTCTATTTATTGTATAAAATGAAGTTTTATTTATTATAGAGTCTCTACTATTCCAAGGGCCAACCAATTTGTCTTGTGAGATATATGTACATGTATGTACCTACTTTCTGAGCATAGCACTTTACATCGCAACAAATACCTTTAACTACAAGGAACCAAGCATGGAAGGTGCATGATAACAACAATCAATGAACTGGTTAGCCTAACCAACCTGTCATATCAGCCTCGGAGCGGTATATATAGCCAATACAATTAAGTATCGTTTCGCTTTCGGCTGCTTGATTCAGATATACAGAAAAGAATAGAGAATATTCAAGCTAGACTTTGTCCTGCTTTAATTCATACTCGTACATGAAGTCATATATCTAATCGACACCAAATTCACTAAAATATACTACGTAATCACTCAAAGAAATGGACGAATATTTATTGCCATTGTAAAATCTGTCGAACTGTTGATTTTACATCAGACAAGTAGATATAATTCTGTATTTGTTCTACGTGAAAATAATATAAGAGACTCTGATATTTACGAACGTGTTTGTACATGCTAAAATAATCGACTGACTGTTCACTGAGCCAATTTGTCAAACAACGGTGCATTTATTGGTAATTGTATTTAGGACTTCAGAAAACAACTGATTACCTCGTTTGGAGAAGGTCAATATGATTTGCTATGGTTTGTAAACAATGACATAGATGGTGACAATTTAAGACAATTCTTGCTTTCGGGCAAATATTTCCAATTGATGGTTAACAAGGCTACTAGTATATGGAAAACGCATTTGCCAGCAATTCAGCAATACCTTTCGTTATCATGGGGCTTTAAGTTACCAACGATTTTGTATCAGACCCTTCGGAGACCCTTCACCTGTACCGAGGCACGATCAACATGTACTTACTGAAACACGGCCAACTCGCACTAAAACACAATCAACCACTGCTGAAACTAATATTATACACTCACTACCAGTTGAACATCAACAAGCTATGCTCACAAATGGGTTCCTTTCACTGTTAATTATCTACATGTATTACTTCCTGTGAAAATATAGACAAGACTGTGTTCAATAAACTTTTATACCCGGTGGAAACCTTGTCCATAAAAACTAGCTAAGTCAATCAGGGGCCATAGTTCTGTTGGAATGTTTGATAGTGTTACACGGAGTTGACAAGTATGCTAAGTTTGAAAGCGATGTATAGGTGGACTTTGAAAATATTTGAGTTTCAAGAACTTGAAAGTTTTGGTTAACATTTTCAACGGAACAAAAGAACGGACGGACACTATTTGCCTCCGCATCAGTAGATGCCGGGGCATAAAAATAGAATAAAGGGCACTTCATATTTGCTTATGGGAACATGCAAGTGATACAATTTCAAGACAAAGTGAATTCAACTTACAATAATTATTGACAAGTCTATCTTTAAAAAGTATGTAAGTGTCAAATGTCATCACCGCTTAGTATTCGTCATTTTTACTGGTGTAACTTTAAAGCAGGGCTAGCAATTTGTTCATATTCTGTTCCTTTTGTGCTTTTCGTTCTCGATCCTCAACTATCAGAGTTGCTGTTATATCTTTGTTAAAAAAACAATCATAGCTATCCGGTTTGTAGTGTATTGACGTTCGCATGTGTTTTTGTTGGTTCAGGTAGAAATACATATCGCTTGCTTAGAACTAAAAGGTCTTAAGTGCTACTTACTACGTTTTAAGACTGATACATATTTGAAATCTGCATTAACAGGCGTTTCTTATGAGCCTATTTTCATAAAAATCGGAACTGGTCATGTTGACCAAACTGAAATTGTAAAAGCTTGTATTCCCATAAGTAAACAGTAGTTTTCAGACAGTTTTTTCTTGTTTTTTCAAAATATCGATTTTATACTAACGACCTTCTTATTCTAAGCCAGCGATATGGGGACTTTGTGGCAGTTCAGTTTCATTTTGGTGTTTGGCATTATGGCTTTTTCTTGTAGTTAATGGTTTTCCTGTTATGAGTAACCTTTCGTGCTGGGCTGATTTTGTCGAGTGATGCCTTCACTGTCCAATTTGTTCGGGACTGATAAACTGTTAGGGAGGTAATAAGACAAGCAATAAAATAAAGATTTTACATTTATTAATAAACACAAACCATATTAGAAAAAAGTCATGCAGCAATTTATACCATTTGGGACCATTATAATCTAGTAAAATACATTATACGATGGAGGTCGGCTTACATCGATTTAATAAGCCTGGCTAGCTAACCTCACAAAGAATCAGGATAAAAATAACAAGCTACTACGAACGACAAGATATGGAAGATATGCATGTGATATCGTCATTTCAACAGCTACATTATTGTACCAGACATGCTTATATTATTCCCATGAGTGTGACAATGATTCCGACCATAAATACGTACTCATATTGAGAATGTCTCAAAATAAAAGTCACGAAAGGACAATGTCATGTGTATACGATTCACGACAGCAATGAGTGAATGTATATTCACATTGATTACAGGAGTCCAATTGTTTGTCTAAAGATTTTTCCCAATTACCGGTAGTGTTTACATTCAAAACATGTAAGCAATGTATAATACATGACCGTGTATCCTTGAGAATGTTGGTATCGTGTACATGTACGGCTATCGTTTAGTGTGAGGAATATTATCTTTCTGTTGTCGTACACGTCATAAGAAGACAGAGATATGTTGTATTCACATTTAGTTGTTAGGTGAAGAATGAAAATAAAAACAACGAAATAAGAGTCATTACTGGAATTCTATACTTAATTGTGGACTGTGTTGTTTTTGCGCTTTCTGTCTTCGGTTGTTAAGTTGAGTGCTGTCCAATTTTTATATAAAAAATGAGCATCATATAACAGTTTAAAATAATGTATGTTGTATCCAATGAAACATATTCAATAACCCTGTAACAAAGCTCGATGGCCTAAGCATTGCGTGTTATTTCACTATAACGCAACTTAAGTCCTCATTTCGCACAGCAGAAAATGATTTGCTTGGAAGCGAGTGACAAAACAACACATGAAGACATCATTTAAGAATTTTTAAAAGTACATTGACGTCAAATGCTTTATTTTGATGTTTGTCTACCATAAGGCGGTATCACATTCACATTACTCTGACGCGGGGTAAAGCAGTACCAGATCAGAATACCAAACAAGGATGCATTTATGCCTTTGCTTTAGAGTGAGCTTTTACCCTTTTACCTAAGAAACACTAGGAAACATTGTTCAAAAACAACTACAAATCAATGTCAATTCACACACTTTATAATCTAAATATCTATAAACGCCCTTTAGATGGCCAAGGTAGAAAGTCCATCAATACTAGTAATACGGACAACATATACGGTATATTACTGCAATGCGTTGATCCGTTGAACCGAGTTGCTTGTCTAATGACATAGATCGAGTGATATGCGGCATTATACAAGCAACGAGAGATAATAGGGCAAAACGGACCAACGAAAGAACTACAATGCTGACGAACGTAACATAGTCTACACACGACATATAACATTTAACAAATCCAGGTGTGATACGGATTCGACAAAAACGCATGGGAAATCGTTTCATGTGACGGTGCTATTTGGCATGATAAATTACGCTGATTGTAATATGAAACGTGTATATGATCTGTTCAAAGGGAACCCTTCCATTGCTACAAATTGTCAATTACAAAGCTACAGCGAAGTATTTTTACGCAACAATGCAATAAATAAAACATACAAAAAACAAAAAAACAATTACATGAATCCATGAAATTTAACGTTTTATAAAAAACAACTACGTCACTAAATTATGATATAACCTAACAATGTTAAAGTTAATTTCCTGACTGTAGGAATATCGATGGCAGGATGTGACATCACGTGCCCGCTGATTAGCTGAGGTTAATGCACACTTGTCATTAGAGTTTTTTGCCAATCTTTTCGTTTCGTAAAAATATAGACGCCGAGTCATCTATTAAGTGTGGCTTGTGCTTTTACTTCACTTCAATGTAGTTATCATTCATAATTACCCACTTATATGGTTAATTATACACGAAATTCAAAGTCCTTAGTATATCATTTATTGCGGGTGAGTATATATAAAGGCTTTCTTGAAATATCAATTTTTAGGGATATGGATGGTTCGTTCTATGTCTGACTGTTGCGAGGTTAGTTTGGTACTGCTGTAGTGTATGTGTGGCTTTGGATGGTCTGTGCGGTACTAGTTCTGGATACCATAACTAAATGCTCTTTTATTTACACTGAGGTGTCGACCTGATCATCGTCAAAGACCTTGGACTAGTGCGGTACCTAATTGAGTGCTCTGTTGTAGTTGAGTGCTACCTTTACTGTCCAATTAGTTCTTGTCTGATGGCACTTGCTCTGGATTGGTTTGACTGAATGAGGCATCAGGCAGTCTCAATGGAATGTCATCACGTGTTTTTGTATATGTTCAGCATTTCATGCCTTGCTGTTTTCTGTTGGGTGCTGCTTTCCCGGTATTATTTGTTTTTATCTTTTCATTCTTTTTCTCTTGACGTTACTGACACGATGATAATACATAACGCTTCCTGTATTCAATTACGCCTCCCACGTATAGTGGGGAAGGTATACCGATTTGGGCTGGACGTCTGGACATCTGGATGGATGGATGTCACAGTTTATTGCAATTCACGGGAGACATGCGTTTTTGTGTCAACAGCCCTTTAGTTATATTTTCATTATTGTTTGAAACTACATTGGTGTGTCGTTAATGTTAGTGTGACGATTTTCTAAGTCCGCAGATCTAAGTTTTAAACTCGAATTAAACGTTTGGACCAACTAATAAAAAATACGATTTTTGGCATACGAAAAAATATACAATTACGGCATGTCTCTTAAATAGTTTTGGTATTACTATTATTTTTGTACATGTATATTACTTGATCATGCTAAATGCTAAAGTTATATTATGCATATCTCAACATTTTTTGTTTAAAATTATTCTGGCAATGTTTTTTATGTGATTACATTGGTTAAAACATATGTACGCAATTAGAAACATTGTCATGAAATTGCAGCTGAAAAATATATCTGTGTCGCATTTAACGACTAGACATATATTAATTTTAAAATTGTCATTTTTTAAATAAATTCAAATATTATCCATTGAGAAACAATAGTGTTCGCGCTTGTATTACAGTTAAGGTACATATACACGTTCCTCGGGAAAAAATAAAAGTCCGCCGATTTTCTTGAAACGTAGTACAAACAACATTTAAGACTCCTCTTCATGTAAGTGTATTTATTTTGGTAATAAATACGTTGTTTCGTACGTCATAGCGCCACCTAGCGGACACGCGCGTATTGACACTTACTACGGGCCTGATACCATTGGGTTTTCATGATTTTACGAGTGTTTTAATAGAAACAACTTCATAATGTTTTACATCGATGAATATAAAGGAAATGTTTTGAATTGAAAAAAAACCTTTACTATTTTCAAGACAAACCGTTGAAATGCTGTTATTTGTGAACATGTGTTCATGTACTTTAAATGCCTGCAGTCATGTCTAGATTCATCAGTGACTACTAGAAGTGACTTACGCTTACTCGAGTTAATTAAACATTACTGTCTTCACCATGTACCCTCCCACACTGAACGCATGGAGGGATGTTACATCTACTTAACGAGATAGATTGAATCAAACAATGACACTAGACAGTATTCGTAGTTCGAGGAGCATTTTCTAAATTTAAGTATAATTGGATTCCCTTGATTCAATAAATGTAACGAGTTCCAAATATGTATACATAAATAACACTAGTCAATGAATGTGCGTCTAGAAAGTAGACGGACTAAATGAAAAGAATCGTGAACTTTTCTCCATTCAAGAAGGACAATTTTGTCCAGCTCAAAATAGCAACCACGGCTATTCATATCAACACGTGACACTTTCTACGAGTCCGATAATTCTAAAGCAGTTTGCAGATTCCCTAAATATAAGCACTTTTTGGAAAAACAGACACATCATCGATCACAATTACAACATACAAATAAACAAAACAGGGAAACTTTACAGCTATTAAGTCATTCCTGGTTGTGTCCATTAGGTTCAATACAAGTGTATGCGAGTGTTACAACAACACTTCAAAGTGTATATCGCTGGCTTAGAATTAGAAGGTCGTAAGTACAAAATCAATATTTTGAGAAAACTACTCTTTACATATGGAAAACAAGCTTTTTAAACTTCAGTTTGGTCATCATGACCATAAGAAGGCTCATAAGAAGCGTCTTGAGATGCAAATATCAAATATGCACGAGTCTTAAAAGGTTGTAAGTAGTACATACGGTCTTATAATTTTAAGCCAGCGATAAGTGTACCATGTTTAGGTATATTTTTAACTTTGGTAATATAAACACGGACTCGTCTTCTGAAAAGGGGAGGCATGCTTTCATGCTGGGTATCTATCACAAATGTAAAATCAACGTGCTTATTTAGTATACCTCTTATCGGATAAGTCCACAGTTCAAAGTACAACAATATGCATAACGTAGAAATTTACTTATAGATTCGGACGTGATTCCTAATGGGTGTTAATAAAGAGATATAGATGTATTTTTATGTTATGCATGTCTTTGTACTTTAACCATTGAGTTTGTACAGTAAATCCTCCCGTTTAGCTACCCGAGTTGAAAATATACATGTAGTAACACATTAGACAAAGGAAAACCTCAACAGGAATGCTCAAAAAGAACAGTGAACGAACAAATTGTTGTTTCTGCAAGATGAAAATGACAAATATAGAGTTTTTATGACTTTCAATTGACAATTTAAGTTTGATAATTATTATTGCTAATGGGGTTAAAATCAGAAAAAACCCTCATTTTCTGGTATTTTATGGTGAAATACGAAACTAGGGGATTAGAAAGTGAAGCAGTACACAACAGTAATAGCAGTACACTAACGACACAAAAAGAACACACGAACGGAAAACACGTAGCACAAGTAGTAACTGCATGGAAAACTACAAAATTGAACAAAAACATCTACCAAAATCAAATAAACAATACTCTCTTGAATTCAAATCACAAATATTAGAAAGAAAATTTCGGTTTATATTGACACATAATTAAATTAAGACAACATTGTACACCCTTACTTTGTTATCTCGCTTACAAAACATTTATTTATAATCCGGTTTGTTAAATACCAATCTGTCTTTAGGGAATTGTAACTTCATAAACTTATTTCATGTCCCAATAAGAGTCCAAAACACATTTATTCAACATTAGCAAGATAATTCATATATTTGAGTAATCCCAAATAGTAGTCATTCAAGGCATATATTGTAAAATTACATTTCAGAAGAAAACATTACAATGTAATAAAGAGGGCTCATCAATTAACACATTATTTTTTTCCCGCATGTCGAAGAAAGATCTATTCCAATATCAACAGTAATTTCGATTCCAAACTACCTACTGCAGATACGCTAATAGCAAATTACATTGCCCACAGGACAGCAAGGTTCATCTTACTTTAGATAAACTTACGCCTTAAACCAGTTTACTCTAAACTGATTTGAATATTCTCGATTACATGTATAGGAAACAATTGTTTGAAATAGCATTGTCTACGCAAAATGTTACTAGATACTTCATTACATTATTCCTGTTCGTTCTTATGTCCCCTTATAGGAGAAAAATATACTTAGAGCTCCACGGGGGTCCAACATGAGTACCAAATAAATAGGCATACTTTAAAGAGCTTTTTTGATAAACCTCTTAACCAATGTACTCACCGTATCATTTGTTAAAACTTTTAAAATAAGAATAATTTGACAAGAAAAGAAGCTATGTTTAGAAGTTTGGTTCAGTTAATAAAGTAGGCTGATATCGCTTAATTATGTTCCTCTGGTGATAATAAAGTACGAAGTCTGCTAGTTTTACTATTGTTAGGTACCGATGTTTACACAAAGTAGCATTGGCCCATTTAGAAGTCATATCCTCTTTAGTACTCGGCCAACCAACATATACTTTGAGTGATATTTCCGATCAATCTATTTAAGCCCGATACTTCAGATCTTGGTTTATTAGTAATATGATGAAAAATGTGTTTGTTATTATTAAGAAGCTTATTTAACAAAAGAGGCTCAATTCAGCGCTAATTGACTCCAATTCAATTAGTCATGAACTCTGGGTTGCTAGGATAAATACGGAATACCGTTTTCTCCATGGAGTTTCTGCCTCCTACACTGGCTTGAACAGAATTCGAAGATGCGATGATGCGAAATTTATTTAAATCTTAAACCGTAACAATGTACAGTGGATGATACATGTATACAAGTAGACTAGTGTTGACTGCAGGGCTTCCACCAAGGTATAACTATTGACCAATGTGAGGGGAGGGGGCTTAAACGTATTGTTGTGCTCCATCTATTCCTATTTGCACCACCTATCACAATCCCACAGACAACCTTAAGTAACAAGAACGTGTAGATAACGTAAACACAGTTCCTCACCATGTAATTTCCCTAACCAAAAAGCTATACAACGCGACATATAAAAATGGAAACCATGAAACATATACGAGTATAACCAATCACCATAGAGTAGCACAAAATGTTATCAGAGCAAGAAGAGAGCAATACATTTAAATAAGGACAACACAGAATAATGTACATTGTATTAGACAAGCATCAACACCTACCCTCATGAAAGACATTCGGTTAGCAATATCTAACTAGTCTATGTAGTTCAGAACATCGCACGATGAAATATGAAGCATTGTAACGAGCTGTTAATGAACCCACCACTAAGCAAGCAGTTCGATCTAAGATTAAAGGATCATAAAAAAGCGTCTACTCCGGACACTTTTTTGTCTTGATAAAGATATCATGAAACAACGAATGACAAATATGTCACCCTAACGAGTGTTTAAATAAAACCGTATTTTTAGAAATAAAATAATTTGTTTGAAAACGTTATAATATATACAAAGCTTATATGGTAGCGATAACATTTTTGCAGTTATTTATTAGTAATACAAAAATTTGGAGTGATAACATATTTCACCCTATCACCACTTCTTACAAAACGGGTACATTAAGAAGTGTAAGCGACCTTTGAAGTTTTCCGGGGAACATCACAATCACAATTTATAGTTTTGAAATTAAAATAATCCCTCAGGTCGTTTATCTTTTTAAAAATATGGTCAGTTTCAATTGTTAGATCTAGGCCAAGTAAAGAAGGGCGTGTGTCAGATGTAATAGCTTTTTTTAGTTTTAGTTCGTCAGGATAAAATTTCTTTTCTTGATTATATGCGAAAAGAAAGGATTATTAAAATTCTGAGTGTCGTCAAAGTATCGGAAGTATTGTTAAACGCTTCAATTAGCTCGGATTTAATTTCAGGAGACAAGTCTTTCGTAACAGCACAAACACTGAGTACATCAGTACGATGCTGACATATTCTACCCTGATCTGTGCGCGACGAGTTAAATCGAACACAAATGCATCCTATGGTTCTAACGTATAATAGAAAATGATCGAAATAAAGGATAAACTGTTTCCCAGAGAAAACTCAAGCTTAGGAAATATTTATCGGGCTCGTGCTTAGCATTACCTCCATGATTGCAATATCATGCACTTTTCTCAATACCATTGCACAGTATTCTAGTATTATAAAACCATAAAGTGAGAATGTTTATGCGAAAAGTATCCATCTCTTGCAATATAATTATATTTTTTAAGTATACCGTTGGATTTCAATCCGATCTTAGCAAATTAATCTGGATATTGTGTTATAAAAGGACAATATATCGATGCTGAACCCCGATATCAACCATATACGCGCATTAGCATCATTGTCAACGGCGATATATCTACTGAGCCGTTCCACATTGACGCTATATTAGTCGACATTAGAATCAAATAATTACTTTTCGATCTCTTCAGTTAGACACATATCTGAAGCTTTAACTCATTCCAAAAACATCAAAGCAAGTCATAAGACTGTCTTTGATATTAACAGTAAATAGCAAATGCAAACATTTAATCAAACTTAAAAATCAGAAAAGACGGATTGAAATGTACATTAGTATTTCCAAATTTTATATTTCAATTGTAAATAAAAACACTTTAAACATGGTCCTTATTCACAAAAGACTTACAGTTGAAACTTAGACTTAAATATGCAAAACGTGTTTTCCGTTTAATGATCCATATATTTTAAACCAATGTACGAGACATTCTGCTTAAAAACACAACATGTGCGCGAATTTTCAGTCTTCAATTTGTGTGCACATAAGTTAAATGCATACACTAACGAAACATTACAAATTACATAACGCTTCACAGAGTCAATTGGTACTTGCATTACGAAATATTCGACGTCATAACCAACGCGTTAGGTATTGACACTGAGGAATTATTCCAAAACATATTGTGATAATGAATTTGTAACTAATTTATTCATTAAATACAGTAACTTGAAAATAATCAAAATTATTAATGCACTGAGCGGTGAGTACAAAAAGTTTCAATTTGAAATAGTTGACGTCATTAAAATCAAAGTCACTTATAGATAAGTAAAGTATATTTACTACGCTCAGAAGATCATATGAAAGCTCTTATAAAGCCCTCTCTATAATCTAGTGCCACAGCATAATGTCAAAAACGTCTTAATGTTTACATGCGTGTGATGTACAATGTATAAGTCAAATCGTACTTACTATTTTGGTAAAGAACGGACAAACACAATATATACAATTAACAGGTTGGCTTGAAATACAATTTATATTAAATAAACAAAATAATGATAATGGGGAAATTCACTACACTACTAATGGGGATTAACATTAATTAAGACTTACTCACAAAATCTGTGCCTTGGTCTAGCTTGGCAGGGCGTGTCGACGAGTAAAAGTATTAAAGGTAAAACCACTACCATATGGTCAATCGTGCCCCAAACCGTCCCCATACCCATAGCCTGTGGACAATAATAAATACATAAGTACAACAAACTTTAAAGTATATATTAATATATCTAACTTACCGACAGAGTGATCCCAGAGCAAATCCACGGCATATAATAATCTGGTTACACAATAATATCAACATCAGGTGCGCCAACGAGTACATTTTGTAATAACTGATAATGGTGTGTGTCCACAGACACCACTAGAGAAAGAAACAATCAGTCGTCACGCCAGTGTTTTATTTCCAACGTTACAATGGCCCTGCTGTTCAAGAGGCTATGCAAAGTAGCTGCCGAAGATTCAATTCAATTTCACGTCACAAATACAGTCCCGCGTTTAAGCGACAATTTGATTAGGAAAACAATGATGTCCTGACGATTATTTCTTTATAGCGACGCCCGTGGTAGCTAGTAATGATCTCAACAAATTGTGGTTGATGGATTCTTCCGTAACGCAATAGCCGGCCACAGACACTGACTATCTTAAGTGTTTGGGGGCCTATTTACCGTACTATCATGTAAGAAAAAAACAACATCAATAAATTGTTAGAAGAATATTCTATTCAATTTTCAAATCTATGTTGTCCTCTGCTAATTCAAATGCATTTCAAGTTCTTCGTATTGGAGATCTTTGTTATGATATCGAGTAGTTTTAGTTTAAACATTTGAAGCAGGATGTTCTATGTTTCAACGTTCCATTTCGCATTATATAATACAATCGCTACTATAATTATATTTCTTCAATCACCTCAATTAACGCTTCTGTAAAAGAATACATGTGTTCAGAAAACAACATATCAGACAGCTCTAAGTAATGGTTAAAATTACAGTTTGGTTTTGAGAAAGAAAATAAATAATAAAAAACATGTACATGTGCTAGTACAATTACTTGTATGTATAGTATTTTACAATGATTTTTATTTAATATTTATCATAACTATAACAATTTATTTAGCAATTCCTTTGATTACTTATTTAAAGGCCGATTTGCTTTAGTTTAAGATAGCTTTGACAAAGAACGCCAACTAGAAGCGGGCACCCGTATTAACAAATGATGTCTCAGAAAAAGAACATGTCTAAACATGAGAAAACTCCGTTTTTAAGTACAACGAACTTGTCATCTCGAATAAAATCAAGTACACTTAGGATGTGTCTTGATTCACTCTGAAATACACGTTGGGACAAACACTTGTGATTTGCATATTTTATGGCTGTATATTATATACTATATTAGTCTCATAATGGATACTAAACTAGTAACCCAGTATATGCCAAACAAACGGACCGGCAATGTAGTGGATATCCGCCTTGCTGGCTCCGAAAAGATAACATTAAGTCAGACAGTGAAGGCAGCACTCAACTTAACCAGTCGAGCACACAAAAACATAAAAAAACACATACAAGGCACACTGCCCAACTGAACCAGTAAATGATCCGCCCAAGTCCAAGCTGTCGAAAAGCTGAATGAACTAGTTTCAGCAATCAAAAAGCTGAATGACCCGGTTTCAACAGTTGAAAAATAACAGTATCAATAAGCTAAATGTCAAGGTTACAGCTGAATGACTTAGTTTCAGCGATAAAAAAGCTGAACACCCCAGCCGGATGACCCAGTTTCAACAAGTTTAATGCCTAAGCTAATAGTATACGTGTATAGTATATACTGTAGCACACACAGACTCGCCAAAGCCACACAGAAACAACGGTAACGCCTAGCTATCTACGCTAGACTCAGACATAGAACGAACCATCCACATCCCCAAATAATGGATACTACAAGCAAGCCTATATACTCACCAAGCAATGAAAGACACCCGGTGGACTTTGAATTCTGTGAATAATTAACTATAAAGGGAGGTGATTATGAATGATAACTACACTGAGGTGAAGTACTGTGAGATGTTACTTGGTGCACGTACACGAGCATGTCAATGATTTCATTCAACTTGAAGTACAATGACTAACATTGTAAGATATTGCTGGGAACTAGGTCACCCTGCATTATAATGAGCCGGATACAAACATTGATAACATCAGCCAGATCTTTATCAATTACAAAGTTTGGTAAACATGGACAACTTTTAACCAACACCCATTCAAGTCCTCGCTCTACTACACTATGTACAAACTATGAATGGAGCCAACCATTTGAAGATAGTACGCTAGTTCAATTGCTAAACAATATATATTTTTGATAGCTGATATAATTAGAAGGTCGTAAGTACACAATTCTGAACTTTGAGAAAACAAGAAGACACTGTCTGAAAACTACTCTTTACTTACTGAAAAACAAGCTTTTTAAACTTCAGTTTGGTTCACATGATTTCCACGAAAATAGGCTCAGTAGAAGCGCCTTCAGATGCAGATTTCAGATATGCACGAGTCTTATAAGATTGCAAGTAGTTCTTACGACCTTCTCATTCTAAGCCAGCGATATGAACAACTACCAACATCAGTATTCTATAACATGTTGGATATTTCTTCATATAACTATTTAGTTGATGGAAAGCTGCCCTAAACCAATACACATTGAAAAAGAACAATCACAGGTCATAAACAAGCTGGTAACATTTTTAAATGAGTTCCCGTTTTATTTCTCATAGGACCACGATGGAAAAAAATAGTATAATCATTTGCGATGGTGTGCATGTCATGGTGGTTGCTACTCACGCAATGACATTCATGTTGTTTTGATAACCATGTTCGCAAATCACTAACCGAACTTTAAACTATCCAGCGAATAACAGACAACTTATATTGATGATTTTCAAAAGAAAGACAACAAATATTTAAGTATTTATTTAAAAAAGCGTTTTTAAAATAAACTAGTGTTAGAAATAGAAAGAACCCAATATTTTACGCGTCAACAATAGAGACACTCATAACGATGTTTGCAAGGCTTCGTCGAAATCTACTGAACGTAATTTTGTGGAGCTGTCACAATTGTCGTATATTATGATGTCATGCGATGGATGGCAATTTATTGGCAAATTGTGGAATATTCGTTTTCTTGTTTGAGTAGTCAACCCCATGTCAACATTCAACGAAGAATGGATCATCTGGTAAAAAGTAAACTACACCCTTTGTCCATTGGTTTCATTTCCATTACTTCATTGTTACGAGTCAATTATAAAAACTGCAAACTCAGTTGCACATTTTTTTCCAATGAACATTTATTAAAAATCTGGTGATAGAAGAAATGATGCACACCACAAGCTCACTATAGCCAATGTCTGGAATGCGATGGTTATAGCGAAAAGATAATGGAAATCAGACAGGGAGGAGATCACCCAACTGAAAAAGTCGAGCACAGAAAATAGAATATTCAGACCACAACCACAAGACACAATGTCAAACACAAGCCAACGAGAAAATAAAACTAAAACGCCGAAAGTCCAAGTTATAGCTATCAAAAGGCTGTAAGCCCAACACTGCTACTGATCATTATACTAGTACGCTACATATACTTAATGATATTCCTAAATGCTTCTATCTGCCTTTGAAAAATATAGAAAAGTTACATGGGGCGTTAGTCAATGTGACATAATTCAATGGCCATAACTGCATTTTTACTGAGCTTTAAAACGTAAACAGCAACAACAAGAACGTTACGAAAGTTTGGCAAACATGTACGGTGTCCTTACGGTCATCCTTTACTCGTACGAGCGTAGAGCTAATAGAGGAATAGGTGAAAACTTTCACGGTGCACCCAAGATTTCTAAATATTTCATAATACGAGGGCCACTTAAAACGTATAAATCATTGGCCGATAAATCAACATCATTGCCTCTGATTGTATTAAAAATGTACATTTTCTTTAAGATCAATCTCTCAGCTAGACATTATGGATATTTGCATCATTTAGTATGAAGGCATTTCTATTCTAATGATATTGAAAACAGGACATGGTTTAAAGCACTGGACAAAAATATCTCATAAATACGTCAGTAAATTGTGTTATATAGGATCATACGGTTTCTTGTTTTCAAATGTCATTCAGGCTTACTGAAATTAAATTGATATTATTTGCAATATGTTTCATTGTACTCTTAAATGGCAATCCATACTTTTGAAAACATTAAACTATAGCTATATGAACAAGTCACATCCGAGACTCAAAATACCCAAAATAAAATTACATATACTAGCTAAATAAACACTAAATTATTCTTAATATGTCAAATTTATGTAGTTTCATTCGTCGGACGATTCTAATCATTTTTAGCTCAATTTTATTGTTTACAACAAAATTTTACGTTCGATCCAAAATCTTAAAAGTGGTTGGGGTAATGTTATACCATGTGTTTTTAATTTTGTTTTCCTTGTGATTGTATTAGGGATATATAAATGTGTAAAAAAGCTAAATGTTTGACTTTCCCACTTAAGACGTACAGTAGTACAATACAACAACAACAACAACGAATAGGGCGTGGTCCCAGCAAAATGCAGTTTTTTGGAGTATTTAGTACACGGAAGATTCATTGTACTACTAAATCCATTAAATAAAGTGTCCGACTTGACAGATAATTTATAAGAGTAAGGTAAAATGAACATTTAATCCAGAACAAAAATAAAACAATAGCCACACATCGACGTCCAGGCTAAGAATATGGCAGTAACATTATTATGTTTCATACTTGCTTACTTATCATTTTATCGCAGATTGTGCCAATTTGATGAGACAATTTTAGGATCAAAACATCAGTTAAAAGATATCATCAACGAACAAGAAATATCACTGAATGTGATGCAATCTCCAGATACTGCTCGACACAGTTACGCAAGCATCAGAGGCAATATTAAGATGATGTGTACTTCTTTCAAGGCAATCATAAGCAATACCGATTCGACCATTGCGTGCTGACAATATGCACGACTAGACTTGTTAGTGATTAGTCGTACAAAGGTCTGTTGAAAGCCGTCGAAGAAATAGTGTGGACAAAATTATAAGTATAGACATCAAACCAACATATCAACCAACTAACCAACTATCAACCGACCGACCGACCGATCTTAAGCATGAATCCAAGTCCCCATACACTTCGTTATACCCCCAATCACACGACTCTCGAATCAGCCGGAATGGGCCCGAATGAGTCGGAATGAAGAAAGAATAAGCATTCGAAACACATTCCGAATGATAACTCGAATTGACCAAAAGTATTACAGCTTCGTCAAAATGCCGTTTGAGTACTTCAAATACCATTCAAATACAATTCTTATATACTTCGAGTATAACTTGAATAAACTTCGAGTCCGCCTGGAATGATAGCGGAGATCGTGCACGCATATGTTTTCAAAATACGGTAAACACAAGCATCGGACCGTTTTGCACGGGATTATGCACGGGTTGTGCACGGGTAGTGTGTTTAATATCCTATAATGGCTTTAAGTAATATTTAGAATATAGTCAAAATGCCGTAAGAATATTTAAAATGTAATCAGAATGTCGGAAGAATACACTTCGGTAGCCGTTCGATATTCCACCCGACTTCGAATGTATCTCGAAAGTTTTGAACATGCGCAAAACATTCGAAGTGGACACAGGAATGGACCGGAGTATATCGAATGCACTACGAATTGTCTCCGCATGCAGACAGAATGTTTCGAATGCATTTCGATCATGAAGGAATACACCTCGAATTGCTATTCCTACGGTATTCCGGCTCATTCCGACGCCGTGTGATCTGTCCAGTATCAATAAATACAGAGAGTTTTTTATAACAGTTTATTCATTTTTATTTTAATATGTATTTTATTTCAAACGAAATTGGTTTAGAGCATGTTAAAACATTCAAACTGGCCGGAACATATGGAATGTACTCGGAATGCAGACGGAATACATTTCGAACATACAAGAATGTACCACGAATTGCTATTCCTACGGCATTCCGGCTCATTCCGACTCTCGTGTGATTGGGGTATTACTGTGGGTATAATAAGATTTAGAAATATTTATATATCTGGTAGACTGAAAAGGATGCAGTGATATAGTCATCAGTTGCAGCATCGGTAAAGTAAAACATCAGTTACTCAGACTGAGATTAACTTGGACATTCTCCATCCACTGATTACACTTTTCGACAGCTTAGTCTAGTCAGAACTACGCCTATAAAGCGAATTATGAGAAGCAACAGAACAAGACGTAAAGAAACTTGACATATTCTAAATCTGATTAGAAGCGATACTTACTACTTTCTTATTCTACACCAGCTATATATTTGGATAAGGTGTTCAATAAGGTTAAAAACGAAGACCTACACATCAAGACAGCTAAAACGACGAAAGCAAGTGAAACAGCTCATTAGGAAAATACGAATAGATTGGTCTCATTTTAAGTAAAGAAAACAGAATCAGCAGAACAACGCTAACATGACAGCTGGAAAGGAAAACGAGCAACACGGAAAAGTACAACCAAACACAAACAATAAAGTAAACAACTCGGGGTGTGAAGAAGATTATGTGTAAATGTATAAATCCCTTCAAACCCATTCAATTTGTTTTTTATCGGTTACTGCATTTTAACTACTCAACAAGTCTAAAACATGCACATGGTGGAATATCATTGCATATTCAAACGGAATAAAAAATGTGCTTTAAAGTCCTAGGTGTTCCATAAAGTTATTTGTTGTAATTGTGTTAAGCACCGCTTCTTAACAATCAAATGTATTCATATTCAATTATTGTGCCTCCGTAGCTCTATGGTTAGCACGCTTACCGTCTAATCTGGCGACCCGGGTTCAAATACTGATGGAGGTACTCATATGCACTCATATGCCTGCGATATTTCAACCGAAAGCTTACTGTCAAATAAAGACTGTGCTCGGCATTGAAACAAATGTATTAACCTATTACTACACGGTAGTAATCCCGATGCACCGCTTCTCAGTTCCGTCAGAGAATTGTTTTGTTTTAATTTGGCTCTGACGGAACTGAAAACTGATGTAACCCTCTAACGGAATTCAGAATACTTGACGTCTGACAAATAATATAGTATGTTATACCAAGTACCAATTGCAGATCACTCGTGTGACAAGCGAGTGTAATTTCCAATGTACTGACCGGACGGGCCTCCATAGACAGAACGACATAGATGGACTCTGCGTAGATCTTACGACCACCATGGTACATAATGCTTCTTGTACCCCATTGTACTACCGTGTCATCTTAAAGGATGGGTTTTATGGAATTACTACCCAACATTATCCGTAAGGGGAGAGCCGTAACTGAGTTTTGGAACTTGTGGCCCGACCCTTGTACCCATGTACGTATATCAAATGTTTGTATATGTATGTATGAAAGTAGTTGTATATTTGATTTGGGTAAAAAATATGTTTAAACAAAAAACGTTATCCGCACTATCTCAAAAACTACAGAATTTAGGTTCTATAAAGTGCAATTATAAGGGTTGATTTGCGACATTGTCAACACAATGACTGCAGCAATCTCACTGTAAGTCTAGCCACTTTGATTGTTTAATCACGCCAGTAGTTCAGTTGTATAATAGTAACGTTATGTTGATTAGTCCACCTTATATTTACAGTTTCAGTGATACCAATTACAGCACAAGTGAAGAGAATGTGGAAGATTGCCACAGGCAGTGATCTCAGGGACTTGAACATGAAGATCAACTACAACAACAAAAGCACAAGGTATCAATGTCCAGCTTAGGATACTGGCCATCAGAGATTCGCTCCGTGTTTGACGCTCATCATATAAGGGGAATTTGCTTCTCCTCTCTCATATCCTCGTGTCTATGAATACCACCAAGAAAACAGATATTCTGGATGATTGATATTTAGTTGTTGAACTTGTTGCACAACTGACCAAAACTTAATTAGCTTAAACTAACATACATGTAGTAACACCGCAACACTCAACGAAAACTGAAAGAACCGACGAAAAGATAATAATACATTGGACAGGAAATGATGTATTCAACAAAACATGTAGACACAAATAGAAAGTTGCGCATCTTTTCACAAACAATCCGTAACTTTTGTTTCAAATCGGGAACATTTTCCTGACCAGCTGTATATTGTACAATTGGTGTCCTAAGGAAACATGCAGTGGTCCCAAAATGTCTTAACGAGTAGAAACATGTTGAAGAAAGATTATTCAAACGGTTCATCTACGCTTATAAATACTGCTGATACTCAGTATCGTCTGTAAAGAATCCGGTAAGGAACCGGGGAATATCATTACCCTTAAATAGCCCGTATAAGTTAATAAAGGAGCTTTCTTCTTCGAACAGAATGAAAATTGAATAAGACTACAGCGGACAGGCAATAAGTGTGCCATTACCATAATCATCGAATTAGCAGCAATCTCTGTAGAGGATACTTCCTCCAATGCAAGCAACACTCTTACGCTAGTCAAGTGGTAGGAAATTATATACTTTGTGCCTAGACTATTTTAAAACCAATTTGAAACGATAGATAAGTATCTAGAATGAGTCTTCATAACATCGAATGAAATCTGTGATAGGCAGTCATGACTAGGCAGTGTAAGATTGTAGTTGATTGATTGAAGTAGTTTTATTTTTATCGACCAACTGTATTTTGATAGGAGATTTATGTGGCATTATAGATGATAGAAGAAATATATGAAATATGATGTTTTGTGTCATTAATTGGTCATCATAAACAAGTTGTAGAGTTTAGAGCTTTATCTTTAATTTGAGAAGCAATATTTTTTATATGTAATTCCTGCTTTGATATCATTGTTTGGAATTGTCTCGAGCAGTTTTGCGTTATTGCATACAGTTATGATATAATTGCGACTTTTTCAATGGCGCATTTCGAAGTTATTGCATACAGTTATGATACGAGTGTGACTTTTTCAATGGCGCATTTCGAAGTTATTGCACAAAGTAAGGATACGATTGTGACTTTATCAATGGCGCATTTCGAAGTTTTTTGTTTAGTGCCTTTGCACCGACTAGATCTACCAATATTGAATAACATTACTTAATTACTTACCGTGATAAATATTTTGTTACGACAAAATGCTGTAAAGGTAACACATTAACAAGCAGGTTATCATTTCAACATCTGGCTTACATGAACTTAGTTTATCTACCGTCATTCCCTAATGTTTAATATTCATTTCCTTTACTTCAGTTTTAATGGCCAGATATAAAATTTGATGATTGCTGCACGGAGCGATTCCTTACATTAAATTCATTTACAGATTTACAGAATCAAATGTCGATTAAATTTCGATTTAAATATTAACATTCTCAGTCAAATTATACTAAAATGTGTTGATGTATCTTTATCTTATCTATTTATTTGTAGTTGAACTTTAAATATTCCCTTATCGACTCCCTGTGTACATTTATGATTGTCTTTGACTGTTGGTATAACTGCATTTAACAGACATCTAACACGATTATATCTAAATGTTTCTTGCAATGCATTCTTTTGATTACCACTATTTCAATACATTTATATATTCCATTTTACTCGCGAGTCTACAAATCTGCTATGTTATGTTCAACCAACTTCAATAGTTTTATTCGGAATTTTCCATTATACACTATAAACAATTAAACAATTTTACCGGAACGAATTTTAATTCAAAGTCTTTACATACTCGTGCACTAATGTTTTTAAGAACATTAACCTTTTAATGTATTACGTGTATAATGTCATAGTTGCAGTTACCTATGATAAATTTAAATCAAACTGAAATTAAAAACTTCACCACTTGTCTTAAAGTCGGATCTATCTTGGCATGGCCCAACTGACCGACACAAAATTTAAGGGTCCGATTGGAACCTTTTGTAGTGAAGTACATCATTAATTTAATCCACAAAATGCTCGTATAATTTTTTATAATTTAGCGTTCAGATAAAAAAAATGATTTTGCAGTCTTATCTGCATGATACAATGCATTTTATAGTATATATTTAGATTATTTATGTTTTAAACATTGATGTCAATGTCTCGTAAATTCCTCACTACAAGAGTGTCTTCATCAAATATATAAATATCTGAATCTAATGCATGCTTGATGTGTTATTACAGATAATTATTAAGAAGGATTATCAGCCCGCACTATCCACATCTAATGTATTTAAAATAGGATAATACAGTCGACAAATGCTGGAAAATAAACTATAACTTAAAAGCATCGTTAGTGGTTGCTGTACAAACATTTGTAATTCAAATGTGAAATTATGACTTTATTCTGTTCAGAAACTTTATTAATTTATTATTTTTAAGCTGATTTATTTGATGAAAAGTACATGAATCTAAGGCTTACCGTCCGGTATCATTATGTTTTATTTATTTCAGCTGAAATGCATGTAAGGCGATATAAGTTTTTAATATATATAACGTAAACCCCTATACGCTCCATCAAATTTGTTTTCAAACTCCGCACCTCTATTCAAAATTGTTTTTATCACTAAGATACAAAATGAGTTTATACTATAATCATAGCAACTCACAACTTTGAATTATTGGATGCTTATATGGGAATTACCTACTCTGCAAACATTGAGGTGCAAAAAACAATATGTGCCAAAGCGAAGCGTTTCAAAACTTAAGCAGCATTGACGGTGTAAAACTTGTCATCGGCGAGATAAATGGGTGACGCTCTGACAGCTTATTGTATTTTACGGATTACTTTTCTTCGTTCGTGTTCAAACTAATTATAAGGATCTTTTGTAGCACTCGACAACGTCCGCGTCTTGCGTTCTTGTTTCAAATAAGATTACTTCAACATCCAGATTTTCTACAGATGCCAATCATTAACTTCACACTTAATTAGCTTTAATTAGTTCAAGTATTCCTACATTTCAACATAAATGAGAAAACGAACTTCTCAATGGAATAAATACGATTAATAGTTAATTTTGAACGCCTAAAAAGTGGATTTATAAATATTTTAGTATTGTCCACACTGATCAACATCACTCGTTCGTTAATGTGAGATACAGCGCTCTGGGGATGTGAAAATCCCGATTTAATTTCAAGATTTTTTCGTCATTGAGCGAAATTGAGGAAAAATGTGGAATAAAAACCAGTTGAATTTATTAGGCAAATATATTCAATTAAAAGGCGTGTAAGTAAATTATGTGTCCAGAAAGAAATTTGTTTCATCGGTAAGGCGTGGGTGAAATGTTAGAAAAAATATATCTTTTGCCAAATTCGCGGCATCGAAACTTGAACTATTTATAATATTTCCCGCTATATCTGAACGTGTGGTCTGCAACGTATCTTGGTAAAGGTGCGAGGAAGCTGTGTATCGGGGATATAAACCGGGCACATTAAAAAAACAGGCTGTCTATTTGAAACAAGAGCTAGGTGCTCATCTGCGGCACCGGGCATGTCTGTATCTAATGACTCTCTCTCCCTTCAGGGGCTTTCTTTCAGTCTGTCCCTCTGGTCAGATCATGTTGTATCTGCACTGGTAGAGGATGCACCTGCGTCCTTGTGGCTGCAACACTATAATGTAAAGTGCCTTTGAACGTGTGTTCGCATTAAAAAGGCGCTATATAAATCTGGTATATTTATTTTATATCTAAAGTACGTATACAATTGGGAATTTACATCTGAATTAACATAACATTAGTCCGTGTGAGTAAATGAAGTATAATACAATGGAAGTAAAAGATAAAACGTTAATCTCAATAATGTTCTTAATAAATAATGTGATAATAATCTAGAAACCTAAGTTGCCTTATCAGCACTAGATAATCATGACACAATTTACATCGAAATGCCCATAATATTGATATACTAATAGATTATTTTTGGATTTCTTCATTTAGTTTGGAGGATTGATGTCCAACATCGTTGTTTATAATAGGCCTTTTCGACTGGGCTGTTTTGTGAAGCAAGTTTAAGCCTGGTTCATGTCCCCACAATTATAGCACTACAACAGTAATACAACTGTAAAATTAGAACGGGAACAAGACTGTAACCTGCTCCACGAAACAGCCCAGTCGAAAAGGCCTAATGAAACACTGTCACTGAAAGAACGTGACTTGGCTTATGAAAGCGTAACAAAAAAGTTTGATCCCCTTACTAAGCAGATTCAGTGACAAGATAAATATAATAATATGTAAGTGACGGGAATGAGTTTATCCGGCTCGATTGCGGATATTATCGGATTCGCCCTCGGCTCACCTGATAAATTCCCCCGCCTTGCCAGTTAGATTTTCTCAAACACGTCACTAACATATTATACCCTATTATGTTCAAGATTGGATAAATAGGTGAAGCTGTTGTGTACATTTAAATCAACCGAATATGTATTCTTAAAATCACATTGTCAATCCGTTTCCGATGGTTATTTATACTGCATATCATGCTATATACGAGGGGTGTTCGAAAACTTTCGGGACAAGTGAGACAAGTAATATTGTTATTTCTTGGTATTTTTTAATCAAATTGTCCATAATTACATCTACATATTTAATCCTTTCATGAGAGATGCATAACATGAACAAATGTGCTGCATGCGCTGCATATAGCGGGGATTTTCCTTGAGGTCTTTGGATAATCTGACATGCAAAAACTGAATGACCAAGCACTTTGTTTGCTCCCTGAAAGCATCACACTGGAGGTTAGAAAAGTCCGACACTTCACGAATGTCAACAAGAGCCCCATTTTAGCAACCAGCCGTCACCTTTAATTTCACTTTGTCATTTATCATACATTCGTTAAAGCTCTTCTTAAAAAAACCCCATCTTATTTATTGTATGAGCTATCAAAGAGTTCCACTATTTTATTCCATATATTAAATCTGAGCGAATTTTCGGTCCGGATACGTTTGGACTACGGTTCCAATACATACTTTAGTCATTCCGCATTAAAATTGCTGTCTTAGAGACTCGTCATTTCACGCAACGCATTTTTTAGAACTTTAATTGCTTCAGTGATAAAAGATAATAATAAGTCAGACAGGGAAGGCAGTACTCAGCTTAACCAGCCGAGCACAGAAAACATAAAAGAACAGTCAAGGCACAATGCACACGTAAAGTAACAAGAACAATTAGCGACACCCACTCGCTAACCCTAAAACCCTACACCCTGACCTTAGTGGTGTAGGCATGGACGATAGCCGACAGAACTATAGAAAATAGTGTTTCTCAACAAAATTCATTCGACCGTCCAACGGTCCAATGTTAAGATTTTAATGTTAAACAGACCAATGTATGAGCTAGATAATTCCACTATACTGTACCATACGTACTCTACAGAAATTAAGCGTTGCTACTTTTCCCTACCACCAAAAACAAACTGAGCAAATCAAATTACGATGACACCGCAGACCAGCCAGTGATTGTCCGGGAGGGTATCAGGAGAATTACAACATAAAACTTTAAAAGACACGTGACGTATGTGAAGTGCTTTGGGGTATATTTTGAGACACTATAGAGTGTGTTTTTGCTTGTCATTACGACAGTGACGTTCTGAATATATTCAGTTGCCCCACTCGTCCTCACCTCATGTTACCATAGCAACGTAATTAAGAGTCAATGTGGAATAATGATAATATACACACAGCTAGTGGAAACATATACATGAAACATACAGCTACAATTGGAGAAAAAAATCATTAAAAAATATCGAGATATAAATACAATATTACGGCACTTGTCCTGAAACTTTCCGAACACCCCTCGTACTATAGTACTTTGTATTTGCAAATATTGCATTTTTTGCAACAAACTGTAAGATCATGTAAGATACAATAATAACTGAATTCCAGAATTAATCTTATTTCCTAGTTATTTGATCAGTGTATGACAAGGATTTGGTAAGTTTATTTTTATTAGGTACATAATGTACTATGGTTGAACAACTTTTAACTTTGACTCTATCTATCTATCTTCCATTAATGTCAAACCCCTAGACATTTGTCTAGGCAGACTAAACTCAAGAGAAAGAGGTGTGATACAAGGAATCCGGGTGCGTTACCCTAGCTCATTTCGAATAGACTCCTTGGTTCTTTAACGTGCTCAGTGTATAGCACCGATACACGCGAGACTACCTATGGGTTTCCAACCAGTTTCGTCTCTAGTTAGGTGGGAAACACTGAAAAGCGTTTCATAAATGACCAAGTGCCCCGGCCGAGATTCGAACCAAGGACCTCTCGATCTGTAGTCAAGCGCGTCGTTACCACTAGACCAATGTGCCACCTGCAGGTAAGCATAGTACGTATCATCAACAAACTTACATCATACATCTTTGCTAATACAACTGTAACATGTCAAAAATACAGCAACTACCAGATCCGAATAGAAAATTATCTTGTCAATATTTCGCTGGAAGCATGCGATCTTGAAAGGGAAGCAAGTGTAACGACCATATTGGAGAAGTCACAGCGGTTGTGTCCTTGTCACTGCTGACTTAGCTTATTACGCGAGTCAGTTCCTATCATTGTAACATTGCGTCTGTCCCTTGGCCAGTTCTTTTAGTATGTGTGTCCGTAACTTATATGCGTTATTTGCCTAGATTGGTTTCAGGAAATATCGATTGATAAATAATATTTCTGTATACTTAGTATATATTTTATATATGAGGATAAATTTTCCCAAAATTAGTTCAATCTGTTCCCGTTCCAGAGTGCATTTATCATTTCCAGTAATGGAACGTGGGACAATGGTAAGCATGTGTCAATCGGGCTTCTCTGTCTGAGTGGAAAATGACATCCGACCTCTAGGGAAGAGACTGTTGCATGATACAAGAATTTCAGTAGCGAAACGTGTACAAAAACGTGGTGTATGTGACACAGTAACACGAGTGGCTCTCCGATGGACCCCTGAAGGAAATGAGGACAACCTAAAACAACCTGGATACGTACTGTGGAGGCCCAGATGAATGAGATTGGTTTGACCTGAGGAGAATTGGAAAAAACAGCAAACAACAGCGAAGAATGGAAAGCTCTTGTCCTTGCCCTATGTGCCTCCGGGCACAACAAGGACTAGGTAGGTAGGTAGGTGTGTGACACAGTTTATGGTTAAACCACATTCTGTTGGTACAGATGCATTGATGTAGCTCGGACATTAAAAGGAGTGAGTCTTATCAGCATTTAGACATCTTGATGCAAACTTGTTTTATTTGTTTAAAATATTTTATATACAGCATTATGTTTTCTGATATATTCATTGGTACATCTTTGAGAATTAGAAAAATATCTGCAAGGAAATATATTTGACCCTTACTGAAGTTCGAGTAGAATATAATTATAATTAAGAAATCTAGGAAAAATATAACATCTTGAGACAGATCTTGACTTAACCGTGAACTGTGTCAAATACTTTATATAAATATCACTTTATCAGGTGGCATACATTCCTTTTTGAGAAATTTGATAACAGGAGAGAATTTTATAATAACCTGTAAGGTCAACTAGGTGACGGTTTGTACTGTACTTGTACTTTCTCGTTAGTTGAGTGTTAGGCATTGTGTCGTATTTATGTTTTCTGTGCTTGGCTGTTCCAGATGAGGGCTGCCTTCACTATCCGAATTTTTATGCCCCCACTCTTTGATGAGGGGTATATTGCTTTGCACATGTTGGTCGGTCGGTCTGTCTGTCGGTCTGTAGACCAAATGGTTTCCGTTCAATAACTCGAAAACGATTTGCCCTAGAATATTAAACTTGGTTGGTCATTAACAGTAGATGACCCCTATTGATTTTGAGGTCAGTAGGTCAAATGTCAAGGTCACTGTGCATACGAGTTTTACAAACATTTCTTGTTACCATCTTTTTGTTAGCTCGATGTTTTAATACTTTCATTTTAAATTACTAAGTATATTATTGTATGAGTATGGCTTACTTGGTGGAAGTGCATTTGGTCAAATTGCATTGCGAGGTGTAACATGTGTCGTTTGCTTCGCAAACACAGAATCATCAACAATTCATAATCATTCATACCATGTGATTGTCGTAGGGAGTGTAGGGAGAAGTTGTCTTCTAAATAGGTTTTGTTTATGCCACCTATTCAATTCTTAATAAAAATTATGATATTTTGTCGCTCGCTTGTTTCAAAATACCAGAATGCAAGACATCAGCACCAATAAGACAATACAAGACATAAATTGCTTTGTTAAAGTATATTTGTATGTTCATGGAATGTGTGAAGTATATCTGAATGTTCATATAATCTGTGAAGTATATATATATATGTTCATGGAAAGTGTGAAGTATATTTGTATGTTCATTGGAATGTGTGAAGTATATATGTATGTTCATGAATTATGTGAAGTATATCTGTATGTTCATGGAATGTGTGGAGTATATCTGTATGTTCATATAATGTGTGAAGCATATTTGTATGATAAAAAAAACTTCAAATGTTACTAACGTTATTGATGCTATTTCTCTCCGTTACTAACCCATTTATCACGTGTAGTTTTTATATATATATTTATGTAGATATATATCTGCGTTTGTAGACAATGTACTTGTTACAAGTCTTATTAAATGTATGTTCAATTAAACAAATCCTGGGCAACGAATGCATGCATGCGCTTCTCCCTTTTGACAATCACAATGGCATGGTGTGAGTATTTTTCAGCGTATTTGTTAATCACCCCTCGTATAACCGGGCGAATTAACTAGAGTCAAATAGAATCAGAATAAATTCAACTTCTATCGCAAATACAGCTCTTAAATGATCTACGCAATGTAGATATATATGTAGTGACCTACTAATTTGTTCACAATACGTAGAACAGTGGAACAGTGATGGCTGCACTTTATATTCTGTCTTTATTGTTGGTGTTGTCATTTAGCAATGCACAGAAACACAATGGGAATGAAAAACGGTTATTGATAAATTCTGAGCTAGATATTTCTGAAGAATTTATAAAACTAACTCATAGGCTTGATCAACAACAGAGTGAAATTCATAACTTAACAAATGAAGTACGAAACCTAACCAAGGGACTATCAACAAAACAGAATGAAGTGGATGCCCTTAAAGCAACCGTGGCTCGCTTAAATGATAGACAAGGTAAGGTATGTTTTGAATACATACTAACACTCAAAGACTTTCAGCATTTTGATTTCTGAAACTAGTTCATTCAGCCTGTTGATAGCTGGGACATGGGCGGATCATTTTCTCGTTCGGTTGTGTGTTCGGCATTGTGCCTTGTATGTTTTAATGTTTTCTGTGCTCGGCTGGTTAAGTTGAGTTCTGCCTTCCCTGTCCGACTTAATATGACCTTTTTGCGCTAATAACTAAATCTAAACCGTCAATGTAACTCAATGTTTTACAATTTAAACTCCACTAGTTTAATTTAATTGACTACTTGTGGTATACATACGTTGGACTGGATTCAACACGAATATTGAAGTCAAACCGCTAATTAATTGTAAAGGAAGGATATTATGGGAATATTATACATTAATCACTTGTCCTTGGAAGAACCAGCATATTGATAAACAACATAGAGCAAACTATAAATAAAGCATAAATGCATTATGTACAGGGACGAGGAAGTACAGCTCTGTGGAGGTGTCGTTCTACGGAGGTTAAAGTAAGGGTGAAAACAAATGGGGAACCAATTGCCACTTCTGTGAGGTTGCCACTCCGAGGTGTCGTTCCAGAGATCATACTGTATAACGGAATAATGGCGGCAACATATCAAATACATCTACGTATATAAATTGCGAAAGAACATCTTATCATTTACCATTATTACAACTTTATATTAATTATTGCACTATTTCAGCTGCGGGGACCACATACACACGATGGGGAAGAACAACATGTCCAGGAAACAACACAGAACTTGTATACAAAGGTTATTATATTTTTCAGTCATTTCAACATACATGTATCGTAAATGTATATTCCGATTGATTCTAACACATATACTTTCCAACAGCGGCCTTAAAACCTTAATTACTGCAAAAGAAGCATAGGCACGTTTAGCAATGATTTAGTCCGAAAATTAGAACATTCAGCGAAACATTGAGTAGCGGCTCACACAATGACTTCATGGATAGTGTTTTGGTTATTCACTTGTAATTCATACTCACATTTATTCACTTGGTTAAATTTCAGGTTACATGGGCGGCACAGCTTACACGACAAGCGGTGGTGGGGCGAACTATCTATGTTTGAGCGGAGATCCGCAATGGGACCACTACGATGAGAGAGTAGATGCTGGTGCCAAGATTTCTGGAGTAGAATACGAATTCAACGCGTTTCGAAATCAAGATGGTGGTAGTCAGTTCTTTGGGAAGAATATATTCAATGACGACGCCCCATGTGCAGTATGTCACTCTCAGAGAGGGTCTAGTCTTATGATACCGGGACGTACGGAATGTTATAGTGGATGGACCCAGGAATACAGGTGTGCTATTAACATCAATTTAACCCTACATTTACCCCTTCCAATTCAATCTTTATCTGCTGGGTGATGGCTGGCTGTTTTTTTGTTCACTTTAAATTTTATATTTTATTTCAATTTGTTTTATACATATAATACATATACATATTACAAAAAAAAAAACAGTACGAATTAAAACAGTTTGATACAAATTCATGTAACACCTCTATAATCTTATATAACTTTTATTATGGTACAATAAAATTGTCTGTCAGGTTGTATTTTTTTACTTGGATTTTAAGTTAGCAGGCTGGTTTTTTATTACTCCCAAGTTAAATATGATGCACTGTCCAGAGCGTTCCGTGATTGTTATCAGGACATTCGATACACGGTGTTGGTTTATTTTCAGTGGATATATTGTTGGGGAGTATGACTCGTCCGCTGTACCCTCGGAATGGATATGCCTAGATAGACGACCTGACATTGTGGTGGGCGGAAAAACTAACGACGATGAAGGTTTACTTTATATGGCGGAAGCATCGTGCGGAGGAAGTTTGGAGTGTCCGCCATACGTGGATGGACGCGAAATAACATGTGTTGTTTGTACTAAGTAATGTTAAGATAATAAAGTTTCATTTGATTGAAGAATCTCTGAAAGCGTTATTGCATTCATTTTGTATTTGATTTGTCAACTCTAGTTCGCGGAGGATAACACTAGAACATGCATAATATACACAATACACGGTCGACTGACTGCTTGTTATCAGTGTATATTTAAAGAGTATATCATTAAAAACGAATATGCACAAGACTTAACAAAAATGAACATCGAAAATATTTCGTCAATTTTATTTGTAAATAAAGGCTAGTGTTATCTCCGGCGAACTATACATTAATAATATGTTATAGAAGCGATATTAAATTTCTCAGGCAATCAATTGACAGGGGTTTCTTAGTCCTAGCCGATAGTCTAAACCGATGTTTTAGACAAAGGTAGCAGTGTTTTGTTGTAACCCCTTGTCAGATAAGATAAACGGATGACACATGGATACACATTGTAAGGGAACGTTATTCGGTGAGAGCGGACCAAATACTAGTATTGTCCCTTGGCATATTAAGACAGTCGAGGCGTTAAAAAGATAAGCTAACAGGACAGCAGTCGTTTATAAAACCAACTTTCATACAATTTATAAGACACCACCGGAATAATAATGTTCTGATAATCGGCATGACCTTGATTCTAAATAAATGTACATTGTTTTGCTTAACATATCGTGAAACAATGGCCAATGTACTATACTTTGTAATTGTTTTGGTATTTTGTAACGGTGTTAAACATATCGCCGGAAATAAATTGGTAGAAAAACGTATATTGGTACCAGAAAATTTTGATATATATGACGAAATTACTAAGCTTACGAATAGAGTTAATGAACAACAACTTGAAATTAGGAATTTAACAAATCGGCTGACCGGGAAAGAAATTGACGTGCAGACCCTTAAAACTGCTATGGACCAACTAAATAATCAAGGCAAAGGTAAGTTGATTGAATAGTACTTAACAAATTGAATATGCATGTACCAGGGACTCGTTTATATACGCAGAAAATACATGTTAGTTACAATAGTAAATTTATGACATCCATAGTACGTTTGGGGACTATATATAGTCATAACAACGAGCCCACACGATTTTCATCGTTACAGTGATCAGCTCCTTATGGTCTTCCATCAGGTTGGTTACTTTCGTAACCTACACATATGCAGAAGTAATCAACTAGATAACAAATTCCAGCACATCGTATTAATAGACTTAGCTTGGACTTGAAATGGGATTTGCAGACAAACTGTTAAGCCACATACAGGTTCCAAAAAGGTTACATATATATCCAGTTTGAATGTTACTTCTTAACAGCACATTTATATGTCAACCGACCGCCTGGTATAATTGAGGCAGGGTGTTTATCTGGCATGTCGCATAATCCACCCAATATGCTTAATATCAAAACCAGCCTTGCAAGTCAATCTTGTCAATATATACGTCTTTTTACTAGACGCAGTGTTAGTTGGATTCATATGAGGTTGATTGTTCAAAATGTCGATAAATTATACAAGTAGAGTGATTTTTTATACTTCAGAGTCTGGATCAACCTACACGCGGTGGGGGAGAACTACATGTCCGGCCAATACAGAACTGGTGTACAAAGGTAATTTTATTCATACTTTACTTATTAATTTTTTCAGTGCATTAATGTTCAGGCAGCAGCGGGCGAAAGTGACGAATGAATGGCATGTAACATCATATTAAGTAAAATACAAACAATAGGGTAAAAACATTTCTCGCAATACTAGTATTAAAAAATATAATGCACTGACCAAGACTGAAAAGACTGTCGGACAACCAAAACTAAAAATGTCTGACTAAAACAGAAACGATAGACGACGGACAAAAATGTGCCATACTTTCGGACTGATTCCGGCTGAACATATGTTTATCCAAATCTTAATATTTCATGTTTTGAAAAGTCTGTATAATAACGCATTGATATGCGATGTATTACAAATACAGGATACATGGCTGGTACAGATCACCATACTGCAGGTGGAGGGGTTACCTTTCTTTGCTTGACGGAAGAGCCACAATGGGACTATTACGATGAGAACATTACTAGTTCAATGATAACTGGGGTAGAATACGATTTCTACAACTTCCACCGTGAAGGTACAGGTCAATTCTTTGGTAAGAATGTGTACAATGATAATGCTCCATGCGCAGTGTGTCACTCAGTGAGAGGGGCAAGTGTTATGATACCGGGGCGTACAGAGTGCTTCAGTGGATGGACACATGAATACAGGTATTGGTATTTCGTGCTAGAAATATTCAAAGACAAAGGGTCACATTTTTAATTTTTCAGAATGATGAGCATAGCCTTTAATTTCCAGTTAGCTTTCTGCTGAAATATGGCAGGTAAATTAGTGCCTCAACCCGTATTCCGGGTCGCCAGATTAGGCGGCAAGCACTCTAACAATTGAGCTATGGAGGCACACTGACTAACTAAACTGGATGCTGCTCTTTGTCACTGCAATTATGAGCAGTTTAACTTTTAGATCAGCGTTTTTACTGTTAAAACAGACTACTTTTTCAATATAATAGAGCTAGACGGAATTGACCAGTCGGCAACACAGTTGCAGAGCTTGATCCGCTTGATTATACACAATATATGTAAAAAATTAAATATCTTTGAATCATACAACTATGTTCTGCTATTATGCATCACTTGGAACAATATGACTAAAGTACACGATCCTCATGCGAAATATTTTTTTGAGTATATGAATGATTATAAACCAATGACAACGAAACATGATCCTATTATTGACCAAAGGGACATTGGCAACTTACCACGTGTGATGAGAAAATAATACGCAAGTTCTTGTTACATTTGCAGTGGGTATATGGTTGGGGAGTATGACACATCTAAGCATCCCTCAGAATTTGTTTGCCTAGATAGACGTCCTGAGGCTGTAGTCGGTGGGAAAAATAACGACAATGAAGCTGTACTCGAGTTTTTGGAAGCAAAATGTGGTAGAAGCATGGAATGTCCGCCCTATATAAACGGACGTGAAATAACATGTGTTGTTTGTACTAAGTAGAGTATGAGTGTTCAATAAAGTTTCACTTAAGATGGTTATATGTGTGTTCTCTGTATGGCTACACTGTATTCATATCTTTGTTTCACAGTAACAACATTGTTCTTTTCACTATTGTTTAATTATTGACATAGACCAATGTGTTTGACGATGCTAATTTCATTCAAAACATATAAGTCAGTATATTAAGCAAAGTACAATATAGTTATGGTACCCATTATACTATTATTGACACATTTGTACATAGCAGGTAGTCGAGTTCAAACGTTCTTTAAGATGTGGTATGGTATTGGTATTAGGAAGGACCAGGTACATGCAGCGAACACAACATCCATGACACAACGTCTCCCATATGGTTCCCGCAAAGCACTAAACAATGCACTTACATATTTTACCATATGAGATAATTCACTTATAAGTACATGTATGTCTACATAATTAAGTTTGTTTCGAAACATTAAAGAAACTCAGTAGCAAAATAGTTTTTCAGGAGACGAAATAAAAATGGTAATCGTATTTCCACTGCATGACGCTCAACGTAAATAATTTGGAAATCTATTTTCTCTCTCATACCCTCGTGGTACTGGATAACATTGTAAACGAAGATGTCGAGAGGGCGTAATATAGTTTGTTAACAATTGTGTCACAAAACTAAATTGTGACATACAAACACACCCTACGTGTACGTTCATGGTGGTTATTACAAACTAAAATGATATAATAAGTAAAGTTAACAGATACAATAGTGTAAAGATATTAAACGTCTCCTTACACAGATGCCAATATGAAACACGTTATATGATTCGATTATATATATTTCTAGTCTGGTCAACGAATACAATACATATGCATTAAGGCCACAAAATGCCACAAAAGGGGGTACGTACATTAGTACAGGACAAGCAAACGTCAGAAAAAGGGTACACTAAAACCATATCCAAAACATTTAACATTCGTACAAAATTCTTAAAATATAATGTACTTGTACATACGTATCGTAATAATCAAAGCAGACTTGAAGCGTTATCATATTCTAACCTGACCTATTTATCATCTGCTAAATGTCTAAATATGATTACCAAACTGTCATGAAATAGTGATGTATGTGTTTTATTGCTTATATTTAGTGGTGTTAGTTGTGGTATTTTGTAACGATCTGGACGATGGTCAAGGATATAACTTACATAATAAACGAATATTGATACCTGATCAGTTCGATATTTTTCAAGAATTAGCTAAACTCACTCAAAGACTTGATCAGCACCAAATAGAAATTCAGAACTTAACAAATAAACTGCTAGAGAAAGAAAATGAAGCGGAGAGCTTTAGAATTGCTCTGGATAAACTAGACAAAGGAACTGGTAAGTATAATACTACATCACTGCTAGGTACAAAATTAAAGATGTACGCCTCCTCGATAGCCTAGTGGTTGAGCGTTCGCTTCGAGTGAGGGAGGTCTCGGGTCATACCGTAAACGAAAAGAAAATAGTACCAGAAAGTCCCTTGCTAGACACTCCGCATAAAAGAGAAACTGGCTTCTCTTCTCTCATACCCTCGTGGCGATGGATAACATCAGAAATGAGATGTCGAGAGTGATCAATATCAGTTGGAAAAAGTTTCACAATCGACCTTAAACAATTTAGTATAAACTAAAATGTACGTATTTCGAAGATTCGAGAAAGAATCTACGTTTTGAATAAGCTGTCAGGTTCGACAATTAGCTGGGCATATGGTCATTTCTAAAATGCTTTTAAGTTTCCCCACCAACTAGATAGAGACAAACTGGTCTGTAACCCAGGAATAGTTTCGCGTGTATACACTGGTGATATACACCGGACACGTTAGATAACGATGAAACTTCTCCGTCTAGATTAAGAAAAGATAAGGTATCGCACCCGGAATCCTTCTATCACAAAACTGTCTCTTCCCTCAAAATCGGAGGTTATTGGCAGATCTGGCTGGGACAGCAGGGACAGCAGGGACATAACCGACAATGTAGTACTTTCACAAACAACATTGAATACATTTTGCCCGAGGACTGTATTGATAACTGTTCATTTGCTTACAATAGAAAAAAAGTTTACAATATTTGAGGGATGCTTTCAGCAGTTCAGCCGTTTAGCCACATTTTGACATTTTAACTTTCCCTGGACATTGGGCTGCTTATAAAAACCTGCTTTCGAGTCTCCCTGTGGAGACTATTTCTCTCCTTGTGTATGTGCAGCCAACATCGATCTACTGCGCCCAGGACTATCGAAGTTGTTCAGACACAACCCTCACAGGTACCAATTCACACCTTGGTCGAGTGGAGCATGTGGTTTATTCTTGCTCAGAGAAATTAAGCAGTGATCCAGACGGGGGTTTAACCCGGGACAACACGATCCCGAAGCGGGCCCTACTCTAGGCTACTGCTCCCCATAGTATATCTCTTGGGGGAACACGTGTATTTTAACAATACGATTTGCACATCAAATACTGTTAGTTACTTGTATTATTTCAGCTGCGGGATCTACCTATATTCGATGGGGAAAAACAGCATGTCCTGGAAACAACACAGAACTTGTATACAAAGGTAATATTTTAGGTTATCGTATACGGCTGTTTTACGCAAGAAATATTTTGAATCCACTATTAGTATCACCTGTACTTACATATGTTAAATAACATATGTATTGTATTCATGCGAGGCTTGTGCTATTATCTGATGGCCTAAATCATTAATAAACAACTAGTATTGTATTGTAATTAGTTTTTCTAATTACATCGAAGCCAGACTATACTATTTGGTAAAATTGCTAGAGTACAATATTGTCAAGTGATTGATATGTTGCTCGGATGATTGCCTCGAGATAAAGTAACTAAGTATGGTTGAAAATTGTTGATTGGACTGACATCTGCGCTCGAATTAGACCGGATGCTCGTTATAATTTTACTCGAATAAGAGGGATAAATTAATGTGCAATATAGAGCAAATTCGCTGGGTCTTTAAAATGTGCTCGAATTAGGCCGGTTGTTCGAATAATCGCTGATCGTATTACCGAGGTTGTACTGTAATAATAACTTTTTTTCATAGAAGCAAGTCAGTTAAGCGTTTGATTAATCTTTACTACGAGCATCTTGATAATGATAGTCTAAATAATGATACAATGAGTGTTATTTATTGCCAAAGGCTATGTAAGCAACAAACCAAATTGTCAGTTCCCTGCATAGGTTCAAATAGCGGCATTTAAATACTGATTGACGAAAAACTGCTTAATTAAAGAAACACACTAATATGAGTTATGCATATGAATATGTTTCTTCTTATATTGGGCAAATTCTTATATGTTATATTTCATATAAAATATAAGATATGTTTCTGCTTATATTTGGCAAATTCGTATATTTTTTATTAAATATAAAATATACGAATTTGGCCAATATAAGCAGAAACTGATCAGAAGCCGCTCTTAGTCTATCTGAGATAAATAGACACTTGGGAAACCAGTTGTATATCACCATATGTCGATAGTTGTTTATTTTAACATAAGAATACATTAGTGATTGCTTGTGTGTTGCAGGATATATGGGTGGCCCTCCTTATATTACAAACGGTGGTGGGGTCAGTTTTCTGTGTCTGTCGGACGATCCTCAATGGGACCACTATGACACGAATATACACGCCGGGTCGACGGTTACTGGAGTAGAATACGAGTTTTACAATTTCCGTCATCAAGATGGAGCTAGTCAATTCTTTGGGAAGAATATATACAATGACGATGCTCCATGTGCGTTATGCCACTCTCAGAGAGGATCTAGTGTTATGATACCGGGGCGTACGGAATGTTACAGTGGATGGACAAAGGAATACAGGTAGCGACTATTACATTGTGTGAAATTACTGATTTCTCGTACATTTATTGTGATTGTGACTTTCTCGTTAATTCATTGAAGGTTCATTTCATGGAATAATTTGGTCCAGGTGTAATCCAAAGGCCCGACGAGCTTCGACCGCTCATCGGGCTGCGTCCGGAGTAATTACGAGTCTGTTCGGTCATATGCATTGCTATTCAACGTTCGGCACATGATGCCTAGACATCGGATACATGGAAATCGTCCGGCTTCCTGTTGATATGTAACACAGGTATAATTGTGACATTTAATGACGATTTGCTCATTTATGTTTTTAAAATATGAGCAATATTAGAGATACTAAAAGTATCTAGTATATAGTAATTCCTTCTGATATATGTTAACACACAATTGGTAATTTAATGTACTAAAACACGCTAGTTATACCCTAATCAGAACTGTAATTTTCGAATTGTATGTCGTAGTACAGATAACGACACACATAACTGTTTTTGTTTCTATCATAGTGGCTACATTGTCGGCGAGTACGACAGATCTCCTCGTCCATCGGAATGGATTTGCCTAGATCGACGACCTGATGTGATACCAGGCGGGAAAAGTGACGACGATGAAGCCTTACTTTATATGGTGGAAGCGTCGTGTGGTAAAAGTCTGGAGTGTCCACCGTACGTTAATGGACGTGAAATAACATGCGTTGTTTGTACTAAGTAGACTCATGAGACTTAAGTGAATAAAAACTCGAGCTGTAATCGTCGAGAACATAATTATCATTAATTAGGGCCCCGCAAAATCTTTTTTGCGTGCCCTATAGTAATCACCCTGTCCGTCCGTCGGTCCGTCCGTCTGTCCGTCCACATTTTCCAAGTTTTTTCTTAATAATTTGAAAACCATTATAGGTATTGACTTCAAACTTCAAACATAAGCTCACAACACCAGTACGCTATCTTATGGCTACAATATTGGAAGAGTTATGGCCCTTTGTGAAATTCAAATTTTTATTATTTTCAGTTTTTTTTCTTGACAACTTGAAAAGCATTTAAGATATCAAATTTTAAACATAAGCTCACAACAACAAAACACTATTTTATGGCAAGTTACATTACTTTAGCTACAATATTGGAAGAATTATGGCCCTTTGTTAAATTCGAATTTACTCATTTTTCATCTTTTTTTCTTCGTAACTTCACAACCATAGTAGATATTCAAATGAAACCTGCTATATTATTGCCAGTGATAATACGCATATCTTTAGCAATGGGCAACAACTCTAACTTTGATAAATTTTGTCTTATGCCCCTTTTCAGCTTAAAAAACTTTAACATTGGTCAAAGTTAAAAAATGGTTCAAGATATGAAACTTGCTATACTTACTGATATTGACTACTACAATAAGTACATGTAAGTGGAGCAAAAACAATACACATATGTTTCACAAAGGACGACAACTCTTTAAAACTTTAATCATTTTTGTCTGATTCCCCTTAACACTTGCACACAAAACAAACAGATTAATGTAGTTCTTTTTTGTGTATTTCCATCTTGCAAACAACATTGGCCAATCAGGAACAGGGCAATGTCAATAAAACCAATGTCATGATTTCATGAATTCAGTATGCAATTATAGTCTGTCAAAGATAATTCCAAACTTTATAAAAGTCGAAGTTCATCATGGTTTCTATGTAGGAAATTAAACCTGCGCTTGTCAAACAACTTTTATTGAATTTTAGAAGGGAGCGAATTACTTTATTTCAGGCATCAACACATGAAAGTTTGAGATATGACTTTGTTATTGTGTCTTAGTACAGAAACTTATAGCGCTCTTACGACATGCTACCACGGGGCCCTGTTCACGACAGTGATAATTCTAGTAATACATATAATTAAGCTCCAAAGTTTTTTAACATTAACTATCACCTAATAGAACTGAAGTCAATTCTTTCAAAAAGGGGTAAAATACTTACATCTATATATAATCCAAATGCTATCCAAATCGACTAACGAAAAACAAACAAGAGCTATTTAAGCTACACACTTTGGAATCAAAAACTTTATTGTGTGCTTTTCTAGAATCGAATCACGACGCGATTTGAAGAAACATTTCTACAACACGACAGGTCCCTCACCATATACCTTTATACAGAAATCAACTATTTATTATAATGCCACTTTGTGTAAAATACAAATGCAGTTAAACCTCAGGAATAAAATTAAATTATAGATTATATAAGTGGTCTAGATGCTTATTTCCAAATCTGATAGTCCTTGATATAAACGTACTAACTGCTGACGTTTTCAAAAGAATGGAACTTGACAGGCGTGGTTATAACGCGATAAGGCTTGGTAATATGGAAAATAAATGCCAAACAGAGCGAAGGAGAAGCGTGATAATTTAAGGTGATCTGAACAGATCGTTTGCATGCAAGACCTACATAATATAACAGTCAATGAAGAATGTTCTAGCTCACTTAGTTTTAATTACCGTTCTGTATAGTTAATCGTGTGGTACAATTAGCCATGTAGATTTACCAAGGTCGGGTTATTGTTTAATACAGGGTTGGCCATGCATGTTTGTTCTGGGTGGTTTTCAATATTGATCTTACTTGACTTAAGGATAAGGACAACCATTCAGACCACACGTTATTAAACCCTTGGTCAGTAACAGGCGATATGATTGGCTATCCTTATTCTCTAATTAAATAAGATCAATATGAATACCACCCCTGATTACTTGCTTGGGATCGGCGTGGAGTAATGCTGCATTGTTAACTTAATTTTGACGTTCGCTGCAATACCTAAATCGTTTATAGTTAATGAAACTTGTTATATTCTATATAATCGTTACCTTGGAAACTTGCAATAGCCAATGTACTCTACCATTAACACGAATGGTAATTATTTATCGGTAAATAACAACTTACAGTTAGTTTTTCACTCACTCAGACACTCGCTACTATTGACACGCTGTATTCAAGTTAAATGCAAACAACTTTGTTAATAAGGACAAGGTTTAACAGCCTTTCAAAAGAATAAACAAACATCTCACACTTGTCATCATAGTCTGCAGAAAAATCTACTGAAATATGTCCTCTTTTGCAAAATTGGCATTCGTGGCCATAGTCCTGACGTAAACTTTTAACAAAACCCTGACGGCATTCATGCTTCATATTTTTACATATACACTTTATGTACAACCATGATTATGCACAAATATTCTACTTATTCTATGCTTATATGGTATCAAAACCGGTACTATTTATGCCAAATTACCTGTGTGGTTAAGCTGTGTATGAATATGATATTCCAATCCTATTTTTCAATTCAAAATCCGCCATCTTGGATTATGGTGAATATGTGAAACCGTACTTTCGGAGAATTTTGTCTCAAAACATACACCAACTTGTAGGAATAAGAACCCCTCATGACATGTTTACTTTCAGTAATAAAAAAGTTACGGACAGTTAAGTGTTCAGATTTTGGTAAAATTAAAGTAGTCCCTGTTTGGGGCGGAGCTTATATCAGTCACATCGTGAGTGATAACCAGTGGTATAGGTCTCATTTTACTGATATAACTCCATATCTAATCAGTTAACATTAAATAAAACGTGTAGCAGGAAGGTCATCATGGTTTTTGTTAAGGTTTTAAGATGTGATAACTAGTTCAGTCATTTTCTTTTCTCCATACGTGTCCTTCTCAACCATTAGTTTATATGTACCCTCTAGTTAACCACCCATTATGGAAATAGTGACAGCTGTAAAATCAAATGTATGTGTACAATCAGTCACATATTATAAATATACACAAAAACGTATTTCAGTCTATTAAATGGAGTTCAATTTGTCTTTTATGTTAAAGTTAAAAGTTCTGTTAAGTCTTTAATAGGACTAGTCTCTTATAATTCCGATAAAGGTTGCAAACTGACAATACGGTTATATGTTGATATATTTCATTATGTTTTATTTGTATTGTGGAAACACAAAAACCTATAAACTTATGACAAATAATAGCATTACAAATCGGAGTAGTTATAAATTTTAATGTTTGCGTTAGGTATATCAACTAGTCGATAGGGAAATATATTAACTCCTTTAAAGGGATTGCCTCACCTATTGGTGTATTGTAAAAATAAAATTAAATTGTCGAATATTCATGTAACTTTGGTATAGTTTCCTGTATATGCCATAAACAAACACATTGACTTAAAAAATAACTTGGGAAACATCGGTATTTTGTAGTAATTTAGCATTTTTACACCCAAAATTCTATAGGATATTAATACCCTATAGCATTAGCACTACTATCCTTTAAATTGCCTGAAATGTGTTTGCATTCGATGAAAACGAATGCATTCGATGAAAACGAATTGCGAAACGAACCGAATACCTCACAGATGTTAAGGCTTTAGTTTGTTGAAGTTACAGTTTGATCATGTCTAATTTACATAATTCATAGAACATTTTGGAAGGAAACTCTGCGATATTTTCAAACAGAAAATTACTGAGTGCCAAATATCAAAAGTGATTTAAATTGCTTATATGCCATAAATCTTTCATAAGTGACTTTTTATTATATAAACACTTGGAAAATTACGTCATACAAACATTTTAGCCCGATATGTGAGGCAGAACCTTTAACGCATGATTAAATTATTGAAATGTACGACGTAGCATTAAATATATTCCACTATTTATTTGATTGTTAAATTGATACTGATATAATGACAGACTTTGATTTATCTTACAGTGCATGTGGTTTCTTTCTAGTAGTGAACGTGGGGTATAAGATTGATGTAATGTTATATGTTGCATTTGCATTCCTAACTTCATCATTCATTGTCAATATGTATTAAATTTGGATTAATCAGTCTGTGTTTCATTAAAATAGGTTGGAAATACTAAAGAGGGTTGTTCTACCATACGCACAATCGTTATACATATACAAATGTAAAATGAAAAATAAAATGTGTGTTTTTGGATAACCATACTGTCTTACACATGAACACGTGGCTTTCACTTATTGTAACATAAGCCCTAATAATTGGCAATATTTATACATGAATATTATTATTCATGTAGACTGATAATCACTTTATCCATACCTTTATAAATCTCTTCAAGTGCCCTTTAAATAATGATCAACACAAAATACCTTGTGTCACAAAATAACAACGTTACACAAATTGGGGGTCAAAACCAAAATTCTGAAAACTCTCAATATTCATTGTAATATCCATGCCTTTGCACAAAATTTAACCATCGTATGAAACATGCTTTACTAAACTGGTTGGGTTGAGTTTACAATAACAAACCAGAATAGATCAACAAATTCAGTCAGCGATACATTTACAAAATAAACGATCATTGGATTTTGTGTTATACTTTTATACTTTTTCTTACAACTCTTAAAGGTGCTGCCTCACAGATTTGGCCAAAAATCGCGATTTTCCAACCTAACCAAGTATCGATGTAATAGAAAGCCACTGACGGTTGCTTTATGAAAGATTTTGTGCAAATAAGCAAATTTAACCACTCTCGATATCGCCCATTGAGTATTTTTTTCTTGAAAAAAAGTGCCAAGTTTCCTTCCAACATGCTTTGTGTATTATGTTTTTCACACGTAATTGAACTGTAACATCAACAAACTACAGCGTAAACATCAGTGAGGTATTTGGTTCGTTTTTCGATTCGTTTTCATCAAATGCAAACAATTTTCAGGCAATTTAAGTAATAGTAGTGTTAATTCTATAGGGTATTAATACCCTATAGAATGTGGATGTAAAAATACTAAATACCTACAAAATGCCGAAGTTTCTCAAGCTATTTTAGATGTCAGTGGGGTTGTTTATGGGATATACAGCCAACTATACCAAAACTACGCGAATATTTGACAATTTTATTTTATTTTTGCAATACACCAATATGTGAGGCAGTCCCATTAAACCGTAGTATGCAGTTGTACGGTTTTATAATTTCTTGTTCATTTTTATGTTTGTCCATATGACATGTACATACTTGTAATCCGTGTGGTCTTTCGTGTGCCTTTTGTGCTCCACTGTTTCAGTTGATTATTACCTTCACTGTCCGATATGTTACATGTATTATCTGTTTTAACTAGTTTTACATTACATATTTATTACGAAAGGTATGCTCTTTTGGGAATATGACATTCTCTGTAATAGCAATTACAAATACACATGCAATGCAATACCAGCAATAGATGAATTATGTTAATATATATATATTGTATGGTAAAGTATATATTGGTCATGTAACATGTTGGTTAATATAGCTTTCTGAAGAGGTATGCGTGTAGTTTCAATTCTCAAAAACTGCATCAGTTTCTAGTACAAAGTAAACACAAATCAATATATATCTGCAGTTCAAAGGAACATTTCTTTTCCAGCTGCCAGATAAAAGAAACATTTAGATCGATACTGATGCGTACTTTAAGGGACGAGACAAAACTCTAATTGAGAAATTTGCCTCATTGTAACTCAGCCAGTTTCCCATTATGATTCGGAATTATTTTTCTTGTTTTTTTTTAATCCAGTACTAAGGTGAAATATGTGATATTTAACATTCATTTGGATAATTTAGGTAGCAGTTATAAAAACAGTGTATAGGGTTTGGGTGAATGAATATTTATAGGAACGTCGTAGGTTTAATTATCTAAGATAGTGGTTCATTATTTGCATTAAAATAATACGTATGTTTTAGAGGCTCATACATGTTAACAATTTCTTTAGCAAATATGTTAAATGTAAATACAATGTAGTTAATATAATTATTTTTAAACACATCTTACCACTTTAGTATACACTATTAATTTTTCTTTCGAAAATTGCTAACGTAATATATTATTAATTGTACATTAATATCCGTTGTCAACAAACATTTTACCAGTTTTATCACCGTGTGTTATATAAAATACATAGTAATTATCGCAATAGTGTACGAGCGGCGAGTTCACCTAATTGTTCTTGTATTTTAGTATCAACCAGTACGAACTGCAATTTAATTTAGTAACTATCAACGATTCGGATACAGAGGGCATGACCTAAGCCTATGTTACGGCAAATAGTCAAGCATCATCTGACAAGGAATGAACACTTAACTGAAACTGCCGAGCACAGAAAACATAACATCAACACAGAACCACAATTACACGGCACAATGCCCAACAAACAACTGACCGATTGATCGAGAAAATGACCTTAACCGTTGAAAGTCGAAGTTTCAGCTGTCAAAAAGTCGAAAGTTCATGTCCCAGCTGCCATTAAGCTGAAATACCTAGTTGCCAAGAACAAAATCTTCAGGCCAGAGGCCAAAGTCAAAGACCAGCGCTCAACAAATTGCGGGTGAGTTCATCTTAAGATATTGTAAATATAATATAGAAACGACAACGATGCACTAGTTCTTGTTCGAATTAATTGCAAACGTCTTCAATTTCCAATCGTATGATGATTTAACCTCGATGTTGTTCTAAGATATTCTGTTTTTCTCGTATATCCAAAAAGCAGACATTTTAATAGATTATACAATTACTTTGTAATCACCTTAGTGTTCGGAATTTATGCAATCCCTGTGAATAATCATTATGTTACTGTGCGATACTATCTCTTTTATCACGTAATTGATAGATGCTACGCTAATTTTAATAGAATATTCGCAGTTTTATAGCATCAGCCACTTCAAGTTATTGCAAACACTAATACATACGCGGTTATATTTTATCTGTAGCATCTCTGCCCACCGTCTCGTTAAACAAACAACAGACGTATACAGTACGGAAACAAGCGATTGTTAAACATGGCACACGAGCTTTCGGAGAGCACTTCAAGCATATCTCAAACAAGGGCGTTACTAATTAGGCCAGCGTTACTAAGCATATAGAATACGATTGAAAAAACTTAAAGGGTAGCCATTTTGATATTGTCGCGTGATATTTCATATTTATCTAATTTTGTTAGTGTCCGCCATGAAAGCGCAGTCGTGTTACTAAAATTGTTGATTAACGATAGAAGTTATCATGTTAGCATGTTGGCAAGATGGTTCTTTATTGATGGCGTTACGCATCCTACAGTGTGCACAAATTAAAAGAGCATAAGTATTCATGATCTGCAAGCATATGCGGTGACAAATCTACACGAATGGTGAGAATAAAGCCGAAACCTATCGTCTAAATATTAACACGAAACATCGTTTTTACACCGCAGAACAAAATAAGACAATGCTAGCCAAAAATGCAGACACTTCAAATTTGCAGACTAGTCATTAACTAGTTTGGCAATTGGACGTATATCCATCGTAATGTAGATGTGTTTATTTCTTGCATTTTGTTGGCAGTGGCTTTTTCATCACCTTCTATACAAGTTGGGGCAACTGTTTTACTAGATTTGTATATGTAGCATACCTTCCGAAAGTCGAACCACAATTGTATTAAGGATAATGAAATCTAATTTGATTAGCATATTGGGTTGAGTAAGATTGAAAGGATAACTATAAACAGGTGTCATAAAATAAATTGGTGACCTCATTGGTTCCATTCAAAGACACATATTTTGCAAACGGTAGAACTTTTAACAGACTAGCCTGTCAGTTAGTTCCTAATACTGAATCATGCCACTAAGTGATATTTTCTTCTGCGCCTTTGGACATATAATTATCACATTATGTCGTTGCGTTCATCGTTTGTGTCTCAAATGGCTTATTCTTTGCTACAATATAACTTCACCAACGTTATTTAAGAAATAATGAATATGATCCTGTGTTTTATCGTAGAATAAAGCTTGATCACGAGTTCGTTGCCTTTATTGTCTAACAGGTCTTCGATATTTTGCACATCCGCTTTGAACCATGAGTTGTAAAAATGGGTTTGTTATTTATAAGAATATTAGGATGGCATTTAATGTGTATCTCCAATAATTATTTTTAATTCCATTAGCAATTAATTCTGTGTAGTAATAGCTACATTGCAATATTTTTGTAGGACAATAATAGTTTTTGCTACATTTGTCCAATTTTCCATTATTCATTACGATTCTTCTGATTACTGTCAACTTTAACGAATGTAATAATTTTTAAGTATCAAAGGCAAAGGGACCAATCTTATCAGTAAAACATATGCTCCGATTTCAGTATTAATGTCAAGGATCTACGCGAAAAGATTATATTAAGTCAGACAGGAAAGACGTTATTACGGCGAATGTGCCACCCGGAAGATCGCGGATTGGTGTAAGTTTTTACCGCACAATATTGTGAATGCCAAAAACAATTGATACGGGTTCCATATCTAAGATATAACAAAATACAGGATAAAATGTAACATAATTACGATTTACTGGTCCATGGCAAATACATTATACATACAGACTTACATAGCGATTGAAAATCTGGTTTTATGCTTGTATAATTGGTTCCAAGGTAGATACATTAGAGATAATTTCAAATTTTATAAACAAAATCTCGAAAATGTCAGTGAATATTTTATCTAAGATAGTGGATAAATAATGCGAATAATACTACAATTTAATTGTACGTGTACGTATCACATACTAATATATAGAGCGATATCGTATATTTTTCCGGATAAATCTGTTTAACATCGAGTGGGTAAAGTAAAATATTTAATAAGATCAACTTAAACATTCTGGATCATTGGCTTTCGTTTTGAGTTGAGCCTATAATATTGAGGATGAACACATATATTGCTGGCTTAGAATGAGAAGCTCTTAAGTACAAAATCGATATTTCGAGAAAACAAGAAAAACTGACTTAAAACTACGCTTTACTTATGGAACAAAATGTTTTCACTTCAGTTTGGTCAGCATGACCTGTTCTGATTTTCATGAAAATATGCTAATAAGAAGCGCGTAGTTACGACCTTCTCATTCTGAGCCAGTGATAAACCACTTGTGATACTTGTTCTTGAGCGATGTGACATAACCATTGTTGAAATCTAATACCAAGCAAAACAGTTAAATAAATTGTGAAAGTTTGCCCTTGTTCTTGAGATGGTATTATTGTTGAAGCGGTCGTGTGATAAGTGTGTCTTTACTGTACAGTGTGTATAATATCAGTTATTTTATTACGAATGAGGTCACATACATTGGTACGACATACAGCAGACGCAAACATATAACTGGAGTTATGTTGTAACAGAGTCGTAAATATTATGGTTCTGTTTTGTATATTTAGGGTACGACATTTACCCTGGCTTATCAGAGATAGTTGCAATATTGTCGCCATAAACGTGTCAGGTATGGTTATAGTCAGAATACTTTTTGCTGGCTTAGAATTAGAAGGTCGTAAGTACAAAATCAAAATTTCGAGAAAACAAGAAAAACACTGTCTGAAAACTACTCTTTACTTATGGAAAAACAAGCGTTTTAAACTTCAGTTTGGTCAACATGACCACTTCCGATTTTCATAAAAATAGGCTCAAAAGAAACACCTTGTGATGCAGATTTCAAATGTGCATGAGTCTTGTAAGGTTGTAAGTAGTACTAACGACCTTCTAATTCTAAGCCAGCGAATTGAGTGTATCAAGTATGTTTACTATGTACCGCTTGAAACAATAATTGTTCCATACTATCCACAAAACAAGTCAGCATAAATGTACCTTTGACTTTATTTTGTTATTAAGTAGTAGTATTGTAGTAATTGTGTTATGTAATGTTTATTTTATGATTTCGATGATGGGCTGATTAGGTTGAGTGCTGCCGTCTCTATCTGATTTCTATTATCGTTTTGGTAATATTATTAATATTAGTATTCATATTACAAGCCTGTAGTATAATGTATTAAAGTAATTAAACATTTCAAATGACGTTCGCTAGGTTGCAAATGTATTGCACAGTTTACTTCCGTGTTTATGTTTACGAATATATACGCATGATTATTTATAATATTCTGTGGTTGCATTACGATATAGTAGCCGAACTATCGGTGTATTATGACGATAATAAAAATTATGATACTAATATAATAAACTTACGTATGGTTCTTCACTTTCCTTATCCGATTTATCTACATTTTAGAGCATAGCCTTTATTTGCCAGTCAGCTTGCTGCTGAAATATGGCAGGCATATGATTTTCGCCACCCGTATTTGAACCCGAGTCGACAGATTAGACGACATGCGGTATAACTACTGAGTTACGGAGGCACACTATTAACACGTACGAATTGCATTTGAATTAGTCATTATCATTTTTTAAAATAACAAAACTGGTACTCATAATCAGAACTTCCTGACAAAAGAAAAGGAATGATGGGCAAACTAGAATCATATATTAGCTTTAAATAAAACCATAACAATGTTTGTACATCCAAACTTAATTAAGAATATGTATAAATTGGCAGCATTTTAAAAGTAAAGATAATAAAAAAGAGTACTCATACCTTATAAAACGAAGAGTAAATATTTAGCATCAACTGTTTCCAATTAAAATAAATAAAGGTCACGTGTTACATGGGGATGCTATTAATTGATATGAATTATTTTAAATATTTAAGTCCTAAAATGCTTACCTGTTTCCAAGTTTTAAACCTTTCTAATACTTATCCACGTAGTTTTCTTTACCAGAAAAATCCAAACGAAATATACAACTGATTTAGAGTCCATCTATTCGCAAAGCACAAAACTATTTGTGGACAATCTTATAAGTTGTATTTTCACTGATTCAATATATTATCTGTGGTCTTTCAAGTGCTCATTTGCAGTAAACTGTACTATGATTGAAGAAAATTGCTCTTTGGGGTCCGTACGTTGATGGCGCCGAAAACACTTAGTTGGTACAGCGACTTTGCAAGCTCATTAACGTCTCCTCATACGGTACTTGAAACTAGATCCTGTGTGGTCGAATAACTTAAATGGTAATTACCATCCGAAACAAACACTATTTTATTTATGAATCGATTTGAGAATATTTTTTCGTCAGAAATACATCCAGAAATGTTCAGATTAAATGCCACATTTTGTTGGGAAGAAGAATCGAGACACCATCATGGGAGCAAAAAGAGCAGGTACTGTTACTGATTACCTGACAGAGATATACTATGAACACGAGATGGAAGCGCGTACTGAGACGATAATTTCTGATTTCGGTTTATAACCTGATAGTTTAATACAACATTTAGATGAATGAATGTTATATTCTCCCAGGAAGGTGTGCACCTTTGTTCCTATGAAATTACTTTATAATTGAGATTACTGTAAACATTTTGCCAAAGAGCGATATTAAGGCGATGATTTTAGAATTAGATCAGTCTCTAAACGACGAACTTCGTCATTGAGATATGTGACCGCGGGCCATGTACAAAAGACAAAACGGAAATTTCGAGAAAAATTAATCAAAAGATATTGTATTATACGGAATTAGATAGCTAGTATAAGGTGGTATACAAAGTCATATCATTATTACTGTTCTGTGTTTTCATCTAACCAAGGTATAATTGATTTACAAGTAATACTTAAAATAAAGTTAGTATCGTTAGGTTTTTAGAATTTAACTAGTAATCATAAATGAGTGGAATAATGTTTTTACCGTAAATATTTGTACTATTTCCTGGTTTCGTTTTCCACAGTTGTCAGTAATTATGCTTACAAAAGTACCATGAGAAGTTTAAGTATTTTATTTATCTTTACTCAGCTACTAGTAATTCTTATGATTTACGACTGTACCGTATGCGTTTCGAGTATTTTACTTATTTGTATTTATTTACTAATAATAATTACATGTATGTTGATTAGGTCAGTAAAATTTACGACCCTACCTACAAAAATATCATTGTTAACCCAAATACACGAAATTAAAAGCACGCGAAAATGAATTATTATACCAGTACCATGGTGAAGACTACCGACAAAGAGTCATTCTTAGGAAGTATGTTTATTGCACCAAGGGCGTTAGCAGAACTTGTGAATTTAAGAACTCATACGCGGTGTATAGACGAACGAACAGATAGATGGTTGAAAGATTAACTTGAGCCATGAGCCATGAGCGCCTCGTACCATATGGTAATATCAACAGTATTAAAATATACTGTGATCAAATATGAATGCAACTAAACTCCTAGGTATACTGCGCATGCACTAGCATATAGCCAAACCGAGAACTTGATAATTTTATATACGATGTATTTTAGAGTCTTCTTAGAACTAGATGAAATCACTAGGGAAATGTTGTGCGAATTTAATACAGATCTTTCAGCTATGAAATCTCAGCAGCGTTTTCCCTATTCAGAAAAACGCGTTTAATGGCCACTTTGTGTGAAGGCACATAGCCATGCAACGGCAGGTCACCGTACAACTCTGCAAAACCATGTTATTTACGTATTGTTCATTTGATTATCAAATTGAATTGCAGGACTTTGATTGATAAAGAAAAATACATACATTACCATTGGCGCATATGTTGCGTTTTGCACTGCAGTGCAATACATTTATTTGTCTTTGATGGCCCACATTACGTCTTAGATATTTCGCGCCGGTAATAAAATTAACACCCGTCTCGTCCGCTGTAATGACATAAACTTTGCAAAAGGTATATATTTGTACTTTTGTTTTTAGATTATGGTTTCAACAAGGTTTGGGGATGTGTCTTGTCTTCCGTAAGCAGATGGGATCTAAATACTGCTCTAACTCACGCTTACGCTCAAAAAGTGTATGAATAGCTTCTTACGAGGCGAACACATTTAGCTGAATGCCTGGTTGTTAATCTTGATGCAGTACCCAAAATGTATTTGACTTTCCCAACCAGTTTTGATGCTGTTAAAATGAGAGCTAATCATAATAGCCCAGTGTTATTGCAAAGTTCAGTGAGTAAACTAACGTTGGTGGGTCTTCAAAATCAAAATGAAAAATGATGCCATCTTATTTATGAGAAGTGTAACCATACCTACTAGTTAGCAAACGTATATAATACTGCGCCATCAGTTTCAGGCTCTACCATACGCCAACCAGACACCTCTCTGCATTTCTTACATGATTGAAACACATAGTAAATCAGTTTCACTACTTTATCTGTAACAAACTCAGTATGACGTAATTGATCCGAGTGCCTAACTCAGTATACAGTTCAATTATTTTGATAAGATAACTTAATTCTCCTACATACGCCTATACTAAGGCTATTATAGCACGTAGCTTTCCTTATTACAATCTTACGTAAGACTTTACAACATAAAACATCTGCGAATATTAAACAATTTACGATTGTGATAAAGATATGGCTAACATTGTACAATTTGCATTGACTTTACAGCCGTACCTGGTTTTATTTGCATTTAGTGTAAATTATAGTGGGCAGACATGATGATTTTGAGCTGTGGCTGGCTGTCCGTCCGTTCATTCTGAGTAATGAACAATTTGATGGTCCAAAATAACTGTGTCTTAACCACTGGTCGGATTTCTATGTAACTTCACATGAATGATTTGTACAAAGCTTAGTTGCGCATACTGAATATTGCCTGAGTTATTGCCTTTGTGGGAGGCAAACATTTTTTGGTGTCAAAAACCTTAGAACAAGCTGTTATATGAATTAGTCCAGGTGTTCAATATCACTGTCAAACCTCCTACGTACACGTATAAAATTGTCTTTGTTTCGATAATTATAAGGTAATGTATCTAAGACATGCACGATTTTAGGATGGCCGGCTGCCTTTATAGTACGCCATTTAGTTATGCCTCCAGTTATATTGACACAAAAGACATTAGTATATTGAGCCCTACAGTCACTGGGGTGCATTTTGTTTTTCATAATTTACAGCATTAATTATCTTTATAAGGTTGTAGGTGAACAGAAACACGTATGTGCATTGAAAGCATTTAAAAACATGCTTAAATTTACCTTCATAGGATATAATTCAAAGTTTAAACTTTGCTTACAATTTTCGATGGCGTAAAACGCTGTATGGACGGTCATGGTGGGTTTTAACAAAATCGACCATTAACGGTCATTTTCATTGTTTAGAGTATAAAAATAAACCAATGAAAATCGCTTTCACAAAAAAGGTCATTCGGAACATAAAATATGCAGCCGATTCGTTTTTCGGCATAAACGTATACTTTTAGTTAACATGTGTCATCCAGGTAAATCTGTTCCAACTGTTGCGTTCTTTAATTGCAAATAAATAGAACACACAAGTATTTGACATTAGTAGCTTTATTTCGAACGTGTTTTATGCTGCTTTATACAGCAGAGTGTTTAATTATCACCTGTTGACACGGTGCACGGTATGTCATTGCTTAACTCGGACATATGTTATGAATGTAACCAGTCGTTTACACTTTTTTGATGAAGGAAATAATGATTTACAGGAAATATTTAATCAACACTTGCTGCAGAAATTTGGAATGACTCCTTAGGCTAACATTTGGATGGAATTAAATATTTTGGCTTCCCGAATTCTCGACACGGATCTGCGAAATTGAACCAGATTTATTCCTAAAATATAGCGCAACATGGCCGTTGATTTTTAACAAAAAATACAAAGTTGCCAACCAAAATACGCACGTAATTTCTGCAATTGATTATACCTATGATGCCAACGAATTAATTCAGTTTATCATGACAAGTTCTCTTATTTAGCTGGCAAATTCAGTGACAGCATGAATTTGCTTACTTCCGTATTCATCTGAGCTTTGACGTCTTTTTTACCATTTTTAAATAATCCGTGGTCTGAGACATATTTCAATATACAACGTATCTAAAATAGATTTTCTCTATACAACACGGCAAGCTCCTTACTCAGCACAATGGAAAGGGAAACTACTGCGTAGACTTTGCAAACCCGCTCAAAACAGATTACGGGACACGGGATTTTAGTGGTTACAGAATGAGGCGAAAACGAAAAACAAGACTATTTTGGTTGTTATTAGTTGTTTATACTTAAAATAGAATTAATAGATAATTGTGCCGTTCTCCAGGAAAACCGGGCTTAGTGACATTACATAAGTAATTATGTAGTATGATTTAGAAAAAGTTCTGAAATGAGAAAAAAGTCATGTTCTTTGAGTTACTTTTAAGTAATTGGAAAATATAGTACTATCACTTAGATTTAATTTTTCTCATGAATTATGTCAAAATAAGTTCTGACGTTGCTATGGTGACCAATTTCTGAAAGTACCCATAATGAGAAAAACAAGGTGTTAGTGGATCAAAACAGTAAACAGTAGCTACTTTTCTCGAAAAGCAAACACTGACAATTTAGATATATGTTATTAAAACAAGAATGCAATTCTAAGATGTGATACATGTACAGGTAAATTTTGAACATTTTCGAAGTTCATTGTCGTTTGTAAAACAATATGTTTTTCATAACAATTTAAAGGATCATCTTGCTTCGAAAACTGTATCATCATGTATTAACAGTGCAGAGCATACAACCTGATTTCTTGTTTGCGTAAGTCAGTCAGACAAAGAACGATGGCATACTCATAAAATAACAATGCCTTTGAATTGAAAGGATAATAACAATGAACTTATACATGTACGTCAAGGGCATTAAAATGACTAGAATTTGTGGTCATGTGAGTTTTCGCAGATGTCTGGCACTGTAGAACGCATATAGTTGAAAGTTGAAATTATACACCATTCATGTTATAATCAGATGAAACAACACGGGTCGTCCAGAGCATTGAATAAATAACTAGGTAATATTTAAAAAATAATGAATAAGAACCTGTGCTTTATCGTAGAATAAAGCACAGTCACGAGTTATGATGCGTCGTAATTAAATTACTCATGCTGCACGCTCGTGATTTAATGTACGCATCCAAGCGAGTGACCGTGCTTTTGGTATGTTGACTTACCAACGAAATATAGTTAATACTATACACACCTTGTCCACCAGAAAATTGTCCTGTCCTCTTTGTCTATGTTGACTCTCTTGTTTTCTTCTCACATTTATAATGCACACATCACTATTTAAACCGACTGTCTATCTACCCTTGTTAACAATGTAATAACTGAAGTCTAAATAGTCATTTTTGACTGTCATATGATTCAATTCAATTCAATTCAATTCAATTCAATTCTTTATTTCCCTCTATTCAGAGGATATTGAACGCAGTATGTACAGGTTAACAAAGAATAAGAAGTTATACAAATATAAACATGAGCTTGATAGTAATTACATTCTCAGAAGACATGCCGCAGGTGATTAGCGACATGCTATTGATCAGTTATATATGTCACGGTTCTGTATTCGCTAAGCAGAATATATATTCAGACATTGAATTATATACATATATGAATATTTGAGAAACATGGACTCAGTTTCAACGTCGAACACAGGTTCTAATGGTGCCCCTAACAGTTTTAAAGACAGTGAGATGCTGTCAAATGACAATAGTTCGTGTAAATCGTCTTGACTGAAAAATTGTACTAGTGAATATTTGAATTCAGTTCGGGGTGTCTGGGTACATAGGCATTCGCTTAGCACGTGTATAAGTTCTTCCTGGTAGACTAATTCACATTTGTCACATATTTGGTTTTCGAGTAAAACACTTCTAGTCCATAATCTAGTGATGACGCACATAATATAGTTGAATGAGTTTAGATTGCAAACGTTATACACAATGGATGGCACAATTCGTGGATGTAGTATCCGAAAGAATGTAAAGTCCGTATCCTGTGACATTCGGTTGTCCCACAAAAGTGTTTCGTTGAATTGTATTGCACATGCAACGGCATTTATCCACTCTCGCTTAGAAGGTATGTGTTGCGGAGTGGACGTGAAGTTGTTGATTATGAATTGCAAGCCGTATTTGTTCAAAATGTTACATACGTCAGGAATGTATCCTAAAGTTACTTTTGATCTATCACTAAGAAATAAAACAAGTTTTCGAATAAAAATATCTCTTGTCACGGAGCCCGATGGTAGTGTCATAAGTATGTGTAGAAACATAAGTTTGCGAGATTCTATTTTCGACTGTAATCGGTTCAGATCTAGCATGGATTCTGCCATATCAGAACGGGTAGCTAATGGTAACCCTTGAATGCGTTTAACAGCAGAATGTTGGAAACGAGATATGGCAGAAGAATATGAGGTAAGTAGGTTGTTCCATAATTCGGATCCATACAAGGCTATCGGCACAATAATTTTTGTTTACAGACCTGCAGAGATACGTGGGTTGACCCCACAGACATGAACACCTTGCGCAGACAATGCGAAGAATGCATTTTTTGCTTTGTTTAAACGCTCGTTAATCCTATCTTTGTTTTTTAAATTGAACGAGTACAAAATGCCAAGATGAACGAAAGTATCAGCTTGTTCAATGAACTGGTTGCCGTACAAAATGCCCACTTTGGGTTGGGAACGTTTTCTTGTGAAGACTGTTACACTACTTTTACGCACGTTGATAGAGATGTTCCAATGGTTACAGTAGTGATACACGATAGCGACCTGTTTTTGGAGGTACATAGGTACACAGGTACATATTCATTATTTCGATTCTAACATAGCCAATGCCATGACAAGTAAGATAAAACGTTTATGTTATATAATATGCAATGCAAAATTGAATTGTAACATTTAACTTCATTTAAACCCAGATTCTAAGACTGTTTCAACAAGTACAATATCTCAATATTATGCATAATTGTCACCTATAAAAGTTCATTATGTTCTCCCACGAAAGACAAAGTGGGTGTCAGTTATTATTCATTTGGGAAAGTGCATTTTACAAGAAAAAGAGCAAAATAGATGGAATGCGTCATAAACATGATAATTGAATTAAGGGTTGATCTAGTATCTCGTTTAAAGATGCAAAATCCTTGATTCTAGGCATTACATTTACTTTTGTGTAAACCATTTTTATGCGCCCCCATCTTTGATTAGGGGGTATATTACTTTGCTCATGTCGATCGGTCTACAGGTATGTCGGTCGGTCGGTACACCAAATGGCTTCCGTTTAATAACTCAAGAAGGCTTCGCCCTAGGATCTTCATACTTTACATGTAGGTTGGCCAGCAGCAGTAAATGACCCCTATTTATTTTTGGGTCAGTAGGTCAACGTCACTGTGACATTTACCATTTCTGACTATTGGGCTGCCTGCATGGGGACAGACGTGTTTTACAAACATCTCTTGTTTATAGATCTTGCTCTTATTTTAAGATTAATCTAGAAAGTTCGCTCCAGTCAAAACACGTGGCATTATAATTCGTAAAATACGGTTATATGTCATGAAATGTGCACTGTTAGTTCAGAGTAGAAGTTATGCCTGTATAATTCAATGAAATACAAGCGCGGCCCTGGCGGCCATAGCGAACCAAGATGACACGTTTCGTATTCAATGTTCCCGATCTATATAAATGTCTAAACATGGTGCTCGATTTAATTTAAAGTTCTAGTAGATCTACCGTCTTTTCTCCTTTTTGTTTACTACTTAAGAATAATGAATACGTAGCTGTGCTTTGTTGCGTAATAAAATATAGGCACGAGTTTGGATGCGTAGTAATTAAGTCACGACTAGGCAGCACGAGTGATCAATCGAGTGTCTATATTTTATGACATATCAAAGCACAGTCTCCTATTTATTATTTCGATTCTAACATCGACAATTCTCTGTCATTTATAGCACAACAAGACAGGTAAACGTCAAACTACTTTCTTTTCGAGAAACGTTAGGTCATTTGTCAAAGTATATGACGTCAAACGTGACGTCACCAAGCAGCTATGTTTTAACGTTTAATCTAAAACAGTAAGTTTAATATAGACAAAGAATGCGAATCTCACGTGCTATGTTAGAACATCAAATATTAATTTGTACGGCTGTAGGGATTTATCAATTACTGTTATTCAATAACTGTTAGGGCTTTTTGACAACTAAAATGAGGTATTTCGGCTTTTTACAACTGAAATGTTAGGGTTTTCAGCTTAAATTACTATAGCTAAAACTAGGTAATTCAACTTTGTTATAGCTAAACCTGTGACTATGCATTTGAGCATTTTACAGCAAAAATAATTAGAGGTCTAGGTTATTCAACTTCTTTATAAATTTTATAGCCAGAACTATGTCTTTCAGCTTTTCGACTTCCGGCGGTTAAGTTTCATTTTCTCGTTCAGTTGTGTGTTGGTCATTGTATCATTTGAGTGTGGTATGCATTGTATCTGTTTTCTATGCTCGACTGTTTCATTTGAGTGCTACCATCCCCGTTCGATTTTGTGTTATGTTTTGGAAGAAATTTGGGTGAAGGTCACCAAAGGAACATTATTGTGTACTTTCATTGATTTGGGAGAAGAAGATAAAGCTTAAGCGAAAAAAAAAAACCCACACATGTTAAAGGAATCAGCATGGGTTTATGGAATTTGGGAACAGTCACACAAGAAACAATCCTGTGAAATAAATTTGAACATTGAAGAGCAGTTTCTATTTTCCGAATAAACAGAATGGCACATCTTAAACACGTACGTTTCCCAGTAACGAGTTAATTTGGAAGTCCGAGAGACGGGAGTGTTGACATCATTTCTAAAAACAGTATTCAAGAGAATGCGCAGAGAAGTCCTCCGTGTGAACAGATTATCCAGCTCAGAGTGTAAACAAAAAGCGCACGTGTAAAAACATTTTAACTGTTGAATAATAAAAACAGGATAATCTTCGGATAAAGCAATAAAGAGTATTGCAAAAGCTTCAAATTACATCAATACACAAGCAAATCAAAAGAATGTCACATAAATGTACTAAAACGTATCTTAAGTTTGTTGTTCGGAACTGATCCTTTGTAATTTAAGAAATACGTCATCTTAGAACACTAGTAACCCCAGCCTTACACTGGGTTGGTCGAGTTTGGGTCATTCGGTTCAAATGACGCAACTAGAGTCACAACGAGGGTTGTCCGATGATACCAGAGTCTACCTAGACCGAACTCCAGTAGATCTAACGGTGTTGTTAATGTCGTGGTTTATTCATACTACTGCAACACAATGACGTGGTGTAGATGCTGACATCTGACAACATGCTACACACTAAAGATAACCTGTCATCTTAAAAAATCAAAATAACACCCGAAACGTACCAGTTATTTTTCTGTTAATAATATTTTAAAAACCAGAAGGAACTTGCTTTACAACTTTTTGTATGCTCATGTTTTCGGTATAGGTATTATCATAACGTAGATACTACATAACATTTACTTTGATTCAAACTTCGATGTAAGACAACTTTTAATGAGTGCGTGCATTCACTTCTAGTAACGTAATGTTGAATTAAACTGTCGAATTTAATTTTATTATCACAACAAGGATTGTTGATATATTACCAAGGGATTGATAAAATCTTCTTTTTATATCATGAAGTTCACTATTCAGCAGCCTACAGCATGAGTCATCTTACGTTGTATTACTCGTCCGGCTAGCTTTTGTGGTAGAGCTCTGAATTGTCGCTTAAGACTTTCCGGGTGCAATACCCGGTGTGGTATCGCTATGTATATTTCATTGGCCTTGGTATATATAATCTTTTCCACCAGTAGAATTGGCAGTTTCTTGTAGAAGAGGTAGTTACTAGTAATACCGGTTGCAGAATTATTCCAAGAAAACTTACTTAGTCAGTTAACCGCCGTACATGTGCATGTATAAGAAGATAATATAAACTCTGACAGGGTAGGCAGCACTCAACTTACACAGCATAGCACAGAAACATCAAAGTACTGAAGTACTTTTACTTGGGAGATAACGCAAATCTTGGTAATCTATTAAAAGTTACCTTAAATGCTATTGGATTTATAAGTGTGAATATTGTGAAAACTTTTCAGAAATATCGATGACAGCTGACTCATTCAAATTTCATCTAGCGAACCCATTTAGGCAATAAATAATGTTTGACGGTAGTAAACAAAAAATAATATAAGTAATTGGATAGGGGATGAATTGTCGCAAAAAATGAACAAAATAACAACTAAAACTACACTAAGTCAAAATTACATAACTCTAGCTACAAACGAATCGGATAGCGTAAACAATTTATAAAGGGGACGAAACACTATGGTCTCGAAGCTTGGAAAAGGGTTGTTCTAACGATAGACGCAAAATATTTAGCCGAAGAGCTGAGGTAAATTTAATGATAATAAATTGATCAATGCAAAATATTGTACATAGTGAAAAATAAATACATAATAACAGGAGTTTGTTGCTAAACTGTAATATGAACTGTAATATGAACGTTATGAAACCAAACAATGTAAATGTCGTCTGCTTAACCAGGTACAGTAACCGCGACATTTTTATCAAACACTCAAAAACCATTAGTCATTTTACAGCGCGTAGGAATTTATTCGCACAAAAACATTAACTCACAGAAGAAACATTCCAAAAATTCTCGCAATACAAAGAAATAAAAAATAATTCAATTGCTATGCACAAATGTTCTTAAAAATGATTGAACATTATTATTTTGGTTGAGGTTTACTGGAACTCGTTTTTTGCTCGGATGAATTGGCTGTGGAGAAATTACATGGGTAAAATCGTAGTGATTTCTAAAGTAATATAGTAATAAAATCATCGCCTACCACTATTACACAGCATAATGCCAAACACATAACTAAACGAGAAAATGAACTTCACCTCCGATTACCTAAGTCCCAGCTGTCTATAAGGGCGGAATGACCTAGTTTCAACTACCGTCAATCAAATCTATATACCCGCCCTACGATGGGGCATAAAAAGCGGAATGATCTAGCTACAGCTTTTTCAAATCGATATGCCCACTCTAATGGCAGTGGAGGCATAAATAGTGTTAAGCTACAACCCGATATAAACACAATAATCTATCGAAGCGATGTGTGCATGGGCTTCAAGTACTTGTACGTTTACATGCAGTACACTTTTATTACAAGATTCACTAATTGGAAAACATGTAACATACAACAACATATTAACACATCTAATAAACACTACATATACTCAATCAGGGTGATCACGCATTCGTTAGTTAAGATACGTAATAGAGAGGTTGCGATGCGAACCTGAACGACAACTTGTACAACTACTCGTGTATACAACGCATACCTGTGTAACATAATACACAAATTAATTTCATTTGGCACACGTTCTGTACCTGTAGACACAACACACACGCACATGAATGACGAAATACTCAAATGTTTCGCAAACTATGCATTAAGGTAAAAATAAAGTACGTGTAATAGGTACTCTTGATTGCATTCAAACTATTAAAACAAATCTCAATTAAGTTTATAAATAACAATAGCAATTGAATAATGCTTACATTGATACAATATTGTTCAAAGTTATGTCTTCTGACCGTTTACTTGTTAGGTAGCATTTGGATACCTCTGAGATCTACGTCAAACACCCAACCGTCGATTGTCGACTATTACAGGGGTGGCGCTGTCAGAGAAAACAGTTATGTATGTTACAATTGTTAAAACGGTTAAAGATAAAAGACAATATGTTACAGTTAAAAAAGCAAGTCCATTTACAGTTTGACAGCCACCAGCCGGTCTCTGAGGACATCAAGGCTTGGACTGGATTTCATCAAGGTGGGGAGGGAGTTCCAAAGTCGGATAGTCCTAGGGAAGTAAGAGTTAGCAAAGTATTGGGTGTGAGATTGAGGGATTAAGTAGTTAAGATTTCTTGTTGGAACGAGATGTGATGAGTCGACTGCAAGGGCCCTTATTTTATAAAACATTAATACAGAACTTAAATTGATCGTCTTTGTTGGAGGTTGTTCTATTCAAGAGTATTTATAATCTGTGTAACACTGCTGTTGTAGTGTAGTGGTAGAGACTATGTGTAACTGTCATTAAGGTTTAATTCTCCAATTATCTTTGTGTCGCTGGATGTTTCAATGTGATTCTCCGATTGTAATACTACATTAATAGTCGATGTCATGTACGTCATTGTTCATGTATTTTCACATCCATCTATTTCCTATATTAAAGTAATCACACGCTTATTACAAGACTTTTTTCGCTTGATGTCCGTGCTTATTTATAAGTTGTCTGGCTTTGTAACAGTCTATTTGGTAATCTCATAGGAAACTGTCACACCATAATGGTCATGTTTACTCAATACTAAGGCTCGGTTGATGAAATGATTAGAGCTGATTAATTGGGACAATTTCTGTGATACGATTATACTAGATTTACTAGTAAGTAGTAACTAATTATTCCAAGGTGTACAGGTTTGTAACCGAGTTCACTTTCCGTTACACAATACTTGGCTTGCGTGCAAAATATTATTAGATACGACATTATTTTATCTGTTGCAAAGTAGCATGTCTTTGCATATAACCACTTTGCCGAAATATAACCAAGAATGTTTTTTAGAATTAAAATGATAAGGCCCTTTTGAGTAAAATTGTCGATGTTTCGTTCTTTTCTTAGCTGGTCTATATGCCTTATGGAATATAATATGTATCCGGAGCCATGCTTTTGTGCAGTCAACATGGTATGTACGATGTTGATCGATACCGAGATGAGCTGCTGACATGAAGTAAGTTTGGTACATTTGCAATTGATCATATATTGACACAATCATTACGATGATGCAAAATTCATCTAGATTCGTTACTCTATTCTGAAGGCTAATGTTATGTTAAGTCAGTTCATAATACCTTCGTGCCAAATACCATAACACAAATCATAGTTGATTATATGAGATGCCATATATTAAAATGATGACCATACTATGTAGTTTTATCCTGGTATGAACACTATCTTGCGGAAGTTGACATAGGGGCGGCACATACATCATATAGTCATGAGAAAACTGTCGCTTGCATACAGGGGAGTTTTTATTTTTGGAACAAGACTATGAAATGCTATTAAGGAACCATTATCAGCTGTCTGCAATGTTGTTAACCTACGTAATTAATGATCTTCTCACGCTCATCTTTCACGAACGCTGTTGTTTTCTCTGATTATGTTTGTCTATATATCTGTATTGTCATCTGTGTTTATTTTAGTTTATTCCGTAAAATATAGACGGAGTAATAGTATATTTATGATACACGTACTGTATCAAGCGTTAGCCGTTATGATCTGTCCATTACATATTACATACTTAATCAACTTGTTAGAATGACTTTGAATACGTTCCATAGGGAATATAACACAAATACCTCTATCAGTCAATACGTTCATTAAATCATAAATTCTAGAACTTTCTTTGTATAACTGTAACTATAGAGAGGACACAAACATAGTGTACACATAACCTGGAATAGGCTTCAACCTAGATACCTACCTATCGTTGATATGGCCCCTCATACATCATCTGCTGAACAAAATTGATAAATAATTGAACATTTTATTATTAGCTTGTCACATGCTATGTTTGTAATATGAATCATGTTAATGTTAATTAAATCATATTATCTTAATATCTCGCACCTGGGTGAATCGTAGGTATAGGTACCTGAAACAAGTGTGAAGAGTTCGGACACTATGAAATATTATAATATATTACTTCACACCAATCAATTGTATGACTGAATTGTATGGCTTCTTGTTAAATTCAACAAGTTGCGTATTGCCTCCGTAACTCAATTGTTACCGAGCTTGTCGTCAATCTGGCGACCCGAGTTCAAATACGGATGGAGGCAATCAAATTCCGGCCATATTTCAGCAGAAAGTTGACTGGCAAATAAAGGCTATACTCGGCATGAAACGAAAATAAATGATCGGAAATATATTCTCATAAGACTTGTTTACTTTAAATACAAATCCAATTCCAATTAAAAACATCGTTTAATTACTTGTAAGACTTATAAATTATTGGCAAAAAATACTGTTGAAACTAAAAGAAACGATTCTTAGTCTATTGCCATACTAAATCATTACAAAAGTACAATACGTTTTTGTATCACATCAGTTTCATGGCATAACGTTTTTCACTAAGTTCTTTATTTAGTTTGTTTCTGTGCAATAAGTGATTGAATGTTTTATATCAAGATCTGACATGTTTGGTTGTTCTCTGACAGCAAGTATCATTCACCGTGTCTGAGTGTCGCTTAACTTCCGGAATAATAACAAAAGACAACATAGGAGCAGTCGTGGAATGAATTCCAGTAATTGAAGACAAATACCAGATTAGCAATTGGACACAATTACTTATTACCATACATGATCGAGTACATACGCTAAAAATCAAGGCTATCTCTTATGTTTTGATAGCATAAGACTAAGTTTACAGTTTGATATACTAGTCGTAGAATGACCGCTTTTAGTGCGAGAGTTTGGGTATCATTCTGCAGTCTAAGACGACATAAGACGGTAAACCTCATGCTCATATCGGTATCAAGAGGGGGCAATGACATTTGTCTTCCCATACCATCGTAGTAACGTATGACCTCAGGATGGTAGCAGGGTGGTAATTAAGTGAAGTACCACTTTTTAACCTGGTTAATGAATTAATCGTTTATTGAAGTATACAATAATTGATACATGTACAAACAGAGCGTGCACATGTCAAGTTTTAAAAATGTCGAAAATGACGCTGGATGAAGACACATGATATGCGAGCGCTGGCTTTGGTAGAATTGGTAACCAGGTAGGACGAATGAGCTATAATAAATGATAATTTACACATGCAATGAAAAATACAACTTTCAGAAAAAATTAAACGCTATGTTTGGCAATGTCATGACATGCCACACAAACAGTATCCTATGGAGTTGCGGTAAGAGAGGCGTGTCTTCATTATTCATATATTGTGCAACAGTAAGAAATCAACATGTTCATTACGAAAAACTATATATGTCGCTTTTTATTCAATATTTTTAGTCACATACGATGGCATGTTGGTCTAACCAGGTTCCTTAGAGAAAAGGATTTTACTTGTTTTCCATAATTATGGATTTAGCATCTTCTCCAAACGTGTTGGTCATGATTGTACTAATGCCACGATAGACCACAACCTCTCTTTCAAATCAGTATAGCGCTCGAACCATTTGATTGGACTGGCTACATAGTGTAGTTGAAGTATTTTACTGAAGATGGAATAACCCGTCAAAACTAGCATTGACCTAGAAGTTATCTTTAGCAGTCTAGAGTGCTAATGGGCGCATTTTGATGATTGATTGTGATTGTAAACTGAAATGTCATCGGTAAAAGCTATGATATGGCTACTTTCAAATATGGACAAATGTAATTCAAATTTGTATTCAACAGCTTATGACATGTATGCGCGGCAAATATCATGCGATTCAGTACATTTTTGATTATCCGATTAATGGCAGTTTAAGAAATGTTATGTTCAATTATTGAACATTTACGCACTCTGATATAACTCTTAATAACTATTTATGTCCTCATACAAGACAAAGGAGTGGGAAACATCGTCGCCCACTTGTTTTAAATACGGTTACAAGAACACATGAACTACTGTAGCTTCGAAAACGTATCGATAAAGAACATATTTCAAGTCTCAGGAGGGAAATAAATGCTTGTAAAACTGATAGTATGTAGCGGGTGCTTGGTAATGGTAGTGACGGCGTTCGCTGCTGTAGGACATGACAATATCACTAGGCGTGTCCTATGTGTAAATGAATCTCAGAAAGGATTGACTTATTACATGAAAAGTTACACTCAAAGGAAAACTTCTCCAGTCACGCATCCCGAGGCAACTGTTTGGTGTTGTATTATGCGTGGCGGCTGTAAAACAGTCTCCTATATGATCTTCAGTGTATATAGCCTTTGCATTTACTTCCCTTTATGGCAAAACGCTCATTTAAGGAAACATATAGGGCATCAACCCTTGTGCGGGGTAGTATATTGGCGTAATTGAAATATACTTTATTGTGGATACGGGTGATGCGTTCTATGTTTGTTTCTCATGTTGGTGGCTAGGCGTTACCGCGTGAATTACGTGTGGCAGCTTTAAAAGTATCCTTGTACTTTATTTATTTTCAGTGGTGTAGTATTACTTTGCATTTAACTCCCTTTACGGTAATATGTTCATTTAATAAAACATACAGAAGGTCTTTCATTGTTAGGGGCAGTACGTAGACGTAATTGAAAGACACATATTATACTTTATTGGGGATACGGATGGTGCATTTTGTGTCTGTTCTTGAGTGGGTGGCTAGGCGTTTCTGTATTACTTCGAGTTATATGTGCATATCAATACGTACATAAGGATATGTAGGACCAAACCTTTATTAATGAACAAGTAAGACGATTATGCGGGACCATGTAAAGTTACAAAGATGAAGTAGGAAAACTACAATACAGTATACACATTGAACGTGTGGAAATGTCACAGAAAGTAATCTTAATTAATTGACTCTTTAGATTTTATATTAGTAAAAGTACTGATAGCATGCGTAAGTTGGTGCATTAAACACAGTTACATATACATGTAGTAACAGATACAATAAACACTACAATATACTCAATCTGGGTGATCTTGACCGTGCGGATGATCACGTTAGTTAGTCTTACATACTAGTACCAAGTAATAGCGAACGTGTACGACTACATGTACGTATAACTACCCGGGCGTACACATACCTGTGTGACATAATACACACATTAATTTCATCTGTCACACGTTCTTTAACCGTAGAAACTACACACACATGGATGACGAAATGGGCAAAAATTAGTTGTACACGTGTACTTGTAGCTTTTCACAACGTCTGTATTATCGTAAAAGTGAAATATGTGTAGTGTGATACTTATGTTTTATTTAAACCATTAGAAAAATGTCAATTAAGCTTATAAATGACAAAAACTATTGAATAATATGTTAATATAAAAAAATATTGATACATATGGTTCAAAGTTATGTCTATTGACCGTTTATTTGTAAGGTAGCATTTGAATTACTATCTGTGTAATCTGAGATTACGAGTAACTGTAATTAAAGTTTAATTCCCCAGTTGGGTTTGTGTCGCTGGCTGTTCAAATGCGATTCTCCGATTACAATCCTACATGGATGGCAATGTCCTATGCTTCATTGTTCATGTTTGTTTATTTTCTCATCTTCCTGAATTAAAGTAATCACACTCTTATTACAAGACATTCCTGGTAAACGTTCGTGCTCATTTTTACGTAGTCTAGCTTTGTAACATTCTATTCCGCTATCTCTTAGCAATCTGTATTATCACAATTCTCGATACTACGGCTCGGCAGATAAAGGCGGGTTCCCAACGTTGTGACAATGTCTGTAATACGATTATATTAGATTTACTAGTAACAAATTATTCAAAGGTCTACAGGATATTTACAAATACATAATACTTGACTTGCGTGCTAACTTTTTTCAGACACGACATTACTATTGTCTGTTGCAATACAACATGTCCTTGCATATCGTTCATTTCTCCACGTTTCCAAATAATAACCTAGACATTTGTATCTATATTTAGACAGACACAGGTCACATTGCCCTATCACAATATAGATACTGATCTGTCACTTAAAGTATCACTTTTACACGATCTGTCTCATTGTGTTATTTGGCGTAAATACAGTCACCGGTTCTGATACGCTGCCAAACGTCTAAGCTATATCATAAACAACAATATCACTTTAAACCAGCCGATGTTAATCGATACCGATATGGGCTACTGGCATGAAATAAATTTGGTACATTTGCTGTTACTTAATCGTTATCATGATGCAACATTCAATATTTTGGTTGTCTTAGCGCATTAATTACATCTTTTAGTGAACATCTATGTATGTATTTTACGTCTCGTATTTGCATGAATGCCATTTCCTCATATCTACATGTTTACATTATGTACGTATATTTTCAAGTATTGAGAGTAATAAAGATATGTTATGCTACGTTATGTTCTAGATCCGTCACTCCATTCTAAAGGCCAACATTATAGGCACATGGTTTAAAAATCTGAGTCAAGATTATCTGAACGTACCCTTTACAGAGAGAAGGTTTGCTGCCGCCATGTTTAGCCGCAACGGATATGACGTTAGATGAATTGGTATCCGTGTTTGCTGTGAAAGCTGTAGAAAAACTGGGTACCAGCTTTCGAAACGTATATATATATATCCATTGCGGCTTAACATGGCCGCTGCCCAATCTTCTCTCTTTATTGGGTACACTCAGATAATTTTGACTCAGGTAAATTGAAACCAAGTGCCTAATTATCATCATAATAATCCCAATGTGGAACCTTCGGGCCGACTACAATCACAAAAACATAGATGCTTATATGAGATGTCATATGTGGCAATATTAAAAGGGTGACCATAATTATGTAGTTTTATCCTGGTATGAACACTGTGTTGCGCAAAGCTGACATTATCAATTGAGTCATTGGGACGGCACATATATACATCACTGGGTTATGAAAGAATTGTCGCTTGTATATAGGGCAGGTCATTTTTTCTTGGAACCTGACTATGAAATGCTTTTAAGGAACCATTATCAGATGTCTGCAATGTTGTTAACCTACGTAATTAATGATCTTCTCACGCACATCTTTCACGAACGCTGTTGTTTTCTCTTCCATATGTCTGATTATGTTTGTCTATGTATCTGTATTTTCATCTGTTTTTATTTTAGTAACTTCCGTAAAATGTAGTCGGATTAATAGTATATTTATGTTACACGTACTGAATCAAGTGTTAGCTGTTATGTCCATTACATTATTACAAACTTTATCAACTTGTTTAGAATGACTTGGTATACATTCCACAGAAAACATAACACACACACTTCTTACAGTCAATACGTTTATTTATTATATACCTAGCAATGTATTGTCACGAATACAGGCCAACTCGCGCAGTGGAATACAACGCGACAGATTGCATTTTCCGTATCATACATGTCTGGTTTTCCGAATCCGTATCATGCATATCTGACGTGTTATATGCCGAACATATGCCAACGTCAATGACGTCACGTAAACCATTGCCTTTTTATGAATGGTCGTCGCGTTATATGCCGAAAATATACCGACTTTCATGACGTCAATGTATACACATCAAACGCATTTTCGCGCGTAAAAGCGCTTTTTTCACTTTTGTAGGTATATAATAAAAGGAATATTACTGCAGTGGTGTTGATCCGTTGCGCAGTATTACCTCTCGTTGCTTGCGCCATACCGCATCTCATTCGACCTAGCGGTCTCGTGAGAAACGGCATTACACAAGCAACTCGAGGTAATACGGCACAACGGATCAACACACTGCAGTGATATTCCGTATGTAATCATAAATATTAGAATTTCATTTGAATAACTGTAGCTATTTGAGAGGGCACAAACATAGTGTACATATAGCCTGAATTAGGCTTCCATCTAGATACCTACCTATCCTTGATATGGTCCCTCTATCATCATCTGCTGAACAAATTGATAAATAATCGAACATTTTATCTTTAGCTTGTCACATGCTTTTTTGTTATATGAATCATGTTAATGTTTATTAAATCATATTATCTAAATATCTCGCACCTGCATGTATTGTTGGTATAGGCACATGAAACAAGTGTGAAGAGTTCGCACACTATGTATGATATAATATATTACATGGCACCAATCAATTGTATGACTGAACGCCTTCTTGTGAAAGCCTTCAAATTGCATAGTGTCTCCGTAGCTAAATAGTTAGCGCGCTTGCCGTCAATCTGGCGACCCGAGTTCAAATACGGATGGAGGCAATCATATTCCTGCCATATTTCAGCAGAAAGTTGACTGGCAAATAAAGGCTATACTCGGCATGAAACGTAAAATTAATGATCGGAAATATATTCTCATAAGACTTTAAATACAAATCCAATTCCAATTAAAACATCGTTTAATTACTTGTACGACTTTTAAATTATTGGAAATAAATACTGTTGAAACTAAAAGAAACGATTCTTAGTCTATTGCCATACTAAATCATTTCAAACTTCAACTTCAACTTCAAATTTATTGGCAAATCGGCATTTACACAATGCCTTTGGCCATTAACAAAACATATATACAGTACAGATGGCCACATATATAAATAAAACTAAACACATTGCATGCATAATAACAAACATATACATATACAGTCAAATCAAACATACACATTTAAATATGCACTATTCAAGAAGCAGGTAAAATATTAAGCTTTTCTTGCCTTAAAAATAAAGAATCATGTATAAATTTCGCAATATTTCTTATTGTGCTATTTTTCTTACTGGATAATAATCTACCAAATTTTTGTAATGATGGAAATGATACATTTATACAATATTTGTTTCTTAAGTCATGATAAAATGGACAGCATGAGATAAAATGATATTCAGATTCAATAACATTCTGGTTACAACATTTGCAAAGTCTATCAATTCTATTAACATTTGTACTTCTACCTTTTTCGATTTCTAATGAATGTGAGCTAAGTCTTAATCTTGAAAAATCTTTACGAACTTTATCATTTTGAATAATATCCAAGTATTTTTCATATTTGAATTCCTGTTTAAACAATTTGTAGTAATATAATTTTGGTTGGTTTGCAATAGTTGCATTCCAATCTTGAATGTATTGGTCTTTAAGACGTTGTTTAATTAAAGGCATATAATTAGTTTCCGCATTAAATGTTTCCCAAATATAACCAAAACCTAGTTTATCTAATGATGATTTTACTTCATAAGCCCATGTATTATTTGGAACGTTGTCTATGTATTGTAACTGGTCAATAAAAAAAGAGTGTATAGGGCTTTGCGTATATTTCATTACTTTAGTCCAGTATTTGAGTGCTCTTTCCTTACATAATATAGATAGTGGATATCTTCCTAATTCCTCTAGTACAGCTACATTTGATGTTTGAGATTTCACTCCTAGCAAGTGTTTACAAAACTTAAGGTGTAGTCGGTCAATGTCTTTGTAGTTATATAGACCCCAAATTTCACAACCGTATAAAATAATTGGAACTATAAGTGAGTCGAATAAACCTAATTTTGTTTTAACATCTAGATTAATCCTACTGAAAGTAGATAGCAGGGTATAATAAGCCTTTAATGCTTGTTCGTATAATGTTTGTACCGCATGTTTAAGACTCCCAGTATAATGAAATTTGATACCTAGATAAGTAAAACAGTCAACAATATCAATAGCTTCACCATTTACGGTCCATAGAAAATTTCGTCTCGTTTTTCGTTTTTCGAATACGCATATTTTTGTTTTGTTTACATTTATTTTTAACCCCCATTTACTGGAATATTCATGTACATTGTCTAATAAACTTTGGAGGAAAAGAACAATACGTTTCTGTATCACATCAGTTGCATGGCATAACGTTCTTCATTTAGTTTGTTTCTGTAAAATAAGTGATTGAATGCTTTATATCAAGATCTGACATGTTTGGTTGTTCTCTGACAGCAAGTATCATTCACCGTGTCAGAGTATCGCTTAACTTCCGGAATAATATCAAAAGACAAAGTAGGAGCAGTCGTGGAATGAATTCCAGTAATTGAAGACAAATACCAGATTAGCAATTGGACAAAATTACTTATTACCATACATGATCGAGTACATACGCTAAACATTAATGCTAACGCTTACGTTTTGATAGCATACCATTAAGTTTACCGTTCGATATACGAGGGTCTACTAGTCGTAGAATGACCTCTTTTAGTGAGAGAGTTTGGGTATCATTCTGCGCTAAAGACGACATAAGACGGTAAACCTCATGCTCATATCGGTATCAAAAGGGGGCAATGATATTTGTCTTCCCATACCATCGTAGTAACGTATGACCTCAGGATGGTATCATTGTGGTTAATGTACATAGTGAAGTACCACTATTCAACGTGGTTAATAAATTAATTGTTTATTGAAGTATAAAATATTTGATATATTTACAAACAGAGCGTGCACATGTCAAGTTTTAAAAATCTCGAAAATGACGCTGGATGAGGACACATGATATGCGAGCGTTGGCTTTTGTAGAATTGGTAACCAGGTATGAAGAATGAGCTATAATTTACACATGCAATGAAAAATACAACTTTCAGAAAAAATAAACGCAATGTTTGGCAATGTCATGACACGTCACACAAACAGTATCCTATGGAGTTGTGGTAAGAGAGGCGTGTCTTCATTATTCATATATTGTGCAACAGTAAGAAATCAACATGTTCATTACGAAAAACTATACATGTCGCTTTTTATTCAATATTTTTAGTCATATACGATGGCATGTTGGTCTAACCAGATTCCTTACAGAAAAGGATTTTATTTGTTTTTCCATATGGATTTAGCATCTTCTCCACACTCTTTGTACCTAATGACACGATAGAACAAAACCTCTCTTTCACAACAGTCTAGCGCTCGCACCATCTGATTGGACTGGCTACATAGTGTAGTAGAAGTATTTTACTGAAGGTGGAATAACCCGTCAAAACTAGCATTGAACTTATTATTAGAAGTTATATTTAACAGTCTAGAGTGCTAATGGGCGCGTTCAGATAATTGATTGTGATTGTAAACTGAAATGTCATCGGTAAAAGCTATGATATGGCTGCTTTAAAATATGGACAAATGTAATTCAGATTTGTATTCAACAGCTTATCAAATGTATGCGCGACAAACTTCATGCGATTCAGTACATTTTTGATTATCCGAGTAATGACAGTTTATTAAATGTTATGTTTAATTATTGAACATTTACGCACTCTGATATTACTCTTAATAACTATTTATGTCCTCATACACGACAAAGGAGTGGGAAACATCGTCACCAACTTGTTTTAAATACGGTTACAAACACTCATGAACTATTTTAGCTTTTAAAACTTATTGATAAAGAACAATGCATCAAGTCTCAGGAGGGTAACAAATGCTTGTAAAACTGATAATATACAGCGGGTGCTGGGTAATGGTAGTGATGGCGTTCGCTGCTGTAGGACACGACAATATAACTAGGCGTGTCCTATGTGTAAATGAATGGCAGAAATAATAGAGTTATCATATGAAAAGTTACACTCATAGGGAAACTTCTCCAGGCATACATCCATAGGCAACGGATCGGCGTGTTTTATATGTGGCGGCTGTAAACCAGTCTCCTTGTACTTTATCATGTTCAGTGTTTGCATTTACCTCCCTATATGGTAAAATGCTAATTTAGTCAAACTTGCAGTGTGTCGTTCAATGTTAGGAGCAGTATATAGACTGGTTGTGCGTTCGGTCTCTGTTCCTTGCGTTCCTTTATTTATGAATAAGGAAGATCGTGGAAGATTGTGCGGGAACATGCAAAATTACAAAGATGGGGTTCAACAACTACAATACAATACAATATACACATTAAACATGAGATATTCTCACGGAAAGTTATGTGAATTAGTTTTCTCTACAACAAGAAGATGCGTATTAGTTAAAGTACTGATAGCATGTGGAAGTTGATGCATTAAACACAAGTAATTATAGTAATTATAGTAACAAATAAATAAACAATATACTCAATCTGGGTGAAATAGACCATGCGGATGATCGCGTTAGTTAGCCTTTCATATTAGTACTAATGGCGTTGTTTATCGCTTTGTTGATAATCCTGATGAAGACTAAAAAATAAAGTCGAAACGTAGATTAATCCTAGAGTGTGTCTTGTTTTATTTTATTTATGGATACTTATGGAATGCGGAGTGCACAATAAAATTCCTTTATCTATGGGTTTTGAGACTAAAGGCTGTTAAAGGCTGCTAAAGGCTGCTATGTAGTTCAGCTGTTTTACTGTTGTAACTAGGTCATTCAGCGTAGGCATTCCGCCTTTTGTTTGCTGAATCTTTTCTATTCAGCTTTTAAACAGTGGGACAGGGGATGTTTAATTTTCTTGGTCGGTAGTGTGTTGGGCACTACTTCGTTTTAAGTTTTCTGACAGCTAAAACTAGGCATTATAGTCCTTTTGCTGTGGAAACTGGGTCATTCAGCTAGTTATAATTTATTTTACTTTTCGACAGCTTGGACTTAGGCGGATCTGCGCTTGTTTAGTTGGGCATTGTGTATTTATGTGTTTTATGTTTCCTGTGCTCGGTTGGTTCAGTTGGGTACTGTGTTTTGTGTGTTTTTAGTGTTTTCTGTGCTCGGCTGGTTAAGTTGAGTGCTGCCTGCACTGTCTGACTTAATATAATCTTTTTTAACAGTTAACTACATAGTTAAGAGACTTTAAACCGCGGTTACAAGTGCCATCTGCACATTAATTCTTTAAACCGCAGATAAAGACTTAGAACTGCAGTTACAAGTATCGATGATATTTTTTACCCCATAGAGACAACCAAACAGTGCGTCTGAAATTACTAATACGGCGCTCTCATTGGTTATCTCTTAACTATGTAGTTAACAGGTTACAAGTCTTAAACGGTGGTTTAACACGCGCGAAGTGCACATTAAATATACATCTCTGAATTAAGCGACTTTAAACCCCGGTTCAAAGCGCCGTTAGCACGATTATGCCTTAACCCATAGTTTAAGACTTGTAACTGCAGTTTAAACTCTTAATTGAAGTGTGGACTGAAGTATATGTATGTATAAAAAATTCCGCATCATTCCTTTCAAATACCAATTCATATTATCATAGGCACATGCCATTGTATTACGACTTGAAAATTAAATTATCAATAGAAAGTCGAACCGCAGTTTAAAATGAGATTTATAAATAAATTCTTAGTAGTTCCTAGTTTAATCCAGGGTTAGAAAGTCGAACTCTCGTTTAAAAAGAGAATTTAAAAGGAAACACAGGAATTCCGACTTTAAACCGGGGTTAGACCTTCAAACCCCAGTTTAAAATGTGTATTTTATAGAATACACGGACATTTCTACTTCAAACGGGGTAAGAACTTCGAACAATGTGAATTTTATAAAAAAAACACATACATTCCGACTTTAAACCGGGGTTAGAACTTCGAACCCCAGTTTAAAAAGAGAATTTAATAGCAAACACAGAAATTCCGACTTTAAACCGGGGTAAGACCATCAAAACCAAGTTTAAAATGTGCATTTTATAATAAACACAGACTTTTCGACGTTAAACCGGGGTTAGAAGTTCGAGCCACAGAACAAAAAGAGAATTTAATAGCAAACACAGAAATTCCGAACTTAAACCGGGGTTAGAAGATTTAACCCCAGTTAAAAAAAGAGAATGTTAAAGAAAACACAGAAATTCTTACTTTAAACAGGGTTAAAAGATCGAACCCCTGTTTAGAAAGAGAATTTAATAGAAAACACAGAAATTCCGACTTTAAACCGGGGTTAGAATTTCAAACCCCAGTTTAAAATGAGAATTTTATAGAAAACTCAGAAATTCTGACTTTAAACCAGGGTGAGTAGATCGAACCACAGTTTAAAGCCGGAATTTAATGGCAAGCACTGAAATTCCGACTTTTAACCGGGGTTACAAGCGCTGTTTTGCATATGTATTCTTTAAGCCATAGTTCAGGACTTAGAACCGCAGTTCAAGACTTAGAACCGCAGTAACAACATTCTTAAACGGTTGTTAGGAAAAGATGTCCAATCAGCGTTGAGTTTGGTATAAATGTCGTGTTTACATTGGTTCTCTCTTAACCATATAGTTAAGAGACTTGTAACTGCAGTTCTAAGTCTTTATCTGCGGTTTAAGAATTAATGTTCAGATGGCACTTGTAACCGCGGTTTAAAATCTCTTAATATGTAGTTAACTGTTAAACCCATATATAAAGGAATTATTATGCATTCCGCATTTCATACTATGTTTATTGGGAAAATATGAAAGTTACGAGTATGTTACAAGTATGGTTCGCTGTCGATTGTTTTTATGAAAAACATAAAACTTGGCGAGAATGATTTATGAAGACCACACGAAAGCCACCAGAAGGACCATGTTATCATATCAATATAACTGGACATCTTCATAGTATTTAAATTTTTCTGGGACCACAATGGAAATAAGAGTCAACTCTTTTTTATGTAATCCTTGGTGTTGATGTGCATGGCATGGTTGTTGATACTCATGCTATAATTATTTTTAATTATAATCATTTTGTTTTAATAATCATGTGTATGTACAACCTTTACCGAAATAAATCTATACAATCATTCGATCTATCTATGTCTACAAACACTTTCTAACATATATTTAAAAACAGGTATGCATACATCTGACATTGGTTATTCTCGCGAAGTTTATGTTTTTCACAAAAGGTAATCCATGGAGAATACGTTCTTACGAAGTTCGCAAATATTCCATAATATTATAAAAGATAAACGAACAGGCAAGGCAGCTCATAATTTAAACAGCCGAGCACAGAAAACATAAATAACACAGACCGCCATCACACGGATTTTGATTTTTTATTTATCAACGATTTGTGATTTTTGACATTGTCTGTAAATATTACCATGTAAAATGTATTAGTCCAGATTTTTGAGAACTGTTTATGTACATGTATACGTCTGGGAAGCAATAAAATATCTTTATAGGAACGCATGTGTTTCTGTTATTATGTATGTATTGGAGAAATCAATAAATAACCTCGTATCGAGGAGTTCAAATCTTTTCTTCTTCGTTCATTTCAGAGTAACACCAGATTGTTTAAAAAATACAGATAACAGTACAATTACCTTTATTGAGCCAAACCTTTGGGAACTGCACACATTGATATTTGGGTAGAGGTTGTTGCTCTGCAGAGGTTTAATTTAGAGTAAATATCACCGAAGAGAAATGTTGAAGGTGTTGTTGCAGAGGTAGTTGTTCTACAGAGGGTCGCTCTGAAGAGGTTGTACTGTACATCTCTCGGTTGGTAGGTTTGAAATACGTAGAGTTTACAGGTTTTTATCAATCAAAATGTAAAGCATTGTCATTGTGGTATAATCCTTATGTTTGTATGTGAAATGAGATAAAGGCGGGTTTGATTTTCAAAAAAATGTTTTGTCCATCCCTAGTTATTTCAGGGTGGTTGCAAAACGAAACTATATTATTCACTCCTCTTGACACCTCATTACTGATGGTATTCATAGTCCCGATATGTGGATACAAGATAATGTAAAGCCATATAACCAGACACGGTAGTATCAGAGAAGACATGAGCACTGGCACCAGATGTTTTCTTATTTCCATGGTTACTATTTCGCTCAACATGACTGGCGCTACAGTAAGTCAAACACAGTCAAAATCTAAGCTATACAATCTCTTCTCTGTGTCGTTAAGACTATTTTATGTGATACATATTGTAAGTATGTATTAAGTCGAAACTATATTTGTATCATTGCAAATCTATTCCATTCTTTGAAAACATTTGTCTCACAGAACCTGAACCTGGACGTTCCCTGTCCGACCTAATAATATCGTTTTGATAACCGGATGTAGAAATGCATATATTATACACACCTACCAAATACTTAAATGCTTAACCTTACATAATTATACACTTTGAAATCACAACACTTCAGAAATCAAGATAACTGTTTTATTTATTTACATGTATATGTATGAATGAAATGAGTTTAGTGTTCTATTGACTTCCCGTGTATTTTAACTAAATGTTCTACCTAGTATTTAAATTCACTACAGCGGTACATTTGTCAATTGGAGTTTTCGATCGATTGACAACATCAAAAACACAAAATAAGAAATTATGTCACTCAGCAACACGGTGGCCATTGACTTTTAAAAATGCATATTAGCAATAGTTTGGGTTTAGGTCGAATTACTAACAATTTTAGGGTCAAGGGAAGGTAGTTCTGTTTAGATATTGAGAAGAAAGTCGGGCATTTTAAACCAAAATTGAGTTTAATATTTGTTAGTTTTTACTTTATTTCTGTCTCGGACACTTACACTCGACCGGGGGTCAAGCTGACATACCAAGTTCAGAGATCGACAAAGGACAGCTGGAAATATACTTGAGTCACTAACTGATGACTAAGAAGCGCCAGTATAAGACATACTACTGTACGTGGTACCGGTGTCAAAGCATTCGAGGCAAGCATTCTCTGTAAGCCGGATGTGTCAAGACAAACCACTGGGGACGTGCCGTTAATGGTATCAACCCACGAGAATTCAGACTCAAACACAGTAGCGTTGGTGATTAAATTGGTCAAAATGTTATCATTATAATTGTATACATACTCCCATTGGTATAGGACTACTTGCTCACAGAAATACAATCTCGTAATAGGTACCGCCTCCATGATTTCTAATTCCTTGGACTTATATAAAATCTCATGCCCCAGCGTCGGTTTTCCATAAAGTTTAGCATTTAATGAAACGATGGTTCCATTGTTGGATACGAGAAGCCATGGTTCATTTACAGCTTTGTGTATACGTTTAAGAACGGTTGCAGGTTTTAGGGTTTTTTGGAAATACAATGTCTGAACAACTATTATACCACTTAAAATATTGTTTTCGTGTGTGCCCCAGTACACAACCATATTTATGTACCAACCTTTAGAGAAAGGAGATTTTAGGTTTTCAATAGATGCTAACAATGGTATAATGGAGAATGGTTGTTCTGCTGTTAAATCTAGTTTTACCATAATCCTTTTAACTGACCATTTGTTTCCGGGAAAAATGCACGTGTTTGTATCGTCGTATATCTGACCTGCTGGACAGGAGATTCTCCGACATTCTTCCCGAACCTGAAAAACATATTGCAAAGTATTTAATTACCTGCGAATACTGTGGAATGCATATTTAGCGATTTGTCTATGGAGGAGAACCTTACCACGTATTCTCCGACATCCGTCCCAACCCCGGAAAAAATATAACAAACCCTTAACATAGCATGTCACGTTCTTTGTCCCATTGTCTCTGTGCTCAAATCCTTCTGAAAATTATGCACCTTGGGTAGTATTCAATGTTCATCTTACTTGACTTAAGGATAAGGACAACTAATCAGATCACACCATATTAAACTTTGGTCAGTAGCAGGCAATATACTTGGCTATCCTTATTCTTCAATTAAATAATATCAATATTTATTACCATTCCTGGTCTATGTTTCAACATGGACAATAACCACTGTGTGGTAGCACTGTATGCCCAATAATGCGCTGAGATTTCCAGATGGCGGACGAGAAACACGAGCAAAGTTAGGGTTTTTGATTTCGACCTAAGCTTTTTAAATATGACGTCATACATAGTTAATGAATTATGAAATGAAATAGCTTAAATTGGCGCTTTATTATTGACTATCCGTTTGTGATAAAAAACCAACGTATTTATGTAAAGTTTAACAGAACACGGTGTTTTGTGAAAGTTGAATAGTGAAGCGAGAGACCAAGAAGAAAAGTGGCGATCTTTTCCCCAGAATTCCAGTATATAAATATTCACCTAAATCTGTAGAAATGTTTGAAAGGATCGCGGTCGACGGTCATCTGTTAGTCATGTGGATTTTGACTGGTTTAGTAGTGTACTAGGGGGTTGGTATAAACTATTGTGATGTGGAAACATTAAGAGTTTGACATTTTTTAAGACGCTCATGTGGTCCTATATTCCGCCCAATATTGAATTTGTCAAATATCACATTTTCTAACATGTTTGACGAAGGCAGTCGATATTAAGAGTATACTCCAATTGAAAAAAACTAGTATTTCTAAATGTATTCGTTAATTACATCAAAAGGGATTGATACGTTTGGAAATATAAACTCACTATTAAAGTATTTTGGTCATCATTAACGATGCACACAGTATTCAAAATGATGCGTTTGAAGATTATAAATATAAACTTACTAAAGTGGTTTGGACATCATTAACGATGCACACAGTATTCAAAATGATGCGTTTAAAGATTATAAATATAAACTTACTAAAGTGGTTTGGACATCATTATCGATGCACACAGTATTCAAGATGATGCATTTGGAGATTATAAATATAAACTTACTAAAGCGGTTTGGACATCATTAACGACACACGCAGTATTCAAATTCTGTTTGGGAATTGTCATGGTGTATGACTGGCTCTCATCTTTAATACTAATATGTAGATAGCGGAAATCTATTAATGATACAAATCCTGGTCGATCAAAATATCCCTTGTATCCTGCATTAGTTTCTGAACATTTGTCGAGCGGTTGACCAGAACATATGTTACAGAATACATTGGAAAACCATCTGTATGGCGACATGGTACCACTGGTACAAGCTGTCATTATTTCATCTTTGGATGCCGTTGTTATTGCTGGGATTGGAAACTCATCTTTCAAGCAAGTGTCAATATAATCGTCTCGTACATAGCATATTTCAGACCCAAGAAGTTCAACATCATAATCGAATAGTATTGTACATTTTTCAGGAACAATACCATCGTATAGAGAAGCGGTGGAACCAGCATTTTTATCCTCACATACGAGATAACCATCCCATAATTCCCAATCCGTCACGTTATTCTCTTCCGCACAGAATCGGTTTTTATAAATTGTTCCATGCTGTGGAGAAAAGACAAGATACATACTCCCCCATGGCGCTACTTGCTTGTCACCACAAGGTACCACTGAACTGGGTTTCTTATTTGTTGATGATGTTACCATGTAGTACGCTTGGTATGAAGCTCTGACAAAAACGTCATTATGCGGCTCAGAGAGTGGGTAGAGACATTGACTATGAGGTCGTTTTCCAGGATATATGATAGTCCCATCGGGTCGATTATCTGGTTGGTGAGGAAAACAACAATTGTCATTGTAGCAATCCGGAGCACACGAACAAGCTGTAATAAATACCAAAAATGAGTAAAAAAACAAAGCAAAAACCTAATATATTACTTGTATTAATTAACTTAATAACTAAAGGTGTGGTGTTTTAATAATTTGATACTTGGTGGTGCCCCTTCGAGAACCATATTCGATACTTTTACATCATATTGTGTTCCATATGTAATTCCAGAATAACAAGCTATGACAACTTGTTTCCGTATATGTCTGAAATTTGTTAAAAGGTTGTGTAACAGCCTATGTCAACGGACAAAACGTATTTCATTGACAGTGGAACCCCATGTACGCGATGTATGAATCGAAATTGGCAATTACTAACTCCCCAAAACAAGTGAGTTTGAAACTGCCCCTGTTACATTTAATCTTCACTAAAAATGCATGATCCCTCGTCAAATTTACAGAAAACGGATTTCACTATATATATGACGAGTTCTTTTCGCTTCGTCGTGGATTATTACCAGTCATATGGAACTAAACTAGTCATTTGGAATTGAACGAAGCATATTTGAGACTTGATAACAAAAAATCTTGATGTTGACTGGATTATCGACTATACAATTAGTTATAAACGTAAAATGACATGAATACGAATCAATCAATCAATCAATCAATCAATCAATCAATCAATCAATCAATCAATAAATAAATAAATATATAAATGAAATAATTTCCGTAAATCAAATAAATACAATAAATACAAAAAGTTACCACGGCAACACGACTTGCTGTCTTTATCTTCAGTTGAGCACACACCAGAACGAGGACATAGTTCTTGCAGAAAACCAATTATCTTGTCGTTAAACGTTGTGTTCATCGAATCTCCGCAAGCCGGATGAACAAGAAGTAAACTGTAGATTACTATCGTTGCAACATTTAGGTCCATTTTCAAATCTGAACAATAAATCATTGTAGTAAAATACAATGCAACTAAGGAAACAACCTGATGTGTAATTGTATAAATGACATGTTTGAAACGTATCTAGTCTGGATACATTGCTTCTAACAAAGGCAAGCTTGAACCAAGATTCATCACCAAGTATTATTAGTAATCAATTACATTTTTTTGTGCCTGACGAACTTAAGTAAGAAACAGAGTTGACATTTTTGAAACGTTTAGTCTTGATACATTGCGACTAACAAAGGCTAGTTTGAACCAAGATTCATCACCAAGTATTATTAGTACTTAACCAAATTTGTTCAGAGCCTGACGAACGTAAGTAAGAAACAGAGTTGACATTTTGGAAACGTATATTCTGGACATATTGCGTCTAACAAAGGTTTGCTTGAACCAAGATTCATCATCAAGTAGAGTAAACAACAAAATTGCCTCAGTCGGAGGTTGTGTATATATAGTGCTTTGGTCCAAAAGATATTTTCGAAGTTTAAAAGTAATTAACGCATGTCTGTCTCGTATAATTCTTACAAAAGGATCATGAATAACAAATCGAACATGGAATGATATAGCTATTAACTAAAACAGGAAAACACGAGGACAACACAAAAAGAAAAATCAAGGACATGCCTAAATGACAAACACAAAAATAAAAAAGAATCAAAACTGAAGAGATACCACGTCATACAACACAAACATGAACAATAAATTAACTGAACAACAACTAAGTCCTTATCTCATGCGTCAATTTGGTTCAATGAAAGTATATGCGAGTGTTACAACATGTAACTGGTATAACCCTGCAGATTCTTATACAAATGTTGCCAACAGAGAGATAATAACAAAACGGACAGGTAAACTATCCCAATTTAGAAAAACAAAATTAAAAAAAAGTTGCAGATAGCAGTTGCGAACTTACCGATACAGCAACAAATGGATGTCCTCGCTCCAAAAGTCCAAAACTATTTAATGCGCAATCGAAAGGCGTGTAGAACATCATTAAGATAAACATATACCTCAAGGTAATGACGTCAGATGCTACGCGAGGGTCTTTGGAAAAGTTTTTTGAAGCTAGTATACTTGCACTATGTATGCAATGCATATCGATAACATAAGTTGTTAAAATAACTAAAATAAAGAAAACCTACGTCTAGTATTTTTTTGTTAGCTCAGAATGCGAAATATTTCACTACATCACATACATGTGCTAAATGTGATTATTCAATTACATACTTTTCAAGGCACTCCACTAAAGTTGTTTTCAACTTGAAAAGTATACAGACCGAGGGAATCGAGAGTGATTTTTTATTATCCTCGTCAATCGAGAGTGATAGTTTCTGATGTTAAAAATGATCAAAATGCTTTAAATTTAAAAACTGTTAAAGATAACCAATGTATCGGGTAATGATTAAATAAACTTTTGTCATGTTTGTGCTATGTACAAATTTGATATTTAAACCCGTTCTGGAATTATAAGCGTTAAAGTAGCACTTCCCTTCTATTTTTAATGTAAATTTTATCGATACAGCTCGTTATCGGGAAAACATGAGATAGTTAAGTATTATTCTCAGTAGATTGGTTTTTATGAAAAACATAAAACTTGTCGTGAATGATTAATGAAGTGCGCGCCAAAGCCCCCAGAAGGATCATGTTTTCCTATTAATATAAGTGGACATCTTCTTATTATTTGGATTCTTCTAGGACCACAATGGAAATAAAAGTATACTCTTTTTTGTGTTATCCTTGGTGTTGGTGTGCATGGCATGGTTGTTGATACTCATGCTATAATTCTTTTTAATTATGGTCATTTTGTTATCGATCTATTTTTTTCTACAAACACTTTTCTAAAAGATATTTAAAAACAGGTCACATACATCTGACGGCTTGAGCGCGTTTCACATTGGTTATTCTCGCCAAGTTTTATGTTTTTCACAAAATGTGATCCGTGGAGAATACGTTCCTACGAAGTACGCAAATAGTCCATAATAAGATAATCAAACAGGCAAGGCAGCTCATAATTTAAACAGTCGAGCACAGAAAACAGAAATAACACAGACCGCCATCACACGGAACTATGACTATTAGCTTGTAAGAAACAAACTAGTTGTGCCAAGCTCCAAGCATCCCCACATTATTTCATGTGTTAGAATTTGTTTGTATATCAATATGTTTAAAGCACATATCTAACTAAAAGCGAACAACTGTATGCATTGCAAGCATATATTTAAGTTAATTTTGATAGCCCTCTTGTACGAAACCTAGATTAACACCTTGTTAATCTTGCGAAGGGACATATCTTGTTAATATAGACAACGTGCATTATATGCGTGTTATATATGCCATTAGTATTCCCTTTACACCAAATCGATGAATTTCTTGGTCGGCCCTTATAATCACAACCTCATTATATCCTAGAAAAGCCATGTCTTAAAAGAAGACAAAAACATCCATAACAACCACATTATTTCTATAAAATGTCTATTTGATATTCATAAATCAGACAAAAAGAGACGTATTTATTATATATTTACTAACACTCCACAGCCGTTGCACACCTAACGGCTCTTCGAGTAACAAAGGGACACGTTGACCGCAATGTATACAGACGTTCTGTGAAACGGTTCTAACATTATCTATTAAACAGAGCTATGTCTTAAAACAAGACAAAAACATCAATAACAACCTCATTATTTCTATAAAATGTCTCTTTGATATTCATAAATCTGACAAAAAGAGACGTATCTATTATATATTTACTAACCCTCCGCAGAAAAAATACCCGTGGTGAAATACTTATATATACATGGTGTCACCGTTGACGACAAAGTAGCCGTTGCACACCTAACGGTTCTTCGAGTAACAAAGGGACCCGGATCCGTTGACCTCAATGTACATGTATACAGTCGTTCCTTGGAACAGTTGTGACATTATTAATGAAACAAAAAACATTTTCCTAATGATAATGACAAGAACAGACAACATAGGCATATTTGTAATTCATACAAAAATAGTCAAATCGCGAACTTCGCGACACTCCCGACACCAACGTAAATTCGCCAATCAGCTATTTCCTGTTAGCAAGATAATACCTAGGGTATTTGGGCAAATTCAGAGTGCACGTAATAAAAATGTTACCCAGAATATTATCTCCATTGATGTTATTAAAATAACTAAGGTTTATCGTTGTAAAGTTAATCCGATCATTATCTGATGATTATTTACCAATGCTTACTAAGATATAGTCAGTTTGACTGGACGTATCACTTGAATTAACATGGTCAGGAGTTTCACTAGAGTAAAAAATGTCAACAACCCCACTACTAAAGGTGATTTGTCATTGGTCGTAAATCCAGTGAGAGATGTTGACGTGTTCATATTGTCATCAGTTCCACAGAGTGAAATACGTAAGTACATGTAAGTATTGTCAGCAAATCCAATGGATGAAATTGATGAAAATGTTGAATAATCTATATATATACATGGGGTCACCGTTGACGGCACTGTAGCCGTTGCACACCTAACGGCTCTTCGAGTAACAAAGGGATCCGTTGACCTTATTGTATACAGACGTTCCGTGGAACGGTTCTAACATTATCTATGAAACAAATAACATTTTCCGAATGACAAGAACAGAAAACATAGGCATATTTATAATTCATACAAAAATAGTGAAATCGCGAACTTCGCGACACCCTGTTTCTCAGGATGATGGTATTCAATATTGATCTTGTTTTATTAGAGAACAAGGATAGCCAGTCCTACCCTATCTTTATATGAGCGCATTTGTTTCTATTATTCTGTATGTATTGGAGAAATCAATCAATAAACTCGTATTGAGGAGTTCTAAGCTTTTCTTCTTCGATCATTTCAGGGTAGGCCTGTTGCTGACATAGAGTTTAATACGGTGTGATCTGATTGGTTGTCCTTATCCTTAAGTCCAGTAAGATCAATATTGAATACCACCCAGTGTTCATCTGTTTTGGGGTAAGGGTTAAGGGGCTTTCGAAGCATAATATGTATTTAAAGAACTACATTTCCCCTGAATATCATCGAAGAAATGCTAGAATTGATTGAGAATCTGGAATTATTATACATGTTATACGATACACGTACTGTATGAAGCGTTAGCCGTTATGATCTGTCCACTACATATTACATACTTAATCAACTGGCTTTGAACTTGGCATAAGTTCCACAGGGAACCTACATTGTAACACAAATACCTCTTACAGTCAATACGTTAATACAATCATAAATTCTAGAATTTCCTTTGCATAACTGTAGCTATAAAGAGGACACAAACATAGTGTACTCATAGTCTGAATTAGGCTTCCACCTAGATACCTACCTATCGTTGATATGGTCCCTCATTCATCACCTGCTGAACAAAATTGATAAATAATTGAACATTTAATCATTAGCTTATCACATGCTATGTTTGTAATATGAATCATGTTAATGTTTATTAAATCATATTATCTTAATATCTCGCACCTGCATGTATTGTTGGTATAGGTACCTGAAACAAGTGTGAAGAGTTCGCACACTATGTATGATATAATATATTACATCGCACCAATCAATTGTATGACTGAATTGTATGACTTCTTGTTAAATTCAACAAATTGCATAGTGCCTCCGTAGCGCAATTGTTTGTTGTCAATCTGGCGACCCGAGTTCAAATACGGATAGAGGCAATCATGTGCCTGTCATATTTTAGAAGAATTTGACTGGCAAATACATTAACCGATTTAGAAACGCAACTATTTTGGGGGTCGGTATTTTTTTAATTATTATTTAAATTTTATTGGATTATAAACCAATGAATGGGACGCTAGTCTTATGCCTGGTACGATTTTCTACGAAAAAATATTTCAATTTAGCCCATTACATCATAGTGGCGTCATTTTCATTATTTACACATGACGCGTGAGCAAAACCACTGGGTGTGACGATTTGACCGACAATTTATAGAGAAACGATACCCCAACAAAAAACATAAAATTTTGAAGTGCGTTGTATACGGTGCCACGCTTTCAGGATACATAACATCCTGGCGCCATCGACTTGCTTTAAGCAGTTATGTGATGTTTTGTCATGACAAAGTAGATTAACTGTCGTCTGTTGACGATATTTAGACTTGCATAGTGTTTTCAAGAGGCAGTTTACACCTACGATTGTCTGCGTCAGGTATGCCGACGATACAAGCGCGTAAACATGATGGCACCAAACGAATGTTTTTTTTAAAAAGGCCACTCCGGTCAAACATATTTTCTGTTTTACCTACAATTGGAAGGCAATGATGCTTACGATTAAGTAATTTTGCTAAAATATACATTCCGTACCATTTTTAATAATGTTTATTATGACCCATTTTGAAAATCGCTTCATTTTGTTTGTCTTCTTATTTATCTTGACATATTACATTATCCACTTCCGTTTACGGGTTTGAGATGCCATAGCCATTAGAAATGTACATTCTTAACTATTGGACACAATGCAGCCTATGCTGGATGGGCAAAAACTTGTTGACAACTCATGTTGAGGCTGTAGAGGTCATTGCATTTTTACTCGTGAAACGAAATTTAAAGGCAGACACAAATGGCCGTCAAGTAGTGCACCATCAAGCAGAAACTTCTGAACGTTTGGAATGATACGTGTTTCCCTCATAGATGTGTGGAACAACATCCCACAACACTTAATTGTCCCCACAATGAGGCAAAGACGCCTGATTTTAATAGCAGGTTGCAGCTTATAAATACATTATTAATTTTGCGACATTGTCGATCAATACATTCGTGGTTTTGGTTTTGTGACCATCTAAACCTTGATTACAATAAAATTTGCACATCTATGACTTCATGTATTGAGTTTATTACATGTTAAATTTCAATAGAATTGAAGCACTTTAACTGACTTAAATTTATCAAAAACCCACTATTGTGTTTTTAAATCGGTTAAGTGTAAAGGCTACACTCGGCATGAAACGTTAATTAAATAATCTGAAATATATTCTCATACGACTTGTTTACTTAAAATAGAAATCTGATTCCAATTTAAACATTGTTTAATTACTTCCTGACTTTCATATTATTGGAAATAAATATTGTTGAAACAAAAATTAACGTTTCTTAGTCTAATGCCATACTAAATCATAACAATAGTACGTTACGTTTTTGTATCACATCAGTTTCATGGCATAACGTTTTGACTTAGTTCTTCATTGAGTCTTTTTCGGTACAATAAGTGATTGAATGTTTTATTTCAAGATCTGTCATTGTCTGTTGTCCTCTGGCGACAAGTATTATTCACCGTGTCTGTATATCGCTCAACTTCCGGAATCAAAACAAAAGACAACACAATAGCAGTCGCGGAATGAATTCCAGTAATTGAAGACAAATACCAGATTAGCAATTGGAAAAACTTACCTATTACCATACATGATCGAGTACACACGCTAAACATCAATTTTAACTCTTACGTTTTTATAGCATGATACTAAGTTTACCGTTCGATATACTGGTCGTAGAAAGTCCGCTTTAGTGCAAGACTGTGAGTATCTTACTGCGACCAAAAGACGACATAAGAAGGTAAACTTCATGCTGCTCAAATTGGTATCAAAAGGGTACAATGGCATTTCTCTTCCCATACCAACGTAGGAACGTATGACCACTATTCAACCAGGGCTGGTATTCACAAAGTATCTTAGCAGAAAAGTTAGAAAAATCCTAAAATCTTATATTTTTCTAAATGGTTTCATCTAAGCAAGAAAATCAAATTGCTTAATATTTTACATAGTTTTGAAGCATTATGTAAACAGCTACAATAATCACTAAGAAAACATGGATTATTTTTCGAATTGCGGGACATATGAGTTGCACAAATTATTGAATTAAGTCAAAATATTTAAGTGTTCACTTAAGATGCTTTGTGAATACCAGCCCTGGTTAATAAGTCATTTGTTCATTGAAGTATAAAATATTTGATATATGTACAAACACAGTGTGCACATGACAAGTTTTACAAATTTTGAAATGGCGCTGGATGAGGACACAAGATAAGCGAGCGTTGAATTTTGTGCAATTGGTAATCAGGTATGACGAATGAGCTATAATGAATGATAGTTTACACATGTAATGAAAAATACAAAATTCAGAAAAAAGCCATGTTTTGCAATGGCATGCCATGTCACACAAACCGTGTCCTATGGAGTTGCGGTAAGAGATGCCTGTCCTCATTATTCATATCTTGTGCAATAGTAACAAATCAACAAGTTCGTTACGAAAAACTTTGTAAGTCAAGTTCTATTCAATATTTTTTAAGTCATATACGATGGCATGTTGGGCTAACCAGGTTCCTTATACAGAAGTACTTTACTTGTTTTTCCATATGTTGGTCGTGATGGTACCTCATGACACGGTAGAACAAAACCTCTCTTTCAAATCAGTCTAACGCTCGCACCATCTGACTGGACTGACTACATAGTGTAGTTTAATTAAAATGTATTTTGCTAAAGGTGAAAGAACCTGTCTAAACAAGCATTGAACTAGATGTTATCTGTAACAGTCTAGAGTGCTAATGTGACTATTGATTGTGATTGTAAGATCGGTAAAAGCTAGGATATGGCTGCTTTAAAATATGGACAAAAGTAATTCAGATTTGTATTCAACAGCTTATGACATGTATGCGCGGCTAACATCATGCGATTCAGTACATTTTTGATTATCCGAGTAATGGCAGTTTATTAAATGTTATGTTTAATTATTGAACATTAACGCACTCTGATATTACGCTTAATAACTATTTATGTCCTCATACAAGACAAAGGAGTGGAAACATCGTCGCCAACTTGTTTTAAATACGGTTACAAGCACGCATGAACTATTTTAGCTTCTAAAACGTATCGATAAAGAACTCCTTATTGTGGATACTGGTTGTGCGTTCGGTCTCTGTTCTTTGCGTTGAGGCTAAGCGCCGCCGCCCGTTCTGCATTGCTCCGAATTGTCTGTCCATAGGAATACCTACATAATTATATGTATGGCCGAACCTCAAACCTTTATTTATGAATAAGGAAGATCGTGGACGATTGTGCGGGAATATGCAAAATTACAAAGATGAGGTTCAACAACTACAATACAATACAATATACACATTGAACATGAGATATTCTCACGGACAGCTATTATGTGAATTAGTTTTCTCTACAACAAGAAGATGTTTATTATAAAAGTATGACAGCATATGGAAGTTGATGCATTAAACACAAGTAATTATAGTAACAGATACAATAAACAATATACTCAATCTGGGTGATATAGACCATGCGCATAATCGCGTTAGTTAGCCTTTCATATTAGTACTAATGGCGTTGTTTATCGCTTTGTTTATAATCCTGATGAAGACTAAAAAATAAAGTCGAAACGTAGATTAATCATAGAGTGTGTCTTGTTTTATTTTATTTATGGATACTTACGGAATGCGGAGTGCACAATAATTCCTTTATCTATGGGTTTAACAGTTAACTACATAGTTAAGAGACTTTAAACCGCAGTTACAAGTGCCATCTGCACATTAATTCTTTAAACCGCAGATAAAGACTTAGAACTGCAGTTACAAGTATCGATGTTATTTTGTACCCCATAGTTAAGAGACAACCAATCAGCGCGTCTGAAATTACTAATACGGCGCTTTCATGGTTATCTCTTAACTATGTAGTTAATAGGTTACAAGTCTTAAACGGTAGTTTAACACGCGCGAAGTGCGCATTAAATATACATCTCTTAATTTAGCGACTTTAAACTCCGGTTCAAAGCGCCGTTTGCATAATTATGCCTTAACCCATAGTTTAAGACTTGTAACTGCAGTTTAAACTGTTAATTATAGCGTGGACTGTAGTATATGTATGTACAAACAATTCCTCATCATTCCTTTCAAATACCAATTCATATTATCGAAGGCACATGCCATTGTATTAGAATCTTTATACAACTTGAAAATTAAATTGTCAATAGAAAGTGTAACCGCAGTTTAAAATGAGATTTTTAATTAAATTCTTAGTAGTTCCTACTTTAATCCAGGGTTAAAAAGTCGAACGCTAGTTTAAAAAGAGAATTTAATAGGAAACACAGAAATTCCGACTTTAAACCGGGGTAAGAACATCGAAACAAAGTTTAAAATGTGCATTTTATAGAAAACACAGAATTTCCGACGTTAAACCGGGGTTAGAAGTTCGAGCCCCAGTACAAAAAGAGAATTTAATAGCAAACACAGAAATTCCGAACTTAAACCGGGGTTAGAAGATCGAACCCCAGTTCAAAAAGACAATTTTATAGAAACACAGACATTCTTACTTTAAACAGGGTTAAAAGATCGAACCCCTGTTTAGAAAGAGAATTTAATAGAAAACACAGAAATTCCGACCTTAAACCGGGGTTAGAAGTTCAAACCCCAGTTTAAAATGAGAATTTTATAGAAAACACAGAAATTCTGACTTTAAACCAGGGTGAGTAGATCGAACCACAGTTTAAAAAGAGAATTTAATAGCAAGCACAGAAATTCCGACTTTAAACTGGGGTTACAAGCGCTGTTTTGCATATGTATTCTTAAAGCCATAGTTCAAAAACAGTTCAAGACTTAGAACCGCAGTTACAACATTCTTAAACGGTTGTTACGAAAAGTTGTCCAATCAGCGTTGAGTTTGGTATAAATGCCGTGTTTTCATTGGTTCTCTCTTAACCATATAGTTAAGAGACTTGTAACTGCAGTTCTAAGTCTTTACCTGCGGTTTAAGAATTATTGTGCAGATGGCACTTGTAACCGCGGTTTAAAATATCTTAATATGTAGTTACTGTTAAACCCATAGATAAAGGAATGATTATGCATTCCGCATTCCATACTATGTTTATTGGGAAAATATAAAAGTTACGAGTATGTTACAAGTATGGTTCGCTGTCGATTGTTTTTATGAAAAACATAAAACTTGGCGAGAATGATTAATGAAGAGCACACCAAAGCCACCAAAGCCACCAGAAGGACCATGTTAACATATCAATATAAGTGGACATCTTCATATTATTTGATTTTTTCTGGGAACATATTGGAAATAAGAGTAAACTCTTTTTTATGTAATCCTTGGTGTTGGTGTGCATGGCATGGCTGTTGATACTCATGCTATAATTATTTTTAATTAAAGTCATTTTGTTTTAATAATCATGTGTATGTACAACCTTTACCGAAATAAATCTTTATAATCTCTCGATCTATCTATGTCTACAAACACTTTTCTAACATATATTTAAAAACAGGTATGCATACATCTGACGGTTATTCTCGCGAAGTTTATGTTTTTCACAAAAGGTAATCCATGGAGAATACGTTCTTACGAAGTACGCAGATACTCCATAATATTATAAAAGATATCGAACAGGCAAGGCAGCTCATAATTCAAACAGCCGAGCACAGAAAACAGAAATAACACATACCGCCATCACACGAATTTTGATTTTTTATTCATCGACGATTTGTGATTTTTGACATTGTCTGTAAATATTACCATGTAAAATGTATTAGTCCAGATTTTTGAGAACTGTTTTATGTAAATGTATACGTTTGGGAAACTATCTTTATAGGAGCGCATTTGTTTCTATTATTCTGTCTGTATTGGAGAAATCTTTTCTTCTTCGATCATTTCAGGGTAACACCAGATTGTTTAAAAAATACAGATAACAGTACAATTACCTTTGTTGAGCCAAACCTTTGGGAACTGCACACATTGATATTTGGGTAGAGGTTGTTGCTCTGCAGAGGTTAAATTTAGAGTAAATATCACCTATGAGAAACGTTGAAGGTGTTGTTGCAGAGGTAGTTGTTCTACAGAGAGTCGCTCTGGAGAGGTTGTACCTTACATATCTTGTTTGGTAGGTTTGAAATACATGGAGTTTACAGGTTTTTATCAATCAAAATGTAAGGGATTGTCAGTGTGGTATAATCCTTATGTTTGTATGTGAAATGAGATAAAGGCGGGTTTGGTTTTCAAAAAAATGTTTTGTCCATCCCTAGTTATTTCAGGGTGGTTGCAAAACGAAACTATATTATTCACTCCTCTTGACACCTCATTACTGATGGTATTCATAGTCCCGATATGTGGATACAAGATAATGTAAAGCCATATAACCAGACACGGTAGTATCAGAAAAGACATGGGCACTGGCACCAGATGTTTTCTTATTTCCATGGTTCCTATTTCGCTCAACATGACCGACGCTACAGTAAGTCAAACACAGTCAAAATCTAAGCAATACAGTCTCTTCTCTGTGTCGTTAAGACTATTCTATGTGATACATATTGTAAGTATGTATTAAGTCGAAACTATATTTGTATCATTGCAAATCAATTCCATTCTTTGAAAACATTTGTCTCACAGAACATGAACCTGGACGTTACCTGTCCGACCTAATAATATCGTTTTGATAACCGGATGTAGAAATGCATATATTATACACACCTACCAAATACTTAAATGCTTAACCTTAAATAATTATACACAATGAAATCACAACACTTCAGAAATCGAGATAACTGTTTTATTTATTTACATGTACATGTATGAATGAAATGATTTTAGTGTTCTAATGACTTCCCGTGTATTTTAACTTGATGTTCTACCTAATATCTAAATTCACCACAGCGTTACTTTGTCAATTGGAATTTTCGATCGATTGACAACATCAAAAACACAAAATAAGAAAGTTTGTCACTCAGCAACACGGTGTCCATTGACTTTTAAAAATGCATATTAGCAATAGTTTGGGTTTAGGTCGAATTACTAACAATTTTAGGGTCAAGGGAAGGTAGTTCTGTTTAGATATTGAGAAGAAAGTCGGGCATTTTAAACCAAAATTGAGTTTAATATTTGTCAGTTTTTACTTTATTTCTGTCTCGGACACTTACACTCGACCGGGGGTCAAGCTGACAAACCAAGTTCAGAGATCGACAAAGGACAACTTGAAATATACTTGAGTCACTAAGCGCCAGTATAAGACATACTACTGTACGTGGTACCGGTGTCAAAGAATTCGAGGTAAGCATTCTCTGTAAGCCGGATGTGTCAAGACAAACCACTGGCGACGAGCCGTTAAGGGTATCAATCCACGAGAATTCAGACTCAAACGCAGTAGCGTTGGTGATTCATTGGTCAAAATGTTATCCTGATAATTGTATACATACGCCCATGAGTGTAGGACTACTTGCTCACAGAAATACAAACTCGTTATAGGTACCGCCTCCATGATTTCTAATTCCTTGGACTTATATAAAATCGCATGTCCCAGCCTTTGTCTTCCATAAAGTTTGGCATTTAATGAAACGATAGTTCCATTGTTGGATACGAGAAGCCATGGTTCATTTACAGCTTTGTGTATACGTTTAAGAACGGTTGCAGGTTTTAGGGGTTTTTGGAAATACAATGTCTGAACAACTATTATACCACTTAAAATATTATTTTCGTGTGTGCCCCAGTACATAACCATATTTATGTACCAACCTTTAGAGAAAGGAGATTTTAGGTTTTCAATAGGTGCTAATAATGGTATAATGGAGAATGGTTGTTCTGCTGTTAAATCTAGTTGTACTATAATCCTTTTAAGTGACCATTTGTTTCCGGGATAAATGCATGTGTTTGTATCGTCGTATATCTGACCTGCTGGACAGGAGATTCTCCGACATTTTTCCTGACCCTGGAAAAATATTACAAAATATTTAATTACCCGCGATCTAGAGACTCAGGTATGGTGGAATGCATAAAGTGATTAGTCTATGGAGGAGCACCTCACCATGTATTCTCCGACATCCTACTCAACCCCGGAAAGAATATAACAAAACCCTTAACATAGCATGCCAAGTTTGTTTGTCCCATCGTCTCTGTGCTGGAATCCTTCTGAAAATTATGCACCTTGGGTAGTATTCAATATTGATATTTCTTGTCTTAAGGATAAGGACAGCCAATCAGATCACACCATATGAAACTCTTGGTCAGTAACAGGCAATATGATTGCCTTTTCTTATTCTTCAGTTAAATAAGATCAATATTGAATACCATCCCTTGTCTGTGTTTCAACATGGACAATAAACACTGTGTGGTCACCCGATGGTGTGTTTGCACTGTATGCCAAAAAATGCGCTGAGATTTTAAAATGGCGGACGAGAAACACGAGTAAAATTAGGGGTATTTGATTTCGACCCAATCTTTTTAAATATGACGTCCTACATAGTTAATGAATTATGAAATGAAATAGCTTACATTGGCGCTTCAACATTGACTATCCGTTTGTGATAAAAAACTAACGTATTTCTGTAAAGTTCAACAGTATACTCCAATTGAAAGATATAGTTCAAGCACATATGCGTGTACTATTATTCTAAATGTATTCATTAATTACCTTAAAAGGGATTGATACGTTTGGAAATATAAACTCACTATTAAAGTATTTTGTACATCATTAAGGATGCACACAGTATTCAAAATGATGCGTTTAAAGATTATATATATAAACTTACTAAAGCGGTTTGTACATCATTAAGAATGCGCACAGTATTTAAAATGATGCGTTTAAAGATTATGAATATAAACTTACTAAAGCGGTTTGTACATCATTAAGAATGCACACAGTATTTAAAATGATGCGTTTAAAGATTATGAATATAAACTTACTAAAGCGGTTTGTACATCATTAACGATACACGCAGTATTCAAATTCTGTTTGGGAATTGTCATGGTGTATGACTCGCTCTCATCTTTACTACTAGTATGTAGATAGCGGGAATCTATAAATGATGTAAATCCTGGATGATCAAGTTTCCTTGTATCCTGCGTTAGTTTCTGAACATTTGTCGAGCGGTTGACCAGAACATATGTTACAGAATATATTGGCAAACCATCTGTATGGCGACATGGTACCACTGGTACAAGCTGTCATTATTTCAACTTTGGATGCCGTTGTTATTGCTGGGATTGGAAACTCATCTTTCAAGCAAGTGTCAATATAATCGTCTCGTACATAGCATATTTCAGACCCAAGAAGTTCAAAATCATAATCGAATAGTATTGTACATTTTTCAGGAACAATACCGTCGTATAGAGAAGCGGTGGAACCAGCATTTTTATCCTCACATACGAGATAACCATCCCATAATTCCCAATCCGTCACGTTATTCTCTTCCGCACCGAATCGGTTTTTATAAATGGTTCCATCCTGTGGAGAAAAGACAGGATACATACTTCCCCATGGCGCTACTTGCATGTTACCACAAGGTACCACTGAACTGGGTTTCTCATTTGTTGATGATGTTACCATGTAGTACGCTTGATATGAAGCTCTGACAAAAACGTCATTAGGCGGCTCAGAGAGTGGGTAGAGACATTGACTATGAGGTCGTTTTCCAGGATATATGATAGTTCCATCGTGTCGATTCTCAGGTTGGTGAGGAAAACAACAATTGTCATTGTAGCAATCCGGAGCACACGAACAAGCTGTAATAAATACCAATAATGAGTAAAAAAACAAAGCAAAAACCTTATATATTACTTGTATTAATTAACTTAATAACTAAAGGTGTGGTGTTTTAATAATTTAATACTTGGTGATGCCCCTTCGAGAACCATATTCGATACTTTTACATCATATTGTGTTCCATATGTAATTCCCGAATAACAAGCTATGACAACTTGTTTCTGTATATGTCTGAAATTTGTTAAAAGGTTGTGTAACAGCAAATGTCAACGGACAAAACGTATTTCATTGACAGTGGACTTGCTGTCTTTATCTTCAGTTGAGCACACACCAGAACGAGGACATAGTTCTTGCAGAAAACCAATTATCTTGTCGTTAAACGTTGTGTTCATCGAATCTCCGCAAGCCGGATGAACAATAAGTAAACTGTAGATTACTATCGTAGCAACATTTAGGACCATTTTCAAATCTGAACAATAAATCATTGTGGTAAAATACAATGCAACTAAGGAAACAACCTGATGTGTAATTCTATAAATGACATGTTTGAAACGTATCTAGTCTGGATACATTGCTTCTAACAAAGGCAAGCTTGAACCAAGATTCATCACCAAGTAATCAACCAAATTTTTTTAGTGCCCGACGAACTTAAGTAAGAAACAGAGTTGACATTTTTGAAACGTTTAGTCTTGATACATTGCGACTAACAAAGGCTAGTTTGAACCAAGATTCATCACCAAGTATTATTAGTACTCAACCAAATTTGTTCAGAGCCTGACGAACTTAAGTAAGAAACAGAGTTGAAATTTTTGAAACGTATATTCTGGACATATTGCGTCTAACAAAGGTTTGCTTGAACCAAGATTCATCATCAAGTAGAGTAAACAACAAAATTGCCTCAGTCGGAGGTTGTGTATATATAGTGCTTTGGTCCAAAAGATATTTTCGAAGTTTAAAAGTAATTAACGCATGTCTGTCTCGTATAATTCCTACAAAAGGATCATGAATAACAAATTGGACATGGAATGATGTAGCTATTAACTAAAACAGCAAAACATGAGGACAACACAAAAAGAAAAATCAAAGACATGCCTAAATGACAAACACAAAATAAAAAAGAATCAAAACTGAAGAGATACCACGTCATACAACACAAAAATGAACAATAAATTAACTGAACAACAACTAAGTCCTTATCTCATGCGTCAATTTGGTTCAATGAAAGTATATGCGAGTGTTACAATATGTTACTGGTATAACCCTGCAGATTCTAATACAATTGTTGCCAACAGAGAGATAATAACAAAACGGACAGATAAACTATCCCAATTCACAAAAACAAAATTACAAAATTTTCAGATAGAAGTTGCGAACTTACCGATACAACTAAAAATGGATGTCCGCGCTCCATAGGTCCAAAACTATTTACTGCGCAATCGAAAGGCTGGTAGAACATCTTTATAATAAACATATACCTCAAGGTAATGACGTCAGATGCTACGCGAGGGTCTTTGGAAAAGTTTTTGGAAATAGTATACTCGCACTATGTATGCACTGCATATCGATAACATAAGTTGTTACCATTGTGTTATGGAAAATAAAGAAAACCTACGTGTTGTATTTTTTAGCTCAGAATGCGAATTATTTTAATACTCGATATAAGGCAACACTCTTTCAAGTAATATACGATTTAATACATACTGTAATATGGTATCAATAACTCAACGTATTATATAAATGTGGGTAAGCTAGGCCGCTCAAGACAATACCGGGTACCCGTGTATGTCTGTAAATCCTGTCGACCGAAAGGAAACGGGTTCGTTATACTTAATTTGATTATACTTCCACTGATTATTTTACTACTCTTGAGATGTACTACGGTTTCCACAGTGCGAGCCACAAGACCCCAACAAGCTGTAAATCAACCGACAGTCAGATCGCGATCCCCTCCACCATCGGGTTCCCGGAAAATGGAAGGGACCGTAACCCGTGCCGATCAAAAGTACAGCCCGGATGCAAAAACACCGTGAGACACACAAGCCGTGTTCGTATCATGCCAACTTACTGAGCCACAAGCCGTGACAGTGAGTACACAAACAACTTACTGTGCCACAAGCCGTGGCAGTGAATACACAACCAACTTACTATGCCACAAGCCGTGACAGTGAATACACAACTCACTTACTGGGCCACAAGCCGTGACCGTGAGCACACAATATCAACAACCTAGGAATTACCATTAGAGGAGGGCAAAACCTAATACTACGCAACAGACATACTCACTGATCAACCGTATGATACCTTTCCGTAGTACATCGTTAAGTCTCAACTAATTTAGATTCCCTATCAGAGGCACCTCATTCCCAGTCGGGTGCCCGGAACGAGAAGAGGAGCCCTGAACGGGTAAACACGTTTAAACTACATAAAACATTTAATATTAGAAGAAATACCTAGGTAACATCCGTTCTCCTTTCGGTCGATCGAATTTTTCCGCTTTACATATCATACATGAGAGCGACAATGATTAAAGTTCATATTTGTAACCACATGATATACGAAGATTTCCATCTAAACATGCACAGCAATTATACAACAGTCAAAGAGCACAATGGATTAAACCATATACATGTACCACGTTAAACCTCTCATTGGCACTAGTTCAATACACGATAATAATGCGAATAAAGTCCACGGAAGATCCTCCCGATCCAGGAATATGTGAATGAAAATAAATTAACACAAACACAATTGGTTCACTACTGTATGCCTTCCTATTTGACATCAGAGGATGACACATGTGATAGTTGTTTTATTCGGAAGTTTTGTCGTCGTCCAGCCGGTGTAACGTGCCACTGTGCTCTCCATGGAATACAGTTCAATCATGACCAAGTCAACATTAACAAACCAATACATCCTGTAAAATATATACTCAACAGCAGTAACCCGTTTAAAACAGAAGATAAACCTAATAGGTATTGCACATCTTAGAATCTATATAGTCAATGCTGACAATATGTTAGCAGTGAAACAATAGGGTATAAATGAATGTCACATTTGATTTATACATACAATACTAGCCACAGTAAACACCACGTACGCACTCTTACAAAAAGATTTGTTACAGTTAGATTTAAATATATAGCATCCGTAACGTTGGATATCTAATTTAACAATAGCAAAATGATATAATATAAACATTTCCAAATGTTCAACATAGTATGGGGTGTGGCGGGAGGGGTAACAATACAAACGAACTGTCTTGTCTGAAAGTAACCGAGCGAGTGGGCGGTGCACGAGATTCACTGTATATATACCCTCGGATGGTACCCGATTATGACGATATCGTACAGAGATAAAACAGTACCCAGCAATAACCGACCAAGTATGACTAATGCATTTTGAACAAAGCTGGTGCGTAGCCTACCACATTTTTGGTGGGGATCTCGAAAAATAAATATAATTATTTTAATTCTAAAATAATTTTGGACTATTTCATTACCTCACATACATGTGCTAAATTGCATACTTTTCAAGGCACTCCACCAAAGTTGTTTTCAACTTGAAAAGTATACAAATCGAGGGAATCGAGAGTGATAGTTTCTGATTTTAAAAATGATCAAAATGCTTTAAATTTAAAAACTGTTAAAAATAACCAATGTATCGGGTAATGATTAAATACACTTTTGTCATGTTTGTGCTATGTACAAATTCGATATTTCAATCCGTTCTGGAATTAAAAGCGTTAAAGTAACACTTCCCTTCTACTTGTCATGTAAAGTTTACCATTACAGCTCGTTATCGGGAAAACATGAGATAGTTAAGTATGATTCTAAGTCGATTGGTTTTTATGAAAAACATAAATCTTGTCGTGAATGATTAATAAAGTGCGCGCCAAAGCCACCAGAAGGATCATGTTTTCCTATCAATATAAGTGGACATCTTATTATTTGGATTATTCTAGGACCACAATGGAAATAAGAGTATACTCTTTTTTGCGTAATCCTTGGTGTTGGTGTGCATGGCATGGTTGTTGATACTCATGCTATAATTGTTTTTAATTATAGTCATTTTGTTTTTTATAATCAAATATATGTACAACCTTTACCGAAATAAATCTATATATCTTTCGCTCTATCTATGTCTACAAACACTTTTCTAAAATACATTTAAAAACAGGTATGCATACATCTGACGGCTTGAGCACGTTTTACATTGGTTATTCTCGCGAAGTTTTATGTTTTTCACAAATTGTGATCCATGGAGAATACGTTCTTACGCAGTACGCAAATATTCCATAAAACGATAATCGAACAGGCAAGGCAGCTCATAGTTTAAACTGCCGAGCACAGAAAACAGAAATAACACAGACCGCCATCACACGTAACTATGACTATTAGATCGTAAGAAAACAAACTAGTTGTGCTAAGCTCCAACAATAACATCCCCACATTATTTCGTAAGTTAGACTTTGTTTGTTTATCAATATCTTCAAAGCACATATCTTACTTAGTTATCCCCGTGAACATGTATATTAAACTATGTTCCAAGTCATCTTTTACATCAGTCTGTACTGCATACCCAAGTGAAATACATTCCCGTTCTTTAATTGATACAATTGCATTTTTCGTGTACCTAGACTGTGTTAAGATTTATATATTTAAACTCACAATACTGTGCAATTACTGTATGATTGTTTATAATCCTATATTACATGTATAATCTGTACTAGGATTGAATAACGTTTGTTTGACTTTGACTTGACTACTAAAAAGCGAACAACTGTATGCATTGCAAGCATATATTTAAGTTCATTTTGACAGCACCCTTGTACGAAACCTAGATTAACACCTTGTTAATCTTGCGAAGGGACATATCTTGTTACTATAGACAACGTGCATCATATGCGTGCTATATATGCCAATATTATTCCCTTTACACCTAATCATCGATGAATTTCTTGGTCGGCCCTTATAATCACAACCTCATTAAAACAATTCTAGAAGAGCCATGTCTTAAAACAAGACAAAACTTAAATCACAACCTCATTAATTCTATAAAATGTCTATTTGATATTCATAAATCAGACAAACAGTGACGTATTTATTATATATTTACTAACCCTCCACAGACAAAAATACCCGTGGCGAAATACTTACAAGGTTTATTTTTAATTTTATTTAAATGGTCGTTAGTTGTAATTGTCGGTTTTACCATCTGGACATGTATTAACTTTAAATTGATCTAGTCGGGTAGCCAGACTAGGTGTCCCTGTATAAAAGTACGAAAGGAATCAAATGAGTACCGATTAAAGCGGACATGTAGCCTGGTATCCCTGTGTGACGGAGTTTGTACCCGTGATCCTTTTTGTCACCACCACATTAACATGAGCGTTCACACAGAGGAATATAATAATAACACATATTGACAGTTCTGTAAGTTTAATTTGTTATTGAATTACAATCCACACTTTAGTTTAATAATGTTTAAGATAATTCTTACACGAGAAATAGCCGTTATTAGAATGCACTATAAAATATGAAACATACGAGTATAATCCGTATATCTAAAGTAAGAACGCTCCCGGGTAACCTTTCCTCTTCTATATATATACATGGGGTCACCGTTGACGGCACCGTAGCCGTTGCACACCTAACGGCTCTTCGAGTAACAAAGGGATCCGTTGACCGCATTGTATACAGTCGTTCCGTGGAACGGTTCTAACATTATCTATGAAAAAATAACATTTTCCTAATGACAAGAACAGAAAACATAGGCATATTCGTTATTCATACAAAAATAGTGAAATCGCGAACTTCGCGACACTCCCGACACCAAAGTCAATTAGCCTATCAGCTATTTCCTGTTAGCAGGATAATACCTTGGGTATTTGGACAAATTCCGAATGCACGTAATACAAAAAGTTACCCAGAATATTATCTCCATTGATGTTATTAAAATAACTAAGGTTTATCGTTGTAAAGTAAATCCGATCATTATCTGATTATTCTTCACCAATGCTTACTAAGATATGGTCAGTTTGACTGGACGTATCACTTGAGTAAACATGGTCAGGAGTTTCACTAGAGTAAAAAATGTCAACAACCCCGCTAGTAAAGGTGATTTGTCATTGGTGGTAAATCCAGTGAGAGATGTTGACATGTTCATATTGCTATCAGTTCCACAGAGTGAAATACGTAAGTACATGTAAGTATTGCCAGCAAATCCTATGGATGAAATCGGTGAAAATATTGAATAATCAGTAGCTACTTCACTGCTTGTAACACTTGTTGGCTAGTCAGTAAGTACTTCACTGATTGCACTTGTTGGATAGTCAGTAACTACTTCTCTGCTTGTAACACTTGTTGGATAATCAGTAACTACTTCACTGCGTGTAACACTTGCTGGATAATCAGCAACTACTTCACAGCTTGTAACACTTGTTGGATAATCAGTAACTACTTCACTGCTTGTAACACTTGCTGGATAATCAGCAACTACTTCACTGCTTGTAACACTTGTTGGATAGTCAGTAACTTATCCACTGCTTGCACTTGTTGAATAGTCAGTAACTAATCCACTGCTTGCACTTGTTGGATAGTCGGTAACTACTTCACTGCTTGTAACACTTGTTGGATAGTCGGTAACTGCTTCACTGCTTGTAACCTTGTTGGATAGTCAGTAACTACTCCACTGCTTGCACATGTTGGATAATCAGTAACTACTTCACTGCTTGTAACACTTGTTGGATAACCAGTAACTCTTTCACTGCTTGTAACACTTGTTGGATAGTCGGTAACTACTCCACTGCTTGTAACACTTGTTGGATAGTCGGTAACTACTCCACTGCTTGTAACACTTGTTGGATAGTCAGTAACTACTTCACTGCTTGCACTTGTTGGATAGTCAGTAACTAATCCACTGCTTGCACTTGTTGGATATTCAGTAACTACTCCACTGCTTGTAACACTTGTTGGATAGTCAGTAACTACTTCAATGCTTGCACTTGTTGAATAGTCAGTAACTAATCCACTGCTTGCACTTGTTGGATAGTCAGTAACTACTCCACTGCTTGTAACACTTGTTGGATAATCAGTAACTACTCCACTGCTTGCACTTGTTGGATAGTCAGTAACTACTTCACTGCGTGTAACACTTGTTGGATAGTCAGTAACTACTTCACTGCTTGCACTTGTTGGATAGTCAGTAACTAATCCACTGCTTGCACTTGTTGGATATTCAGTAACTACTCCACTGCTTGTAACACTTGTTGGATAGTCAGTAACTACTTCACTGCTTGTAACACTTGCTGGATAATCAGTAACTACTTCACTGCTTGTAACACTTGTTGGATAATCAGTAACTACTTCACTGCGTGTAACACTTGTTGGATAGTCAGTAACTACTTCACTGCTTGTAACACTTGTTGGATAGTCAGTAACTACTTCACTGCTTGTAACACTTGTTGGATAATCAGTAACTACTTCACTGCTTGTAACACTTGTTGGATAGTCGGTAACTACTCCACTGCTTGTAACACTTGTTGGATAGTCAGTAACTACTTCACTGCTTGCACTTGTTGGATAGTCAGTAACTAATCCACTGCTTGCACTTGTTGGATATTCAGTAACTACTCCACTGCTTGTAACACTTGTTGGATAGTCAGTAACTACTCCACTGCTTGCACTTGTTGGATAGTCAGTAACTACTTCAATGCGTGTAACACTTGTTGGATAGTCAGTAACTACTTCACTGCTTGTAACACTTGCTGGATAATCAGCAACTACTTCACTGCTTGTAACACTTGTTGGATAATCAGTAACTACTTCACTGCTTGTAACACTTGCTGGATAATCAGCAACTACTTCACTGCTTGTAACACTTGTTGGATAGTCAGTAACTTATCCACTGCTTGCACTTGTTGAATAGTCAGTAACTAATCCACTGCTTGCACTTGTTGGATAGTCGGTAACTACTCCACTGCTTGTAACACTTGTTGGATAATCAGTAACTACTTCACTGCTTGTAACACTTGTTGGATAATCAGTAACTACTTCACTGCTTGTAACACTTGTTGGATAGTCGGTAACTACTCCACTGCTTGTAACACTTGTTGGATAATCAGTAACTACTCCACTGCTTGTAACACTTGTTGGATAGTCGGTAACTCTTTCACTGCTTGTAACACTTGTTGGATAGTCGGTAACTACTCCACTGCTTGTAACACTTGTTGGATAGTCGGTAACTACTCCACTGCTTGTAACACTTGTTGGATAGTCGGTAACTACTCCACTGCTTGTAACACTTGTTAGATAGTCAGTAACTAATCCACTGATTGCACTCGTTGGAAAATCAGTAACTACTTCACTGCTTGCACTTGTTGGATAATCAGTAACTACTCCACTGCTTGTAACATATTTTGAATAATCAGTAACTACTTCACTGCTAGTAACATATTTTGAATAATCAGTAACTACTTCACTGCTTGTGACATATTTTGAATAATCAGTAACTACTCCACTGCTTGTAACATATTTTGAATAATCAGTAACTACTTCACTGCTAGTAACAATTGTTGGATAGGTAGTTACTACTCCACTGAATGCACGTGTTGGATAATCAGTAACTATTCCACTGCTTGCAATAGTTGGATAATCAGTAAATACTTCACTGCTTGTAACACTTGTTGGATAATCAGTAACTACGTCACTGCTTGTAACACTTGTTGGATAATCAATAACTACTTCACATTATAGATACAACTATACCCTGGTTGATATTCTGTTCAAGAACATCTAAACTGCGTAAATGTCTTTCAATGGTATCAGAAAGATTTCGCAAGCTAGCTACTTTTATTAGTAGCAGTCTGTAAATTGATCAACTGGTCATAATGGAGATCGATGACTTCTTGAACGTTCCCGAAGCGAGTTTTTAGAATATCCATTGCTAAAGGGTAATTTTCGTTAGATTGGAAAAATCCGTCGATTGCAGTTTTAGCATCTTCCCGCAACTTGCTTTGCAAGTAACTAAACTTCTGAACATATTTTCTGATTATGTACTGTACATACAAATGACTACCAGAACTCTGTCCATTTCGTTTTATATCCGCCAAACCTGGGCATTTCGATTTTTGGCAATTTGACAGAGGAAACATTTTCTGACTCCTTTTTAACACCATGGCCTGATATTTAAGTTCCATGGATATTAACTGATGTATATCATTATGAAGATCGGTAATCTGATTTCCGTCTGCTTCCTCTTTTCCTTCGCGACAAACGTTGTTTCTCTTTCCTTCTCTGTTAGTAACGAATCTTTGAATTGTATATACGTCCAGTGCGTTTAAACATATACCACAATCGTCTGATAGAAGAACTTCTAAAGCTTCACCCTCTTCCATTACAGCAGCCACCTTTTCACTTTGATTTTCTAATTTATCACTATCAACATTTTTTCCAGGCACTTTGTTGTTGTTGCCAAAACATCATTTAAGTTTAAATCTGTCCACCTTTTTTGATCAAACGTATTCCATTTTTCATTTCTCTTTCCAGCACATTACGGTAACGTGTTCTCATGCCTTTTGCAGATGGAACGTTTGGTTGAGCCATTTTTCTCTTCACTTTCTTGTCTTTTGAAATTGAACACATTGCTCTCACTTTAACTTTTCAACGTTGAGATTTTGTAGTAAATGACCAACTTTAGTCTCGAAATGAATCATTTTTATTATTGAGATTATGATGTAAATCTCAAATTCGACATTTGGAATAAGTCATTGTCATTATTGAGATTCTAATGTGAATCTCGCACTTTACACTTAGGATAAATCCCTTTTATTATTGAGATTCTGATTTATCAACGATTTGTGATTTTTGACATTGTCGGTAAATATTACCATGTAAAATGTATTAGTCCAGATTTTTGAGAACTGTTTAATGTATTTGTCAGTTTTTACTTTATTTCAGTCTTGGACACTTACACTCGACCGGGGGTTGATTTTGACTAGATTATCGAACATGTGTTTATCATCTATTTGATTGTCTTATCATTGATTGCATCTTTTAGTGAACATGTATATATGCGAACGTTTCTTTCCGGGAACCAGACTATGTAATGTAATTAAGAAACCATTATCAGACGTCTTGAATGTTGTTAACCAACGTAACTAATACTCTTATCACGCATATCTTTCACGAACGTCGTTGTTTTCTCTTCCATATGTCTGGTTATGGTTGTCTATACCATGTTGTCTACTTTGATTTTAGTTAATTCCGTAAATTGTAGACGGATTAATTAAAGTATATTTACGATACACGTACTGTATCAAGCGTTAGCCGTTATGTTCTGTCCATTACATTTTACATTATTGTTAAACTTGCGACGTTACTTTTGGCGCACTTTTAAAGTTATAGATCTATACAAAAATAGGTAAAAAGCTAAGTTATAGCTTATATAACACAAGTTCTAGATAATTTCTTAAAAAAGATCTATTAGTTAAAGAAACCGGTAAGATGCACCAAATGAACAGTGGGGTTTACCCATAAAATAGAATGTGAAATTGATACACAACAATGTATGAAAGCAAAGTCATGTCTACTGTTTATAATTATGGTAATCATAGCAGTGAACGTTTTGCTAGACTTGTATTAGTGTTCGATATAATACAATAAATATCAGATGCCTGCCTGCGTGACATTGATATTGTCAACCCTCGAAACAGAATGTCACCCTCGGCTTCGCCTCGGGATGATATTCTGCCCTCGGGTTGACAATATCAATGTCACGCAGGCAGGCATCTGGTTTTTATATAATATATATTTTATCATAAGCATGTCACATGCTATGTTTGTAATATGAATCATGTTAATGTTTATAAAATTATATTATCTTAATGTTATACGTGTAATATGGTATGTTATATCTCTTGTTACCCTTGATTGTCCGAAGCCCGGCTGGTGGTGTAATGAGCGTTTGGACTAGCCAAACAGCTATCGAAGCCAGCCGGACTTTGAACACACAACGCTTTAAAATATCCATATATTCATTCTATATTTGTTTGTCTGCTGTAAATTCATGTTTTTCATCTCTGTTATTTGTATTTATTTGTTAAAAGCATTGTACATGTATTATGCTTTAAGCAAAATGAACTTTCGTATTCGTAATATCTAGAACATGCAATAATTGTTGGTATAGGGAACTGAAACAAGTGTGAACAGTTCGCACACTATGGAATGCTATAATACAGGGTGATCATTAATATATGGTAACATAAATAACTTTAATAAAGTTTTCAGATTTTATGATGGAGAAGTGGTTTGACCCTTGTTATAAAGATAATGAGCCCAAGTTTGTGTGGATATGAATAATAAATGCATGTGATATAAAGGTGACGTCTATATCGTCCATGATGCTGCCGTACATTTTCAGTGATTTCAAGAAATTTTGCCACTTTATCATTTCGCCGAAGACCGGGTTTCTTTTGATGTTGATGCCTAGAGGAAAAAAAACGAATACTCCAAAACCAGAAATAATATTTTTTGAAAACGTCAATGCAGTGTGAAATTTGTAACATCGGTGGTGTAACATCACTAACATGCAAGGTTTCAATTGTTTTTTTTCGACGTATTTTGGGGCTGGTTTTGCAGTTTTGCAGAATAAAGGGGAACGTTTTATTTCGTACTTATGCTGTGAAAAAAATGTGATATTTGAAAATGATTTATATGTAGAATAAAACTTACATATGTATGTTAATCAAAGGTATATAAAAATATATATTGTCTCAACAACTGACAAACTTATTAAAGTTATTTATGTTACAATATATTAATGATCATCCTGTATTTTACATTGCACTCATTAATTGTATGACTTATGACACCTTCCAGTTAAATCCTTCAAATTGTATAGATATTTGTAAAATAAAAGATCGGGAATGTATTCATATAAGTCTCATAAGGAAACTATTAAATCGTAGAGGGAAGGCAACACTCAACTTAACCAACAGAGCACAGAAAACATAAATGGCACAATGCCCAACACACAACCGAAGGAGAAAATAAACCGCCCAAGTCCTAGCACTAGCAAAGCTGAATGAACTAGTTTCAGCAACCAAAAATCTGAATGCCCAAGCTGAATGACTATGTTTCAAAATATATGTTAGACTTGTTTACTTACAAATCCGATGTCAAAACAAATACTCTTGTCATTTCAAATTATTGGAGATAAATAGTGTTAAAGCTAAAATAAATGATTCTTTGTCTAATGCCATACTAAGTCATTATTCACGAAGTTCTTCATTCAGTTTGTTTCTGTACAATAAGTGATTGAATGTTTCATTTTAAGATATGTCATGTTTGGTTTTTCTCTGACAACAAGTATCATTTATCGTGTCTAAGTATCGCTCAACTTCCGGAATGATAACAAAAGACAACGTAATAGCAGTCGCAGAATATAATCACAGTAATGGAAGACAAACACCAGATTTGCAATTTGACAAAATTACTTATTACCATACATGATCGAGAACATACGCTAATCAAAGCACTGAGAGTACTTTTGGGAGGCGATCTGGTTGCTGCTACTAAAGCTTAAACCCATTTTACATGTTTAATGTTCGTTTTCTCACTGCCGATCTTGTCTTGAATGTCAAAATAGGCATATGTGACTATATAGGCATGTTGGGTATCTAAAAAATTGTTAAAAGGTGCATATATTAATTTATATGTAATACGTGTATTAAATGCGTATATCAAAAGTGGCTTTAAAATAATACTACGCGCCTATTTATCAGATTCTACAGTATAGTCTTGTAATCACTTCCCTCACAGCGTGAGACAGTCTATAGAAAGCGGCTAGCTAGTACAGCGACACCATATGATTGCATAACAGTACTTTGCAGACCGTATACGATTCATTAATAAAACCATCACTTGACCGTAGTCTGAAGTTTCTAAAATAGCTTTACAGCCGGGACATTTGATGAACACGTCATTTTCGTACTGTGAAACAAGTTCGGTATCGGCCGGTGTAGTGATTTTTTGGCAAAAATATCGATTTAACGAACAGTTTTACAATAATGTTTGATCTTAGAATAAACAAATGTTGCTGGTTGGCTTAAATCAGTTAAAACATTTGGAGAAACATATGTAGCAGTATTGGGAATGTTGACAGTTTCTGGAACTACTTGAATGCGGATTCACATAGCAGCCTAAAGGCGGTTAATTTTGTATTAAGAAATGGACAATGGTAGTAATGAGAGGCTTAAACGCCTCCCAAAAACCAAGACTATCTTACGTTTTTGTAGCATTATACTAAGTTTAACGTTCGATATACTAGTAATAAAATGACCGCTTTCAGTTCCAGAGTTTGGGTGTTCATTCTGCAGCCAAAGACGACATTTTCCTTTTTTAACATGACTATGTTTTTTGTCTTATACCACAAGCCCGTCGCGCAGTTCCTACCATTCGAGTTGCGGGAGTAGGTAAGAGAGACATCATACATATATTGTGAAACAGTAAACAAACCACAAGTTCCTTACGAAAAACTTATAAGTCGCGTTTTATTTAACATTTATCTAGTCATATACGACGGCATGTTTGGTTTCGCCAGGTTTTAATTAATTACCCAGGAATACTTTTCTGGCTTTTCCATAAGCCTGTGACAGCTTCTCCAAACGACACGGTAGAACATAACCTATCTTCCAAACCAGTGTAGCATGCACACCTTCTGACTGGACTGGCTACATATATATAATAGTGTAGTTGAATTATTTTACAGAAGGTGAAAAAATTTACCCAAACAAGCATTGAACTAGAAGTTATCTTTAACAGTCTAGAGTGCTAATGGGCAAGTTCAGATAATTGATCGTGATTGTAAAAATGATATGTCATCGGTAAAAGTTATGCTATGGCTGTTTTGAAATATGGACAAATGTTATTCAGTTTTGTATTCAACAGCTTATGACATGCATACGCGGCAAGCACCATGCGATTCAGTAAACGTTTTTTTTATTATCAGAGTAGTGGCAGTTTATTAAATGTAATCTTTAATTATTGAACATTTACGCACTCTGATATTACTCTTAATAACTATTTATGTCCTCATACAAGACAAAGGAGTGGGAAACATCGTCGCCAACTTGTTTTAAATACGGTTACAAACACTCGTGAACTACTTTAGCTTTCTAAAACGTATCGATAAAGAACAATGCATCAAATCTCAGGAGGGAAATAAATGCTTGTAAAACTGATAGTATGCAGCGGGTGCTGGGTAATGGTAGTGACGGCGTTCGCTGCTCAAGGACATGACAATATCACTAGGCGTGTCCTATGTGTAAATGAATCTCAGAAAGGATTGATTTATTACATGAAAAGTTACACTCAAAGGAAAACTTCTCCAGTCACGCATCCCGAGGCAACGGTTTGGAGCGTATTTGCGTGGCGGCTGTAAAACAGTCTCCTTAAACCGGTACTATATGATCTTCAGTGTATATAGCCTTTGCATTTACTTCCCTTTATGGCAAAATGCTCATTTAAGGAAACATATAGGGCGTCAGCCCTTGTGCGGGGTAGTATATTGGCGTAATTGAAATATACTTTATTGTGGATACGGGTGATGCGTTCTATGTTTGTTTCTTGTGTTGTTGGCTAGGCGATACCGCGTGTATTACGTGTGGCAGCTTTAAAAGTTTCCTTGTACTTTTTTTTATTTTCAGTGGTTTAGTATTAATTTGCATTTAACCCCCTTTACGGTAATAAGTTCATTTAAGAAAACATACAGAATGTCTTTCATTGTGAGGGGAAGTACGTAGACGTAATTGAAACACACATGTTATACTTTATTGGGGATACGGATGGTGCATTTTGTGTCTGTTCTTGAGTGGGTGGCTAGGCGTTTCCATCGTTTCTGTATTGCTTCGAGTTATCGGTGCATATCAATACGTACATAAGGATATGTAGGACCAAACGTTTATTAATGAACAAGTAAGACGATTATGCGGGACCATGTAAAGTTACAAAGATGAAGTAGAAAAACTCCAATACAGTATACACATTGAAAGTGTGGACATGTCACAGAAAGTAATCTTAATTATTTGACTCTTCAACAAGAAGATTTTATGTTAGTAAAAGTACTGATAGCATGCGTAAGTTGGTGCATTAAACACAGTTACATATACATGTAGTAACAGATACAATAAACACTACAATATACTCAATCTGGGTGATCTTGACCGTGCGGATGCTCACGTAAGTTAGTCTTACATACTAGTACTAAGTAATAGCGAACGTGTACGACTACATATACGTATAACTACCCGTGCGTACACATACCTGTGTGACATGATACACACATTAATTTCATCTGTCACATGTTCTTTAACCGCAGAAACTACACACACGGGGATGACGAAATGGGCACAAATTAGTTGTACATGTGCACCTGTAGCTTTTCACAACATCTGTATTATCGTAAAAGTGAAATATGTGTAGTGTGATACTTATGTTTGTATTTAAACCATTACAAAAAGGTAAATTAAGCTTATAAATGACAAAAACAAATGAATAATATGTGGATATAAAACAAGAGGGCCATTGGCCCTATAGCGCTCACCTGATGACTAGCAGTTTAGGCAAAATCAGTGACCTGGTGACCTAGTGACCTAGTTTTTGGCCCCAGATGACCCAGTTGCGAACTGGACCTAGATTTCATAAAGCCACACATTGTGGTCACGTGTTATTGATATCACATAAAAATATTACCTCTAGAGTGTAAACAGGGTTTTTCTTTGATGTGACCTTGTGACCTAGTTTTTGACCACAAATGACCCATTTACAAACTTGACCTAGATTTTATAGACAAACATTGTGACCAAGTTTCATATAGATTAGGTAAAGCAGGTCACCTCTAGAGTGTTGACAAGGTTTTTCTTCAATGTGACCTTGAGACCTAGTTTTTCACTCAAGATGACCCAGTTGCAAACTTGACCTAAATTTCATGAAAACACATATTGCGACCATGTTTTATTCTAATTACCTCATAAATATGACCTCTAGAGTGTTAACAAGGTTTTTCTTTGATTTGACCTGGTGACCTAGTTTTTTCCCCAGATGACTCAATTACAATCTTGACCTAGATTTCATAGGGACATAACATTTGGCCAAGTTTCATTAAGTTTATGTAAAAAATGTGACTTCTAGAGTGTTAACAAGGTTTTTCTTTGATGTGACCTAGTGACCTAGTTTTTGACCCCATATGACCCAGTTAGCAGCTTGTCCTAGATTTCATAGAGACAAACATTGTGACCAAGTTTAAAAAAGATTAAGTGAAAATTATGACCTCTAGAGTGTGAACAGTCCAATTGTTGACGGCGCACGGCGGACGGTGGACGGCGCACGGCGCACGACGGACGACGGACAAAAGGGTGATCACAATAGCTCACCTTGAGCACTTCGTGCTCAGGTGAGCTAAAAGTTATTGATACAAATGGTTCAAAGTTATACTATCCGTGTAATCTGAGATTACGAGTAACTGTAATTAAGGTTTAATTCCCCAGTTGGGTTTGTGTCGCTGGCTGTTCAAATGCGATTCTCCGATTACAATCCTACATTGATGTCAATGTCCTATGCTTCATTGTTCATGTTTGTTTATTTTCACATCTTCCTGAATTAAAGTAATCACACTCTTATTACAAGACATTCCTGATATACGTTCGTGCTCATTTGTACGTAGTCTAGCTTTGTAACATTCCATTTCGCTATCTCTTAGCAATCTGTCATATCACAACTGTCATGTTTTCTCGATACTACGGCTCGGCAGATAAAGGCGGGTTCCCAACTTCGTGACAATGTCTGTAACACGATTATATTAGATTTACTAGTAACAAATTATTCAAAGGTCTACAGGATATTTACAAATACATAATACTTGACTTGCGTGCTAACTTTTATCAGACACAACATCACTATTGTCTGTTGCAATCCAGCATGTCCTTGCATATCGCTCATTTCGCCACGTTTCCAAAATATAACCGAGATATTTGTATCTATATTTAGACAGACACAGGTCACATTGACCTATCACAATATAGATACTGATCTGTCACTTAAAGTATCTGCCAGTTTCCAATTACACGATCTGTCTCATTGTGTTATTTGGCGTAAATACAGTCACCGGTTCTGATACGCTGCCAAACGTTTCATCTATATCATAAACAACAATATCACTTTAAACCAGCCGATGTTAATCGATACCGATATGGGCTACTGGCATGAAATAAATTTGGTACATTTGCTGTTACTTAATCGTTATCATGATGCAACATTCAATATTTTGGTTGTCTTAGCGCAATAATTACATCTTTTAGTGAACATCTATGTATGTATTTTACGTCTCGTATTTGCATGAATGCCATTTCCTCATATCTACATGTTACATTATGTACGTATTTTTTAAGTATTGAGAGTAATAAAGATATGTTATGCTACGTTATGTTCTAGATTTGTCACTTCATTCTAAAGGCTAACATTATGTGCATTATAGGCACAAAATCTGAGTCAAGATTATCTGAACGTACCTGTTATAGAGAGAGAGAGAAGGTTTGCTGCGGCCATGTTTAGCCGCAGCGGATATGACGTTAGATGAATTGGTATCCGTGTTTGCTGTGACAGCTGTAGAAAAACTGGATACCAGCTTTCGAAACGTCATATCCGTTGCGGCTTAACATGGCCGCTGCCCAATCTTCTCTCTTTATAGGGTACACTCAGATAATTTTGACTCAGGTAAATTGAAACCAAGTACGTTATTATCATAATAATCCCAATGTAGAACCTTCGGGCCGACTACAATCACAAATCATAGATGCTTATATGATATGTCATATGTGACAATATTAAAATGGTGACCATAATTATGTAGTTTTATCCTGGTATGATAACTGTGTTGCGCAAAGCTGATGGCACATGTATAAATCACTGGGTCATGAAAGAATTGTCGCTTGTATATAGGGCAGGTAATTTTTTCTTGGAACAAAAGTATGAACATTATCAATTGAGCCATTGGGACGGCACATATATACATCACTGGGTCATGAAAGAATTGTCGCTTGTAAAAAGGGCAGGTCATTTTTTCTTGGAACCTGACTATGAAATGCTATTAAGGAACCATTATCAGATGTCTTCAATGTTGTTAACCTACGTAATTAATGATCTTCTCACGCACATCTTTCACGAACACTGTTGTTTTCTCTTCCGTATGTCTGATTATGTTTGTCTATGTATCTGTATTTTCATCTGTGTTTATTTTAGTTAATTCCGTAAAATGTAGAGGGATTAATAGTATATTTATGTTACACGTACGGAATCAAGTGTTAGCTGTTTTGTTCTGTCCATTGCATATTGCAAACTTTATCAACTTGTTTAAAATTACTTGGTATACATTCCACAGAAAACATAACACACACACTTCAACAGTCAATACGTTCATGTAATCATAAATTTTAGAATTTCATTTGAATAACTGTAGCTAAAGAGAGGGCACAAACATAGTGTACATATAGCCTGAATTAGACTTCCACCTAGATACCTACCTATCCTTGATATGGTCCCTCATTCATCATCTGCTGAACAAATTGATAAATAATTGAACATTTAATCATTAGCTTGTCACATGCTATGTTTGTAATATGAATCATGTTAATGTTTATTAAATCATATTATCTTAATATCTCGCACCTGCTTCTATTGTTGGTATTGGTACCTGACACAAGTATGAAGAGTTCGCACACTATGTATGATATAATGTATTACATCGCACCAATCAATTGTATGACTGGACGCCTTCTTGTTAAATCCTTCAAATTGCATAGTGTCTCCGTGACTCAATAGTTAGCGCGCTTGCCGTCTATCTGGCGACCCGAGTTCAAATTCGGATGGAGGCAATCATATTCCTGCCATATTTCAGCAGAAAGTTGACTTGCAAATAAAGGCTATACTCGGCATGAAACGTAAAATAAATGGTCGGAAATTTTATTCTCATAAAACTTGTTTACTTTAAATACAAATCCAATTCCAATTAAAAACATCGTTTAATTACTTGTATGACTTATAAATTATTGCAAATAAATACTGTTGAAACTAAAAGAAACGATTCTTAGTCTATTGCTATACTAAATCATACAGGAAAGCATACTGGAGCTACATAGAAAACATGATATTCAATATCCCAATCCCTGATGAAGGTACAACTAAATTTAACAAACCACCAAAAAATCTCTTCTCATATATCAAAGGGCAGAAAACAGAAAATTCAACCATACCACCCTTACGTAAAGACGGCTTGCTTAAAACAGACGCAAAGTCTAAAGCTAATATTCTAAACGACCAATTCCAAAAAGCCTTCACTCCAACAACCTCACAAGAAATTCCCAACAAAGGACCCAGCCCATTCCCTAAAATGTCGGACATCCAAATCACACAAAATGGCATCACCAAACTACTATCTAACATCAATCCTCATAGAGCTTCTGGCCCGGATGGCATCCATGGTAGAGTCCTAAAGGAATGTAAAAATAATATATCTCCTATACTTACAATAATATTTAACAAATCTCTTGAACTTGGCAAAATTCCATTAGACTGGAAACATGCAAATGTCTGTCCCGTTTTTAAAAAGGGAGATAAACATGATGCTATAAACTACAGACCTATATCACTGACATGTATTTGTTGTAAAATAATGGAACACGTCATTTCTAGTAACATGATGTCATTTCTGGAAAAACATAATATCTTATATGACTTACAACATGGGTTTAGATCCTCACGTTCTTGTGAAACCCAGCTCATTTCATTCATACAAAATCTCTGTCAATCATTTAATAAAAAAATTCAAACTGACGTAATCATAATGGACTTTGCAAAAGCATTCGACAAAGTACCACATAAACATCTTCTTTATAAACTAAACTATTATGGCATTAATAGCGATGTTATTGACTGGATTTCAGACTTCTTAGGAGATAGGACCCAGACTGTTGCCCTGGACGGTATCATGTCAGAAAAAGTCCCAGTGACTTCAGGTGTACCACAGGGCACAGTTATGGGTCCAATCCTATTCTTAATCTACATAAATGACTTTGCAGACTACATCCAACATAGCACACTCAGACTTTTTGCCGATGATAGTATTATTTACAAAGAAATAAAAACCACTAACGATGCTAAACTCCTCCAGTCTGACCTGGATGCTGCTGGCAGGTGGGAACAGGACTGGCTCATGCACTTTCATCCTGATAAATGCAATATCCTTACCGTTACACAAAAAAAAACTCCAATAAATTTTCAATATAAACTACACAACCACATTCTCGAAAAAGTTGACTCTGCTAAATATCTAGGCGTAACACTACAAAGCAATCTAAAATGGGACAAACATATAAACTCAATCTCCAACAAAGCTAATCAATCCCTAGGCTTCTTACGTAGAAATTTAAAAATTAACTCTCCAAAAGTCAAAGAACACGCATATAAAGCCATTGTGAGACCTAAATTAGAATACTCCTCTTCTGTCTGGGACCCACATACCAAATGCCAAAAAATTCAAATTGAGAAAGTCCAGAGAAGGGCAGCTAGATTTACCACCAATCGCTACCATAACACAAGCTCAGTTTCAAACATGATGAACACTCTAAATTGGCCATCCCTAGAAATTAGAAGAACACGAGCCCGCTTAATTATGTTTTACAAAATTATACATCATACTGTCGCAATATACCCAGAAAATAATTTATTAATCACATCGGATCCCAGAACTAGATACAGTAGTGGGTATGGCTACAAGCATATCGGTACATCCCAAGATCAGTATAAGTTTTCATTCTATCCCAGAACAATAAGCCAGTGGAATATGTTGCCCGTAACCGCACACCAAGCAGACTCAGTTGATGTTTTTAAGACCATTGTCACTGTTCCTGTCTTGGTCTCCACATTCACATACTAAATGGCAACCATTGTACAAAGTTTTAATCTTAATGTTTGATTATAAAATCAATCTTTTAACTTGCACATGTATTACAATACAAACCAGTATTTCTGTGTATCATACACTCACATTCAAAATTGTTTTTAAAACTAGCGCCTACACATAATCTTCAGAGCTTTGAAGGAGTGTAGTTCATTTAAGAAGAAGAAGAATCATTACAAAAGTACAATACGTTTCTGTATCACATCAGTTGCATTGCATAACGTTTTTCACTAAGTTCTTCATTTAGTTTGTTTCTGTACAATAAGTGATTGAATGCTTTATATCAAGATCTGACATGTTTGGTTGTTTTCTGACAGCAAGTATCATTCACCGTGTCTGAGTATCGCTTAACTTCCGGAATAATAACAAAAGACAACGTAGGAGCAGTCGTGGAATGAATTCCAGTAATTGAAGACAAATACCAGATTAGCAATTGGACAAAATTACTTATTACCATACATGATCGAGAACATACGCTAAAAATCAAGGCTAACGCTTATGTTTTGATAGCATACTACTTTGTTTACGGTTCGATATACGAGGGTCAGTCAAGAAAAAGTGAGAGTTGGTAATTTAAGCCCTCAAAATATGTTTGCAGTCAAATATTATCCTCTATGGATCTTCTATTGAATTCCGTCTTCAGATATTGGCTTATAAATATAGTTGCCAAGCAACCAAAGAACATAACTAAGGGGTATGTGTTCGCACCAGCGATAAGAAGATTGAATCTGTTGTAAATTCAATTGTTTAGTTCAACCTTATATACCGTGATTTATTACAACTAACATGCGTATATTGTAGAATAGGATATCTCAAATAACAATTTTACCCACATTGTATCAATTTTCCCGGCATGTGTTCTTTTCGTTGCCATGGTGTTCTAAAACTGATCACTGATTTCACCATTTCTTTTCAATACGATTATGAATACATTTCAAGGAGTCCAGTAACCGTAAAAGAAATAAAATGTATAACTTCGCTTTCTAAAAAAATTATTCGTTCTTTTGGGTGGGGTAAACTTGTGGTTTTAATACCATCAAATAAAATGACAATTTACATTTTCGTCAAGTTTTTTTCCATATTGGTGGAATAAAACAACTAGAATTAAGTTTATTTAATAGATAAATGTATTACTAAATAAATAATATGTTTGAAAATGTCAGACATATCTTTATGTTTCCATAACAATGCACACTTTAGTTCTATTAACAGCGTAAACGCATGTCCTCGAGTGGTCTTCCTTGGTTGCTAGCAACAAGAATCAAATTGTCATAGACTAGAGTAGTATTCGCCATAACATCAGTGAGATACCATATGTCAGGATAACGTATAGAAAATATACGAACACTTATTTCTCTAAGAATTATTTAGCAACTCTCTCGACTGACCCTCGTACTAGTCGTAGAATGGCCGCTTTTTGTGCGAGAGTTTGGGTATCATTCGGCGGCTATAGACGACATAAGACGGTAAACCTCATGCTCATATCGGTATCAAAAGGGGGCAATGATATTTGTCTTCCCATACTATCGTAGTAACGTATGACCTCAGGATGGTATCAGGGTGGTTAATGTACATAGTGAAGTACCACTATTCAACGTGGTTAATGAATTAATTGTTTATTGAAGTATAAAATATTTGATAAATGTACAAACAGAGCGTGCACATGTCAAGTTTTAAAATTCTCAAAAATGACGCTGGATGAGGACACATGATATGCGAGCGTTGGCTTTTGTAGAATTGGTATCCAGGTATGACGAATGAGCTATAATTTAATGATAATTTACACATGCAATGAAAAATACAACTTTCAGAAAAAATAAACGCAATGTTTGGCAATGTCATGACACGTCACACAAACAGTATCCTATGGAGTTGTGGTAAGAGAGGCGTGTCTTCATTATTCATATATTGTGCAACAGTAAGAAATCAACATGTTCATTACGAAAAACTATACATGTCGCTTTTTATTCAATATTTTTAGTCATATACGATGGCATGTTGGGCTAACCAGGTTCCTTACAGAAAAGGATTTTATTTGTTTTTCCATATGGATTTAGCATCTTCTCCAAACGTGTTGGTCATGATTGTACCTAATGACACGATAGACCCAAACCTCTCTTTCAAATCAGTCTCACGCTCGCACCATCTGATTGGACTGGCTACATAGTGTAGTAGAAGTATTTTACTGAAGATGGAATAACCCGTCAAAACTAGCATTGAACTATAAGTTATCTTTAACAGTCTAGAGTGCTAATTGATAGTGATTGTAAACTGAAATTTCATCGGTAAAAGCTAGGATATGGCTGCTTTCAAATATGGACAAATGTAATTCAGATTTGTATTCAACAGCTAATGACATGTATGCGCGGCAAACATCATGCGATTAAGTACATTTTTGATTATCCAATTAATGGCAGTTTATTAAATGTTATGTTTAATTATTGAACATTTACGCACTCTGATATTACACTTAATAACTAGTTATGTCCTCATACAAGACGAAGGAGTGGGAAACATCGTCGCCCACTTGTTTTAAATACGGTTACAAGAACTCATGAACTATTGTAGCTTCTAAAACGTATTGATAAAGAACATTTTTCAAGTCTCAAGAGGGAAATAAATGCTTGTAAAACTGATAGTATGCAGCGGGTGCTGGGTAATGGTAGTGACGCCGTTCGCTGCTCAAGGACATGACAATATCACTAGGCGTGTCCTATGTGTAAATGAATCTCAGAAAGGATTGACTTATTACATGAAAAGTTACACTCAAAGGTAAACTTCTCCAGTCACGCATCCCGAGGCAACGGTTTGGTGTGTATTTGAGTGGCGGCTGTAAAACGGTCTCCTTGTACCGGTGTACCGGTTCTATATGATCTTCAGTGTATATAGCCTTTGATTTACTTCCCTATATGGCAAAACGCTCATTTAAGGAAACATATAGGGCGTCAACCCTTGTGCGGGGTAGTATATTGGCGTAATTGAAATATACTCTATTGTGGATACGGGTGATGCGTTCTATGTTTGTTTCTCGTGTTGGTGGCTAGGCGTTACCCCGTGTATTACGTGTGGCAGCTTTAAAAGTATCCTTGTACTTTTTTATTTTCAGTGGTGTAGTATTACTTTGCATTTACCTCCCTTTACACGTAATATGTTCATTTAAGAAAACATACAGAATGTCTTTCATTGTGAGGGGCATTACGTAAACGTAATTGAAAGACACATATTATACTTTATTGGGGATACGAATGGTGCATTTTGTGTCTGTTCTTGAGTGGGTGGCTAGGCGTTGCCATCGTTTCTGTTTTGCTTCGAGTTATCTGTGCATATCAATACGTACATTAGGTTATGTAGGACCAAACCTTTATTAATGAACAAGTAAGACGATTATGCGGCACCATGTAAAGTTACAAAGATGAAGTAGAAAAACTACAATACAGTATACACATTGAAAGTGTGGAAATGTCACAGAAAGTAATCTGAATTATTTGACTCTTCAACAAGAAGATTTTATATTAGTAAAAGTACTGATATCATGCGTAAGTTGGTGCATTAAATAGAGGATATTTGTTGAATTTGGTGTAATATCCTATTTTGTTTCACCGAGTGATCACAGAAAATCAATATTTTCACGAGTGGCGTTGCAACGAGTGAAAATGTAATTTTCTGTGATCACGAGTGAAATAAAATTGATCTTACACCAAAAAACAAACAAATTTTCTGTTTATTATATGCCTCAATTCCTCTTAAATGTGTTCCGTAATTGGCTTAATTGGAAAAATAACGTCGAAATTAGAACCTCACGACGTGAGAATTATGACGTCATGATGACGTAACGCATATTTTAAAGCCCGGCGCTGTTGACGTTACGTTTCTTTTTCTGCATGATACTGGAACTAGCTTCTAAAACAGTGAAAATAACAAAGTGGTAATTTCAATGTTATTTTCACTGTTATTTTCACTGAAAAATGTCGATAATCCATTGAAAGCAAATAATAAACACAGTTACACATACATGTAGTAACATATACAATAAACACTACAATATACTCAATCTGGGTGATCTTGACCGTGCGGATGCTCACGTAAGTTAGTCTTACATACTAGTACTAAGTAATAGCGAACGTGTACGACTACATATACGTATAACTACCCGTGCGTACACATACCTGTGTGACATGATACACACATTAATATCATCTGTCACACGTTCTTTAACCGCAGAAACTACACACACATGGATGACAAAATTAGCTGTACACGTGCACTTGTAGCTTTTCACAACATCTGTATTATCGTAAAAGTGAAATATGTGTAGTGTGATACTTATGTTTGTATTCAAACCACTAGAAAAAGGTCAATTAAGCTTATAAATGACAAAAACAGTTGAATAATATGTTGTAGCATTTGAATTACTATCCGTGTAATCTGAGATTACGAGTAACTGTAATTAAGGTTTAATTCCCCAGTTGGGTTTGTGTCGCTGGCTGTTCAAATGCGATTCTCCGATTACAATCCTACATTGATGTCAATGTCCTATGCTTCATTGTTCATGTTTGTTTATTTTCACATCTTCCTGAATTAAAGTAATCACACTCTTATTACAAGACATTCCTGGTAAACGTTCGTGCTCATTTGTACGTAGTCTAGCTTTGTAACATTATATTCTGCTATCTCTTAGCAATCTGTCATATCACAATTGTCATGTTTTCTCGATACTAAAGCTCGGCTGATAAAGGCGGATTCCCAACTTTGTGACAATGTCTGTAATACGATTATACTAAATATTCAATGGTCTACAGGATACTTACAAACACCTAATACTTGACTTGTATGCTAACCTTTATCAGACACACTATTACTAGTGTATGTTGCAATGCAGCATGTCCTTGCATATCGCTCATTTCTACACGTTTCCAAAGTTGTATCTATATTTAGACAGATCCATGTCACAATGCCCTAGCACAATACAGATACTGATCTGTCACTTAAAGTATCTGCCAGTTTGCAATTACACGATCTGTCTCAATGTGTTATTTGGCGTAAATACAGTCACCGGTTCTGATACGCTGCCAAACGTTTAAGCTATATCATAAACAACAATATCACTTTAAACCAGCCGATGTTGATCGTTACCGATATGGGCTACTGGCATGTAAATTTGGTACATTTGCTGTTACTTAATCGTTATCATATTGCAATATTCATCACGTTGATTGTCATAGCGCATTAATTACATCTTTTAGTGAACATGTAAGTATGTATTGTACGTCTCGTATTTGCATTAATGCCATTTCCTCATAATGTATCTACATATTTACATTATGGGCGTATTTTCTCATGTATTGAGAGCATAAAGATATGTTATGCTACGTTACGTTCTAGATTCGTCACTCCATTCTGAAGGCTATCATTATGTTTATTTAGTTCATAGGCACATGGTTTTAAGCTGTCCGAGTCAAGATTATCTGAGCGTACCCTTTATAGAAGAGAAAGTTGTGCAGCGGCCATGTATAGCCGAAACAGATATGACGTTAGAGGAATTGGTATCCGTGTTTTTTGTGACAGCTGTGGAAAAACTGGGTACCAGCTTTCGAAACGTCATATCCGTTGCGGCTAAACATGGCCGCTGCCCAATCTTCTCTCTTTATAGGGTACACTCAGATAATTTTGACTCAGGTAATTTAAACCAAGTGACTATGATTCAGTTCATAATAATCCCAATGTGGAACCTTCGTGCCGACTACCATCACAAAAACATAGATGCTTATATGAGATGTCATATGTGACAATATTAAAACGGTGACCTAATTTTATTATATAGGCGAAATTATGTAGTTTTATTCTCGTGTGAACACTGTATTGCGCTGAGCGGACATTGTCAATTGAGCCATTGGGACCGCACATGTATACGTCACTGGATCATAAAAAAATAACCTAATTAATTAATCTGTAATTAATGACCTTATCACGCACTTCATTCACGAACGTGGTGGTTTTTTCTTCCATATGTCTGATAATGGTTGTCTATAAGTAATACTGTCTGTGTTTTTTTAGTTAATTCCGTAAATTGTAGACGGATTTAATAGTATATTTACAAACACGTACTGTATCAAGCGTTAGCCGTTATGATCTGTCCACTACATATTACATACTTTATCAACTAGCTTAGAACTTGGAATGCATTCCACAGAGAACATAACATACCTCTTACAGTCAATACGTTTATACAATCTTAAATTCTAGAATGTCCGTTGTATAACTGTAACTATAGAGAGGACATAAACATAGTGTACACATAGCCTGAATTAGGCTTCCACCTTGATACCTACCTATCGTTAATATGGTCTGCTGAACAAAATTGATAAATAATTGAACATTTCATCATTAGCTTATCAATGCTGTTTGTAAAATGAATCAGGTTAATGTTTATAAAATCAAGTTATATCTTAATATCTCGCACCTGCATGTATTGTTAGTATAGGTACCTAAAGCAAGTGTGAAGAGTTCGCACACTATGTATGATATAATATATTACATCGCACCAATCAATTGTATGACTGAACGCCTTCTTATTAAATCCTTCAAATTGCATAGTGTCTCCGTAGCTAAATAGTTAGCGCGCTTGCCGTAGAGTCCGGCGACCCGAGTTCAAATACAGATAGAGGCAATCATGTGCCTGTCATATTTCAGCAGAAAGTTGATTGGCAAATAAAGACTACGAGTACTCGGCATGAAACGATAAATAAGTGATCGGAAATATATATTCTCATAAGACTTGTTTACTTTAAATACAAATCCAATTCCAATTAAAAACATCGTTTAATTACATGTACGTTTAAAATATTGGAAATAAATACTGTTGAAACAAAAATAATCGCTTCTTAGTATATTGCCATACGAAATCATTACAATAGTACAATGCATTTTGTATCACATCAGTTTCATGGCATAACGTTTTTCACTAAGTTATTGATTTAGTTTGTTTTCTGTACAACCAATGATTGAACGTTTCATTTCAAGATATGTCATGTTTTGATTGTTCTCTGACAACAAATATCATTCAACCTGTCTGAATATCGCTCAACTTCCGGGGTGATAACAAAAGACAACGTGATAGTAGTCGCGGAATGAATTCCAGTAATGGAAGACAAATATCAGATAAACCATTAGATAACATTACTTATTACCATACATGATCGAGTACATACGCTAAAAATCAAGGCTAATGCTTACGTTTTGATAGCATTATACTAAATTTACCGTTCATAATACTAGTCGTAGAACGACGGCTTTCAGTGTCAGAATTTGAGGTTCATTCTGCGGCCAAAGACAACATAAGAAGGTATACTTCATGCTCACATCAATGTCAAAATGGGAAACAGGCTTCTCTATTCCCATATAATCGTGGAAACGTATAACACTAGGATAGTATCGCGGTGGTTAATGTTGGGAAGTACTATAATCAACTTGGTTAATGACTAAATCAATTGTTTATTGAAGTATAAAATATTTGATATAAGTACAAACATAGCGCGCACTTAACAAGTTCTTTAATTGTCGAAATATACGCACGCACGCACGCACGCACGCACGCACGCACGCACGCACGCACGCACGCACGCACGCACGCACGCACGCACGCACGCACGCACGCACGCACGCACGCACGCACGCACGCACGCACGCACGCACGCACGCACGCACGCACGCACGCACGCACGCACGCACGCACGCACGCACGCACGCACGCACGCACGCACGCACGCACGCACGCACGCACGCACGCACGCACGCACGCACGCACGCACGCACGCACACACACATACCACAATTACACGGCGCAATTCCCAACACATAACGAACGGCAAAACAAGTTGCCACAGCCCCATCTGTCAAAACGCTGGATGAACTAGTTTCAGCGATCAAAATGTTGAAAGCCCTAGCTGAATAAGCTGGTTTCAACAGTTAATACGGCTAAAAAGTTACCTGTTACATTCTAGAGTGCTAATAGGCGCGTTCAGATAAGTGAGTGTGAGTGTAAAAATGAAATATCATCGGTAAGAGTTATGCTATGGCATTTTTGAAATATGGACACATATAATTCAGATTCGTATTCAACACGGCAAACATCATGCGATTCAGTACAAGTTTTATATTCGAGTAATGGCAGTTTATTAAATGTTATGTTTAATTATTGAACATATTTACGCACTGTGATATTACGCTTAATAACTATTTATGTCCTCATACAAGACAAAGGAGTGGGCAACATCGTCGCCAACTTGTTTTAAATACGGTTACAGGCACTCATGAGCTCATTTAGCTTCTAAAACGTATCGATAAAGAACAATGCATCAAGTCTCAGGAGGGAAACAAATGCTTGTAAAACTGATAATATGCAGCGGGTGCTGGATAATGGTAGTGACGGCGTTCGCTGCTAAAGGACATGACAATATCACTAGGCGTGTCCTATGTGTAAATGAATGACAGAAATAATAGAGTTATCCTATGAAATGTCACGCTCACATGAAACCTTTTCCAGTCACGCATCCCAAGGCAACGGATCGGTGTCTATTACATGTGGCGGCTGTAAAACATTCTCCTTGTATTTTCAGTGGTGTAGTTATCCTTTGCATTGAATTCCCTTTATGGTAATATGCCCATTTACGAAAACAAACAGGGTGTCATTAAATATGAGGAACAATGTATAGTCGTAAGTGAAATATACTTTATGGGGGATACTGGTGATGCGTTCTGTGTTCTGCGTCTGATTCTAGTGCGGGTGTCTAGGCGCTGCCACCCTTTCTGTATGGCTTTGAATTATCTGTGCATAGGAATACGTACATAAAGATATGTAGGGCCAAACCTTAATTTTATGATCAAGGAAGATCGTGGACGCTTCTGCGGGAACATGTAAAGGTACATATATGAGGTACAATAACTACAGTATTAATGTGCAATTTATTATGCAATAGTAGTTTGTAGTATGATACATTTTAATCGAAATAAATACAATTTTGAATATGAAAAAATATGAGTTATCTTAGTTTTCAGATTCATTTAATAAAATTGACACAACTACTTTAGTACTCAGGGTTGTAAGAACCAAAAAATGGTCATTTTGTTCACAAGGTGGTAAAAGCACCAAACTTTCACAAAATGACATTTTGCTTCACAATCTTCAAAAAATGAATTTATAATGTATGATTAGTTATAATTTTGTACCACATTTGGTGCCTCATTTGTGCAGGAGATAGGGCTTCTCATGAGTGTCTCTTTCGTCCTTTTAGCCAGAATGACTTAAAGTAAAAATATGCCAAGTTTGGTGCTTTATATACAATGTTAACAGCCATGTTCCTTATTCATTTACTATTTTCCCGAATTTGGCCCTCATTTTTGTTGAAACCACCACGGGGGCCTCTTTTCCATGTTTTATTATCACCGAAAATAACATATTTCATATACTCACATTCATCTCAGAATATAATATGGTCACATATGCTTTTCTTCATAAACGGGTAAATAACAATGTATTTTATATACTGTCATATTTGTTAAAACACATGTACCTCTTCGGGGCCTCATTTGTGTAGGATATTGGGCCTCTCATGAGTGTCTCTTTAGATTTTTTAAATCGGAATGACTTGAAGTACAATTATGCCAAGTTTGGTGCTTTATACACCTTGTGAACATCCATGGCTCTCACAAGTATATTATTTAGGTATTATTTTCCCGAATTAGGGCCTCATTTTTTCCTTTAAATCACTAGCGGGGCCTCATTTCGATGTTTAATTATTACAAACAGCAATATAATTCAAATAGAAACATTATTCATGATATATACTAAGTTTGCATATGTTTTGCTTCACAATTAGGTGAAAAAACAGGTATTTATACCGGGAAGAAATTAAAAATCATGTACCCCTATGGGGCCTCATTTCCAGAGTATAAAAGCTCCGATCAAGTGTCTCTTTAGATTTTATTCATCACACTGACTAATAGTACCACTGGGCCAAATTTGGTGCTTTTACCACCTTGTGAACATTCATGGCTCTTACAACCCTGAGTATAGTAGTGACATTAAATTGTGAGCTCTTCTTTTATTTTAAAATTTGTATCGTTAGTTTTCATTTTTAGCTATTTTCTACTTCTACAGAACAATTCATTTGAATATAATTTCACCTCAGACACTATGGGGAGCCCACGTGACCAGATGCTAATGTTCGGAGCCAATTTTGTCAACAAACCGCCTCGATTCAGGTAACATTTTTGCTTGTAACTTTCTTAAAAATTGATCGATCTGGATGAAATATAGACGAGCGCCGTCTCCTTTCAAAAGCAAATCATCGACGCTCTTACCGGAGTGACAATATTGTGTACTTTTTGTTATTTGGGCAACGGCGCATTTCGTAAACCGAAATATGCTATGCTACGGTTCGGAGCAATTCACTAAAACATGTCCTTCATTAAAAGTTACAATTTAATATCGATTATGTGGGTCGCAAAATTTAAGACTGACAACCAAAATATTTCTGATAAATATGAGCAACAGGCAAAATGAGACGCCAAAAACAAAAATGCTACAGTTCGGAGCTGAAATGAAATTTTCAGAAAATGCTACGGTTCGGAGCTAAGTTTCAAAGTATACCAACTAGCACTGTTCGTTTTAAACAGGCTGTGTGTGACCAATAGTCTCACACGTTAAATGTTGTGAATCATGAGACGTGAAACATGTACATACATGTCTGCTCCACCAAAAATATACTGAGTGCATCTAGAAACGCAACACTGAGTCCACTAACAACTTTAACTTCAAGCAAAAAAGCTTCGTTTTTCAGAATGGTGGTTCTAAGTGAATATGCAAAATATCGATTAATGATGGATTGATTACTTTCCCATGACGACAAACATGTTGTCTCGCAATGTCTGAAGTAGTTGTGAACCTGTTTCGGAGGATATTCACGCGGGGTTACTGGTCCTGTCGGGCAGTTTTTAAACGTGGATGACCTGAACAGGGACGGCCGCGAAAGGTGTCAGTGTGCTGGTAGCGTGACCCAAGACGCAACGTTGCCAAACCATGACAATTAAGGACATTTTCTAGTTGTTTTCTTCCAAGATCACTCACTTTATATCATGGGAATTTTATTCTGAAAACAATAAGCTAAAGAAAAACAGGGGTCACTGAAATCGTTTTCTCAGAAAATGAGATTTTGCAACATCCCTTTTTATAAAAATGACAAAAATCATGAATTTTCAAATATTTTTATTTTTTAATAAAAATCACATTTTTTCATCAGCATTTTTTTTTCAGATGTACAAAAACATATTATTCAAACTTACCTATGCACATCTTAAATGACATTCACACATTTTTGACCACAAATGATTTTTTTATTTTTGCTAATGGTGTTAATGAAAGTGTGATCCATCAGAATATTAAGAAAAAAACATTGGTTACCGTGTTTCTTTTTGTGATATTTAACCGGAATTGTCTCCCTTTTCAAAGAAAATGGCATGAAAATGACACAAAATAGTAGTCTAGAGGCCAATAAAAAAAATATGATCAAAGAATGTGTTTATTTTTCAAATGATGTTGATGAAAGTGTACTAAGAATATTAAGAAAAAACATTGGTCAGCGTGCTTCTTTGTACAAGCATCCCCACGGTGTGAATATGCACATGTTTGGACAATCGTGGCATTTTTATTCCGAAACACGTGACTCATCTGTTGTTATGTTCTTTCCATTATAGTGCGCCCAGAATAATGTGATAATTAAGAAATAAACTATGAAAAACCTGTTGTATACCGGCTGTTATACAATGGTTTTGGCGTTCTGACGCTTGTTATTAACCACGAAAAGAAATGCAATTTACTCTATAACATTTTATTGACAGAACCGTTTACAATGAAACTCACAGAAAACCTTCAATGAACTCTCCTTTACACATTGCACACACATTTAACCTTTAAATTCAAGATAAAAGGTATGTTTTGTCATCTGCAAAAGGTACTACACTTATGCACAGTAATATGGCTGACCACATAGGTTTCCTGGAACCGTACCTATGGTCTTCTGCATGCAATTTAAGTCTAGGAACTTAAAATTATTCGCATAGGATTAGGTCTACATAATAGACTTGGTGATAAAGAATTCTCATGTGTATTATGTTTAAAAACGACTTTACAGTAGAAGCCCTGTGCGAAGAGGCATTTTCATGAGAAACATGCATATGGTCTATTCCATAAACAATTTGACGCTGTCTGAAATATTTCTGAAGTTTTCCATGGACACAATATCTATAGAACCTTCTTGTAACATATTTGTCCATTGGTTCTGGCTTTTGAATTGCAAGCCCTTTGTGGATGAAGAAAATCAAATGAATCATTGCCATCAGTGACTTAGTGTGTTTTACAATTACGGATTTCTTAGAATTTCTGTTAGCACATATATGATGTTTCCGCTTCATTCTTGATTAATGATAGTGAGCGTATGTCCCTTCCTTTATTATACTACGTAAACACTTCTCTTGAAAGTACTGAGGGTATAACTTAAATATTTTCTTGGCATTTAAAATAATATGACGTTTTGGGCACCACGTAATGAGCATGGTATCCAGTGGGTACAACTGTTGTTAACTTCAAGAATGTTCTTCCAAATGATGTGAAATTGGGATAAACTCGAGATTGTACGAGCAGCTAACAGTCAAACTTTTAATATTGAAGCTTTGCGACGAATATCATATTTTTATCAATGTTGAGTCTGATTGTTGTTGTTTTTAGTTGACCAGATTTGTTGTTTGCTTTCAGATGCTATTGACCTACTTTGAAACATTTAATAAAAGTGTTACAATGCTGAAACACACATTACGATGTCCTTTAATCTAAATAAAAGTTCAACATGTATAAATTTATCACTTAAATTAAGTTTAGACCTTTATTTGATATAAGGCATAATTTCAGTCAGTTTGACGATACGTTTTAGGCTCCTTGTTTTGATTCCCAGTAGTGTCTACAGCGGCGACAGCTCAGTGGTAACGCACTGGGGCTATCAATCCAGAGGTCGGGGTTCATTATTCCCGGCATGGTAAATGGACTTGTCGGAAATATTTATAATATTTCCCCGCTGTATCTGACTGTGTGTACTGCTAAGTATCTGGGTTATCGTGCCAGGAAGCTGTGTATCGGTGCTATACACCGGGCACATTAAAGAACCAGACTGTCTATTCGAAATACACGTAAGAGCACGCCTGCATGTAATGGTTCTCTCTCCCTTCAGTCACTTTCTCTCATTCTGTCCCTCTGGTCAGAGCTAGCTGTATCTGCACTGGTAAAGGATGCACCAGTCCTGCGCCCTTCTTGCACTAAATGGAAAGTGCCATTGAACTGTGTTCGCATGAAAAGGGCGCTATATAAATCTGGTATTTTTATTTTATTTTATTCAAATTGTTAACTCTAAAAACAGGAAAAAAGATTTAAAATGTTCTGTAATTTATTTAAATAAGATTGTAAGGATGAACGCTATACTAGTATTCCATAAATGTTTTAACAATCGTGTTAGATGTTGGTGAAATTAGAACTTTAATGGGGCCATACATCATAATTATGTACGATGCTAATTAGTTGACTACATTCGTGACATAAAAACCTCCAATACAAACCAGGAAAACTGATGTAGTATGGCATGGTTGCTGCATGATACATTTCTTACATGTTAAAACTGTCTACCGGGTATGTTTACTTCGGTATGACGTGTACATCATATAAACTATGATGAAATATGCCGTGAAAATAGTGACAAGGAACGTGTAGTAATGACCATAGTTCCCGCATTAAACTAAGTATAGTAGACCCTATTTTTCATTTAAGGAGACAACTCATCAGTTTACTCTTTTTCATGAAATTATTTACCTTTGCACCCTCAAACATAGATATGACGTAACAAAATATGCTCAAATGTTATATGCTATTAGGTGGTATGTTCGAGTCATTGTTTTTATCATCTGTTATAACTCAAGTTTGAAAGAGTGGCAACACTATGTTTTATTGTCATATGTTGTATGTATTTATATTTTTTAATGTTTTGATGAGACAATTTATCTAGATAATCTAGCCCAAGTACAATCTAGCTAAAATTAGAAACAAATTATGATAATTGATTGACAAAATATTATCTAGTCGGGAAGCCAGACTAGGCTAAGAAGCGAACACTATTATATTCAAAAAATATCAGCACACTGGCAAGTCCATATGCATAAATAACAAACGCCCGATTAAAAATTATACAAAGTAACATTTTTGTATAGGGTTTTCGAGTCCGCCTAGTTTTCCCAGTTGGAAGAGAGGTATAATGCCTCACGAAATATCCGGAATCGATTCCTGTGTCAGTCAGGATAATATTATTTCATGTCGCAACTTGGACCACGGTCATGTCGGCCTTTTGTGTAAAGGTGGCATTCGCTTGCGGAAGAGCAAAAAGTCAACTATGCGCTGTATAATATGACTGGAAAAATAATTTTAAAACACACAAGACGCACATTTTGAACACCGATAATTGAGTGTTCCTCTAGATCCCCGCCAATCAACAACAGGCAAACAGCAACATCTATAATCTGAAGTTTATATCGGTATTTATTCTACCAATATGTAATTATTCTCTCGCAAGAAATAACGATTGATAGATCGTTGATATTAAGATAGGTTGATGTGCAAATAAAGTCAATCCTAATTGACATGCTAATTGGAAGTCCCGAGCGATTTAAACTCGCGAATACATTTACTGTGTTGTTATAACGTTAACAGTCAGCAACAATGTCATTAGTAATGGTGATGAATTTACCCTGAAGTAACGAGATACATATTGACTGGATAATTATCAGTTTTGATAGAATCAACTAGGAAAGTTTTGGAGAGCATCAGTGCTCGCTCGAAGCCGGATGTCATTGGCCAAATAGGCCGAATGTCCACACATTACGACTGTCTCAGTTGAACGCAAATAAGTTTTGATACCGTTTAAAATGGTTAGTCGTGGGAGTCGTAAATATGTGGATTTATAAACGAAGGGATGAGAAACCTTATCTGCATATTTTGAACATCATTTAATTCATATTAAATATTTCAATACAGCTGATTATTTAATGACCAGCCGTCACAACATGCATACTTTCCAGTAACGTCAATAACGCTTCAATAATACATTATGAACAATTCTAACCATTAGTGCAAGATATGTTATGATCGACGATATCCAAAGTTCAACATCTCTGTGAAATAAATTACGCATGACAGATATGCTTCTGTTAGGCTTATCACATCAAAGATTATATAATTTCGTGTAGGAATCTGGTTCCGCCTTTTTTCAAGGAACCAAGAAGCAAACATTTCGGCACCTTCATGGAACGGTAATTTCCATCTACTTTATAACAAGGCGGTACGTTAACCACGCATGGTTTTATCATATGAAGACATTGAATAATGAAGACACATATAACCTTGTACGCGTATCAAATCAACCTGAAAGGCTACGGGTGCTAAATGTACAGTTTTATTACATACAACTAAATACTAGCTGACAAGGCGCAATAGTTTTTTTGTTCAATGTGACCTTTACATATTTTACGATACAATGCCTGTTACAAGCACAACCTAGAAATTGCCACTTTCCCAGAACAGTCGTGTTCCTAATACAGCAATCCCGATACACCACTCTAGAATTTTATTGTTTTCATATTGCAATGATGGAACTGAAAACCGCCATATAATTGTTCGAACGGAATTCAGTCCTGCGTTCAACGAAGGAATTTTCGTCATTATTGTGACTGATTCGTTGAAAGATATGTTGAAAAAAACAGCCCTGTAACGTTCAAAGAAAGTAACCAGCAAACATGTTTAACAATCACGGGTTTTTGTCGATATAATCCTTCGTTGTACGCTTCGTTTGCGGCATACAATTTGAAAGTACTAATTCCCGTTTTTTCCGTTCTCAGTTCGAAATATGTACGGATGCACGGATTTTACTATTCACATTCTTTTGTTTGCCTCTGTCCGCCATTTTGTTTAATTATACAAATACACGCACACCACCTACGGATATGGTAAGCCAAACTTGGCGTACGTGACGAATATGTTTTTAAACATACCGTTAAACGAATAACTGCCCTGCGTTCAAGGAAAAATCACGTGACGCACGTTTCGTACCAGGTACAAAACGTTTCGCAAACGGTACGACACGTTATTTTTCCTTGAACGCAGGGCAGATGCAAAACATACGTCACATGTTTCCTTGAACGCAAGGCTGGTGTATATCGTATTCTAACACGGTTAACGGCTTTATCCATATACGCATAGAGGATCCAAGGTGTGCTTTATTACCGCAACCAAAGACACCTTGCCGTTACTATTTACATCCCGCATTGAGCAAATTGGTCATACCTTAAACCCCTTTCACAATTGTCGTACGACGGACGTGCGACGGTCTACGATGTAAATTTGAGGACTATCGTGCGTCCGTCGCACGACGGACTTAAGAATTTCTGCATCGTGCGACCGTTGTGCGACGGAAAACAGAGTCGTGGACCCTCGTCGTAGAGTTTTGGACATGTTCAAAATTTACTACGGCTGGTGACTGTCGTAAGTCCGTCGTGCGAAGCTTTACATCGTCGCACGATGGACGTGCGACGGACGTGCGATGGACGCACGATGGACGCACGATTAATTTGTGATTATAAGGGTCAAACTAGCACTTAGAATCATACCAACATCGCGCGATGGACGTGCGACGGACGTGTGCTTGTCGCACGTCCGTCGCACGACAGTCCTGTTGATATTCATTATCGTGAGACAATCGCACGACGGTCGTACGACGATCGCACGACGGTCGTACGACAATCGCACGACGTTCTTAAACATATATTTTCTTTCTCAACATTCATACCCTTCAGTGTAATTATACGATAAAATCATTTTCTGATGAACAATGCGTACTTTGAAACAGTAAATCTAGAGCGACACACATTGGGAGAGGTTACGTTTGGTTGTTTTACAGAGGAAGTTATTCTGCAGAGGTAAAAGTATTTGATTATGACATTTATTGAACGTGTTTAGAGTATTAAGAAAGCCATATTTTCTCTTTCACCGATTTCTATAAAAAGCTAATAAGTGTTACAAACTGTTTTCATTCCACCAACACACGTTTCAACTCCCCTGTCTATACATGTGCTTCTCAACCCTTGAAAGCTATGACAATACCACGGGACAGGATGATGTAGCTTTGGCTGTTACAACTTCAATGGGTTCAAGGCCGATACGTTACCATTGTGGCAGCGTTAATGAGGGCTCGACAGCAGCGAAGAAATGCCCGACGATAGCGTAGATGGTGGGTAAAACCATGTATTCAACGAAGGACCCTACTTGGCCAATATGACACCTTGATGGTTGAGCTTGCCAGAGAGTGTGATGGGGACTTTGTGAACTTTCTTCGAATAGAACCCCATATGTTCCAAGAGTTAATAAATGAGAACAAACAAACACTTTTGTTGGCGTGTCAGCATATATATCGAGCAACTGATAATTAACATCATGGTTATGCACACTGTTAATTTTTTACTTGTCTTGTTCGTTTATGCATGTATAAAACGTGGCTGGGAACGATATACACGTAGTCTTATACAAAAGTATATTTAAGCGTACAATAAGTCATCTGCTTATGTTAAATATATAGTGTTATATATTCTAACATAGCACGTGAGATTTGCCATCTTTGTGTATATTGAGCTTACCATATTTTATTACCGCGATAAAATATAGCTGATTGATGACGTCACGTTTGACGTCATATAGTATGACAAATGACGTAAAGGTGACGGTAAGGTTCCTAGGAAAGAAAGTAGTTTGACGTCAACCTGTCTTGTTGTGCTATTAATGGTAAAGCATTTGCGATGTTGGAATCGAAATAATAAATAGGAATTGTGCTTTGTTGTGTTATAAAATATAGGCACTCGTTTGAATGCGTACATTAAATCACTCGTGCTACACACTCATGATTTAATTACTACGCATCCAAACACGTGCCTATATTTTATTTAAGAAATAATTAATACGTAGCTATGTTTTGTTGCGTAATAAAATATAGGCACGTGTTTGGATGCGTAGCACGAGTGATTTAATGTATGCATTCAACCGTATCGTCACATAAACCTACGTTGAACGTAGATATCATGTATCCGTCTGAACGTTATGTCGGGTCTCAGTTATGGTTGTTACGGTTGTTTTTAACTCTTGAGCTGTTTGCCAAACAGTATGTCATGTATTATGTCCACGCTGGTGAGGTTTTCAATTCGGTTGGATATAGTGTGAAAAAATTGCCGTGCACCTTGTGAGGAATATATCCATTTCCGCGAGAAAAACGCGCACTTCCGATCAAAATATTAACGTGCTTCTTTTGGTGAATATATCCATTTCTGCGAGAAAAACGTGCAATACCGATCAAAATATTAACGTGCTTCTTTTGGGGAATATATCCATTTCTGCGAGAAAAACGTACAATACCGATCAAATATTAACGTGCTTCTTTTGGGGAATATATCCATTTCTGCGAGAAAAACGTACAATACCGATCATTTAGATTAGTGATTATAGTACATCCACACATTCGTATTTCTCACCGCTTATGAAACAAAGTTAAAAATTAAATTACAAAAAAATGTTAAGTTACAAGTCTTCGATGGCGGCTATTGAACATCTTAGCCGTTCAGTCACACTCATTCGAGAATACGTGTGGCCCTAAAAAGGGCCGTTTTGCACTCGAAAGTACGATCTTGTGCTTAGCCTCCGAATCCATAGAGAGTTCTGCCTTGTCTCTTCAGAGCGTAGACGACGTTCATGGCAGTGACTGTCTTCCTCTTGACATGCTCAGTGTAGGTGACGGCATCACGGATGATGCTTTCAAAGAACACTTTGAGTACACCATGGGTCTCTTCGTAGATCAGACCAGAGATACGTTTTACACCACCTCTGCGAGTAAGACGACGGATGGCTGGCTTGGTGATACCCTGGATGTTATCACGAAGAACTTCCCTGTGACGCTTAGCGCCCCCCCCCCCCCCCTTCCAAGACATTTACATCCTTTACCACGCCCAGCCATTGTTGCTTCTTCAGTATATTGGCTGAGAATGATGGCCTGATTGCGAATCACGAGGTTATAAACGCATTCTTTGTATTAATATGTAACTATTTGGGTTATTTCATTCACTTTCAAGTATATCATATAATATCTGATGCATTTCACAGCACTTAAACGGGTTGTATTAAAAATATATATGAATTGGGAAACAGTGTATACAGAGTAAATATATAAGTATAAACAATCAGTATAAGAAGCACTCAATCGAAATAAGATGAGTGGCCCTAAAAAGGGCCGTTTTGTTGTAAATGCACTAGACAGCAAATGTTTATTTGCTGCTGGTGTACTTGGTGACAGCCTTGGTATCCTCGCTGATGGCGTGCTTGGCGAGTTCACCGGGCAACAGAAGCCTGACAGCGGTCTGGATTTCTCTGCTGGTGATGGTTGATCGCTTGTTGTAGTGAGCGAGTCTTGAAGCCTCAGCAGCAATTCTCTCAAAGATGTCGTTGACAAAGCTGTTCATGATGGACATGGCACTTCCCCTGGCCATTGGGCTACCTAAGGAACCTGCGTTCGAGACCCACTTGGGAAACTATTTCTCTCCTGGTTTGTGTGCAGCCAACATCGAGATACGGCGCCAAGGTACAAAAAATGTATATCGAACATGTACAGACACCGCCCTCACAAGTACCAGCACATTGATATGACACGGGAACCAGCACATTGATAAGACACGGAACCAGCCCATTGATACGACACGGGAACCAGGACATTGATTTGACACGGGAACCAGCGCATTGATATGATACGGGAACCAGCGCATTGATATGACACGGGAACCAGCACATTGGTATGACACGGGAACCAGCACATTGATATGACACGGGAACTAGCACATTGATATCACACGGGAACCAGCACATTGATAGAATAGTTTAGAATAGTTTATTTTTCCAATACATGAGACTTTACAGTCTATGAGCATTACAAATATTTACAATACAAATTTAAACATACAATGGTCAATGACACCAGTAGTAATACATGTACAGACTTATGTATAGTCACTGACTCAAGTCAACATTATTGAAAATACATTATTAATTGAAACACGTACAATTACAACGTTAATAGTGAATAAAATTGTGTATGAAAACACGAAACAAAATAAACTTCCAAAGTTATAGTAAGTACAATACAATACCTATTAGAATGTTTGTACACCCTTGTTACCCTGATAAAACAACATGATTGGATATTCCCAACATGATTGAAAAATGGCCGACATGAAAAATGTGATAAGTGCATTGTTTTTGCAATATTTTCAATATAAACTATCCAGATTGTTTATTTCAATATAACATAATCAACATATGAAGAAAATGTACTATTTGCACTAAACAATTTGCATATAGGTAATATTTTTCACTATGTAAAGCCTTAAAGAATGTGTGGATTTTGCATTTGAGAATGAATTTTGTACTTAAAAACGTTGTAAAACTCATTTATTGGACTCTATGTAATGAATATCATTTGGGAAGTATCGGCAGTTGTATAAACTATGATTTGGACATTTCAATTTTTTAAAATCTTAGATAATTTAACGCTCACCAACAATAATTCAAACATGTGTAGTATTTTTTGGATACTGACCGACGTGATTGTTAAATTTATTTGGATACTGGCCAACATGATTGTGGATAAAAACCAACATTACAAATTGAAATCTTGCCAATGGGATTCTCAAGGTACAAATAATTGTACATTAAAGAAGTGTGCTCATGAATTGTGGTAGCAGGTTTATGAGCATACCCGATGTAAGGCATTTCACACCCAGTCTATAGCACTTGCTTTTAGGACATTTAATAATCAAAGCACTAAGAGTGCTGATGGGAGGCGATCTGGTTGCTGCTACTAAAGCTTAAACGACTTTACACGTTTAATGTTCGTTTTCTTACTGCCGATCTTGTCTTGAATGTCAAAATAGGCATATGTGACTATATAGGCATCTAGGGTATCTAAATAATTGTAAAAAGGGGCATATTTATGTATATGTAATACGTGTATTGAATGCGTATATCAAAAGTGGCTTTAAAATAATACTGCGCGTGCCTATTTATCAGATTTTACAGTACCGTCTTGTAATCACTTCCATCACAGCGTTAGACATCTCTAGAAAGCGGCTAGTATAGCCACACCATATGATTGCATAACATAACGATATACGATTAATTGATAAAACCATCACGTGACCCTGATCTGAAGTTTCTAAAAATAGCTATACGGCTGGGACATTTGATGAACACTTCATTTTCATATTACGAAACAAGTTCGATATCTCCCCGGCTGACTGATTATCTGCAAAAATATCGATTTAATGAACAGTTTCACAATAATTATTGGGAATGTTGACAGTTTCTGGAACTACTTGAATGCGGATTCACATAGCAGCCTAAAGGCGGTCCAGGTTGCATTAAGAAATGGGCAATGGTAGTATAGAGAGGCTTACGCCTACCAAAAATGGGTACAAATGTTCACCACATCAAGACGATGTGTCATGCACAAAACCCAGGTCCCTAGCTTAAAGGTCAAGGCCATACTTAGAGGTCAAAGGTTAAAAAGCTCAAATAGGCATGTGATTCGTGTCCGCTCTGTAATTTTGTCATCTCCTATTGGATATTTTATAATATTTGGTACAAATGTTCATCACATCAAGGTGGTTGCCATGTGCAAGACACAGGTCCCTAACTTAAAGGTCAAGGTCACACTTAGAGATCAAAAGTTAAAATTCTCAAATAGGCATGTGATTCATGTCCGCTCTGTAACTATGTCATTTCTTATTGGATATTTATAACACTTGGTACACATGTTGACCACATCGAGACGGCGTGTTATGCGCAAGACCCAGGTCCCTAACTCAAAGGTCAAGGTCACACTTAGAGATCAAAAGTTAAAATTCTCAAATAGGCATGTGATTCATGTCAGATCTGTAACTATGTCATTTCTTATTTTATATTTATATTACTTGCCACAAATGTTCACATCATCAAGACGAGGTGACATGCGCAAAACACCGGTCCCTAACGCAAAGGTTAAGGTAATACTTAGAGATTAAAAGTTAAAAGGCACAAGTATACGCTTCTGGTCTGCTTTGTTTTTTTTGTTATTTCGTTCTGGATTTTAAAATTACTTGGTTACATTCGCATTTACACCCTGACTCAAATGTAAAGGTCACACTTACAGACCCAGCTCTTGTCTGCTGTTCAATGTCACATTTAAGCAATTACAAACTTGTTTCAAGTTATTCCATTCGCATAGCTTTATACTTAGATGTCTGATGACAGCTTTTAGCGGGGGCATCCGTGTCCTGTGGACATATTTCTAGTTAAATACTTTTTTTCTGCTATATGTTGGTAAAATTCATAATAAGTCAAGACAGGTAAATTTAACACATGTATCTAAATGTGCAAAATTCATCGGGAATAGGAACAGTGAATTATGGGGACCACTGGCTAAACGCTGTGAGCATGTCTTGAATGGTGCCAAATTGTATTTCTAATTTAAAAAAGGGGACATAATTTCACCATATACTTAGTACATCTAGAAACGCAACGGTTTTATCCCCATTTTTTTCTTACTTGCATTATACATGTATATTTGAATTTTGTGTAGTAATATTGTACAAGACAAATTGTTGATGCAATGCATCAAAGTAGCCGCAATTTTGTGGTTTACATGGCATGAATACTGTTATATCAAGCAACGCTGTTATAAATTCCTCTAAACAACTAAATTCTCTAACGTTTAATTCAGATAGAATCAAATTGAGCGGGAAATATTCCAATATACACAGGTATTTGACATTATATACTGGGTTTTTCTATGATTTGACCTTGTGACCTAATTTTTGACCCTAGATGACCCAATATCTAACTTGACCTAGATTTTGTTGTGTTGATCATTGTGACCAAGTTTCGTAAAGATTATGCTAAAATTGTGACCTCTAGTGATTACACAAGCTTTTTCTATGATTTGACATTGTGACATAGTTTTTGACCCCAGATGACCCAATATCGAACTTGACCTAGATGTTGTTGAGATGATCATTGTGACCAAGTTTCATAAAGATTAGACCAAAATTGTGACCTCTATTGACTACACAAGGTTTTTCTATGATTTGACCTTGTGACCTAGTTTTTGACCCCGGATAACCCAATATTGAACTTGACCTAGATTTTGTTAGGATGACCATTGTGACCAAGTTTCATCAAGATCAAGTCAAAATTGTGACCTCTAGTGACTACACAAGGTTTTTCTATGATTTGATCTAGTGACCTAGTTTTTGACCCCAGATGACCCAATATCGAACTTGGCCTAGATTTTGTTGAGGTGATCATTGTGACCAAGTTTTATAAAGATTAGTCTAAAATTGTGACCTTGAGTGTCTACACAAGCCAATTGTTGACGGACGGATGGGCGGACGGACGATTCTTTAAGAGTGATCACAAAAACTCACCCTGTCACTTTGTGAAAGGTGAGCTTAAAATGTAAGTACATGTAGCATGCAACCCTCGCATATATACAATTACAAGCACATTATAAATCACTAAAACATTATTATGTGACCATTCTAAATAGCTTATTGGTATTGGAAACTAGTCATCATTCCTTTGACCAATTGGATGTGCAGTGTTGCAATGAATGTCACCAGATTATTAACATAATTCAAATTAAATTTAAAGTACTTGATAGTTCCAAATATTTATTGGATTAAAGTAAAAGTAGAATACAATGAATCGGTAAAACCGAATTATGCTTCCCGAAGCAAGTGCTTGTCCCAAAATTGGAAATAACATATTACAGCAACAGGTAAAAAAAGAAAATAATGTAGAATTATTGTTCTTTGACACCGCACTTCCTCTACCATTATGGGAAGTTTCAATCAAATGCCATCAATACTGTTCAAGTTAGGGACCTGCCAAGCATTAATTTGTATGAAAAAGGGAGATAATTAAAAAACAATAACGGTACAGTTATGTTTTTGTGGCACTGCACTTCTCCTCAATGAGATTAATTCACCTATAAAGTTTCAAATCAATACCTCCCATAATGACCTGGACAAGAAGTAAGTATATAAGTACAAAAGGCCATAACTCCAAAAATTAAGAATAAAGAGTTATGTTTCTTGTGCACCGCACTTCCTCTCAATGAGATCTATTCACATATGAAGTTTCAAATTGATATCTCTAATGGCCCAGACAAGAATTAAGTATAAAAAATTACAAATGGAAATAACTCAAAAAATGTATAATGTAGGGTTATGGTTCTTTCACACTGCACTTCCTATCAATGAGGTCTATTCACCTATGAAGTTTCAAATTGATATCTCTAACACTGTATAAGTTATGGCCCGGACAAAAATTAAGTATGAACAAATAGAAAGGGGAGTAACTAAAAAATATGCAATCAAGAGTTATGGTTCTTGTGCACTGCACTTCCCCTCACCGATGAAGTTTCAAATTGATATCTGTAATACTGTTCAAGTTATGGCCCGGACAAGAATGAAAAATTACAAAGGGGAATAACTAAAAAAGATGCAATCAAGAGTTATGGTTCTTGTGCACTGCACTTCCCCTCAATGAGGTATGTTCACCTAAAAAGTTTCAAATTGATATCTCTAAATTAGTCTAATACTCTTCAAGTTATGGCCCGGACAAAAGTGTGATGGACGGACAGACGGACGGACAAATGCTCACCCTTCGGGGAGCATAAAAAATACACAATTAGTCCCTCCTGCATTTTGAATGAGGACTTGGGATTCGATGATGGTGCAGTTACATTGTACCTAGGGTTTTTTCTACTTCACTCTGGGAGCTGAAAATATTGGCTGTCATTTTGAGGTATTTCAGCTCTACAGAGGTTAAATTTATAGCTATGCTCATTCAGGTTATTGTAAAAAGGTAAACAACAAATTAGGTCCTTGGGCAATCACTTATTAAATATGTTTAAAGCTAAACACGCATTTCTAAATTATTTAGCTCTCAATAAAGCAATTAAAAAAGGTACAAAGGTCTATTTCCATTTTAATATTTTTTTCGAACTGACAAATATTCGTACTGACAAATATTCATTCAGACTGACAACATTTTGACCGTCTTGTGGATAAGGAAAATTATTGGCTTGACTGTCGTGCGGATAAGGAAAATAATCGGCACAACCGACGTGCGGATTAGAAAATTAATCTATATTATCATCGTACAAATAAAGAAAATAATTTACAAGACTGTCGTGCGAATAAGGAAAACAATTCAATTATTGGCACAACTGTCTTGCGCATCAGGAAAATAATTGGCACGACCATCATGCGCATAATGAAAATAATTGTTACGACTGTCGTTCGGATAACCAAAGTAATCGGGACGACTGTCAGACGCATAAGGAAAATAATAATTGACACAGAAAATAATTGGCACGACTGTCATGTGTGTAAGGAAAAAAATTGGCACGACCGTCATGCAGATAAGGAAGATAATCAACAACATACTGTTAAAAAGGATTTCACGAGCATCTGTCGATTAACGATGCTCATCCAAGACTGCCCAGCTCGACTGAATCAATCTAATGTCATAAGTCTGTGATATTTCTTCATTTTGGTTACTAAACTTTTAAAAGATTTCAGATTCATTTAACAGTTTTCAATAGTGTTAAATTCGTACAGTCACAGTGTAGCACACGATGCCTTGTACTGATGTAAACAATTGGCGTGCAAAAACGAAATAGCAAAGCACAATAGATATTAGATGCATAACATTGTTCAAAAGTTGTTCACATTTTTAACATTTTGGGTCGAATCGGTATGAGTACGACAGTGACTTACTTCAAGGTTTAAACTCTGTATCGGATGTTGATGAAATTGCATATCTATGTTCGTTGTGAGTATTAAAAAAGATTTTCCTTGTTCAACAAGTACTCGATAAGATTTTATCAAAACAATATAATATTATCTACTTCCGCTGTCATGTTTAAAACGCGGCCAAACTGCGGACAAGTGCGGCCAAATCAAGCAACTTTAAAATCATCAAGATATTGTTCATAATATATGAAAAATACTTATATAATCACAATAAACAGCAAAATATCACAATAATTGCAAAAATACTGATATGTTACCGTTAAACTTTTGGAAGCACGTACCCGGGCCAACCCATTCTGTAGTCGGGTTCCCTGTCGTTCTATAGTTGTTTAGTAGTGATAGGGGAGGTAATCCAAACTACTCATTCTGTGGCCGCAGATTCGGCCCACCGTAGTTTGACCGCGTTTTAAACAATTAAGTCTATTTATAGTACAGAATTAATGAATAGACTAATTCCGGCGACTCAACATTTTTTTTTATCAAATTGATGTATAAATTTCAGCAATTTCTTTACTTTTCATTATCTATAATTGATAAATAAGAAAATTTATATGAAACTCTATATTATTGTTTTCATGCGAAAACATCAGCATCATTGGTAAACGAATACAACCAGCGATAAAACTAGCGATCAGTTCAGTAGTAAAAAAAATAGACACCTCAGCTAGTCTACGCTAAAAGGGATCAGCAATTAAATTATTAAAACGGAAACATTTTTATTTTAATTACGAACATTATCCATCCAAAAAATGTCATTTATGGTGGGATCAATAAGAATGTAAATGTGTTTGTATAGGTATCAATTAATAGCTTCAATATCCACGCAAACAAATTTATTCATTTTAATAACTATCAGTAACTTGTCCTTTCACGTCCAGGGGAGAAATTTGGTTTGTACTACATAAGATAGCCGCCTCAAGGGCGGCTATCAATAATCTTGTAGAAACTTGGCCATCATCCAACTTTTATCGATCGTGTTACGTAAATCCCGTGCACCGATATAATCACAAAAAGCATGATTTCCACGTGCACCAATTACGCATGATAAATCTTGGTATAAATTGAATCGAACTTTTTGTAAAGTTTGCTAATAAAAAGAAAATCACAAAAGAAATGGCCTATGTTCAGGAATAAAAATGCCATGATTGTCCGAATATGAGCAAAATCAGGCCATCCGGATGCTTATGGCAGAGATGTTCAACAGGAGTTTGCACGACGGTTAAATTGTCATACACCGAACATTTCTCATCTAGAGACACGCTACCAACACACTGGCACCATTTGCGACAGCCTAAGTTCAGGTCATGCATGCGTAACAAGCCTCCCACAGGATGAATAAGACTCCAGATCAGGCTCACAACTGCTGCTGACAGTGTTCAACAACTTGTTGCTCATCATGAATAAGTAATCAATCAATATTTGATCAATACTTTACATATTGACATGAAACAACGATTCCGAAAAAATAGCTAATTTATAAAAAAAAATCGTTATTTTTCGCCCGCACTATATTTATGTTCCGTTATTTTTCGGCCGCACTATACACCAAAACACTGCTCTGCACCTAAATGTAGCTCTATGTGATAAAATGTTACAGATGTATTGGAAATAGAATAAAACTGCATCAAGTAAAATTAATGAAGTTTGATTGTCCATCATCAGATTGAACAAATATTGACAGTAGAACCCACTGTTGCGTTTCTAGATGTACTCGGTATATATTTGATAGAGTTGCCTATTCATGTGGAGGCCATGGCGTCAAGATGGTGATAAAGTATGCAAAGTATCAAAGATACATGTCTTAGAGGTTAAAATTGTGTACATAAACTGTAAACTTTTGTATTTCTAAGTACATTAGTCCAAATGGGGCATAACATTCAACAACATGCTTGATAGAGTGCAGATGTTGTGATCAAGACGGTTGACAAGTATGCAAAGTATCACAGCAATATGAACATGCACTTAGATAAAATAGGTTAATACCTTGAACGTAAACTTACAAATTTGCACGAAGTTGAAAAAAGGGACATATTTTCCAATAAATACTTCATAGAGTTATCTACTCCTACGTACGTGTTGGGGTCATCCCATTATTCTTCCAATAGTGAAGCTACATATTAAATTCGCACTGCAGTGCATCAATGAAAATTCAATGTTGGTCAGTATCCACTTTAAAAGATAAATCATGTTGATCTTTATCCTCAAATCATGTTGGTTTTTATCCATTTTTCACACATGGGTTACTTTAAATAGTTATCACGTAGAAACGGCAAATGTAAATAACTTACTCTAAACTATGTCTGATAGTGAAATGAATGAGCTGTATAAACAAAAGACCTTAACCCAAAATAAACAACAATATATATGTTTTATAGACTGTCAAATAAATCCAACACAGATTTTTCTAACTTTTTATCGTATTGTGTATCACATTCACAAACATACGGATAAATAGTTTTAGTTTCATGGAAGGAATGTACAAGTTTATCTTCATACAGCATCAGAAGGTGGTTAAACCCGTAGATTTTGAAGAATTGGCCGAAAATGCGATGAATATGTAAACATACATCCGCCATTTTTCAATCATGTTGGGAATATCCAATCATGTTGTTTTATCAGGGTAACAAGGGTGTTGTAGTACAGTTGTATACTGATTCCACACAAAATCGTTACACTTGGGGTATGACACGGGAACCAACTCTTTGATTCGACACGGGAACCAGCACAATGTTATATGCCACATGCGCTGTCAATCACGGTAACAATAACGGTCTGTCACGTAAATCTGATACGAGAAAGGAATAAGTAATTATTGCTTTATGTTGGTGTTGTCATACATTGCGTCTGACGAATACAAATAAATCCGTCGAGTCACCGATTTTCGTTATGGTGAGGATATATCGGTCAACAGGTCATCAATTGCAAAACAATTTGTCAGATATAACACATGTAGTTCAAAGTTACGTGAATTGGTAAGTATAATAAAACCGGGTGCAAAGTCAAATAAGTACTACAGTCGTTTTCATGAATGCGGCTCAAAACTATATTTCCTTCAAGTTTAATGGACAATGGCTTCATTGGCTGTGGGCTTCTAGAATTCTGGAAGCTTAAGTTGGTCTTTTATTTTTGTCAAGATGATATAATTGTACACTTTTGAATTTTTGTACATGTTTATACATACATGTATATGGTTTAAATTGCACGCTGGTTATGTATAGGCTATAGCATAAGCAATATTATAAGTGATGCACTTATAAAGTCATGTATCGACATTGGAATATAATTGACTAATATCTAGATGTAAATGTCGTGTGTGTTCTGACGTCTGCATTTTACTTTTATTTACGTGAACGTATGGTATATGATTGCGTGAAAGTAGCAGAAATCGGTCACCCTATTAGGTTCTGAAACCACAGACAACAATCTGACTTACTTACGGTATGTACGTACAGAATTGTTCATGTACGTAATATTATATTATATGGTATGTATAGAAGATCTTGCATGAGTGTTCATTACATACGAGTTTTATTAAACGAGTGGACAAAATGATATTTGTCGAGTGTCATATTGTTTTTGTCGACGAGTTTAATAAAACGTGTATGTAATGAGCACGAATGTAAGATTCTATTTATCACATAACCTTAAAAAATGCACATTATTGTTCAAGAGGATGACGTACGCTGCAAATGATTCAGCCAAATTACATCGGTACAATGAGGGCAACGTCATGGCGACGTTGATTTTATTCTGACGTCATTGACGGCTCAATGCATGGATTGGCTAACGTCACGTCAAGCTAATTTAAATATTTATTGCACAGTCTGGGAGTGCCGAACGATATTTACGGCACGGTTTTACGGCACTCCTGGACCGCACGTTATGTGATAAATCAATACAAACGGCGTTGTCAGCCCTTGCCGAACTACAAACTGTATCTTCAACAACAACAACAACAAAATAAACACGTCGCGATAATTATATGATGTCAATTCCGTTGGGAATTAATGCATTAATACGTATGGTAAACATGCATATAGAGAACTTAAGTCGGCAGTGCAATATAACTGACATGCATGCTATTAATACACTGCACTGTGGTTATCTGAAAGCTGAGATGTTTTTAACTTCGTAGCTAATCTTTGTTGCTTGGAATAAAACTAAATAAGGTGAAAATTAAAAAAAGATGAAGGTCACCGGTGCATATGCAGAATACATATTATGTAAATTAAGTTGAGCAAAATGTGTTAATATACGTGTGCTACCATGTAGAAACACTACCAAAACGCTTAGACGTAACGTCAAAAGTTGCGACCCATGCTAAAATTCGTTGGTGTGATAAATAAAAATATGAGGTATTTAATTACTAATCATCCTATTTCTTTTCAAAAGTATCAAAAATGCACAGAAATAATAAGGCTTTAATAAATTATTAAAAATGTAATGGGTTGATAACATTAATATATAAAAACACCAATTGCGTGTAAAAAATGCCGAAAAGGCGTATGTAATTTGTAACATTTATTTTAAAGACGCAGTACCTTTTATTTAATTATTTAATTTTGCGGATCTGAAATTTCGGGAAATTGGGCATGCTTTTTTTTGAACGTGTATACTTTAGTGGTCTGGTTTAACAACCCAAAATCCATAGAAACAGGTTAGTACATAGTGTGATATACATTGCACCCGTTCAAAACCCCGAAATGCCTCTCTATGCGTACCAAGTCTTGAAATCTTATATCGGCCATGTTCGATCATAGCGTACTCACGTGCAAAGATGAACATCTCAGGGATACTCAAGATTTTCTAAATTTAACAATTAAACAAGACACAAGTTTTCTATCCCGTGCAATAGTGTGAACTCTTTATAATTTGCTGACTACGAATGGGAAAGTGCTACTTACGACCTTGTAAGACTCATACATATTTGAAATCTGCATCTCAAGGCGCAACTCATAAGCCTATTTTCATGGAAATCGGAATTGATCATGTTGACCAAACTGAAGTTGAAAAGGCTTGTTTTTCCATATGTAAAGAGTAGTTTTCCGATATTTTTTTTCTTGTTTTCTCAAAATAACGATTTTGGATTTACGACCATTCTAAGCCACAACCTTCTCATTCTAAGCCAGCGATACAACGCTTTCTTTACATGATTGTGCAACTGCTACGATATGATAAATGCGTTTACTTGACTTACAATTAAATAGAGGAATACAATAAACTGTATCACGAAGCATCACGTGTGTTGCAGCAATTCGTAAAGCACGTGATTCCCTTCTGTGACATTATGATTAATATAAATGATTTCCCTGTGCATTTATTTTGACACATTTCACATGCAGGACGGCAAAGTTATCGCATGGAAGTGAATATTGTTTTATTTATTGGCGGAGCTGTCATCATGGTTTCAAGTATGCATGTGTCTAGGTATTTTTGTTATTGCTAGATGTATTAAAATATCCGATGATACTGCAATATACTGGTTTTAGTAATATGTTATAGAAGAACGAAAACCCAAGGTTGTCGGTGGAACTTAAAACCCCAAAGGATAATGCTTACTTGCTTATTGCCCGTTATGCCCTCTGGCATGTAGGGCAACAAAAAAGGACCTCCATCCGAGTCTGTCTTTCGCGATCTTCTAAACTGTTCCCCAGGATTGATTCATTTTCTTCAACTCTGCATCGACAGTGTGCCTCCATGTTATTTTTGGTCTTCCCCGTTTCCTCTTGCCTTCATGCGTGCAGTGTAGTGCCACCTTCGTTATGGAATTGTTGTCTTTTTTGTCACATGTCCAAACCATTTCCATCTTCTTCTTAGGAGTATTGTGCCCATATCTTCTTGTATACATTCATTTAGGAGGTCATCGTTGGAAATTGTTCTTGGCCAAAATATTCTGAGTATTCTTTTTAAGCTTTTGGTATGGAAGGTTGATAGTTTGTCAAGGTCATATTCAGTCATTCTTCAACACTCTGAACCGTAGAGGAAGGTGGATAGTACCAACTTTGGTATAGTTTCAATTTGGTGCTTTTTCCGTATTGAGGAGATTTCCATACATTGTTGAGTGACATAAAGGTGTTTCTGGCTTTGCAAAGTCTGTTTTGGATATCATCACCAGCTCCGCCATCATTTCTTAGAACAGCACCCAAGTAAGTAAATGTGTCTGTATTAGGGAGATTATTTCCATCAATTTGTATTGGCTGTGGATTATTGATGTTAAGAGTCATTACTTCTGTTTTTGTCTGGCTGATGTTCAGACCAACTAGCTTAGCAGAATATTCAAGGCGATGTGTTTTTTCTTGCATATGCTTATGTGTATGGGTGAGCAGAGCAAGGTCATCTGCGAAGTCCAGATCTTCTAATGTTGTATTCAGTTTCCACCTTATTCCTCTTGGCCTATCTTCAGTTGTTTTCCAGTCAATGACCAAGTTGAAGAGGACAGAAGACATCACACATCCCTGTCTTACGCCAATTTTTACTTCAAAGTACTGTTAGTATTATGGACACAAAGGATAATACGCTGATCCAAAAGTAATGTCACTGATGCTATTTAATCGTCCACAATGTAAGAAAAAACACCAAATTTTACACAAAGTTACATGAATCTATTGCACAAATTCATGAAAATGCTCTGAACAGTTATTGAGATATTAGCATATACATGATGCATACTAACGGACATCGCCGCAAGCCAGACGTCATAATGACGTTCCATCCGTGACACTAACTCGTCCTGAAAAGTTCACCCCAGGTATTTTTCTTAAACTCCTGAATTCATGGAGCAATTTATTTGTACTTTAAAAGTGTTCAACCCAGCCGACACTCGCTATCGGCATGTTAAAATTATTTCTTAGTGTCATCTGGATAGTCCCACCAGTAAAATCTGACTCTATACACATTAGTCGCATTATTGAAACGTCGAACTGCATTTACGGCGTCAGAAACAAACTTGGTGTTCTTATCGGAGCTACCACATACCAGTCTTCCGGCCATCTGTTGACATTGATTCGATCAAGGCCATCCCTTAAAAGTTTATACTACATGTATACGAACCTATGTCGTCGCCGTGTGTATCATAAAGTTTCTAAGCTTACTATGATAACTTGTAAAAAAATGCATTACTGCGCGCAGTGTCTTTTTGGCACACATCTGCAGTGTTTTCGCTTATAGTAATCATTTTGTTGATCGGTTATTGCGAGTTTCATAATTAAGTGAAGCCACTGAAATTTCAGCAGCAGACAGTTGTAAGGTTACGTCCGATAATTGTCGTCTGATTTGGCGGTTTATGTTTTAACATAATGTATGAAAGAAAATTATTATCATTATGAATCAAAGCACTGAGAGTACAGTTCGGAGGCGATCTGGTTGCTGCTACTAAAGCTTAAACCGACTTTACACGTTTAATGTTCGTTTTCTTACTGCCGATCTTGTCTTGAATGTCAAAATAGGCATATGTAACTATATAGGCATGTTGGGTATCTAAATAATTGTTAAAAGGGGAACATTAATTTATATGTAATACGTGTTTTGAATGCGTATATCAAAAGTGGCTTTAAAATAATACTACGCGCCTATTTATCAGATTTTACAGTACCGTCTTGTAATCACTTCCCTCACAGCGGGAGACAGTCTATAGAAATACAGCGACACTATATGATTGCATAACCTGTACTTTGCAGACCGTATACGATTCATTGATAAAACTATCACTTGACCGTAGTCTGAAGTTTCTAAAAATAGCTTTACAGCCGGGACATTTGATGAACACGTCATTTTCGTACTTTGGAACATTAAGTTCGGTATCAGCCGGTGTAGTGATTTTTTTGGCCAAAATATCGATTTAACGAACAGTTTCACAATGATTTTTTTTCTTAGAATAAACAAATGTTGCTGATTGGCTTAAATCAGTTAAAAAATTTGGAGAAACATATGTAGCAGTATTGGGAATGTTGACTGTTTCTGGAACTACTTGAATGCGGATTCACATAGCAGCCTAAAGGCGGTTAATTTTGTATTAAGAAATGGGCAATGGTAGTAATGAGAGGCTTAATCGCCTCCCAAAAACGTATGTTATTTTTATGTGCGGCGACATGACGTCATTGATATATTTTAAATGTTTATACTATTCAATTATGATAATCAAATACCGCAGCACGTTTCATGTTAATCAGAAATGAATAACTGCACATTTTGATATCGTTTTCATGAACCTACGCCGATAAACAAGCACACAATGGGAGCATTGGCATTACTTATGGATCTACCCACGTATAATGGATTAAAGGTAATAGCACGTATTTGATACAATTCTAATTTGCGTTCCATTCACCCAAGCAGATGCTCTGGATCTTTTGCGACGTGTAATGTCACCCAGCTAAGTGTATCAAGTTGTTTTAGTCTACGGAACAAGACCAGATATTGGATATACAGCAAATTTATACGTATAGGAATATTTATCTGCCGGGATATGTGCTCTAAAGATATTAAAGTGTCGGCGACGTATCAAACAAAGATTGCAGGCTCCGTGTTGTCTTCCGTAGTAGCGACATGTTTATGATGCTTTATAACGATTAAGATCAATTGTCATGTTTTCTATCGGAACACATTGCTTATCCGAATGAGGGATATAGTTGTTATGTGTCTAATTTTCAAATTACGTATTTATATGCTGAATGCAATTGCGGCACCGGCATACCAACTATACTAGTCTAGCTACCGTGCCCCGCGCTCACAAAACTATTTGAGACCGAGACTCAGTCGTAAGTTGAGCTTGGTCTCAACTTTGAGACCAAGCTAAACTTTTGGTCCTCACAAAAACTTGGTGATGTGTAATGCTTGCGTCTGACTTAAACCGCATCGCCTGCATGTTCAACCATAATCGTTGTTAAGAAGAAGTTTATTTCGTATCAATACACATAGCAAATACCCATAAAGATTAGGGCAAAGATGACCCATGATCATAATTTGTTATTTTAACCATTCAAATAAACTATCAAATACGGTTCAATGGCAATAGTTATGAACCACGGAAGAGTTTCACAACAGCATCAATTTGATCAATGTTTTAATGAAATGCAAAATTGAAATATTCATGTAGAAGACGATGAATAAATTCCAACTATCGAATAAGTTCGTAACCAGAATGTGATTAAGCGTAATTATTTAATGCTAACTGATGAGATACGGAGTTCTATCAGTGAAATAAAACCTATATCAGTGACTGGTTATCACCTACAATGTGACTTGACTTGACTCAGTGACTATACATAATCATGTACTTGCATTTTTACTGTTGCCATTGACCATTGTATGCTTAAATTTGTATTGTAAATATTTGTAATGCTCATAGACTGTAATGTCTTATGTATTTGAAATAAACTCAAACTCATGTATAAGTTCCGCCCCTCACAGGGACTACTTTAATTTTACCAAAAACTCAACACTAAACTCTCCGTAACTTTTTTTATTTCTGAACGGAAACATGTCATTTGGGGGTCATATTCTTAGTTAAACCATTTCCTACAAGATGGTGTATGATTTGATGCAAAATTCTCAAAAAATGACGTTTTCACATATTCACCATAACATATTCATACGCAGCCTAACCACAGTGATAGTTTTGCATAAATAGTACCAGTTTTGACACAAGATAAGCATTAAAAATAGAATATTTGTTTGTATTGATTGAATATGGTTAATATCTCATCTTGTAGTCATAAAATTTAAATATTTTCACTCGCGCTATGTACACGCTCTTGAAAATATTGAATTTTATCACTACACGATGAGATATAAACCATATTCAATCAAAACAAACAAATATCCTCTATTTATCAGATTTATGAGAATACCGTGGTTCGGCTTAAAAATATGAAGCACCGAAGAGTTTAACAACAATTATAACAATGTCATACATATTGTGAGTGAAATGCAAATTAGAGATGTTCAAGTAGAGATACTAGTTATAGAACAAAGTGAGATTATATGTTATAGCTGGTATATCAAGGACAATATGGTTTCGGTGTGCACAATTTACTATAAACCTATAAATTATTTCGCGCGATTTAGTTTCGCGGAGTTCGCGAATGGTAGAATTTCGCAAAGTGCTAAAACATTAATATGGACACTGCAGGAAACTTAAAAATGCACACACTTGTAGTCGAAAAAATATGCCCACGATCACCAAACCGCTAAAGTTAGTATTAGCGAAAGTAAATTGGTTTACAGTTTAACGTCACAGCTTTTTTTAAAGCTCGTAACCAACGTTGCGATGACGGCATAACAATGGCACTTCATACTGCTCATGAATATTGCACAATTCTTCAAAAAAGATCCATACCGTAATCGTAAGCATGACATGGAAGATATATAGCCTTGATATCGTCAAGGGAAGGTTGTTTAGCCCACGAATGGTTTTAAAGTTTTATCTAGAGCTAATCAATAAAATGGCAAAGTCAACAATGCTGGGTGATAAAATTAAATATGGATTTTTGATATTTGTGACAAATTTATATACTATGCATTGTAATAATGTATTTATTCTTTATTGATATGATACTGATATCAGGTATTCGGTGACTAGTTGTTTCAATTATTATACTATTTTGATATGACCTATTTATGATGATAATATATGTAAAATTGAATATATACTCAAACGCAAAAGAAACTGTGCATGGGGTTTTCACTTATTTCTTCAGACATCGATAAAAGAAAGTATATAGTGTTTGGTGTTAAATGTTAGCTTATTCAATTGCCTATGAAACAGAACACATTTCATTTTAATAGTACAGTGAGTAGAATCATGTGTTTCGTTTAAGCGTGGTAGGGGTCGAAATAAAAATTGCATACATTGTGATATCGGTGTTTTTTTTACAATAGAACTAAGATGTAAAATTCTCTAAATGGTTTAATTGTGATAATTTCATTAATATCGGGCATGATCTCCATTTTGACGTATAACCTGTACGATACGACGTCTCACGGAATTGACGTCACGTTATACGACAAGCGGAGGAATTTCATTCCATTCGACATGAAGAGCGTTCTGCAGGTCATACAAATTGTTGACATCATGTCGTGATCGTACCTTTCTATTGTGAATGCCCTTTAGAACATTATCATTAGAGGTACCTCTAATAAGCATCATCAACGCCTCAATTTGCTGACGTTCCGATAATTTTGGCATAGCAAGTTCTGATTTTACAGATATTGATTTGTGTTTTTCTTTCTCATTGGAGCTGCGAAAAATGAATGAGGGGTTATTTGACCGAGTTCACCTTTATCAAGCCTCTGCACGCGCAAATCATGTGAATATCCTGTTTTGTGCCGTTACGTAACATCTAATCCGATAGGGCCTTTTTGTGCCCATTGTTCCACTAGGTCCGTGCAACTCTTCAATCAATTCAAACTGTCATCCTCTAGTTCATTGCACCAAGATTAAAAATAGATTCAAATATCTCTAAGCCGCCTCTCCAGGCGTCAAATGACGTGAACTACATCAATTACATTATATATTAACATGTCAATTTCGATATTTATAATCATTTACCGACTGACAATAACATACAGTAATTGGATTTGATGAGTTTGTTATGGTCTGTCAGATCATTTTAACAATCCAATTCTAATCATCATTCGAATGTTCGTATTCAATAATAGAATTATGCATGCATTAGAAATTGTTCTATACAGGGTTTTAATAGTTCCATTTCTATATGCGGTTGCTGTCTGATAACTAAAGACAATGGAATATCGCGTTATTGTCATTTATGTTTTCAAAATACAATCAAACCGTTATTATTGATAAACTTTATCTATGCGATTATGATTCATCAAAATGACAATTGTCTGTCACATGTTTATATTGGTCGGTGTCACGAACAGAGAAAAACTCTATAGGAACTTCCTTCCCTCTGCGGTTTGCGTGTTAGATACATAGGAATCTGGTCACAAATTATCTGAGAACATTCCGACTGGAGCATCTCACATTGACCGACTTCTGCTATCATTTACGGAAATAATAACCTTACATTTGGTTTAAGAATCGGGATTGTGCTGTGAATATTTCGATCAAAGTACTAGTGGTCATGTTTGGTATTTCTAACTAGCGCTTATTGGCGATGGACGTAACAAAGCAGGAATTGATTAATCTAACGAGCGTGTGGAACAATTCACCGTTAAACAATGTGACCATTTGGACTTTAGATACAGTTTGTTTGATTATAATGATCACAGTGTTATCAATAACCGGAATTATGGGAAACGCGCCGATTCTTATTGTGTTTATGAAACGGAAAGATAGACATGCAAGTAATACATTTATAAAAACGTTGGCCTTGTTAGATCTTTTGGTGTGTATGTTTGTGATGCCTTTCGCCATATTTTACGAATTACACATGGTGACGTCCGACTTGGCCTGTCGATTCTTTCAATTTTTAAGTCATTTTTCAGTTTTTGCTTCGAATGTTACTCTTGTTGCGATAGCAACGGAGCGTTACATTGCTGTTTGTAAAATTGGATTGAAATTAACAATAAAAATGGTGAAGAGAGGCGCAGTTGTAATTTCTATTATCAGTGCATTTGTGGCAATGCCTGCGGTTGGTGTTTTTGCAGTTGTTGATAAGGACGCAGTCTCAAATATATCGTGCCAATTCCCGCATGAATACGCACCCGAGGAATTTTGTCATTTCACCTATACCATCATGGGTACCGCGTTGGTAACAATGTATCAACTCTCACAAATGGGAATATTTGTACTTATTCTTGTAGTAATAATTATTTTATACAGTTGTGTTTATACGGTGCTATGGAAACGAACTAAATTCCGAAAACAGATAACAGCCCGGAGGACTAGAATTCGGTATAATGTTGAACAAAACGGAGAGGACGAAAGTGAATATTTGTCGTGTGAATTAAAACCAGTCCTTGACAAAAGTGACGAAAAAGCAGCTCCTGAAATGAATGGGAAAACGTTTCATACAAAACGGAATTCTCTTCCGAGTTTACATTACGGGTTATACGAAAATATCATTCGTCGAAGGACTTACTCCGAACCAAGCAACCTACCTAGCTGTTGTCAAAGTTATTGCGAAGCAAAGCAACGAGCAAGAACGACTGATGTTGTAGACGTTCCCACAATAAAAAAGAAAACTCGGAGATCGACCTGCAGGGTAGAATTTATATGTAATACGGATCGTGTAAGGTCAAGAAATTACTATTACCATATACGTACAGCGAAAATGTTATTCTTATGTACCGTGATTTACTTTATAACGTGGGTACCATTTTGGCTGGATATTTTCGGCACCACGAACTCTCGAGTTTTGAGGTATATGTTTTTCATTGCTCATGCTACAAATCCTATTGTATATGGAATTGTGAATAGACAAGTAAGGGCAGCCGGTAAAAGGTTGTGTATAAGATGTCTTATGACAGTCTGCACTGGCTTCAGAAATCAAAATGCTCCGATTTCTGATGGTTTTACAACCGGATATTTTTCAAATGAATCAGAACGCGTTGTTATAAATGCATAATACATTGTATAAGATGGTTGAAAAAAGGTTCGTAAAACATAAAATATATATTTTAAATAGAGGTATAATTTATAATTAATTCATAAAATGCATTGTTTAAGTAATAAAAGCTATGAACAACATGCACATGTCTTTCTTTGAGAATTAAGGTTGTGCGGCATAGGCGGAATAAATTAGTGCATTACTTCAAGAGCACTGAACATGCTCTTATGCTCCATTGACAAGTAGCCACAATGCGGAAGAAACCCGTAGCACCAATTTCATGTACATTAAGACCCTGTCACACAGTGGCGAGTTTATGCTTCAAGATATGAGTTCTGGCGAGTTATAAATCAACGAAAAGTGCACGACTCGGCAGTCGATTTAATTCAAGGCGACATTCGTTCGACATTCGTTCGACATTTCTTCGACATTGACACGAGATTGGTACGAGTATTTCATATAACATACATACATTCATTTGGTAAATCGACATAATCAATGTCTTTGACCATTTACAATACAAACTAGAACTATCACTGGAGTGATGAATCATACCCCCGCAGCACTGATTGACACAGGAATATTGTTTAAATTAATAGTTACTTTTATCTTTTAAAATCCAGTAAAAAACACGACATGCAAAACTATATAACCTGTGACCTCAAAGTGACCTTGACCTTTATGGTAGGGACCTAGGTATTCCACACAAATAATTGAAAATAGTACAAACAAAAAAATCGGAAAAAAGGAAAAAATTAATAAAAAATTTTTTTGTAAAAAATGAAAAAAATCGAAGAAAAAAAATCGACTGAAAAAAATTTGAAAAAAAAAATCAAAATTATTTTTATATAAAAATTTGAAAATAAAGTTGAAAAAAAAAAATTTGAAAAAAAATTAAATATCGAAAAATATTTGAAAAAAATAAACAAAAATTTTGGAAAACAATTATAGAAAAACTTGATTGATGTGGTAAACATTTGTACCAAGCAATGTTAAAATCCAGTAAGAAACGACAAAGTTACAGAACGGACACGACTTGCATGACTATATGACATTTGACCTCTATGTGAGACCTTGACCTTTGAGCTAGGGACCTGGGTCTTGCGCATGACACACCGTCTTGATGGAGTGAACATTTGTACCAAGCCATTTTAAAATCCAGCGAGAAATGACAAAGTTACAGAGCGGACACGATTTTGCTAACAGACAGACCGACCGACCGAACGCCCGCCCGCCCGACAGACATAGTGACTCCAGTCTCCAGTATTCCCCCTTCAAACTTTGTTTGCGGGGGTATAAAAATGACGGTCAAGACATTTAACACGAGTTTAGCCGATATATACACGATATGAGTACGAAATATTTTGACATTCGGATACATGTCTTTGAGAATTGTACGAGTGTAGACGAATTTGCCTGACATTTTGACATAGGGCGACATGCGTACAAGATATACACAAGACTAATTTTTATGCAATATATCAAAAGACGACGCGAAAGTTTATGAAGCCTATTATGTTATCTCGATGATCTACATATTGGTTTTTAATGGGGCGTATTAGAGTATATTGGGAACAAACCTTCTCTTGATTAGATCTACGGACTTAATTTTTGATCCCATGGTTGAATTTGGACCGGATTTAATAAATTAGAACATTTATTGAACAGAATGATACGCTTTATTAATATTACACGACATTACTTTTAAAAAGCCTATTTAATCTCACATTTCGTGAATACCTGAAAAAGATACGCCATATATATCATATATATGATACTATATATAAGACAGTTAGATAAGAGATGTTTTTGCATAAAAAAATTCACCATTTTAACATACTCCCAATGGCCTCAGACATACACTTAACAAATCTTATAAGTGTGCACGTGTTTTTACCGTATAACTTTTTTATTTATGAATATTTCTGTATGAAATTTTGTGTACTTGATAATGAATAACACACGATTAGATCAATATAGTTTTTTCTTCAAAGTTAAATACAGCCATGAAACATGAAAACACGTAAAATGTACGAAAAATTTACGCGTAGGTACAAACTATTTTTATTTATGGTCAATTAGAATTTTAGATATATTGTTACATTAAAAAAACACAAAATTATGCGATTTTTCACTCAGCAAAATGGTGATTTTTTACTTTTAAAAATATAGTTAAAATTTTATGGTCAAAGAGAGGCAACTCTTCCAAAACTGCATTTTAACCCAAAAAGTGAGGAGCTATAAACCTAAATGGTGCTTTATTCTTATTATTAACTTCTTTATTTCTGTCTCGGTGATAAGTACATACACTTGAACACAAACTTGATCAGCAAAGAGGATACATAGCTGCATTAACAACCTAGTAAACACACGATGAACACAAGGCAAAAGCTTTTGCTGATGTCATCATTTGTTTATTCTATTTGTGAAAATTGTTATCGGATTGTAATAAAATTAATTGAATTGTAATTCCACATATCCACGCTGCATATGTTGAAAAGTTCAACAAAATCAAATACATTTTGACCAAGTTAGCATCTTAAACCGCGTAGCGGAAAGGGAGATTACTGTCTATACTTTGCAAAACGGTACGGATTACGGGAAACGGGGTTTTAATAGTTACAGAAACGAGATCGCAAATTGGGACAGTAAGGTTAATAGTGTATAAGAAAGGAAGCTATAAAAAGGGCTTAGCGTAACATTTTAGATATGATTCCATTGAGGTCATGCGTATTACATAGTTTGTTCATTGTTATTATAGTTTTCCCATTGTACAGCTTTGTGTGAATTAAAGAGAATCAATAGTCATTGACTTATGAATTTATTCTTTGTTTGCATTAAAACTGTTTAGTAGCTTTAATAGTATTCGCAACCGTTTTCGCGACATTGGTGAATTAGGGTAATAAGGTATAGAGACGAAGCTATTAAAAAAGCTTTGTCTAACATAGGTATTATGTCCTCACATAGACACATTTTAGTTTCTATCCCATATACACGAAGCGTTTCCACGCCAACCGAGGTGTGAAGGGTTAAAACTCGCCACAACTCGTAGCTCATAATCGCCACTGTGTGACAGGGGCTTAAAAAACCACCGTGCTTCGCTATGGACTGGAACGATTACCGTGAGCTATGTCAAAGTATGCACGTGTGTTATACAAATGCTGTTTCCACCATACCAGCCAGAAGGACGAAACTCTAATCAAGCATTTGACGCGCGTAATGAATATTTTATTGCGACTACTTAATGAAAGCCATTATTTACATGTAATGCATCATAACATGTCATTGATACCATTGCTTTTAGCGTTTATAGCTGAAAATGACAGCTCTGTAAAAGTTTGTCTTTTAAAGATGGAGGGATTTAAGAGCTTAAACATAGTAACTATTGTATGAAGCTGTTACTATACCTATACATGTAGCTTCTGGTTAAGATGTATGCATTATTTGTAATATTGAACGTCCTTGAACAATTGAAAAAAAATTCTCATTGAATAAAAAGTGTGTGCAACTTATTGAAAATTCTCTTACGCACTGTTCTATCCTGACCATGACATTGCAAGTTCAGTTTGACAACACCTGTGGAAATCATTCTGATAAGTTCACATGTGTACTGTTTTATCAAAGCACTTAGGGAAATCGTAAACTTACGATCAAATTTAAATTATTTATTGTTTGTTTACAATTCTGAAGTGTGGTAAAGGGATCTGTAATACTAATAATGATTTAGTTACTGAACCCCTACAAACCATATCCATCCCCAATTTGCAGTTAAAAAACGTAAGTTTACGGTTTCCGTAAGTGCTTTGATAAAACAGAACCCTGAACACGAACATTATCATGGTAAGCTATTGTGATCACCCTGTGTACTTCGTCAACAATCCTTTCCAACAGCTATTATCCACCTAAACATCTTGGCCTATGGTGATGACTTTACTATAATCATGATTGGATGATCTAAAATAACTTCAGACTGCACCACTGTCATAACACTTTATATACTTAATATTTAATTATTATTGAAGCAATATGCACTTTTTTAGTAAGATAATAACCTACAACGGATTGTTATGTTTCAGTTACCATTAATAATTACTTCCCCATAATGGTTAATTATGCACGAAATTCAAAGTCCACACTATGTCCTTCATTGCGGGTTGAGAACAACACTTTTTTGTGATAAGAATGGTTCAGTCTATGTCTGAATCTTGCGTTGGTGGCTAGGCTCTGTCGTTGGTTCTGTATGACTTTGGATTGTCTGAATGCTACAGTATTTAATGAACACTTCTCCTTTCTCTTGTTCTAGATATGTTGACTGAAAAATGAGACAGGCTGTGATTTTTCATTTTGTCTGTTGGTATGGCGCAGTCTTGAAGTTATACCCATTTTTATTTTTTTACTCGAAAATATATGTAAATTGTCCATATAAAATGTATATTCGAATTCCGTACAGTTAAAACGCAATACTTTCCGGTTACTCTTCAGGTTGTATTCCGTTGGCAATTACCTAAATGTTGCGACTGTAATACTGCATGCTCAGATTATATATTCGTACTAGTGTTGGCCATCAACTCGTTTATATGGGTGCTTTATTGATTATATGAATGCTTAGCAAGTATGAATTGTACAAGTGCTGTTTTTCAGGAATTCAGGATTAGCATGCATAATTTAGTATACTAGTATTCAACTTCATATAAAAAAATTGACATGACTAGAAAATATGCGAAAAAGGGGAGTCAAATGTTTCATGTGTCATAAAAATACAATAGTTTTGTTTGAATAGGCTTTTATGGACCAGAGAGACATCCTAAACCAACCAGCATGTTAACATATATAACCAAACAGGGTTCCTTGAATGCCACAATTACCATCAATTGACTTATCAGCATAGAGTTACCGTCTAGAATGGATTTTCCTTTTGAGTGTAGACTTGTGATGTCTGGTTGTCCTTGTGATGTACGCTTGTCCTTGGGATTAGATAACGATAATTGGCTTATATTCCGGATATGTTTGACTGTCTGATGCGACAGGAGGTCTGTGTTGAGTCCTATTCTTGTCAATGATCTTGTTCACATAACTTTTTTATGTTTCTGTCTCTTGATGTTCTGTCGTTTCTGCTGAGAGATGTCTTATCGTTTATATATCAGTCAGGTGATGCCATAAATACGCCTTTTTAAAGCAGTGAACAGATGTCTGTTTCATTCAAACGTTGTTTCATTCAAATGCATTTTAATTAAATGTATAAATCTAAATAGCTAATTGAAATGATTGAATGTTAAAATGATGTTAAAATTGTTGGCGTGATTATGATAGGTGGCTGCGTAATTATGGTGACTATTTGCACGTGTTTGACTAAACATGTATATATGATGTACACGTAGGGTAAAATACAGTCATAAAGCCATATGTTTTAAGCTCAACATACCCCCTTATATCAATCAAAGTACTGAAAGCATAGGTAGACTAGAAACAGGAAGATTGTTGTTAATCAATATCTGAAATAATATGCATTCAACATCGTCTTATCAGTCGAATGTTTCAAGGGTTGCAAAGTGTTTGTTTCAGTCGGGACAGTTTCTCAGAAAGATAATGTTTGTGCATGTAAGTCGGTCTCGAAAGGTTGAATACAAATCGCTGGCTTAGAATTAGAAGGTCGTAAGTAAAAAGTCAATATTTTGAGAAAACAAGAAAAAACTGTCTGAAAACTACTCTTTACCTATGGAAAAACAAGCTTTTTAAACTTCAGTTTGGTCAACATGATAAGAAGCGCCTTGAGATGCTGATTTCAGATATGCATGCTTCTTATAATTCTAAGCCAGTGAAATGTCGAGGTCAAACTGGTCAAACTGTTAATAAATTGTAACCATGTCAACGTATCACTCATTGTGACTTTTAACTTTGCAGAACAAAACGTTCATAAGGGCTGTAACGTTGTGCTGGGTATTCACGCTGTTCTTCAACAGTATGTCAGTTATATGATACATTTTTATGCTCCCCGAAAATTCGGGGGAGCATATAGTTGCCGCTTTGTCCGTCCGTCCGTCCGATATTTTTGTCCGGAGCCTAACTCAAAAAGTATGTGAGGTATCATCATGAAACTTCATAGGTGGATAGATCTCAATGAGTAGAAGTGTAGTGCTCAAGAACCACAACTCTACATAACTTATTTTTGGAGTTATTGCCCTTTGTTGTTTTTTTCATACTTAGCTTTTGTCCGGAGCCTTACTCAAAAAGTATGTGAGGTATCATCATGAAACTTCATAGGTGGATATATCTCAATGAGTAGAAGTGCAGTGCTCAAGAACCACAACTCTACATAACCTATTTTTGGAGTTATTGTCCTTTGTTTTTTTTCATACTTAGCTTTTGTCCGGAGCCTAACTCAAAAAGTATGTGAGGTATCATCATGAAACTTCATAGGTGGATATATCTTAATGAGTAGAAGTCCACAACTCTACATAACCTATTTTTGGAGTTATTGCCCTTTGTTATTTTTCATACTTTATTCATACTTAATTCGTGTCCGGGCCATAACTCAAACAGTATTTGAGATATCAATTTGAAACTTCATAGGTGAATATATCTCATTGAATGGCAGTGCAGTGCACAAGAACCATGACTCTCCATTGCATATTTGTTTAGTTATTCCCCTTTGTAATTTTTCATACTTAATTCCTGTCTATGTCATAACTCAAACCGTATTAGAGATATCAATTTGAAACTTCATAGGTAAATATATCTCATTGAGGGAAAGTGCAAGGGCTAAGAACCATAACTCTCTTTTGCATATTCTGGAGTATTTTTTCTGTGACAAACATACCACGGGGAGCATCGCCCGTCACTGACGGCTCTTGTTTTGGATTGTTTTTGGATTGTGTACCAGTACTTACATGTTGTCTACAAGTACGTTACTAGTAACACTTGCTAAAATTAATGTTTCTGATTAAAAACAGTTAAGTTACAAGTTTTCGAGGGCCGCGTTCAGCCGTTCAGCCACCTATTGAAATTTAGCTTCCCTTGGTCAGTTGGCTACCTTTAGGAAATCTGCGTTCGAGTTTTCCTGGGGATACTATTTTTCTACTGGTAAGTGGTCAGCCAACATCGAGATACGGCACCCAGAAATATCGAGTATGTACACACACCGTCCTCAAAGACCTGTACAAATTAACACATTGGTCGAGTGGAGCATTGTGTGTTATTCTTGCTCAGAGAAGTTAAGCTGTAGTGCAATCGAACCTGACACCTCTCGATCTTTAAGCACACACCCTTCCTCAAGGCCACCGCTCATCAACGTTTCTGAGATCATTCTGTGAAATAAAATTCAATATTGCACTAAAACCAACAGATTTTCTCTATTTAATAAGTATTTATATTGTATAACTAAGGCTGCTCCTGTGTTTTTTACAACAAAGCGTGTACTTGTAAACTGTTTTGTTAAGTGTTTCTTTGTGGATTGTCCTAGTGGTGTGTAGTCGTCAGTTGTGATTTTGTGTTGTCTGCTGACGGTTACTCCTTACTCCCGCTAAGTTTGACCGACCGAGTAGGCAGTCTACCTTAGTCGGGCACATCTCTAGTTTTTGTAGTTGTTCAGTTTAACTGTTTTCTCGATGTCCGTGCGACATGTTCTCTGACTTTTCTCGTTGTCCGTGGGACATGTTCTCTGATGTTTCTCGTTGACCATGTGACATGTTCTCTGATGTTTCTCGTTGTCTGTATGACATGTTCTCTGATGTTTCTCGTTGTCTGTGTGACATGTTCTCTGATGTTTCTCGTTGTCTGTGTGACATGTTCTCTGATGTTTCTCGTTGTCTGTGTGACATGTTATCTGATGTTCTCGTTGTCTGTGTGACATGTTCTCTGATGTTTCTCGTTGTCTGTGTGACATGTTCTCTGATGTTTCTCGTTGTCCGTTTGACATGTTCTCTGATGTTTCTCGTTGTCCGTCTGACATATTCTCTGATGTTTCTCGTTGTCCATGTGACATGTTCTCTGAAGTTTCTCGTTGTCCGTCTGACATATTCTCTGATGTTTCTCGTTGTCCGTCTGACATATTCTCTGATGTTTCTCGTTGTCCGTCTGACATATTCTCTGATGTTACTCGATGTTCGCGCTACATGTTCTCTGATGTGTTTTACTAGTGCCTTTCGTGCTCTGCTGAGCATTGAAGTCCCTGTCTGATTTATAACTATCCTTTTGCAAATAGCTAATAACTTCTGCACGGAACTCACAGTCCATAAGTTGTTCAGTGTTGCGCCTTCTCTAAAGTTGTTTCTGTCATAAACAGATGTCAATAGAATTACCCGGTTTCATCCACATGTAAGTCATTATCAACTAGTACGAACTGACCAAGTATCGAAAGTTTTACGAACTTTACGGGTAATAGTTGACCCAGTGACAGTATAATCTGTATTTATTCTTCCCAGGTTGACCCAATGGCCTGACGATGATTAAACAGGCCTGATCATTTTCAATACACCTATGTCTTGATGCCTGAGACAAGATAAAGTTCTACAAATTAATCACTTATATAAGCGAAATGATTCAAAACAAAACGCTTCATAGCAGCAGAACAACCCGCTGGGGCTTCTAAGTCGAAAAAGGCAGATAATTAATTTGGACAAAATACAGGACAGAGTAAATTACTATTGTGTAGGTCTTGAGGTCACGATGGTATCAAAGGAATATGACAAATGCACTTTGAAGACATAAGAGGTTAAAAAACGAGTACCTAAACTTTAACATTTCCATTTTTAAGTCCAATAGGGGGTATTATTCCAACAAAATGCTTGATAAGAGTTACCTACTCCTGTGTATAGGGTGTTAGGGTCATAGCATTTACACTAGTTTACAAAAGGAGACATAATTTAAACAAAATGCTTGATTTACCTACCACTATGAAGGGTGTTGTGGTCATGATGATGAACAAGTATGCAAAGAACCAAAGCAATATGACAGCGCACTTTTAAACATATACACAAAGTGCTTGATAGAGTTACCTACCCCTGTGCATGGGTGGTGTTAATGATGGTGAACACTTTTGCAAGTATCAAAGCAATACGCAAAAGACCTTGAAAATATTAGAGGTTAAAAAAACCTGTACCTAAGCATTACGCCGACACACGGGTTACTACAATAGCTCCCTATATTCTTTGACCAGTGAAGCTAAAAAACAAAACTAAAGACAGTAGATACCATTACATTTATTCAAGTTAGAATAAAATACAAATGCATAACATTAACACATTTTGATTTCATCGATCCAGTTGCGCTGATCTAAAAATGCCATACATTATAACGAATTCATATCTGGGCCCAGAATAACAACCAATACTTACACTCAGCACTCAAATATTGAAATTCACTCTTTTGAGATTCAAAGCAACATTTTTGAGAGCAAGAAGTTGTAATAATGATGACTTAGTACTGGATATTATTTTTGGCTTACTTCCTGGAGCAATTTAGTGTATTTGTAAGCTATAATTGTAATTTATCTGTCTGAGTGCTGAGTGTGGCACTTAGGTTCAATAATTACATATATATACCTCATAAATAGTACATATGACAAATAATATGTACTAGCTGTTATTTTCAACTTTCATATAACATATTTATACATTGTCCACAATTAGATGTGCAATCTGCAACCATTGTAATGAAATCACACCCAGTAAATGTTAAAACCTGCCACAGACGTGATGATCAATGACACAAAATCAATTGATGACAATAAATAGTTAGACAATCTCTAATACATTAACATAGTCCACTCATTGCCACAGAGTCTAATACACTTCAGCAGGGCATCTAGTGTTTACATTAACACGTATAATACATTATTCTAAGTCGTTACATGCACTAGAACGAGATGTTAAACAGTTTAAGTCCATTTGTACATTTGTAACCATATTTCTTTAAGCTTACAGTAAGAATTATATTGGTCAGAAGTGTTTATCAGTTATGGATCAGAATCTATTTAAGTCTTGAGGTCAATGAACCTTCGTAGTGTTTATTATTTTGGATCAGGTACATTTGTATGTAGGTCTTTGGTTAGATTGATATAAGTTTACGTTCATTCATTCATAAATATGTCACGTGATACGGGGCGTAAAAAGTAACAGCCAATTTGATAGGCATGTTTTATTGTGGTAATAATACATGTCCTGGTTTGCTCTATGCGTATATGGAATAATCCGCAGATCGTGTAAGAATTCACTTGTAGACACAATATTGAACATAGATCTATTATCAGACATATTTATGTGCGTTCTTACAAATAACAAATCGACGGTTTTCATCGAAGATTTCACATAAACAGTGTCATTTTATTTCTTATTTTTTCACTCTTAAACACACGTCTACTTGTCTTACAACATGGTCCCCATATGTCGTTGCCAGGGATGATAAGAGATAATATGAGATTAGATAAATTAATTTCCAATTAAGGGTCATAAATATGACATATGAATCATGACAACACATAATGACTAAACATAAAAAAGAACACAGAAACTAAATGGTTTTAAAGTAACTAAAGCTTAATTCTGATTGGTATAAACACAAATAACAAAGGAACTGTTAATCACATTTCCCATAAAAAGTATGCATATAAATAAGAGTCAAAGTTTTGATATATATCCTATAGAGGCCAGAAAATTTAATGTGCACTAATGCTGCAATGCGAATGGTTGCCGCCACCTGTCAATCAAAATCGGCAGAAAGGTCACTTTTGGTACATGTGTAGCTAAAAGGGGGTACTCCCTTAACCTGACCATTATCCGTGTTAAGTTGAAGAAATTAAAATAATTATTAATAATGCTTGGCCAGTACGTAGAAAGCATCTTAGTAGAAAAACTTAAGATTTTCCTTGAATTCTAAATTGTCTTAAGTTTATCAGCTAACGAAGAAAATCAAGATGATCCATTTTGTAAACAGTTTTTAATAATAGTTTGAGGAGCTACAAAAGTTACTATGAAAACATGTGTTATTGTTCAAATGGTGAAAGATACGTGCAGCCGAATTTGTAACACAAATCTAAATATTTAACTTTTCCAATAAGATGCTTTATAAATATCGAATAAGGTAGAAAGGTCACGATTTATGGATAAATCAATGGGTTAACTTAACTACAATATCATTTCTATAACATGGAATATGATACCAGACTGTTATCATACAATATCCTCGAACAATTTCATAGCCTCAAAATTAACAAGGCATGGAACAAATCGTCACCATGTTCATGATATTTTAACAAATAGTTATGTAACCAAGCACTTGGTTTTAGCTTAAACAAATAGCAATAAAGAATATAACTGATTAATTCGATGCAACACTCCAATTCTGTACTCCCGGAAGGTTTTAAATAGATAATTTAATCTTGGACTAATTGTGTAAACATGATATATGCCATCACATTCACTTGGTATAACTTTACAATACTGACAAATGAAATCGCACTTAATGAAATTGAAACAATTGAAATGTTTTCAATGGAGGAGCAAGTAAACTAACATTAACAGTATATAGCTATTCAATTTGATGTTTAACAAAAGTTTAAATGTTGCAATGGAAAACGATTATATAATCGATCAGAAACTATAGATAGTATATTAATAACAATTCTAATAGTGTTCTTGTTTCCATTTCAGTGCCTGGTTGTCACCTTTATACTAGTCGTTAAGAGCAAATCCCTAATGGGTGTGTCTAAATATGTGTACCTTGTATCTTCATTTTAAAAACCATAGAAAGCCATGCATAAAAATAAGTAACAATAATTTAATCACAGATAAAATGGAATGTAGTTTAAATAAATATTAAAACGATCTGAATCAGTGACAATAAACACAAATTGAGATGTTGCGCTGAATATAAATGAGCCGTTCTCCAGGAAAAACCGGGCTAATACTGTTACTTTACTTTTAGACTGTAGGCTGCTAAAACTATGTAGTTCAGCAGTTTTACTGTTGTTACTAGGTCATTCAGCGTGGGCTTTCTGCCTTTTGTTTGCTGAATCTTTTTTATTCAGTTTTTAACAATGAGACTAGGGGCGTTTAATTTTCTTGGTCGGTAGTGTGTTGGGCACTTCTTCGTTTTAAGATTTCTTACAGCTAAAGCGGGGCAATATAGTCCTTTTGCTGTGGAAACTGGGTCATTCAGCTTGTTAGTAGGTCATCCCACTATACGGGCCTTTCAACGTTTTAATACTGTTATTTAACTTTGAGACTAAAGGCTGCTATAACTATGTAGTTCAGCAGTTTTACTGTTGTTACTAGGTCATTCAGCGTAGGCATTCCGCCTTTTGGTTGCTGTATCTTTTCTACTGGGTCATTCAGCTAGTTATTATTTATTATACTTTTCGACAGCTTGGACTTGGGCGGATCTGCGCTTGTTTAGTTGGGCATTGTGCTTTGTGTGTTTTTAATGTTTTCTGTGCTCGGCTGGTTAAGTTGAGTGCTGCCTTCCCTGTCTGACTTAATATACTCTTTTTTAGTGACATTGTATTAGATTTTATGTAATAAGGTTAAGAAAACCATCTTAAATGACAAAATAGCCATGCTCTTTGATTTAAGTTTAAGTTCTTGGAAAATAGATAACTGTGTCATAGATTTATTTTTTCTCATGAATCATGTTAAACAATCTTCTGTCGTTGCTATGGTGACCAATTTCTGAAGAGTAATAATAATGAGAAAAAGAGGTGTTAGTGGTTGAAAACATGCAGTAGCTACGATTCTCTAAAAGCTAAAATTCACGATGTAGATATGTTTGATTTAAATAGGAATATAATTCTAAAATGGGATACAATTTTGAAAAGTTTACGTCAAGAACCCATCAAATACTGGATTCATGAACTTCTTGTTAACTTAACGACAAATAACATTTGAAAGACGTTTGCGACGTCACTAACAAAGTAGGGGCGAGTGGTTAGTTTTAAAAGTCTGTAACTTTGTAATTTGATGTTATATTTCGCTCAAATTTTCAGAAAACTATTCAAAAGAGTCTTGTCTTTCTATATTATTATAACTTACTAGTATATAGTTTTGTCACTAAGCCCGGTTTTCCTAGATAACGGCTCAAATGTAAAATATAATTTAAACATTTAACAAGAGGGCCCAAAGGGCCCTAGGTCGCTCACCTGTCGTACTAGTGCATGCACACCCCTATGGTGATCCTACACATTTACTGAATTAAATTTAAGGAAATTCAGCCTCTATTGCAAGTTTTTGTATGATTTGACCATGTGACCTAGCGTTTGACCCCAGATGACTTAATTAATATCAAACTTAACCTAGATTGTGTTGAGATGATTATTAGGACCAAATTTCATAAAGATTAAGTGTAAATTGTAACCTCTGGTGACTACACAGGGTTTTTCTATGATCTGACCTATAATTTAAACAAAATATTTCCTCCATATAACTGTACAAATACATGCTATAAAGACAGAACAAAACCTTAACACTTAAAAAAATAATTATGGTTCCAGTTGGGTTTGAACCCACGACCGTCAGGAAAATGTCAATTGACATTGTGACCTTGTTTTTGACGAACTTGGCCTAGATTTTGTTGACAGGATCATTGTGACAAAGTTTCATAAAGATTAAGTTGTGAAATTGTAACCTCTGGTGACTGACTACTCAAGGTTTTTCTATGATTTGACCTTTATTTTAAACAAAATATTTTGGAATATTTTTCCTCCATATAACTGTACAAATACATGCTATAAAGACAAAACAATACCTAAACACTTAAAAAAATAAAAAAAAAATAATAAAAATTATGGTTCCAGTGGGGGTTGAACCCACGACCATCAGGAAAATGTACAAATACATGCTATAAAGACAAAACAATACCTAAACACTCAAAAAAAATAAAAATAAAAAAATAAAAATTATGGTTCCAGTGGGGGTTGAACCCACGACCATCAGGAAAATGTACAAATACACGTTGTAAAGACAAAACAATACCTAAACACTTAAAAAAAATAAAAATAAAAAAATAAAAATTATGGTTCCAGTGGGGGTTGAACCCATGACCATCAGGAAAATGTACAAATAAATGCTTTACAGACAAAACAATACCTAAACACTCAAAAAAAAAAAAAAAAAAAAAATTATGGTTCCAGTGGGGTTTGAACCCACGACCCTCAGGAAAATGTCTACGCTCTCTACAGCGCTTTGATTTCCACTTAAAGGTCAGTGGCCAGCCCTATTCCATGGCGATATTTTGCATTAAAAACACAAATAAGTTAATTATAAATCAAATTTTATCCAACGACCCTAAAAAATATTACTATAAAACGATGTAGTCGACGTTTAAACATCGGTAAATCACCGTTCCGGAGGAACGGTCCGTACGGCATTTTTACAGTCTAAACCGGATGTGACGTAGCAATAGCGAGGTCGGATTTTGACACATAGGTGTTAACGCTTACACAGTACTATTAAAAGGTATTTTGTAATCATAATGGAGGCCTTTTCGTCTGATTTTGATGAAGAACGTGAATTTAATGTACAGCCATACATGTATGAGCCGGAGCCAACTTGTTTTCACGACGAAAACACGTCAAGTGATGAGGAATCGGATGACGAAATTTCGGACGGTCGGGAAGAAAACGAAGAGAATTGTGATCGAATTGGGGGTTTAACATGGTACTTTAGCATTTAATGATTAATTACATTTTGATTACTGCAAAAGATACGACAAATCACTCAGTATAGATTTATTTTAAGTTTAGATAATTCAAGCGTAATCATGAAATATACCAGTGCCGACATTGAATTGAAGCCTCCATTGCCGGCCCGGTCTCGTCAAACATTTTTTACTCGACATGTCTTCCAAAAGTTAATCATGTTTTTGTCACCATGAGTCTAGTTCTACTTAAATAATTTTTTTCCCCAGACTGGCTTGTCTGTATTGATTGATTGTTGGGCATGGACCACCTTGACCTTGTGTAAATACTCAGCAGTTCAGTACATCTACACAGTTACCTATCTGTCATCAGGTTATAAATGGGAGGTGGGTATCCGACCAACTCACCCCCCTACCAACTCACCCCCCTACCAACTCATCCTGGATTTGGACAACTCGCCCGATGTCAATTTCGAAATGTCCAACTCACCCCCCCCCCCATCAATTTTATATGTAGAATTTTACCGCAAGTCCTTAAATTATTCAGGGCCAGTCATTTGGAATGTCATCCCAAAACAAATACGTACTTCAAAAACACTCAAACAATTCAAAAACTCCTATCTACAGTGGATGTACTCTGGCCACATGATGTAACATTTACATGTTTCACAACATTACGCTATTAATTATATCTACAAATTACAGTGTTGAATTTTGTATATCATAATTATTTACCATTACCTTAACATTGTGCTTTGTTTTGCATCTTTATTATTGACTCCATGAGTTTTTCTGTTATGTTTTTCTTTTGCTCATAATTATCATGTATTCCTGTAAATGATTGTATATATCCCATGTTGATGTGGACCATATTGAAAATTGGTCTAGAACCAAATATGTCATCCACTATAAATAAAGTCGTTATTATTATTATTATTATTATTATTAGAATATTATATTTATTTTTAAACTTAGTGTTAATTCATGATAATAAAGTGTATTAATACACTTGTTACTATATATAGTAACAAAAATAAGCCTATTTGCGGCTGAATATGGCCATCACGTGATTGATTATCGCCTATCCGCCCGGTCCGCAATCTCATAATCATAATCGGACCGGTTGAACGAGCGCACGTTACGTTATCCATGTAAACATGACGTCACGTTAGAGCCAAAATGACGTTACGCTGCTCATATGCAATATTTCTTTGCCAATTTTATTCACACTAAGTGCATTTTATTGGTTACATCCTTAGTGTACATATACATCAGTAATATTTACATTATTTGTTATTTGTAAATCGAACAATTGTATTAAAGACTTTAATACACTTCAGAGCCTGGCCGGAAGTTGATAATCCGCCCGGTATGAATAATCACCCTCGGGCTGAAGCCCTCGAGGTGATTATTCATTTACCGGGCGGATTATCGCCTCCCTGCCCGGCTGTGTCGTGTATTAACCTCTAATTTATACACAAATAAATTAACAGATCTCTGCTTTCTCGAATACTTGCGAGTTTGTTAGTTATTTACCTTCGTTATTTTCAAAACTTGATCGTTCGGAAACTATGATTTTCTATGCAAGTTATCTAATTTTCCAATGTTTTTAAACAAGGTATTTGACTATTGACAATTGATATAATAGATCTAATTATAGTCCTAATTTTTTCAATCATAATGTTTTTTGACAAATTGTTTTATTTTTTTCCTTTGTTTTTCGCTTTTTTCACTGTCATTACAGCGTTTTTTACAATGGCCACTGTTTGAAAATACTGTTAATTTTACACAAAAAAAAACGCCTCCAATATCACATAATTGAACATATAAATAATTTCATAATAAACTATTACCAATTCAAAGTGGTTTTTTCCAACAAATCTATTAAATTTAATAAAAATATCTTTAGGGGGGTGAGTTGGTATGTTATTTTTTTAAGGGGGGATGAGTTGGTCATTGCGTAGGGCGAGTTATCCAAATCCAGGGTGAGTTGGTCAGGGGGTGAGTTGGTAGGGGGGTGAGTTGACTGTAAATCATAGTAATCGGGAGGTGCAGTTAGGAGCAGGGAATAATATATTTTTTAATAATTTTTTATAGGCCTATCAGTCACAAGTCACTTATTTAACTGTTCTACTGTTGTACTAGACAGATAAGCTGTCTGCAAGTGGCTGCTTTTAAATTCTGACGGTCCAGCCACTACATTTATACAGGCATCCCTGTATGGATTGCGTCAAAGTGGTTTGACTACTGTTGTACATATTGGGTACAGATGAAGCTTACATTTTTGGCAGTGATTTACCCATTTTCACAATGTGTTTTGTGCAGCAAAATGGATGTGTTTACATTCATTTACCGTTTTTTGAAAATGTGAATTGATGAGCGATAGGCACACAAATATGTCGATATGGCTGCATTCTATGACACCTCTGGTTATTAGCACACTAAAAGTTGAAGGCGCTAATTTCCCTGTGGACACTGGTATATCTCCCTAGCTTGACTCTCAACTGTCATATTTTATGTTATCTATTTTTCAGGTGTGACTGCATAAGCTGTGGCATTATGCAGACAGCTTCCGAATCAAAGTGCTGCCAAGAGTATCTAGACCTTAGTGAGAAGTTGGATGGGATTGACTGTATCACCAAACACCCAGGTTTTATTGGGAACTGTCTGAATAGGGATGTGATAGAAGTGTCCTTTTACGAGTTCCTGCAGTTTAACGGGCCAATTGGGGAATGAAGAACCTATCCATGAGTATGTTAACATTAAATATCAGCTTGTCATAAAATACTAATACTAACCAATCTTATTATCCCCCCCCCCCACACACACACACACAAAACAAAGTTTGGGGTTTGTAGGAGCGAGTTTGGTCGGGCGATAACTTTTGATTTTTTTATTAATGAAATGCTCTGTAGATAGCTTATGTGTATGCCGCTCAGGTTCGAACTTAGGGCCTGTGGGGTCAAGTCACTGTTAATAAAAGTAGAAAACATGGCATCTCTGACAACTTGACAATACAGGGCTGTGAGTATTATAAGTCACTGTGTGACACTTCTAGTTTCATTTGAGTGTGTATAATTTTGTGTTGTCTCCATTTATTACATATTGCTTGTAGATACTATGGATATGATCATGCTTGTAATATAAGCCCCTAAAAATAAATGTTAACTGTAAGGTAACAGTTTTAGGGCTGTCCATTGACATCAAGTAAGTTTAAGTCTTTGGTATTTTCTTCATAGAAAATGACTTCGAGACAGCTATAATGAAGAATTCCCTGACTTGCTCAATTTTCAGAATTCCCTGACTAATTAAAAAATTCACCGACTTTCCTGACCATGAATTTTTTCCCTTGACTGTTCTCTGGCCGTGAGAATCATGTCTATGTTGAGTTACCAGAACCGCAATATTACTTTATTTTTGCCTCGGAAAATAAGTATATAGTTTACTGCATAATCCTACAAGTTCAGATACCATTAGTAATTTTATTTTTCCTTTTTCAGAGTTTACAGATATGTGGCATATAGAAGACTTGCCAGATGGATTTGGCACCGCCTTTCCAAATATGACCGTCGGGTGCTTCCAGCTTGTGCTGTGTTAGCAATAAGAGCCAACTTCCCTTCTGATGAATATAAGGGGTTCAAATACTCTCGTGACTTTCAGTGGTATGTTACTATTTATTTGTATACATGTATAACTATATTACTTCACATGATAACCTTATGTTACATGCATTTCTATATAATATAGAAATACATATAATATACAGTTATCATGTGAAGTAAGCATATTATGCATAAATGATTGCCAGTACTTTAGCATTAGCCTTGTTAGAACAATTCATTCTGAATGCATAAATTGCGATTCTTACAACATTGACTTCAATTTAATCACATTCTCATGATTCTGTTGCATATCCAGTCTTTGATTTAACCCATTTACGGGATACTAGGGGCAAGCAAATATTCACAGAGGCAAGTGAACATTGACAGCAACATACCTCATAGTGCAAGATTCAGGTGTATACAAAAGTAGAACAATTGATAAATTGCACTCTGCTAAAAAGTGATAAAAAGCTTGACTTATTAGGTATGCCAAATAGGCAAGTTGTCTGAAAAAAATAAGGTGAACACTGCATATCTGCATAATTGTTAGGGTAGTAACAACATTACTCACTCTGAAATTAATAAAAATTTATTAACAGTAACAAATGTATTTATGAAGATATGTATATATAAACATGACAAACAAGCTAACACTAGACAGCAATAACTATAAATGAATGGCAGTAGTGACAACAAATACATGAATGGAATACAAATTAATATCAGTATCATGGTCAGCAATATATTATGCCTTTTCAAACAAAACACAGAACATTGGCATCTCGTTGTTCATACTCAATTCACACACCCTAATTCGAGGCCTTTTCAAGGTAGAGCTTATATTTTCCAAACATTTACCACAGTAAAATGCACAATTTAAACTATTTGCGCTGGATAAGTAAAATGTCATCACAAATACTGCTTAGCCATTCATATCTCAATCTCATACCCATACATTTACATACTTTTAATGTGCATGAAGACAAATTATTCAATTTCATTTTTTACACAGGTAAGTCATTATGACAACATCTTTACTCTTCTATGTTATTCAAGGCAGTTAACCTAAATTCAAGGATTATCAGTCAATTCAAGTGCATTGGGGCTTTTTTCAAGACAGTACATAATTTTAAGTACTTTTCAATATTGAAACAAAATTCAAGGACATCAATAGCTGTGTAAACCTTGAAACCCTAACACATAGCACATAACACACCCTAATACATAGCACATAACACTGGCAGTCCTAACACTTAATAACACTGTATTTACTTTTTTCAGAGTACAGATATGTTGGAAATCTGGATCAATAGATTTGACGTCTTCTTAACACGAATGACCGCCATGTGCTGCTTGTTTTATGTTGAAGAAAAACGTGTTCTGTGTGCCAACACAGCTTCTGTCTTTGAAATGTGACGTGCTGCTGATGATAGTGGTGGAGGACATACATATAATTCTTTGGCCGCTTCTTGTGCCTTTGAATGGGAACTATACTTCTTCCGCAGGTGGAACAGCTCTTGATTCAATTGATCAATGTAACCTGAAATAAAAAGTCAATGTTATGATATAATTTGTATTGATAATAATACTTAGTTTTCTCTTCATTAAACTTGAGTATCACTTGCTTATTGTTGTCAGTTCATATTGCTTACTGTATTTCAACAGCAATCATAAAGTATACGAATAGGTGCTAACTTAAGGCTGACTTAAATATGATGGTTACTGTACAATTGGCAAAATACCTTTACGACAGGCCTTTACATAAAATATTGTTTGTTTCCCTACTTGTCAAAATTATTTTCATGGAGGTGGGTGTGCAAATTAGAAGTAGTATGTCAGCTTAGTCTGTAATTGTCTATACATGTAATATTTTCTCGAACTACCTAGCCAACCCTGAATAAAAATGACATGAGGTGTAGGAGGGAAATTAACAGTATTTAATTCATGGGCTCATAACATGGTATTAACTTCAGTATTCCTAAGTGTATTGAAGTAATGCAGTTGTAGCAGTTACCGTGCACTTTCACAAATATATTCTGAAATCAGTGCTGTAGTTTGATGAAGACCAATTCTATACAGAAGTACCGGTGCAAATTCAACGTATGCTATAAGACATAGGTCCTTTCATCCGACTACATATACCCTCATCCTTATGTTGAAAGTCGGCTATTACCATCTGAGGTACCTAACTCATACATACATCTAGTAAAGTGGAGCAATTGTGTGTTATTCTTGCTCAGAGAAAATTGAGCCCTTTTGTGCCTCCAGAAACCGCTCTCAACATTAGTTAAAACATGTACTTCTCATTTCCAATAAAAATAAAAAAATTACCGTAATTGCATGCTTCCATAACTGGTTTCACAGTGTGTTTGCCTCCTTTGTACTTTGGATAGGACAAGTTGTACCTCAACAAACCATCCCTAGTGACAGCCTGTGCTCTACCGGCATTTGAACAGGTGTGTAATGCTGCAAGATTAATCCTGTGAAAAAAATAGCAAATAATCAGACAAGGCAATATGATTAGTATAATACTACCACTACAAGAAGGGTTTTTGACACAATGGGCCTTCATTCCAACAAGAATCAACTGACCTAAAATTCCTGACAATATGCACAACTTGGCTTGATATTAACAAATCCAAGTCAAGATTCATTGAAATTGTACCAGTGCTTAAGGAGAACAAGTACATACCAACTTTTGTTGCAAGCACAAAATCAATGTCTCCCAGGCCGAGAGACATAATTATAGCAGAACTATATTGTGAATGTGCAGCAGCTTTATGCATACTTGAAGATCATAACTGGATAGTACATAATGTATTTTCTTAATGTCAGAAAGAGCTTAGACTAAGCATTATATTTAGAATTTAGTAGAACATGTCCCCTGAAAAAAATGGCCCACAGGCACCCCATCCTAAAAGTGACTGAAATAATGGCACAAGTAGCAATGAAAAAGTTGCACTCCTGAAAACTTAACTGAAAAAATGTATCTAACTACTAATTACCTTTGCTTCATAACTGCATATGAAAACGAGACAAACTTTGGAGCAAACTGGCATACTACTTAGTGGTGAGCTTCCAGACCTGAGGTCTGATCAACTGGCGACAACTTCCTAATGTCGGATATCAATCTGTTCTTTCCAAGCACTAACTGCACCTCTTTGTGGGCCTTAGAACCTGCAAAATTGTTGATAAAGATAAATGTTTTGGGCAAATGTTCACTTTATACAGTCAGGTCTCGATATAATCATTATTGACTGACAAATGCATTATACCGACATCATGTTTTAGGATCAAAAGTATTAAAACCTATTCAGTTTACTAACATATTCGTTATAACGACATTTTTCATGGAAAACTTACAGCGTTGTTGTACTGATCGTGATATTCATAAAAATAGAGCTGTATAGATTTAATGTAATGGATATACCAGCCAGTTCTACTACAGACAAATGCATTTGTCCCACAGAGATATCAAAGTTTAGTTGAGTCACAATAGTACAGCATTCTCTTTAACAGAGGCACCAATACATCTCAACTATGTTAGTTACACAACCAATAACACATGTCGATCAATGATGCGCAGCATCAAGCTGGTATAAACATCTGTTTGTTATAGGTTGTTATGCTCCGGACAAGGATTTGTGACACCGCAGCCGCCGCCACCGCCGACGCAAAAGTAACACCTATATGTCGCCTTTTCAGGCAACACAATAATTAAACCAAATACCATCCTGCACTAAGGCCACTTTTCTAGTACTGCTAATAATTTAAAAGTCAGTGTGCCAAGTTCCAATGTTATTTAGCATTGAGAGTAAAAATCCAAGTTCTAACTCAGGTCAAAATCTGTCATCATAAATATATATTTATGCAAAGTGCATAGACAGTACTGTTGAATATTGATAGTAATTTAGTTTGTCAAGACTGGGACAAAAAAATCCTAAGAAATTTAATCAACACCAACTATGGTGGAAAGTATATTTAAAGTTATTGTACCTCATCTGTCTGACAAGCACGAGAAACTGTACCAGCAACAAAATTGTTCTGTTTTGAAGACACATTGTTAATAATATCATCTTGAACATCTTCTTGTATCAACTGGACCTCTTCCTGTTCCTCGACCTCTTCATGTGACAGATCATGTGACTTTATGAGTTCATCAATTAACTAAAATACAGTAAAGAAAGATGTATACACTGCTTCATTCTGCATACATGTACAGTACAGTCAGGTCTCGGGAATATTGTTTGTTTATAAGTAGTGGTGTAACGGTATAACCCGGTCCACGATATACCGCAAACTCCACACGGTTCATGGTACAACAACGAGATTTTTTTAAAATAATATTCCGACAACAAAAATATGCTGCAGCCGGCTGATTGTGTACAAATATCATGTATCCGTCTTTTTAATTGGAATAAAATTTACTCCATATTGTCAAAATTCATTTCAAAATGTTGTTCGACATGTTATGGTTTATAACGCTTGCTGGAATAATAGCAACAAAGTCATTGTCTAGATGTCTGAATTCTCAGTTAAATTTTTTTACATTTTAAGCAGATATTAGAGAATATCATACTGAATCGAAATATACCGAACCATAAGAAAAAATAACAGTACATATCATATTGTGAGGTGAGCGTATCGTTACACCCCTACTGTGTGCAATTATGTCTAACAAATATAATTTTAGTCAGTAAACAAAAGGCCTCCTTGATAGCCTAGTGGTAGAGCTTCCGCTTTGAGTACAGGAGGTCCCGGATTCGAGTCCCAGGCTGCGTCATACTGACGACAAAAAAAATGGTACCAGGAATTTCCTAGCTGAGACGCTACTGAAGCCTAAAAGGGGAACTGGCTTCTCTCTCATACCCTCGTGGAACTAAACATCAACAATGAGGTGTCGAGAGTGACTTATATAAGTTGGAAAACTTGTTTCACAATTGATTTTATATAAATTAAACTGAAATTTTACAAAATCATTATAAAGTCTGATGTGTCGCCTGACAGCGTCAGTTGAAACGTCAAAGAGTCAGTAGTTGGTTTGGTATCAACCAATTTATGATTTTTTTGATAGTGTTAGAAATAGAAATCAATGACAACCTAAGGTGGATATTATACTTTATAGTCAATTATCACCTATAATATTCAATACAATGTCACAAAAGAAAAATGATTTCTATTGGGCTAATAAATAATTAGATTTAGTTATGTTCAGGTATTACAACGATTTTTATAAAAAACACAATTTCAAATTTAGATAATACTATTGATAACAGTTCCTATGGCATAAGAAAAATAAAACTATGTTACTTATATTTATATGCATGAAGACATACCCCAACTAGAATTAGACATACCGGGTACCTGCATGTGTTACATATTATTACCAGCAGTAAAAAATGAGTCAATGTATTATATTTTTTTAAAAACGACATCTGTCTTATTGATGATAGAAACTAACATAAAAGCTTGTGCATGATAGGACATTCATTTCCTTATACAAAATGACTTGTGCAGCCAAGATGCACCAGATTGGGAATTATTTTCCTCTGAAATTGGGAAAATGGATAATTTTTCTAATTGGGAAGCTACCTGTTAGGGGTACCTAACAAAGAAGGGGAAAAATTGCTGATGCCATAATTATATGAAATGTAAAAATAGTAAAACATGTATATGCACTGCAATCTATATAATAATTCATTTGAAATTTTGATGATTGTGTCATACCAACAGAAAATGTGAAGAGGTGACCAATGACCTTAAAAATAGATTCTCAATTAAAAATCTATGCAATAATTATATAAAAAATTCTCAAGATATTGTGATGTTATATCATGTTTTATTTCAATACAAATTATAACTTATCATAATGAAACATTTGCATCTTCATTAATTTATTTTGATTTCTATTGCTGATAAGCAGGTGCCTAATCACCAGGACAATACAGGAAATGTCATACTGTGTCCAATCAGGGTTTTATGACCCTGTACTACAGAATATACCACTGTGATCTGGAAGCCAGACAAAATAATCCCAATGTACACAGCTGGAGATTTATGATCATGTATAATATATCACTTACATGTAACATATAGATAGGGAAATCATACTGTGCATAATTAGCATAACAGTGTTTGGATCTTTATCATTGATAATGACACATAGAGATAGATCAATTTAATTATAATCTTATACTACAGACCCTCATTATTTTGTAATTTTTTGTTGAACATTGAATTTGTAAATTATAAAAAATCAATACCCATGTATACTGATCATGAAATAAAGTTCCATGAAAATAAAAGTTTAACATCTCAATTTTTACATTCATCCATCAATTCACATTATCATGTAATACATGTATAACAAGTAGTGTTATACGGTAAAACAAAAACTATCCAAAAATAAAATTGAGATCTTTTGGTGAAACATCAAATATTTTAGATAGACATACTGGTAATATGATACCAAAAGTTAGAAAGACCCATGCTGGTCTATACCAAAATATCATAATTCTTCAATACTTCCCTTCGAATTGATTTGAAAATATGAATTCCGAGTAGTGCTGAATAATAAGGAAAACCTGCTATTGTGACATTATGTAACTACTTCATGGTTTAAAACAGCCCTAAAATAATAAAAAAATGACTTACTATAGCAGCTAAGCTGTTGATTCAATTTGAGTAAATAATCCATAATTATAGTCATATAAAAATTATGTCAACATCACTAACTTTGTTACCATGGTAACCAATTTCAGAAAAGTACTTGTCACTTGAAAAAACTAGATGTGAGTTATTTAGAACAGTAGTAAGCCTTTCACTAAATGTAAATCAATGTTGCTGAGATATATAAGAATCATGACGAAATGAGTAATTAAAACTTCATAATTTCATTGAAAACCCAATGAATTTCGCCTTGTAGGCTCATCAGGGGTATAACAATATTACAAATTATATAATATGATATGATAAATTTGTGGACTCTTTCTTTTATCCCATTATTTTCTGAATGATCAATAGGAAAATTGCACATTTAATGCTGTCTAATGTATAAAATAATGAATTAAGAACAAAGTTTTTTAATCTAGTATAACAATTTGTCATCACAGACGGTCATGGAAATTAATGTTTCCCTGTGAGCATACCATTATTCTACTAATAATTTGTTAGCAGAATGATTAAAGTTATTTTTCATGTTTCTATAGACAACTTCAGCTATTTCTAGTATAGAACCCCCACCCCCGGAATTTTCAAGTTAGAGTTTTTTCAAACTAATTTTTACTTAGGACTCATACTGAGTTCTGCCTTTCATTTATACGTATTCCAATTGATACAAAGTCATGAATGCAATTGCTAGAATGTAAATTTAATTAACTAAATAAACAGCAACGCAATTCAAAGAAATGTTTGCATATAAATGTCCTATCATATCTAACGTTAACATCATATCAGGGGTGTGGAAATTCCCAAATTATTTGCTAGCCCATGGGCAATTTGGACTGAAAAATCCACTTGCCCGAAACTAGATCTACTAAAAAGCTCAATAGGTCAAACATAGGAATGCCTCACTCCTGCATATAAATTCATTCATGTTGTCATGCAATAACAAACATAAGGCCAGAATTTTTAAATTATTAGACTAGTTACTCAGACATTTTTCAGAAAAAAGTCCACAAGAGGAGGGAAAAAGAATAAAAATAAAAACTGCTGCTGGTGGCAGAATAGTCAATGAAGGTCGATTTAAAGCAATCAAAACTCAACAACAGTGTTACTAGTGTTAAAAAAACCAGCCAATTTATCTTAAGACTAGGACACTAGTGAAACACTAATATGATAAAACTTATTATTAACAAATTAATGAAATAATAATACAAGGCTGGTCCATTTATCATCAAAACATTATATGCAATTTTATTTTTTTTCCAGTTTTCAATTTATTTTTTTTGAAAATGCCAAAAAATTGGACAGAAGGGTCTGAGTAAAGAAAAATAAAAGAACTCTGGCCTAACTTTCATTGATGAAAATCGCTAACTGTACTGCGAGATAAATTAAACAGCCAAATGTCGACCGTGATATACTGTTTATTAAATCACGCATCAGTTCTATAAGTTTTAATACATGGACTGAAATACTTACGGTATTAAAAATTCAATAATAAGTGGACAGGATTATGGGGATGTCGAAAACGCTATTACAAACACAAATCGGAAGGATTGATATGGCACGATTTTCTCAGGGAAATTAATATATTCTGTATATATAATTCAATCTTTTAATATATTCATGCAGAAAGGTCAAGATCAGTCGGTACTAATTACCTCATGTCCAGTTATGATAATGTGTGAGTTAAATTTTCTTTTTGGGGTAATAATTTGTATGCAAAAGATTCCACTATTGTCTGACCAGGTAAATTTTTTTAGTTTCGCAATGAAATTATACATGCCTGGATAAGCCTTAATAATTGGGTTTTCACCATAAAAGTTTTTGACTCGACCACTGTGTAACTCTATTAGTTTATACTAATTTATTTAAGGTTGATAGTGAAACAAGTTTTTCCAACTTATATTAATCACTCTCGACACCTCATTCCTGATGTTATCCATTGCCACAAGGGTATGAGACTGAGAGAAGAGAAGCCAGTTTCCCTTTTATGCTGAGCGTGTAGCAAGGGAATTTCTGGTACCATTTTTATTTCGTCTATGGTATGACGCGGCCAGGGATCGAACCCGAGACCTCCCGCACTCAAAGCAAAAGCTCAACCACTATTCATATTCAGTTTTCTATATGGACGGTGACTTCACCTCATATAATTTAACATTCTAACACAACCAGTAGTTTCAGCTATATACATAAAGAGGAAACCAAGATGTGCTAAAACACAGTTAAGGATGAATAAATCCAACTGCAAGTACCCGGTAAGCTTGAAAGGAAGAATATAGTGATGTGGTTGTCTTGATCTGTTGTCAAATGAGGAATATTTGCTATGTTAGAATCGAAATAATGAATATGTATCTGCATTTTATCTATAATAAAGCACAGTCACTTGTACATATATAATAATGCGTACCACAGGTAACTGTATCATTGATAAAAAGTTTCTTTTACAAAATTTATGTTATCTTAGAAAGGTTCATTTGTACTTAAGTAGTCAGATTTTCATGGTATCAAAGACAAGAATCGGCTTTCGATATCTTCATAAAGTAATTACATTCATAGACAACATTGTTTGAACTACCTCCATGCAAAATCCCATTGTAATAGATCAACTAGTTAAAAAGTTATACCATGAAAGTATACCACCGTGTCCAGTCAGTCACTGAGGTGCATTCAATAGAAACGACAATGCTATTCTGAACCAGACAAAAGAAAGTGATTTCAGCCTTATGGGTTTATTTTCTTATTCATGGACGGATTTTAAAAACATTTATATCAAATTAAAGACGAAGCTCTCTAGTTTCTGATTACTTAGTATATAAAAATATTAAAATTATACCAGTATTAATGAAATGTTAATTAAAAACAAACTGCACCTCAGTGAACGGGTGGTCAATTTCACGTGTTATAAACCTTTCTTAGATATTTTAAATTTTATAGAAAATTTTTTCGATTTACCCTTTATTAATGATACAGTTACCTGTGATGCGTACTGGTGATTTAGTTACTTCGCATCCGAACTCGTAACTGCTTTATTGTATGTTAAAACTTAGATAAATTTTCATTATTTCTTATAAATGAATTATATATAACATGATGAGGCCTAAAATGAAATATTGTTTGTTTCCCCATCCCCTACCTACCCGATTAAAAAGGGCCCTACCCAAAATATTTTATTGCCCAAATTAAAATAATATTATTTTTATTAAAAATTGGAAGTGAAAATTTTATTTTTTTGTTTACTAGCTTCTTTCTTACGTTTAAATTTAGGATTGTTGATTTTTACCTTTGAGTTAATTCTAAATTTCATTATTTTTATGCTTTAACCAATAACTATCATACTGAAACAATTAAAAAAAATATTTACCCTACCTACCTACTCATTCTAAATCTGCTAGGGTCGGGATGGGGAAACAAAGAATATTTTAAGTTCGGCCTGATAAGCAATTAAAGCCAATTAGAAGGGCTTTAGACCATAATTCTGTTTAACTGCAGGCAATTGCTACGCACTAGTCAATGGAACCAATGCTCCCCTACCCTTGGGAAGGGCGGGGGATAGCCGAGAAACAGTCCCCGAGATTTTACCTTTAGGGCGGGGGTTTTACCATCTGCGTAGTCCTGGGGGTGCACAGGCCATCGATGCGGGGGTTTGGGGGCTGTGGCTTCAATACTTAAGACTGATTCATCACATGGCATAGACAGTTCTATAAGGTGTTTATGGTGGTAAACAAGTATGCAAAGTTTGAAAGCAATTACAGGACACAAGCCCCCTTATACACAACTGAACTAGAAAATGAAACTAAAAGGCTGAACGTTTTGGGTATATCTTGACTGGTTCCCACTTAGAACACATTTGGCCATTATTTATTTTTCAAAAGGTCAAACTAATAACAACTTTAACAAGCACAGAAAATCTTTGGTAAAACCATACTTCATTAATGAGGTTAAGGCCCCTAGGGAAAGCCCCTACAGTTGTCAACAAAAACTGAAAACAAAGACATGCTAAGACGCCTAAGTTGCTTACCGATTGCCCGTTTCTTTTCTCATAGGCAGCATATGATGTCCTTTTTCTTTTGGCAGGACCAGCATTTTCGTTTGCTGTTAAGGCTGGTCCATTCTTGTTGAAATTATATATTGATGGCACAGCACCAGGCTTCAACATGAGCTTAAACTCCATGCTTCAACATGAGCTTAAACTCAACACCCACACTTCTCATCACGCTTGGGCTGCGAGTAAAACTTTCGTCCGTGAAGTGTTTCGCGCAAAGTCTTGAAGTTTTCGTCGGTACGAAATGCACTAACTTGCCGTCTTTCCATCTCATGGATTTCATTGATTTTGTCCATTTCTCACGTAAAATAGCGTCCTTTGGAAAAAGAAAAAACCCTTCGTCCATGCAACCATAGGCGACACAATGCACCATGATCGCGACTAACTTCAACTAAAACTTCCGGAAATTACAGATATTTTATTGATAAACACTCACAAAATGAATAATAAAGTAATTCCAAGAATCGTTCACAGTTGTCAATTCGAAATATAAACGTAATTCGGCGAATACGACGATAGCTAATTGTTTACACATGCAGTTACAGCGTACTTGTGAACCGTGTAGCACTATTGCTACGTCATTTCCGGTTTAGACACGGAAAATTCCGTACAACACGTACTCGGTACGGACTAAAAAAATATCGCACAATATCATGATTTTGGACAACTTTTAAGCATATTTCGACCATTTCGTGTATAAATTCGTATTTAGGAGCCAAAATAACATAAAATTACGTTTTTTATTTAAATTCTGGCCACTGACCTTTAACCATTACAATTCACACCCTGCTTAAAATACTAGAATATTTTGATATTTGACCTTTACAAAACTGCTGTGAACCCTGATACACATTTTCATTGGTTGATGAAAGTTTACTTGTATGTACAGAGAGTAGAGAGTTAAAGCAGAGAGTTTAGTGACCATGAAGACTACATGTTGAAGGTTTAAAACAAGGTTTTTTCTATAATTTGACCTAGTGAGCTAGTTTTTGACCTCAGATGACCCAATATCGAACTTGACCTAGATTTTGTTGAGATGATCATTGTGACCAAGTTTCATAAAGATTAGGCCAAAATTGTGACCTCTAGAGAGGACACAACCCAATTGTTGACGGACAGACGGACGGATGACAGACGAAGTGTGATCACAAAAGCTCACTCTGTCACTTTGTGACAGGTGAGCAAAAAAGAGATGTTTGTAAAACTGTATGCCCCTATGACAGCTCAATGGTAAGTAATGTATCTGGTCATGGGACCGTGAACTTCAATCCCAAATCTATAGGAATCAACTACAGAAGGTGACCAACCGCTGTATTAAGTATGGAGATCCTTGACTAATTTAAGCAATATACCACCTCATCAAAGATGGGGGGGGCATAAGAAACATCTATGTATAACTCTAACACGATAAATTAGAGTACAAAAACAAACACTATTGGCTATATTTTTGTTATGGATTAAAATCAAGGACCGTAAGATGTGCCTATGAAATTATTCAAACCTTTGGCACAACATATGATGTTTGCATGCTCCTAAATATTCATAAACCATGATAAATATACCGGATTTGTGTTTGTTTTTGTATTGCAATATATCGCGCAAGAGTTATACATATTAATAACACGAACAACAAAAACCACCGAATTCAAATATCGATAAACACATAATCAGAACTATATCGCTAAACAACACCTAATAGGTTCATACTTTATAATTTACCCAACAAAAATAAATCTTTACAATATCATTATAATACTTCCAAGTCGCTCATAAGGAAAAAGTTATTCAATACAATAGTAAACGATCCTGGTTCAAATTTCCGAGGTCATGCTCTTCATTATGAATTTAATGTAAGATTATGGCCATCAAGTGTCTTATTATGAGTATTGAGAGTTAGTAAGCTTGTAAGACAAAATAAAAACCAACCAATAAATGTTGTAAGAGGGCTTTTATTAAAGCCATAAACATAATTACACAATGTAATTTTATATTATTATACCTCATGTGACCTCTCCATGTATTGTCCCCATAGACCTGCCGGTGATAATTTGTTCGATCACTATGTGATATTTTGTTCAATCACGTAGCAAAAACGAGACTGACCTATCTATAGCAATATGTACCTGTTTGAGTCCAGAAAGTACCCTGCTATTTTTTTAATTGTGTATATTTCACAATCTATTTTTAGTAAATCTTGTCAATTTCAACCATCAAATCAACAGAAGCTTATACGGACTGAGATTGTACATGTAAAATTATCATAACGGCAATCCAAGTGCTGCTTACATTTATTGATATTTTATTTTGTAAAATGCTTGTAACTTTGTTCGGTATAACAAAATAAATAATACATGGCTGCTCGCGGCTTCACCCCGGTGATATAACTATTCTCATGTTGGTATTATTTACTATCACCCTCGCAGCCATGACTGTTATTTATATTATAATATCAAATTGAAAAATTTATATAGTATAATTATACAACACATACAACACATCTATAGGTAAGAAATACATTTAAATACAATCAACAACAGTGTATAGGAACAGAATGGATGTAACTTGTATATACTATCACATTAAATCCCTGATGAAGAGCACGAGTTCGAAAACTTGAAAAGAGATGGTTCCCATTGTATTGATTAAACCACATTACAGTTGATGGTAAACTCTTGCTACGTACTCAAACAATGCCATATACATCATCGGGAATACATTAAAGGCAAGCATGGACGTATGCACATATGATGTGCAAGGAATATTTGCATCACGTGCAGACTTTGAGATCTGACACATTGTCAACGTGAATAATGTGCAATCTATGAGCCATGAATTATAAATATATGTCTACAGGAAACTGAAGAGAGATCGAAGAACTGCGGAGTTACTCAAAATGGACTGTTGAATCAATATATTATGACATTGTATGGTATGTACATTAATTACAATAAATGTCGGTATTTTGGATTAACGTCAAGTCGGCATCCCTGACACGGAAATTCTTTTTGCAAAAAAGGTTCATACCTGAAAGAAAAACAATAGGATGAACATTATATGTTTTTTTTCTATGTCAACATAAACCTGTAAACGCTGCATTCTGATTAGATAAACCGGTTTAAGAACATGTACAAGGCAAATCAAACCTTTGATTCGAAGCCTGATAATCAATTGAATTACTACGATCGTGTATTCAAAAACCTCCAGCATCAAATTTACGCTACTTCATTGAACGCAAACAAAATGCGGTGTTGGTATTTTAATTTGTTAATAGTAAACCGTCGAAGATAAGCCTAATTAAGCGACTTAAGAATAGAACCACAAGAGCGCCTCATGCAGCTATCAGAGCGATATCTAAAATATTAAATCATTTTATTCATGAACTTGTTTGACACCAGAAAACAGGACCTTGTTATGTTTAGTTTTTATTTGTCTTGTTCAGTTGATGTTGGCCATTGTTGCGGGTGCTTGTAATCAGTTATTTTATCTTTGTCGTTTGTCCCTTTGGTGCCACCTTCGTGTTCGGCTGTATTTGTTCAGGGCAGGCTTCTCTGTTCGATTTATTTTATTCTTTTTGAAACCCAGTTCTATATATCATGGTACCAAGTCAAAATAGACCTGTCAGCCTCTGACAATTTGTTGATATTGTTGCAGTTAGCAACGACCTGCTATTAAATATTATTTTCTTCATATTCCAATAGTAAATGGGATGAAACTATTCCAAGGTTTTGTTTTGAATGATTGGTTGGTAACTGCAAATATTTACCACACCAGTTTAACCTGTCTAGCACAATCATAACAAATATTAATTGAATATCAATTATAGCCAATTTCGACCACACAATTAAATACACATACCATTAAACAACCTCTGACATACAGAGTCGTGCCACAAGTTAACGCCATAACGTCGTTTCGAAATGCATGACGCTTGGATTCGATTGGATAACTAAATAACGTTCTGAACTTTAAAAGGTCTAATGATTGTGTCATTCAAACCATAGTATCATTTGTCTAAATAATGACGACATACCTGAGACAGTACTTAGTAAACATTAAAGAAGCGCATATGGTGAGCCTTCGTTTTGAGGTAAACAAACATGATCGGACGGCACAATGAACACAAAGAAGCCTCTGTATCACTGTACTACTCAGGAATATGACAAACAGACATATCACACAAAATAGGCATACATTTCGGCAACGTTGTAATTTAGAACGGATGCCAAGAAGGGGTTTCACAGTAAAATTAGGTGAAAATGACCATGATCGCCGACGTTTGATGCCAGTTAAAGAAAAGTGAAAGCGAATTTTATCTGATATTGCAAGTATTACCAAACAGGTGAGAGATTCAGCTATCTCTGGACATACTATTCAGAGAAATAATTCCATAAATGTTTTAACAGACGCGTTTTGGACAGACGTATCACATTCACAACATTGTGACGTTCACTTATGGCACGGCGCTTTACTTAAAATGAGATTGTTCCAATATTTGAATAAAGTACATTGTGTGTGTCTTTATAGCATTAAAACTGCATCCTCCTGAAAAAGCATATTCAAATACCCTTAACACAAAGAGACTTGATCAATGCATAATCCACAAATTAGATAAGATTTCCGCAATTTTGAAGATTCATGTTGCAACAGCATGCAAAACAATCATCTTCATTCGAAATAACCGTGCAGTAAAGTGTTAAACACTACATAAAACAGTTAATGTTAGAGCACAAACCTTCATTTAAATTGGCTGAAGTTACATTAATTCAAGTGTTTGGTTAAATGTTTAATGCTGCAAACAAAAGTTCGCACGTTGTTATGGTTCTCAATACTACCATGAAAACACATTGGGTTCATGACATATCGTCCTTATACGATATGTCAAGTTTCCAGACTACACAGGTAAAGATTACTCTGGTAAACCAGAATGTGACACATTGGAAACCAGAAAAATAGGAAAAGTTGAAGGAAGCTTTTATATACTAGCACTACGAATTGTTTGTTATAAAGCACCGAAGGTTTGACACAATAATACGAAAACAAATGTTTTATGTGTTTCTGTGATATTTTCTTTAGTGTCAAGGTAGGTTCCATATGGACCATATTGCTGACACAACTGTTATGGCTCAGAACTATTTTGGGTAGAATCAGCTGGCTGGGCGTTCCATATCTACTGAAAACACTCATTTTCCGAGGTTGCCATATCCAAACGTTAGAAACAACATCGCACACAATCAAAGACAACATCATAAATTATCTTCTAAGGTTACATTGAAGTAAAGTTCTCAACGAAATATCAAATGATAAATGCTTGAGAAGTATTATAACTATTCTTCACAAATTCTGATGAAATTAAATAAGAAATTAGACCACATAATGCATTGTACATAAAATAGTTCTAATGGATATCAAATACATCAATCAAATTTAATTTTGTCAAGAATTAGCTAACTTGTCAAACTGTTCCATTTGCAACACGTAATTATTCAGAAATCAACATTGATTTTGCAAGATTTATAAGTGACTGACTGGCAAATATTCTTAGTATTACATAGTAATTTATTTCAGGCAAAGTTTTTAACATCAATTTAGTTTAAAATATTTTGAGCAATACGCAATCTTACGCTTGCAAATAAAAAAAACTTGCACAAGCATGTTAAAAATAATTTGCAGCCAGACCGCCGAAATTAATTAAACCCTGCAAGCATTTGGCAAATAAACTCATTGATAGATGTGTATTTGATTTACTAATATTAAAAACAGTAAAGCTGCAAAAGAATATTGATTTATCACGCATCTTTTCGCTATTTTACTGATAAACCTTGACATTTTTATCACTTACACTGCTGATTCAGGCTAATATAAAAGTATCTATTTTCATAATGTAATAATACCAGCTGAACTAACCTAACTAAATTATGAGAGCTCCATCGATCACCAGCAATTTAATCCCTTTCGATCCATTTTGTCAGTGTTGCGTGAATGTGTACGTTAATAATTTATTTATTTCTTTTATTTCACGAAAGTTTAAAATAATTGTATAATTATATCTGTTAGACGGTGTAATTTGTATCCCTTTATCCTTCGTTAATACACATATTTAAAAAGACAAAAATAAGGTATGTGAAACACGCACACAAGGAGGGTCAGTAGAGTTCAATACTTATCTCCCTTAGGGAGATGTGTATGTATGGTCGGGTTTCATCAATTTGATTAAATGACCGATGTTTCAACTATACAATAGTATGCCTCAGGGCTCAGATCTATAAAGAGTGATTAAATCTGCGATTTATTTTCCATATTTAGGAATATTGTCTGAGGTTTTCTATTGATGTTATAAACATTTCTATGTACATGTACTCTTTGGAGAAGTATTCTTCCGTACTGTCATTTTTTGTATGCGTAAAGCTTGGTCAAATGTAACGCTCTTCTTCTGGTGTGATGAATGGTAGGATTCATATTGTGTAGAGTTATTACATTTCTCGGTCGCCATGCTAATCTTTTCATAGTTACATCTAAGAAGTTTAATTCGTTTCCAGGTTAATGTCTGTTGGAAGAAATTCAATTATGTCCGTTTCGCATAGCTATATAAGAAAATAATTTTGTTTTCGTATCGCCATCATACTAGGGGCAAAGATCATACATCTCCCATATTCTTTGTTATGGGTGATATTGTTTTTGATGTGCTTTTGCTAAGCTTGGAGCGTAGTTCATGCCAGATAGTTGAATGTGTGTATGTTATAATATTAATAGTAATAATAACGTCTTTATTTTCTGTGGATAACATAATTGGCAAACAACCAATTTTCATTATGGTCCACAATAACAATAGAGATATATGTACATGTACAAGTTTATGCAATGACAATATTTACAACAATACATTATGTTAAACTAGAACTGTCGCCATTCGGCAGACTAATATACCCCCCGCGTGGCAAAATCATTGCAGCTAATTCTTTTCTTTATGCACATCTACATGTTGAAGTTGTTCATCTGTTAAAGTTTGAAGAAAATGCTGCAAAAACTGTAGGAGAAGTTGCGTCCACAAGAACTATTCACTGTATATTGTATAGTGCATAAAAGTACAAAGGGCCATAACTCTGTCAAAATTTGTCGCAGCGTAAATTCTTTCCTTTATGCACATTTACATGTTGAGGTTGTTCACCTATTAAAGTTTGAAAGAAATGCTGCAAAAACTGTAAGAGGAGTTGCGTCCACAAGAACTGTTCACTATATATTGTATAGTGCATAAAAGTACAAAGGGCCATAATTCTGTCAAAAATTGTCGCAGTGCAAATTCTTTCCTTTATCAGTTTATGCACATCTACATGTTGAGGTTGTTCATCTATTAAAGTTTGGAGGAAATGCTGCAAAAACAGTAGGAGGAGTTGCGTCCACAAGAACTGTTCACTATATATTGTATAGTGCATGAAAGTACAAAGGGCCATAATTCTGTCAAAAATTGTTGCAACGCAAATTCTTTCCTTTATGCACATCTACATGTTGAGGTTGTTCATCTGTGAAAGTTTGAAGGAAATGCTGCAAAAACTGTAGGAGGAGTTGCCTCCACAAGAATGCGTCTACGGACGGACGGACGGACGGACAGACGGACGGACCGGACTGGACCGGAGGACCGGACCGGAGGACCGGACCGGACCGGAGGACGGACGGACAAGCTGAATCCAGTATACCCCCCCCCTTACAACTCGTTGTGCGGGGGGTATAATTACACAAGTAAAAGTATGCATATTAACACCTGAAGCAGATATTCGGGTGAAAACAGTCATAAACAACAATTTTGATATTATAATTTTTGCTGTTGTAGTTCTATTACATTATTGCCATAGCGAAATGTTCTCTCTAATTTTAAATGTACTGGCAATAATTATGAAATACAAGTAAATTTCCACTTTAAATATTTGCTTTTAAATGAGTAAAGTGTCCTAGCACAGGGTTCCCACAAATTTTCTAAGACAAAATTCCCTGACTTTTCCCTGATTTTTCCCTGACCACAGAGCGGTTTTCCCTGACTTTTAAGAGCGATTGGGCGACATCGGCATCTGTTTGTTACAGCAAAATATGGCTATAAAATAGAGAAAAGGAGGCTATATTTGCTCTATATGGAACAAAAGAGTTTATGCTTAGCTGTTTACTAACATTAATTTAATACAACTTCGAAATATTCTGAGCGAGCACAGCGAGCAAGAATTTTTTTCAGTCTTAGGTATTTTCTTCATAGGAAATGACACTTAGTGACAGCTTAATTTCATAATTCCCTGACTTTTCCCTGACCTTGAAAAAATTATGTTTTTCCCTGACTTTTCCCTGACCGTGGGAACCCTGTAGCAGTTTGCACTTATTTTGGTAGATTATTCCATGTATTCCATTATGTTATGCCATTGGGTAGCGAACATGTTTGATTGAGTATCTAGTGTAGGAATCATAACATGATACACGTCAACGTGTTTGGTTTCTTGTTTTTTCATTATTTCTAAAGGGCATGTTTTCCTGTTAATATGACCGGGGGATCAATTTGGTGCTGTCCTCATTTATGTATTCAATGACTTTGATACTTTAATTATGTTGAGGTTTTCTTGTCATATGTGTTCAGGTGGAGAATCGCTGTCATCCACCTTCTTTGTTTTGTTTTGTACATTGTTAAGTATGTGTCGAAAGTATTGTTATGTATACAGCGCTGTGATGAGGTAGTAGCAGCATGTTTGTGTTATTCTGAAAGCATGATGTCCAATAATTTCTGCAAAGCTTTTTGGCAGTGAATCCTAATTGTGATACGTCAAGGTAAGAATTTTTAAAAAATGTAGGAAATTGCATGCCTAGTGTTCTGAATCTGACCAGGTACCACAAAAGATGCAAGTTCTTCAACAGCAAACCGATAAGATAAGAATAAGGTATGTGCCACACACGGACAAGACAGGTTGGAGTATGCCTAATAGAATTGTACATTAACAAAAATACATTAATTTATCAGTATACTGCATTACTGCAAACACCTAACAGCTACAGCAATAACAAGTGAACACCTTAATATTGCAAAACATGCTTGGATTTTTTCTCCTCAAACAATGATCTCGATTGTCTAGCATATAAATAAAATCCCACAGCATGGTTATGCAGAAGTTACCAGGTAACCGATCAAACAAACACTAGTTTTGTATCACATCTATTTAACAGACCATTCTATACCTTTATCTCCCTTTCAATATATTTCATATGTTATTTGAATTGGGCATTGCGAAAAAAGAAAATCAGGCATTTGCTTATGTTTGTACGCAAAATCTAACTGAACCCAGGTTCACTTCTTCGTTATTTTGATTTGCAGTCGTGACACCTTTAACACTACCTATGCACCCTCACTGGAATCTGGAAATTCTTAAAAACTGGTTTCACACTTAAATGTCAATATCAAGAACTGTTGACAAGTCAAGCAAGCAATCAAAATGTTTTGCCAATACTGACATTGCCTTTCAGCAACTAACAAGTTTGAATAATTCATTTCCAGTTTTAGATCAAAATAACAAATTAATCATTTCCACAATGTCATTGCATTCAAAACATTTGTGCTTGGAAAAAAAATATAAACAGTTTACAACGACCCCGCGTGATGGTCACTTAGGGACATTTTGATGAGAAGACCTGAAAAGGCTCTGAGTCATACACACACACAAACGTGTATACAACACCTCGTTAAGTGATAAAAGAAGACACATAATTGCTTACTTCTGATTGGGCAGCATCACAATAGGTAGGCATCAATCATTCAAAACACAGTTTCGAAATAAGCCTAGAATGTAACATGACTTCCAATAGTCGAACAAAAACACAAGCGGACACTTACCAAAAATTGACAGCAAGATTTCGCTTCTCCAGAGTGTTTGGATATGACTGAACTTCGTGCCACCAGAATGCTGGCATGAACAATACCTCTCCCTCATCTATCGTACAGTTAAGTGGATATGTCTGACCAAACAATGGAAACCTCTGAAATAAAAACATATGACGGATCGATGTATACAGTGTTTGCATAGTGTCAAGTTGCTTTTAAAACATTCACAACTACTGCCTATAAAAGTGACAATTATGTAGCAACTATGTTAAAGGTACAATGCCATGGTGTTTTAGTCGCAACATACATGACAATAAAATATATATAAATCGTGCACATCAGAATTGTTACTCACCGGCTAGTATTCTTAAAAAAATAAACATTTCTATGCGTTATAACAACAGACAATGGTTACCCACAAAAATCCTTGCCGATGTTAAATCAGTCTAAGATCAATTCTGTCAAAACTATATTTTCCTTCTTACGGGTAGATGTTTTCAAAAAAGAATCATTTGAGATTACACACCCTGACGTTATGTTAAATCTACCTTTTAAATACTAGGTTCAAAATATGCTGCAAACAAAATGATTCACCGGTATAATAGTGCCAGTATATCAGAATTGGTAGACTGCAAAAACCACCAAATAACTACATACATCCATATCAAGCGAAGACCTTAAGAAACATGTCTACATGTTAGTGTAATAGAACATCTGATTACCAAATAAAACTTGACATTTCATTTCAGTAAAGTCTAACCTGCCCTAAGCAACAGAGCAAAGTCTAACCAGCCCTAAGCAACACAATACAGTCTAACCTGTCCTAAGCAACACAGTACAGTATAACCTGTCCTAAGCAACACAGTACAATCTAAGCTGTCCTAAGCAATACTGTACAGTCTAAACTGTCCTAAGCAACACAGCAAAGTCTCTCCTGTCCTAAGCAACACAGCAAAGTCTATCCTGTACTAAGCAACACAGCAAGGTCTCTCCTGTCCTAAGCAACACAGCAAAGTCTAACCAGCCGTAAGCAACACAATACAGTCAAACCTGTCCTAAGCAAAACAGTACAGTCTAACCTGTCCTAAGCAACACAGCAAAGTCTCTCCTGTACCAAGCAACACAGCAAAGTCTAACCAGCCCTAAGCAACACAATACAGTCAAACCTGTCCTAAGCAAAACAGTACAGTCTAAACTGTCCTAAGCAACACAGCAAAGTCTCTCCTGTACTAAGCAACACAGCAAAGTCTCTCCTGTCCTAAGCAACACAGCAAAGTCTAACCAGCCCTAAGCAACACAATACAGTCAAACCTGTCCTAAGCAACACAGTACAGTCTAACCTGTCCTAAGCAACACAACAAAGTCTAAACTGCCCTAAGCAACACAGTACAGTATAACACGCCTAAGCAACACAGTAAAGTCTAACCTGTCCTAAGCACCACAGAACAATCTAACATGTCCTAGGCAATATAGTACAGTCTAACCTGTCCTAAGCAACACAGTACAGTCTAATCTGTCCTAAGCAACACAGTTAAGTCTAACGTGTCCTAAGCAACACAGTAAAGTCTAACATGTCCTAAGCAACACAGTACAATCTAACGAGTCCTAAGCAACACAGTACATTCTTACATGTCCTAAGCAGTACAGTACAGTCTAACGTGTCCTAAGCAACAAAGTAAAGTCTAACGTGTCCTTAGCAACACAGTACAGTCTAACATGTCCTAAGCAACACAGTAAAGTCAAACGTGTCCTAAGCAACATAGTACAATCTAACCTGTCCTAAGCAACACAGTACAGTCTTACGTGTCCTAAGCAACACAGTACAGTTTAACGTGTCCTAAGCAACAAAGTAAAGTCTAACGTGTCCTTAGCAACACAGTACAGTCTAACATGTCCTAAGCAACACAGTAAAGTCTAACCTGTCCTAAGCTACACAGTACAGTCTAACGTGTCCTAAGCAACAAAGTAAAGTCTAACGTGTCCTTAGCAACACAGTACAGTCTAACATGTCCTAAGCAACACAGTAAAGTCTAACCTGTCCTAAGCTACACAGTACAGTCTAACGTGTCCTAAGCAACACAGAACAGTCTAATGTGTCCTAAGCAGTACAGTACAGTCTAACCTGTCCTAAGCAACACAGTACAGTCTAATGTGTCCTAAGCAATACAGTACAGTCTAACCTGTCCTAAGGATCACAGTACAGTATAACGTGTCCTGAGCAATACAGTACAGTCTAACCTGTCCTAAGCAACACAGTACAGTCTAATGTGTCCTAAGCAACACAGTACAGTCTAACTTGTCCTCAGCAATACAGTACAGTCTAGCCTGTCCTAAGCAACACAGTACAGTCTAATGTGTCCTAAGCAATACAGTACCGTCTAACCTGTCCTAAGGATCTGGGCTGCATTGCTTTAGTACTGACAAATGTTCTGATGTTTAAGCATGTAGAGAAGTTTCAAATGCAGAGCAGCTTGTCCATATGGATTATCTAGGCAGCATGGGTAAACAAATCAAATAAATTATGCAGTCCTAAAGATGCCCCCTACGTTGATCCAGATCAAACAATATCAGCATCAATGATTATGCAGGCTGTCATTAGCAGATTACATTATCATTCAGGCTGATCATATTCTCAGGAACACAGCAATATTCAACAATTTCCAATACACAGACCAGAGACAATGCCACAGATTAATTTACAATGAAAATATCTCATTTTCAAACCAGACTTTAGGGCAACATTAAACAGTCCTCCTCCCAGTGTAAATATATATAAAGTACAGTAGAACCCCGCTAATAAGACCACCAGTCATTCTTTTACAAAGAGGTCTTAATAGCGAGGTCTTTTCATCAGCAAGGAAGACCACTGAAGATATGAATTAGGATTTTTTCTGTCTTTGTATCTATTGTAATAGATCTAGGTTCAAATCTTGACCGGCCACTGAAAATTTCAATAACGCTTTTCAATGTTCCCCACTCAACTAGACATGAACTGGTTAGTTACCAGAGGTAGTGGTGCATCTATCTGAGTGCAATACACTAGGCAAGTTAAAGAATCAAGGAATCTATTCTTAAAGAGCTAACATTGCACATTCAGATTCCCTCTGAGCCTGTGGACATTGGCCAATTAGGCAGGGATAAAAGCAAATCACCACACACTACTACTCTCGGAGTTGAATGCAAAACAAGACTGCGTTCAATAAACGCTTATGCCCCCTGTGGAAGCCTTGTCCATAAATAAGTCTAAGTCCAAAATTAGGTCAAGGTGAAGGTCAAAATGGGGTCAGGTGATACAGGTGTGTGGAGAGTGTTCATATACAACATCCATGCAAGTTTGGAAGCTTTGTAGCAAGCCATAATGATGCTAGAAGAAACGGTCAATTTGGGTTAACCAGGACGGACAGATGGACGGACGAACGGACGGACAGGTGAATCATTATATGCCTCCCGATCTATCGATACGGGGGCATAAAAATAGAGTAGGCTGTAATCAAATGTTGTGCACCTGATAGAATGACAGTAAGCCGCTTTAAATTCTCACTAAATCATCACGTTTTCAAGTGAACATAATTCAAGGTAGTAATTATGTATAGCTCAAACTAGAACTATCACTGGAGTGATGAATCATACCCCTGCAGCACTGCTTGACACAGGAATATTATTTAAATTTATAGTTACTTTTTTCTTTTAAAATCCAGCAAGAAACACAACATGCATGACTATATATAACTATGTATATAGAAAAAATTATTTGAAAACAAGACTGTGTTCAATAAACGCTTATGCCCCCTGTGGAAGCCTTGTCCATAAAGTCTAAGTCCAAAATTAGGTCAAGGTGAAGGTCAAAATGGGGTTAGGTGATATTGGCGTGTGGAGAGTGTTCATACACAACATCCATGCAAGTATGAAAGCTTTGTAGCAAGCCATATTAATGCTAGAAGAAACGGTCAATTTGGGTTAACCAGGACGGACGGACGAACGGACGGACAGGTGAATCACTATATGCCTCCCCATCTATCGATAGGGGGCATAAAAAAATATAGGAAAAAAATATACAAAAACTCGATTGATTTGGTAAACATTTGTACAAAATCCAGTTAAATACGACAAAGTTACAGAGCTGACACGACTTGCATGACTATATAACCTTTGATCTCTAAGTGTTACCTTGACCTTGGTCTTGCACATGAAACATCGTCTTGATGTGGTAAACTTTTGTACTAAGAATCATAAATATCCAATAAGAAATAGCAAAGTAACAGAGCAGAAACAAATCACATGCCTATTTGTGCCTTTTAACCTTTGACCTCTGAGCTAGGGACCTGGGTCTTGGACATGACACACCTTCTTGATGTAGTGAACATTTGTACCAAATATTATAAACGTCCAATAAGAAATGGCAAAGTTACAGAGTGGACACAAATCACATGCCTATTTGTACCTTTTAACCTTTGACCTCCAAGTATGCCCTTGACCTTTGAGCTAGGGACCTGGGTCTTGGGCATGACATACCTTCTTGATGTAGTGAACATTTGTACCAAATATTATAAGTATTTGTCCAAGATCGTCTTCTATTATTGATCTTATTTTGGTCTCAGATAGTGAGAAAGTGTCTCAATATGGCACTTAATCGATACATGTTTCAGTGATCATTCAATGATATTTTGTACTAGAAAAGTATCAAAACATTTTATTGGAAAACATAATACCATGAACATTCGTTCTTTGAAAAATTATAACAAAGACAATCTGCAACACAAGTTACTATCTACTGATTGGACTCCTGTTTTACACTGTGATAATGTTTCTGTAGCATGGGATCATTTTAAAACAATATTTTTACATGTAATTGATTCTTTAGCCCCTGTCAAACAGATTCGCACCAAGGCACGCACTGAACCATGGATTACATCTGAAGTTTTATCTAGTATTCGTGAACGAGACAAAGCTTTTGTTTCTTTTAAAACAGACAAATCTGAAACTAGCTTCAAAAATTTCAAAAAGTTGAGAAATGAAACCCAGTTCATTATTCAAAAAGCCAAGTCTGATTATTTTAATGCTACTATTGAGGACAGTAAAAACGACTCAAAATCTCTTTGGAATTATTTAAAAGGGTTAGGAATGCCGTCTAAAAAGAACAAGTCATCTTGCCAAAATATAGGTTTAAATATTGATGGTGAATTATGCTTTGATAAATTTAAAGTAGCTGAAAAATTCAACAATTTCTATGATACAGTTGCAGCAAACCTTGTCTCAAAATTGCCACGTCCTTCTTTCAAATTTGGACGGGATTTTATATCACATTTTATTCTTCTAAAGGTGTTTTACACAACAATTATTCAATTTCACTTCATCAGAAGTTAAAGTTCTCAAGTACTTGCAGAACTTAAGCATGGACAAAGCAACAGGATTAGATGGCATTCCTGCTCGTTTTGTTGTGGATAGTGCTCCATTGATTGCTAACCCATTAGCTCTCATTATTACTCTTATCCAAGGTACTGTCCCTGATGATCTTAAGTCTGCACGTGTTGTCCCTTTGTATAAGAAAAGTGATAAAACTGAAGTCGGAAACTACCGTCCAGTGTCTATACTTAGTGTAATATCAAGAATATTTGAAAGGGTCGTCTATGACCAAATAGAATCATACCTTAAGGATAAAAACTTGCTTTACAATTTTCAGTCTGGATTCAGAGCCGGCTATTCGACAGATACCTGTCTTGTACACCTGTCTGATTATATAAGATTTGAAATGGACAAAGGACATGTTGTTGGAATGATATTATTAGATCTACAGAAAGCTTTTGATACTGTTGATCATTCCATTCTCATGTGTAAACTCCAATGCATTGGTCTTGGTGAAGATATTATACGCTGGTTTTATTCTTACTTGTCGAGTAGACAACAACTTGTTGAAATATCAGGGACCAGGTCATCATCAGCGAATGTCACATGCGGCGTTCCACAAGGATCCATCCTTGGTCCTCTTTTATTTCTCATTTATGTTAATGATATGTCAGCAGTTGTTAAAAACAAATTCCTTCTATATGCTGATGATTCCACAATATTAGTTTCACACAAAGATCGTTCAGTAGTTGAGAAGCTTTTAAGTGAAGACTTACAATCAGTCAGTTCATGGTTAGTTGATAATAAACTTTCACTTCATCTTGGTAAGACTGAATCTATCTTATTCTGTTCAAAACCTAAGTTGAAATCAAATCCTTCCTTAAATATATCTTGTAATAATACTTCTATTCAGTCAACTTCATCTGTCAAATACCTTGGTGCTACTCTAGATCAAACGCTTTCCTGTGACCCTATGGCTATGAATGTCATCAAAAAGGCCAATGCAAGATTAAAATTTCTCTACAGGAAACGTAAATTTCTCACAGAACATACTAAGAAACTTCTAGCATCTTCATTAATTCAATGCCACTTTGACTATGCCTGTTCCTTCTGGTATCATGCTTTAACCAAACAACTCAAGTCTAAACTGCAAGTCACCCAGAATAAATTAATTTGATTCGTTCTTAATCTTGACTGTAAAACTCACATTGATCAAAATCATTTCAAAACGCTAAAATGGCTACCAGTTGACAAGAGAGTCGAACAAATTATCCTTTCCCATGTTTATAAAATTAAAAATGGTTTATCCCCTGAGTATATGAAAGATCACTTTATTATGTCAAATTCTGTTCATTCTTATAAAACTAGATTTAGTACGGATGGATGTTTTGCTGTGCCAAAGGTTGGATCCTTTGGAAAGAAGACTTTTTCTTACGTGGGATGCAGCCTTTGAAACAGTCTTCCTACTAGTATCAGGGACAGTACCAATATCTCTACTTTTAAAACAAAAGTTAAAGACCATCTTCTTGCAGGGATGAAGCTTTAATGTGTCAACTGCATGTACTGAGTCAATTTTAAATTATAGCTATAAACCCTTAATATATATATATTTATAACATACTTACATTTTTATTTATTTATAGTCATTTAATATATACAATTAAATTTATTTATTTTTATATAAAATCTTTTGAGGATGTTCTATTTTTATAAATCATATATATACAATTGTCTTTCATGCCTTCAAGGTGCAATATTTTGTTCATGCCTCTCTGTGTCAGTACACCAAATATTTATTTATATTCAAGGACCGCAATGGAAATAAGAGGTCTCCTCTTTTTTGCGTTATCCTTGGTGTGGGTGTGTTTGACATGGCTTCCTTATGAAAATTTTTAAAATATATTTTTGTATGTGTAATTTTGTCATTTATTTAACATGTTTTATTTATATTTGGTGTTATTTATTATCTGAATTGATGTGCCATGTTATATACATCGTATGCCAAATAAATATTATTAACATCCAATAAGAAATGACAAAGTTACAGAGCAGACACGATTTTGTGCCTTTTAACCTTTGACCTCCAAGTGTGACCTTGACCTTTGAGCTAGGGACCTGGGTCTTGCGCATGACACACCCTCTATATGTGGTGTACATTTGTACCAAGTATTATAAATATCCAATAAGAAATTATTCAGTTACAGAGCGGACACAATTGTGTGACTTTTAACATTTGACCTCCTAGTGTGACCTTGACCTTTGAGCTAGAGACCTGGGTCTTGCGCATGACACAACCTCCATATTATGTGGTGAGCATTTGTACCAAGTATTATAAATATCCAATAAGAAATGACAAAGTTACAGAGCGGACACGATTTTGTGCCTTTTAACCTTTGACCTCCAAGTGTAACCTTGACCTTTGAGCTAGAGACCTTGGTCTTGCGCATGACACAACCTCCATAAATGGTGAGCATTTGTACCAAGTATTATAAATATCCAATAAGAAATGACAAAGTTACAGAGCGGACACGATTTTGTGCCTTTTAACCTTTGACCTCCAAGTGTGACCTTGACCTTTGAGCTAGGGACATAGGTCTTGCACATGACACAGCGTCTTGATGTGGTGAACATTTGTATCAAGCGATTTTAAAATCCAGTAAAAGCGACACAGTTACATAGTGGACACGATTTTGCTAACAGACCGACCAACCAACCAACCGACAGACAGACACAGTGACTCAAGTATACCCCCTTCAAACTTTGTTTGCGGTGGTATAAAAAGTTGACATGATCCTGACCATTATGCATGAAAATATTACAAGGTTCTTGCCTTGAATATATAAATTTCCGTGAGCAAATTGTGCAGTATTGGTCCTTTCGACTCGAGCGTCTTCGTGATACTTCCCGCTTATGAAAACATACAACCGGGGGTATAAATATAGTCAATATATAAGCTGTGAAATTATGCTAATAGAAGTTCGAGAGTCGTGTCAAATTCTCTGGACTATAGATGATTTCAATCCAACAATATCCCTAACACATCCCTATTATATGTGTGTATAATGACGCATTCATGCTATCAATACTACAAAATTATGACGAAGCAATTTGAGAGTTATATCTCCTGAAGAATACCTCATAAGGTTGAAATATTGAGAAACAGAGATATGTAGCTACATACATGTAGGGTTATATTACAAATATACTCAGCGTCAATGAAAAGTTACCACCATATTGACTCTTATATTTTAACATTCACGTTATACTGTGTTTAAAGCCGAACATGACTATATGTTTTGACCTTACTGTGTAGTCACAGCTATCCTATTTAACAATATTCAAATGCACACACTATAAAACTTTTGTACCGATAGGTCATATTGTATACAAAATACAGAGGTGGTCATATTGTATACAAAATACAGAGGTATACATATAAGTGGTAACTTTTCAGTGAAGCCCAGTATACATTGGTATGACTAAGCTGACTTGTGAAATCAATTGCTTCTTAGTTACAGACTTATATTTCCATGACTACGAGTAGTATCCAAAGCAATTTAAGCATTCATATAATCTTACTACAGGTATCATATTTTCTTCAACATTGAACACAAAATACATGTATTCATGACAATAGATTTAGTTTGATCTGAACATACATGAATATTTCTTCCATTAACAAATTTTAGTGAATTCTAAATTTAGAAGAGGACTACACCAGCGATTTCTCAAGTGGAGTGATGCCATTAACAGGTACCCTCAATTAATTATACATGTACATAAGTACTGTTATATTGTCATTACAAAATATATGTATCAGGTAGTTTTTACTTTTGTATCGTCTGCCTATGATAACACTAGCCTTTGTCCATTTTTGTTCAATCTTGTCTACAACCAATTTTATTGCATATACTCTTTCAGTCTACGGTGATAAAAATCTGTCAGCTAGTTGACTGTGCAGTGTTTATATTATCCATGTTTTTTATTGATAAGTCTAACAGTTATCTCCGGCAAGCTTTACGTATTTCATCAGATTGCAGCAGAGATTATTAAACAGCGTACATACTCAATGGAGGACAGTGAATCTTAAGAACACAAATATCGAAGCATTTAATTAACAGTCCTAAATTTCTAGTAAAAGTCTATAAAAGTTAATTTTTTAGATAGATCAGCCAACTTTGTTCAACAATTGATTTCAGAAATTGAGTATAAATGGATTAAATAAAAAGTGACAACATTTGTTTTATAGGCTCTAGCTGTACATAATACATTGTATTCATTTTAATATTGTCAAGATTAACATGAGAGAAACATGTATGCCTCACAACTTGTAGTCAAAAATCACTCGTGTTTACTGTCACTTTGAATTTAGTTATTAGCTCACCTCAAAAAGGATAAGAATCATCTGCAAGTCATGATTTACATACATACAACTCACTGGCTTAGAATTAGAAGGTCGTTGAGAAAACAAGCAAAAACTGTCTGAAAACTACTCTTTACTTATGGAAAAACAAGCTTTTTAAAGTTCAGTTTAGTTAACATGACCACTTCCGATTTTCATGAAAATAGGCTCATAAGAAGCACCTTGAGATGCAGATTTCAAATTTGTATGAGTCTTATAAGGTCCTAATGCTGATGGTAGTAAACTTCAGTTATCTTAACTAATCACTCTGACATACAATAATATTATGTCAACTACATGGCTAAATATATACTTCACAACATTTTCAGAGTCATATAAATCCTCTCCCCCTTAGAACTTCAAAGGGAGGACAACAATAAGCCTTATTATACCTCACTTTTTTCTACAATGCTAAAGTCCCATTCCCCCAGAAGCAGATATTTTGACTGTCATCGACAGTTCCATCCTTTTTGACACGTGATCGACCGAAAAGGGACTGTCAGGTCATGTGATCGACCTGACATTTTGAATGTCATGCATGGGCAGTAACTGCGTCGATCTTAGTTCTTTGACTGTTGAAATAAACAGGATTTTCTAAAAATAGACCGACACAAGAAGACAACTAAAACAAATCTGTATTCACAACGACGCGTTTCCTTTATTCAACTTGACCAGGTTAAGAACACTGTACACAAAACAATCATGTACAATCATTATGTTAGACGTCATGACATCACCAGCAATTACGTCATAAAGTCAAAACGCGACGTCACGTTTGGCGCATTTTTAAAGTTATAGATCTATACAACAAGAGGGCCCACAGGGCCCTAGGTCGCTCACCTATGCACATTGATCAAGTAGAACCATGTTTTTTTTTAAAAGTTGTTTCCAATCAGTTGTCATGGCAACCAGAGTTCTGCATGGGTTATAATCTTTCAACTATTTTTAGAAAGGATAACCCAAGGAATATTGTTACCCATTTAATATGAAATTCAACCAGCACTTTTAGAGGCGAAGATTTTACTATGGATATATAGGGAAGAACAGCGCCCCACCCACTAGCGGCCATGTTTTTAGACGAATCAGGACAAATATGTCAATTTTGTAAGAGGGTCACCCAACAACTATTTCTGTAAAATTATTTTGAAATCTGGCAAGCGGTTGATTTTTTATGATTTTTTAAAAGATTTTCCTATTGGTTGCCATGGCAACCAGAGTTCTGCATGGAATGTAATTCTTTTAGCTATTTTAAGAAAGGATCACCCAAGGAACAATTTAACCAATCTATAATGAAATCCAACCAGTACTTTTAGAGGAGAAGATTTTTAAATATTTTTCTGTAGATATATAGGGAAAAACAGCACCACACCCACTGGCGGCCATGTTTTTTGACAAGTCAAGACAAATATGTCAATTACAATTCTTTTAGCTATTTATTGAAAGGACCACCCAAGGAACATTCCTGTGAAGTTTGGTTGAAATTGGTCAAGTGGTTTAGGAGGATAAGTCGTTTGAATGAAATGTTGACGCACGCACGCACGCACGCACGCACGCACGCACGCACGCATGCACGGACGACGGACGATGAGTGATCACAATAGCTCACCTTGTCACTTTGTGACAGGTGAGCTAAAAATGGTAAAAAGCTAAGTTATAGCTTATATAACACAAGTTCTAGACAATTTCTTAAAAAATAGATCTATTAGTTAAAGAAATTGGTAAAATGCACCAAATGAACGAAGGGACCTACACATAAAATATAATGGGAAATTGATACACAACAATGTATGAAAGCACAGTCCTGTCTACTGTTTATAATTATGATAATCATGGTAGTGAACGTTTTGATAGACGTATAATAGTGTTCGGTATAATAAAATAAATATCAGATGCCTACCTGCGTGACATTGATATTATCAATCCTCGAAACAGAATGTCACCCTCGGCTTCGCCTTGGGGTGACATTCTGCCCTAGGGTTGACAATATCAATGTCACGCAAGCAGGCATCTGATATTTATATATTGTCAATAGAACTGTCATTAATAGGCCTGCTACTTGTTCATCTACAAATGTGAAATGTGAAACTCAATACATCAATATATCTTCAATACTTGTCATCTGATACAATATGTTTATCGGCAACCTCTATATGACCCTGATTGAATCAATGAAAGCTCTTCATGTCAGAGATAGGAGGAGTTCAATCTGTATTCATTTCAGTGTAATTATCATTTGTGATTACCTCCCTTTATTATAATATGCTAATTTTAGAAACCATATGGTGTGTCATACATTGTGACAGGCAGAATACAGGTGTACTTGAAATATCCGTTTTGGATATGGATCGTATGTTCTGAGCCTATGATGTATCTCTTTAATGGGTGGCTAGGTGCTGCCACTTTTTTTGTTTGGCTTCGAGTATTCTGTGCATGTACCGTATTAAATCGATACACAATGAAGTTTTGCTTACCTGGGGTACTATAAAAAATCCTGACTATTGTAAGGTATGGGACCATATGGGAACCTTATAAACTTTTATCAAATGGCTTACCTCTAGGTCAGGATTCAGAATATCAACAGGGGACATAACCATTGACGTACTGTCCACTAATTGTTGCTTGGAAAATGTTTGGTCCCTCTCATCATAGTGTAACATAGCCTCTGGTATATGTGCTTCATACAGTTGATCATTGTTGTGAGGATCATATAGGATCACCTGTTTTCTACCACTCAACTGAAACATGAAAGAATAGAGTAAAACACCCTATATTCAGAGTAAAACATGCTATATTCAGAGTAAAACATGCTATATTTAGAATAAAACATACTACAGCTAGAGTAAAATACACAACAGTTTAGAGTAAAATACACTACAGTTAGAGTAGAACACAATATATTTACATTTAACACACTATATAGTTAGAGTAAAACAAACTACAGTTAGAGTAAAACACATATAGGATCCGTCATGACATGTCTTTGGAGATCAACATTTCTTAAACGAGTCTAGAAAACACACGTTATTAAGCGAGCCTTTGGCGAGCTTAATAATTTGTTTTCATGATGAGTTTAAGAAATGTTGATCTCAAAATCAACGAGTGACAGATTCTTTTTATCACATTACCATAGTTACCGAGTCAATACAACGTCAATAAGAACATATTTAAGCCAGCGACATTACGTTTTTTTCGCACCAAAAAGCTGGTGACGTCACATATTTGTTATCACACGTGTTGGAGAACATTGTTCCGTCATTTGTTATCACATGGAATATCACCGTATTTATGTGATAAAATATGGTTTCAGTAAAACACACTACAGTCAGAGTAAAATACACTACAGTTAGAGTAAAACACACTACAGTAATTTGATGAAATTAGAGTAAAGTAAAATAGCAATTAATTGTGTAAGGCACAAGGAAATCAGAGTAAAACTTAAACAACATAGCATCAAGTAAGAGTAAGACACAATATAGATATATTGCAGAGGAAGACAATGGATTCGAAGTATACCACAATGGCATTAGAGTAAAGTGTGATAGAGGTTTAGTCAGGTACCAAAGCGAAGGCTAAGTGCAAAACTATTGTACATACCTATATAAATTGATGTAGTTAAAATAGTTTTGCACCGACCCCTCGATACAATATGTATAAAAGACAAGAGAATTAGAGTAAGACATTTAAACAAATTATCACTGTTACCAACTGTCCCTATTTTCAACTTTGCTTATAATGCCTTTGTATATACCCAATAGGACCTTGCATGGCTTATTATATATTCTGTTATTTGGTCATTCATGATTATTACCTTGCAAAGTGTCCAAACACAAATTTTGAAGATCACAACAACAATCATCTAAATACATGTACGATGCTTTTATAAACCATAAAGCATTTATGCAGATACCTGACAAAGGAAATTGTCGAACGGGTCAAAATGCAGCTTGCCAAGCGTGTTTCCATCACTAAGCCAAATATTTCGATGTTTCAATTGTAACATGTTCTCGAAGAGAGGAATCTCAGTGATGTCATCTTCCAGATCAGGCATTATATCAGCAATCGATGAATATTCGAGGTAAGCTGAAAATTCAGTTCTTTCCCCTGTTGAAACAGATTCGATGACATCAATGAATTCAGACAGGTTCATGTTTTTTGTAGCAGGTCGTACAACAACCAAGTCTGGGAATAATAACTGTTTCTGAACTTCTATCGGTATACGAAACTTCTTGTAGTTCATAAAATTCTTGGCAAAGTCGATACCCTCGAATTCCCCAGAAGGGGTCAACTTCAAATGTACTTTACTATCGCCGTACTCTTTCTTGAAATACTCATTTGTCCATTTTGTCAGAGCTGGCCAACTGTCAATAGCATTTTTAATGACCACAGGCTTTGAAATTTTCAAATAATTATGAAAAAAGAAATCTTTGGATGGAAGATCTATTTTCTCACATCTAGGAATATCTGTCTCCACACTTCTTAAATTCAAAGTTTTGGTTGGACCATCAGCATCATATGAATTGTCATTGACTAGAAGAACTTTTTCCTGAGCGCTTCCGTTTTTACATTGGTCTTTCTTACAATGAGCATGTGAGCTTGAAAACGTCTGCATGAAATGACTAGAGGTGAGATCTGATATATTTTTCACATGAAATAGCGAGGATAAAATGTCTTGTCTATGCAGACCATTGACGTCTAAATATCCGTTTTTATTGCGATATGTATTGCATTTATTGTTAACAAACTCAACAAGTATGTCTGCAAGTAAGATACCTTCATAAATATGTGGTTTTGGTTCAGGTTTGTCTAAAGATCCAAACGAGAGGCATGTTCGGTCTTTGATTAATTTTGGAAATACTAATAAAGAAATGGATGAGTTTACATCGTTTCTGACACCATCTATATATGTCAATGGTCTTCCAGATGGCCAAACAAACTCAGATGTATCAGTTAATCCAGTAATGACATTGTTTTCACGGTGAAATGCGTGACGGATTCTAGTGTAAATGTCAACAATCTCATGTTTGTGTTTATCCGAATCCCCATCCACTATCCAACTTGATGGAATCCCAACAAAACACGAACTCTCGACAATGTTTTGAACATCAGAAGGTTTGAACACATAGTGAGTCTTTATTTCCTCTAACGTGTAAGCCTGACAGTTACTAAAACTCGCGATTTCAAGTAGAAAAACAAAAAGAAATTTATTTATTTCCGACTTCGACGTGTCCATTGTAAATGTAAAGGGGAAGGAACTCTTGAAAGATATTTTGGAAACGCCATTTGTAATTAAGAAATGCTCGCAGCAGTTACTTCCCTTTGTAGTTCTTTCACCACTTTCACTCACATGTGTAACAAAACTCAATGTGGAGCTGTTATCATTACATAAACTTTATTTAAGAAATAATGAATATGCACCTGTGTTTTATTGGTAATTTATGCACATCTCGGTTTCCTAGAGCTATGTTTATATAGGTGAAACCGCTAGATGTGTTAGAATCATTGTTTAAATGAGTGTCTGTCTATGATTATACTAACAGAGACACTGTCTCGGCATGGTACTATAGGAATTAACGTATACAATTATACTTATTACAATTTCCAGGGGTTTCCCAAGGAATATTTTCAAGCGCATCCACTTTGGCCTGAATGCGGGAGCGGCAATGCCCCCTTTCGTGAATAAACCAATTTGAAAGTTTTAAAAATGGTTGAAATTTATTCTTGGAAATACCAGAGAAATAAGTAGAAAACAACAGAAAAACATGCTTATTAACAATTAAATATGATTTTATTGGCAAATACAGTAATTGTTTTTACATTTTGTACTACTATGACATAGATTCTGTGCAGCCTCGACTACCTAAAATCCCACAGACACAACTCTCAAGTGGAAATGATCCACCCAGTTTCAGTTTTAACTTGTACACGCATATGTTTATGTTCATCTTGTGCTGTCATTCAAACTCAGTATAAGGCTAAATTATGAACAATTTGAAAGTTATCAAAAAAATCAACGTACGTCATTTTTTTAAACATAATTATCACTATTATCACTAATAGTGATATGAGTCACAAAAACGTCATTGATTTTGTTAAAGGATTGATAAATGTTACAATTATTCGTCTAGACACTGACTCTGGTTTGTTATACGGTAATTAATGCCAACATCTCCCACAAACACTGAACTCAGGGGAAGATCAACATGCACACTTACATATACACAGTACAGGGTGTTAAAAAAATTCGTTCTCAATGTTAATGTTTCAATAGTTTGTTTTTCTGACGTCAGAAGAATGTAAAATGTTCAGGTTAAATTCAGGTACATAGAGGATATTTGTTTGTTTTGATTGAATATGGTTTATATCTCATCGTGTAGTGATAAAATTCAATATTTTCAAGAGCGCGTAGCGCGAGTGAAAATATTAAAATTTTATCACTACAAGATGAGATATTAACCATATTCAATAAAAACAAACAAATATTCTATTTATTTAATGCTTTTATGGTGTCAAAACTGGTACTATTTATGCCAAATTACCACTGTGGTTAGGCTACGTATGAATATGTTATTCCATTCATATTTTTCACTTCAAAATCCGCCATCTTGGATTATGGTGAATAGGTGAAAACGACTCCTTTGAGAATTTTGCATTAAATCATACACCAACTTGTAGGAAATGGTCTAACTAAGAATAAAACCCCCCACATGACATGTTTCCGTTCAGTAATAAAAAAGTTCCAGACATTTTAGTGTTGAGATTTTGGTAAATTAAAGTAGTCCCTGTGAGGGGGGCGGAGCTTATATCAGTCACATTGTAGGTGATAACCAGTGACTGATATAGGTTTTATTTCACTGATAGAACTCCATATCTCATCAGTTAGCATTAAATAAAGGGTTCTACCATTGTTCCATTTGTTTTTGGCTTTAAACGTATCTATTAGAGTAAGAAATTAAAATTGTACTCTGCGTACAAAGATCAGATAAAATTTAGTATGAATTTAAATTTTGAGAAAAAAACTTTTTTAACACCCTGTAAAAGAGACGTAATCGAGGATTTAACGGAGAGAAATGAAATAATGACTGAATGGTTATCTTGAATAATGAATAATGCAGGCAACAAGATGAAAATAAGTTATAATTAGCATGAAAAGTGTAGGATAATTCTTTATTGACGGTTAACAACATGACTATATATTATATGAAATTCTATTTTATTAATTTCAATAGCAATATATGCTGTCAAACTGACACCATAAATACCTACCGTGTGTGCCTCCGTAGCTCAATGGTAAGCGAGCTTGCCGTCTAATCAAGCGTGGAGGTTGAGGTGGAGACACTCGTGAATATGCCTGCAATATTTCAACAGAAAGCTGACTAGCAAATAAAGGCTATGGTCGGCATTTTACCAGCCATTTTTATAGCTAAAACACAATTGTATTAATACATTGTAATTGTATAACAACCTGCTATAAAGGGTCACACTTGACGTATCTTTAAAATATCCGCCTATAAAAGGGTTCGCAGTACTTGACATAAGATATAAGGTGGACAAGTGGTCTAGTGGTAAGGGCTACTGACTGCTGATCTGAAGGTTGTGGGGGCGATCCAGACGCTCAAAAATAGAAATGCTTTTCAGTGTTTCCCACCTAACATAACTAAAATTACTAACAGTCTTTGGACGAGACGTTAAGCGAGGTCCCGTGTATGATGCTTTACATCGGCACGTAAAAGAACAACGGATGCTTCTGGAACTGGGGCATCTTCTGTATCATGCACTATCCCCCAAACACTAAAGTGACTAGCCTCGCCCAGATGGGTTTCCGGTGGCGAGGATAAATAAAAGCAAATAAACTAAACATAAGATACGTGGATCGTCAAATAAACGTATTGAGATGTTGTTTTGTTCGTGTACACCATGTCCTTGAAAATCTAATTTTAATTTTATGACTGGCGATATGATTATACTAGTTTGGATTAAACTGTATTTTATTTGCTTTTTAAATTATCTCTGTGTCACGTGACACTCGATCGTGAATTCAGTGACCTTCATATCATCGGTAAATTGATTTACCATTGTATTTTTGGCATGGGCATGTAGTCATGAGTACTTTAGCTTTTGACCAAATTTTAACCCTTTTAAAATCACTCCATTTTCATGAGAGCATATGTACTCAGCGCAAACATAGAATTGTGTATGTATAGGAATACAAATAAAGATTTGAATGTTTTTTTTCTGTTCATCATTGACTTTAAACAGAAAATATGTTCAATTACTTTTTTGGACATTTTACAAGATACACGTCGTGTATTGGCGCACTTATCTTTCTCATTTTCATTAATACCTCCTAATTATAAGTAAACACATTGAGCTATTTGAGTAATTGAAAATCTTCCACCAGTACCCTAAACGTCTTTCATTTTTGCATCCATTTTTGAGGATGTAGCGATATTTATAAGGCGTGCATGGGGTTCATTTCCAAATTTAATTACACCATTTTATTAGCTCACCTGTCACAAAGTGACAGAGTGAGCTTTTGTGATCACTCTTCGTCCGTCGTCCGTCGTACGTCCGTCCGTCCACAATTACTTGTGTAGACACTAGAGGTCACAGTTTTAGCTTAATCATTATGAAACTTGGTCACAATGATCATCTCAACAAAATCAAGGTCAAGTTCGATATTGGGTCATCCGGGGTCTAAAACTAGGTCACAAGGTCAAATAATAGAAAAACAATGTGTAGTCACTGGAGGTCACAATTTTGGCCTAATCTTTATGAAACTTGGTCACAATGATCATCTCAACACAATCTAGGTCAAGTTTGATATTGGGTCATCTGGGGTCAAAAACTAGGTCACAAGGTCAAATCACTTCAATATGTCATTGGGTCTGAATGTGATATTAATTATAAAGCATAAGACAATATGAAAACCTTGTTCATGCAATAGAGGCTACCATTAGGGGTGCGTGAACTACTAGGACAGGTGAGCGACCTATGGCCCTTTGGGCCCTCTTGTATCTATCAAACTATCAAGCAGTTGATGAATATGCATCACAGCATTTTACCATACAAGTTAAATTAAATGCAATATTTCCTCTTGCTCTACGAATACAACGATTCTTAAATAGGACCATATTTGGTCAGATAAAAGTGACATTTTCCAATCATTTTATCATATTAAGTTTACAGACAGTGCTTATAGAAACATTGTTACAGTTAGACTGAACGGATTTTAAATTCAAAGCTGATACAAGGATCTTTCACATACAGCTAACTATTTTATATAATATATTGGTACAAAGAAGACATATAGCCCCACTTGCATTACAATTTGAACAACCCTCGTAGAACTGAAACTCAATCAAATTATGTTCAGAGAAAACCTGTCAAACATTTCAGCGAGCGTATCCTCCGGCGGCCACTCGTTGCTTGACGTCGACGAGCAGCAAACATGGGAAAGCTGGCGTTCCATTTGCGAGGAATACCATTAGGACTGAGATGTCAAACTGTTTCACAGTCGACCTAAACTAAATAAGTATAAAACACAGAAATGCATAGTTAAAACGTCATGTTTACCCGCTGTATAGTCAGTATAAATAACATACAGAACATCATGCCATTTCACGGCCTGTATTTCTTTCTTGTAACATAGTTACGACAATTTACGTTGATGAGATGTGAAGTGAAGAGGTGGGACTAAAGGCAATGGTAATATATTAGGTTGGTCTTAATTTTCAAAGGAATGAGTGTAGCAACTACAGTGCATACATCATACAATGTAGTCATTACACTCGCCTTTGTTTCAACCAAAATCTAACGGCACCTAACTATCCAAACACGAGCTATATAGTATACTGGCTGGCTACTGACTCACGAGAATATCGCTTTTTAACATTATGAATGTGTAATTTCATCGGTTGAATTGTGTTGGGGCTTCATTTTAAGAGTATTGGAAATGGTAATTGTATGCACAATAGACACACCCTATAGACCTTGTGATTGGACAACTATAATACACGCAAGATATAGCAAACTCAAACCCTGATGTCTTAAGACAACCTCGCGCTTTCGTTCTCTATCTATAACTTATTATACTAGTTTATACTAATTTATTTTAGGTCGATTGTTAAACAAGTTTTGCAACTTATATTAATCACTCTCGACACCTCATTTCTGATGTTATCCGTCGCCACGAGGGTATGAGAGAAGAGAAACCATTTCCCATTTTTGCTGAGTGTCCAGCAAGGGAAATACTGTCACCATTTTTATTTCGTCTTTGGTATGACGCGGCCAGGGATGCACAATTATGCATTTATCACTGTTGAATACGATTTCATGTAACTGTTAGAGCTTTAAGTTGTTTCTTATGGATAAAGAAGTCATATCAATGACGAAAGTCATACCAAAGACGAAATAAAATTGTACCATAAATTCCCTTGCTAGGCACTCAGCTTATAAGGGAATCTTGCTTCTCTCTTCTCATACCCTTGTGACGATGGATAACATCAGGAATGGTGTGTCGAGAGTAAATAATATAAGTTGATAATAATGTTTCACAATCGACCTTAAATAAATTATTATAAACTAAGAAGCTATTATTATACCCCCAGATAAATAGTATGTGGGTGCTATATTGGAGTCATGCTTGAGGTTGGTTGGTCTGTTTGTTGGTTTGTTGGCCCGTAAAATTTTGTCCGCGCTATTTCTCTGTAACCATTGGTCGAATTTTCACAACACTTTATATCAATGGTCAGTACCAAGTCTGGTTGTGCATAATTTTGGCACACATTGGTCGAATAAATTTTAAGGTAGATATGGCCCTTTGTTTTTTACACTGATAAATTTTGTCCGCGCTATTTCTCTTTAACCATTGGTGGGATTTTAACAAAACTTTGTATGAATGGTCAGTACCAAGTCTGGTTGTGCATAATTTTGACACACATTGGTCAAATAAATTTTAAGGTAGATATGGCCCTTTGTTTTTTTACACTGATAAATTTTGTCCGCGCTATTTCTCTGTAACCATTGGTCGAATTTTAACAACACTTTATATCAATGGTCAGTACCAAGTCTGGTTGTGCATAATTTTGGCACGCATTGGTCGAATACATTTTAAGGTAGATATGGCCCTTTTTTTACACTGATAAATTTTGTCCGCGCTATTTCTCTGTAACCATTGGTGGGATTTTAACAAAACTTTGTATGAATGGTCAGTACCAAGTCTGGTTGTGCATAATTTTGACACACATTGGTCAAATAAATTTTAAGGTAGATATGGCCCTTTGTTTTTTTACACTGATAAATTTTGTCCGCGCTATTTCTCTGTAACCATTGGTCGAATTTTAACAACACTTTATATCAATGGTCAGTACCAAGTCTGGTTGTGCATAATTTTGGCACGCATTGGTCGAATACATTTTAAGGTAGATATGGCCCTTTGTTTTTTTACACTGATAAATTTTGTCCGCGCTATTTCTCTGTAACCATTGGTCGAATTTTAACAACACTTTATATGATTGGTCAGTACCAAGTCTGGTTGTGCATAATTTTGGCACACATTGGTCGAATAAATTTTAAGGTAGATATGGCCCTTTGTTTTTTTACACTGATAAATTTTGTCCGCGCTATTTCTCTGTAAACAATGGTCGGATTTCTACGAAACATTGCATGCATGATCAGTAGTAGTCTAGTTGTGCATATCGTCGGCACACGTTGGTTTGATCAATTTGAAGGTAGTTATGGCCCTTTGTTGTTTTACATATAAATTTTGTCCGCGCTATTTCTCTGTAACCAATGATCGAATTTTAAAGAAATTTTGCATGAATGATCAGTACCTAGTCTAGTTGTGCATATTATCGTTGGAACACATTGGTCTTATAAATTGTAAGGGAGTTATAGCCCTTTGTTGTTTTACACTTATACATTTTGTCTGTGCTTATTCTCAGAAACCAATAGTCGGATTTCAATGAAGCTTTGCATGACCGATCGGTATCATGTCTAGCTGTGCACATCTGACTGTGTCAAACAGTTTCTGGGGATATTCATCACATTCAGTGATATTTCTTGTTATAACCTAAGAAGCGTTATTCTATTCTATTATTTTCTATAAATCATAAGTTTATGTTATTTCTATCATATGAGATTATGGATGTGTAGTTTTATTACGTGTTGATGTTATTATAGCTTGGAGAATTTGACTTGAACCTAACCTTTATGCATAATTATATTACTAAGTTCTTGTATTTTATATATACATTTCCGCGAGCAAACCGAGCATATCGGTCCTCTAGATGTGTTTTGGTATAATACCTCAAGCTTCTTCGTGATAATCTCCGCTTATGAAAACATACGATCGAGATTATAAATATAGACAATATATCAGCTGTTAAATTATGCTTATAGAAGGTCGAGAGTCGTGTAAAATTCTCAGAGCTATACATGGCGACAATAAAACTTATCCGTGTCCATATGTTCTATTGTACCATGTCTTTGTATGTGTGCCTTGGTCAGAGAACATGGCCGGTGGCAATATTTCATTATTCTATGGCAAAGTCGCAATAAAGCAGACAGTCAAAGCCGGCTAGAATTTGATGATTTTATCAGTTTTGATATTATAAATAATACAATATAACTAATTAGGTTTATGAAAAACCAGTCTCGGTCTATAATTGTTGGAAACTTAGTAGATACACCCTTATAATGTATATGTGTTCGAGGATTAGGCTGTTGCGGGTGTAGGAATTGAAACAGTTAAGCGCGGATACTAAATTATATATGTGTAATAGAATTATTTATCAATTAAACGAGTGATAGGTAAGTAGTTGAGAATAAATTACTAGTAACTAATTATTTCTTCCCGTACCGAATTTCCGTCCCGGTCCGTCCGTCCGTCTTGATGGATACCCAGATGGATGCCACAAAGTTTGGCCGCACTAGTTTTTATTATCCACTGGTCGGACCCCAATGAGACTTTACATGAATAGTTAGTACTAAGCCTATTAGTGCATATTGTCAGGAATTTTAGATAGGATGATGGTTGAGTTGAGTTAATATTTAAAAAAAATATTTCGTTATTAGTGCCATTTATACACGGAGTATTATAATTCTCAACATAAATTGCTATATTCTAAATCTATAATTGAGATTTACTCATCCATATACGTAGGTACATACAAAAACCCATTAACAAGTCATTTCAACCTTAAAGCAGACGCTGCGACTTCACATTGCAAACACGCTGTGTCAACATGGTCTAAATCGTCAAAAACTTCTGCTAACTTCTTTAGCGGTTCGTCTTCATCTACCTCTATATAGAATGTGCTGGCAGAGCATTCTCTCAATAATCGCAACCTGTCCTGGCCCCAATCTCGCGAAGTATCTCAAGGAGAAATCTCAACTCAAATTGAGAGTCTGAATTAGAGATAATTATGAAGCTCAAGCTCTCGAAATTGTGCTGTAATAAACTCAGGATAATGTTTCTATTTTGTTATACCAATTTAGATAACACTTTCGCATGGAAACTATATCAAACGATAGGTGGCAAACTTTGACTGGAATCAATATTATGTGAATGTTGTGTAGCTTCCCGCGACAGTCCTTCCTGTTTATTACAATGATAACATTTGACGTTTGACCGGCGTCCGTATCAAATTGATGACGTGATATCGAAGTATGCAAAAATATAAGGGATCGTTCGGTATGAAGTATACTAGTATCCGTGCATATCAATTTGTCAATCAGAGAAAACATTCTTAAGGTACAATAATGAAAACACAAGATGATTATTTAGCACCACGTCAACTGTTCTGTACTATACTGAATGAGAGCTATTAATAGGTACGATAGAGGACCTCAATACTCCATAATAGATGGGGAACCAAATAACGCGTGGATTGACTTTACAGCAGTTTTAAACCTAATTTATTGCCATATATATAAGCACATGGTTTGGGCCACGGACGCTAAACACATTGTATACTGTCCCTTCCCATTACATATTAATTATTCATCAATAATTGCCTTTCTTACTCAACAATCCACCGGTGTCGTGTAAATAATGAATAATTTAATTCCACCCTAAAGCACGCAAGATCATTATGTTTGTATAAAACTATTAAAAGTGTCGAAAATTGAAATAAACCAAGTTTGTACACGCATCTAAGTAACGGCAACCGGAGATTTAGTTCAAAAAAATCCATACAGAACAAATATATTATACTGAAATTTAAGAGCATGGCAAATAATGTTGGCATTTCGGTGAATTGATAAAAGCTAAACTCCTGATATAGGACAACGGAAAAACTAAAATCTAATAAATGGTTACCATATGCTTTTGTCTTTTGTTTGGCAAAGATAGAAATACATAGTTTGGATAAAGAAAGTATGTCACATCACTAGTAAGCCAGATATGTTGACCCTTTAAATACCGTAATTATATGGACCGTGAAAGACAATTAGAAGTCAATGCAAAAACTAACTCCCTGGTGCCTATTACATTATGTACAAGTACACGACGCAACATGAATCAGCAGCAGCACACCGGCTTTCCATACTAACTTAATATCGCCGATAAAGGAGAAATTTGATATATCCAATTATGACCGTCAATGACGAATAGAAAACGATTTCATACGGCTTCCATTTAATACAAGTACATAAACCAGTCGACATACATCTTATTGGTTTTCAATATGTTTAGTCTTAACACGTATGATAATCACAGGAAGCATTATTATTCATATTGATCGGTAAATTGTTAATAATGGTATTTTTAGACTGAGAGTAGACATTTTACCGACTTGAAATTATAGACTTATATGTCACTTTTATGTCATTTATCCGATAATTTTATTGCTCTCGGCTATCGTAAACGTAGAGGCTTTGTACATTTCGCAGCACAATTTATATTATTTAACGGATGACTGGTGCTTGTCGATGGAATACACTTATCTACAAAACAAATATGCCACACAGTTGAAAGGATAAACGTCTAAAAGGGTAAGCGAATTTGTTATTTGACTTTTAACATTTAAGTAGTCAAATGGCTTTAAAATGTATCAAGTAAACACGGTATTTTGACATTTATAACATATTTGACAATAATAATTACATTTTGTTGTTGGTATTTTGATCATTTATCTAAAATATGGACGATCGATGAAAAATTCAACTTCTCACTTACTGCACTGTAGATAAAATTTGATGCATTTGAACTGTACATGAATGTAGAAACCCAAGAAACAAAAACAATCAAATTGCGTGTCTTATTACTTTAGGAAGTGTGTACGTGACTGTTATATGTATTTATATAAATATATGTGTCGCTTTCCAATTTAATAACAATAATTTCATTTGTATATTAGTAGAGCAGCAAAAGCCTGAAAAGTGGCTTAATTATTTAAGGAGTAAGGCTGCAAAAGAGTATTGAGCCGTGACTGCACTTTTAGCTATATATTCTATATAGTGGATACATAAAGGCTACGTCTCAGAGGTCAGAATATATATATATACATGTACGTATATTGATTGACTTCTGTAAATCCGTCGCATATCTAATTATATTGCTATGACGACATTATACTATGCGTTTACTATCGGAATGGTTAGTAGAATGGATCACAATAAGACACATACATGTATTAATTTCAATGTACGTATTAACGGTGATTCGTTACATACAAAACGCTTTTATTTCGGGCATCGAAGTTTTAAGAGACCGAGGTCAAGACGAAGAAAATCGATTTAGTCTTCTATTTGTCTATGTATTTATGGTTTTGAATAGGAAACCTTATGCCCTCTACAGCAAGTGAAGACTTAAACGAGCACTTATGTACGAACATAAACGGACGTGTGTCTTTGAAATCATAATAAGTGTTTTATGTATAAAATAATGTACTAGTTAGTATTACTGAATGTGGTTTAATAATTAGGTGACCAATTAGTCACAGGTTTATAATAATAGTAATAGCTTTATTTAAAGAAGATGACACATTAAGATCATACAAATTATACAAAAATGATTATCTTTTTTACAATGTGGTCTTCTATCTGAAATAACGAAATACATTCAAATAAATTCAAATAAATCATTCATACATATAAACAGACATTCATACATGCAATAGCACTTATTATATTATATAGTAGACAGACACACCCATCTCAACAGTAATTAAAATAGAATGATTATAATAGTAAAATGAACATGTTGACTAATTTTTTGACATCAGATATTTTTTATATTTATGTTTAAAAGCTGATAAAGAGGTATGCTGTTCCATAATTTCATTGATATATATCTAGTGTGTATCTTCGCATGTGTTATATCTCTATGAGTGGTGGATCTCAATGTGTATAAAGTGGTGTTGGCAAAATGTAAGATATTTTGTAAGTATGAAGAAGTGAGACCATGTAAGCATTTGTATATGATGATTGCAGTAAGATATTAACATCTGTTTTCAAACGTTAACCATTCTAATTCTTGAAATAGTTCAATGGAAGGAGTGCAAGTAGGTTTTCTAAGTATTATTTGTGCACAGCGCTTTTGTAGAATTTTTATTTTGGAGATATTTGTTTTACTACATGTGCTCCAGATAACGCAGCAGTAATCCATAGTTGATAAAATGTAGGAATTAAAATAAAGTTGTTTCATGTCCTTAGTTAGGTAGTTGTTTATTGATAAAGATGCAATTTGTGAAGAAGAATTTCGTGATCTACGAGATCGAACGCCTTGCTAAGATCTAAAAATACTGAACCAATAATATTTCCTGAATCAATTTCTTTAGACCACTCTTCTATCAGTCTGAGAAGAGCAGTTTGACACGAGTAGGTAACTGATTGTTATTACATGATGAAAATATGATGCATTAGAATCACAGGTAACTGTATTATTGATTAAGAGTAAAAAATAAATAAATCAATGTTGTTGTTTTTGTAAAATTTGTATATTCATATCGGGTTTTTGTGTGTGCTCTTAATCAATGATACATTTACCTGTGGTTAGCTTATGCTCTAGCGGTTTATAACTTTATATACGAACAATTGCGAACAAGTTTCGTGTTTCGCGTAAGCCTCGGTAATAAATGACAGTTAAGCATATAATATCATTATCGACTACAGTAACTGGCATATGATACCTGTATATTAGAACCGACAATTGATTTAATCCCGCGGAAACCATAACATCTGTCAATTAAGTTAATACAACAGTGACTAAATTGTAGTATTGATTCCGTTTCACAATAGTCGATGAATCAGAAAGTACACCAGTTACAACTAAACTTGATGTTAACTTGATTGCAGCATCATATTACGCTATTTTAAATGGACCTTTAGCAACTAGAACAGTCATTTTGTACATCGTTTATAAAGGCCATATGGGTCCAATACCTTGAGTATTGGCGTCGTTTTGGATACATTCGGTATTTTGCTGGACGTGTCAAACACCTATATTGACGGTTTAAGTGCGCCTTACTATCCAACGAAATCATACAAAATAAGAACGTTCTCATTAACCATACTAAATATTGACGTACTCTTTAACTTAAATAACCCTGACCATCATTAACCAAACTATACCTGGGGTTAGCAACGTTACCCGACCTCTGAGGCAAATATATCTTTTTTGTACTTACGACCTTCTCATTCTTAGACAGCGATATGTTATCACTTATATACTTATATATTATGTATTCAAGTGCATACACTATTATTATAATCATGAAATACAAACATTATACTTATATATATAACTCTGTTTAATCAGGTCAGTCACCTGTGTACATAACATTGTGAATATAAACGTTGCAATTTTTCTTACGAATGTATACAATTTAACAGATATTGTTTATATGAGTATACGGCTTGGTGCATATTTGTATTTATTTTCACTGCCATTTTATCCGATTAAAATGTTTAAAACAATAAAAACGTTCGTTTTGATGTTACCTTGTTTATATACCACCGCGTATGAACCAAATCACTATAATCACTGAAAATGAATTATACGCATACTATACATTTCAACTAGTATGACTTATTGTGATTAAAAACATATGTTATTTCCGGTCACTGTACGACTTGTTGCAAGACTATACAATTCAACATGTACTCCTTATTGCGATGACCGGAAGTTGACTCGTTTATACACTGTGTATACATGTGACAGACCTGAATAAACGGACTATTATTAGTATTAATATACCAAATTTATGTAGCACTTTTATCATGAAATTACTACACATTCAAAAGTGCAGTACAATCACATTTAAGACATGATTAAAGCAATTTGAAATAGATACATGCAACGTTTCAACAAATATATACGTAGCAGACAACTTGTAATTAAACAAATATCAGCATTGAATGCTTCAAAACCGATTGGCTTCGTAAGCTGTATGGCCAGTCCACACGCACATTACTAGGGGTGGGTCGATGCATCGAAATATCGATGCATTGCGATTCCGAGTGTACCGATAGTATGGATCGATAGTAAAAGTCTCGATCCAATAACTATCGCCGATAGTTAGCTCAACTATCGATAGTTACGATAGTTTCCTTTTTATAAATAAAGTTTATTATTAATTTAAAATAACTTCCGTTTTCGTTAAAAAAACTAATTGTAAATAACCACACGCATCAAAACAGCCACAATGGACCAATCAATATCGCCTTAATTTTATTACTATTAATCTATTTCTGTCAAATTCATTTTAAATCATTTCCACAAATAGTAGATTTGTTTGTTGTACAACAAAGTGATATCTTACACAGTGCAAATTTGCATTTACAAGTTAATTTCTGGTTTTCAAATCTTGGCAATAACTATTGCAATAGTATCGCAATAGTTTCCAGCAATACAATAGTATCGCAATAGTACTTGCAGCAATAGCAATAGTATCGTAAGTTTGACTCAATAGTCACACCTACACATTACTCCACCAGCCAGTATTGTATGTTATGCAGCAAATATATGGGTTTGTTTTCAGGATAATATCATACACACCGCAATGATGTGGTTAACGGACAGTTACCGTAGATGTCATGGCTACGTTAGACGAAAGAAAGTACTGTTGTGTACGTTGATTGTGATGACTCTATGTATATACGTTCCCTTCACCTTGCTCAGACATGACGTCATAACGGAGCCAGAATCTACAGGCATAAGAGGTTTGTCATACCCATACAATTACAGTCAGCCACTTTTCTAATTGGTCACTTTTCAAATTTTTCAAATACGTTTAACTGTGATCATAAGTTTTGACGATATGATGCACACACACGTGTTATGTTATAGTCCTAACACTCATATCATAAAAAATCAAAATCACGTGCCAAAGTACGCGTGGTCATTCATGCGATATTTTTTTCATTTTCGCCATCAAATAATATGATTGCAGTTAAAGGTATTTTGGGTTTGAAAAGTGACCAATTAGAAAAGTGGTTGAGTATATAGTGTACAGTTAATGAGCATTTGGTCATTTACCAAAAAAAAACATATAAACCATGGCAAATACAATATTTTCAAAAAATAAACAAAAGTGAAAATATAAACAAACGTAAAGAACATTAATTTAATACATATTATATACATACAACTTAAACAGCCGAGCTAAGAAAACATACAGCATCACAGATTACAGTTACAAGGCACAATGTCTAAAACACAACTGACCGAGAAAAGGAATTAACCCCTGAAAGTAAAGTTTCAGCTGTCAAAAAGTCGAAGTCAAAAAGCTGAGACAGCTAGTTTCAGCTATAAAAAGGCTGCTGAATGTTTTAGTTTCAGCTAAAAAATCTAAATGATCAAGTTTCAGCTTTAGAAAAGGCTGGAAGACCTAGTTTTAACTGTCAAAAAGTCCTAAAAGTTTAATAATAACAGTAAATGGTAAGGATGATCCTTTTTTTTCCCCAGTGGAGGGCATGGTCATATCCTATGTCACGGAAGAATATAACAAAGGCAACCATGGTATCGGACCGAGTGATACAGGATACCAAATGGTGTTGTTTCTTTTTCGTTGTCGACAGTGAAAGAGCCAGCTATACAATTAGTTATAGTTTCTTTTTATTATTCTTTTTCCAGTCGATCATCTTTGGTCAAACAAGAAAGTCAACTTTAACGTCACTACATTCAATATCAGCGGACTCAGTCCCAAAGACGTATTACTGTTTGGCTACATGAGAGCTGGTACAACTCTGGTCGGCGACTTCTATCGGAACTCTCCAGGAATTTTCTACGTGTTCGAACCACTCCGGGCACTGGCTCCCTATCATTATTTTACGAAAAATTCAGTGTGTAACATGCGTGATGCCGCTTGCAAGTAAGTCTATTAAAACTATGATAAACTGTTCTATGACCATTTAGTTGTCACTGTTCTGTTATCGTCAGTAGAAGACCGAGGCTCGCGTGCTTCTACATACTGACAATCATCATTGAGGCTACTTCCGGTGAAGATGTTACAACAACCACGGAAGCCGTCAGGGTTTGAATTACTCACGTAACAAATAACGTCACTATTATGATATAAGAACACTCGATTCCGTTTTCAACGTCACCACCAACAACACCACCATCAACATGACTCACAGGATTACAATTCATATTAATATGTTGATAATCAGTTTCACATTCGTATTTGTCTATTGACGCACTATGACATTGACAAGATATTCACAGTGTTTATCGTACATGCCAGTAATCTCACCTCAAATTCTGCAATACGGTCAACAAGCGCTCATGGACGTACGTCACTGCATATCCGCTACATGTAACTATGTCTCGGCTGCATGGATTTATGGCATGTTTTATATTGTAAAAATTAATGTGCTCCCGACACGACCAATATAGCTGGTTCTGAGTTAGCAAATTGTTTTAGTTATAATTTTCTTGTTTTCAGAGTCCTGGATAACAAGACAAGGATACAAGAAGCGATATCTACTATATATAAACTTTATTCTTGTAATATCCGTGATGTCCCGAAAGAAATTATAGACAAAACTATGTCAGAAAATAAATCAAGTGAGGCCTGGTGGAATCTACGAAAATGTTTGAATACAAGTGACGAAGCAACTAACAAAACCGAATTACAATGCTTTATTGAGATAGAACGAGCATGTCAAAACGCAGAAGTCAGGGTTATTAAAATCTTGAGATTAAGTTTTGTCCATATAAGATTATTCTTGCACCACATTCCCAGTTTGCATGTTTTATTTCTTGTACGTGATCCACGCGCCATCTTGAATTCTCGGATCAGTACAGATTGGTTCCCGGTCACGGAAGACGATCCGTTCACTCTGAAAAACAACGTTCATAGTTTCTGTAAAAAGATGCATAATGATATTATACTGTACGAAACGACACGTGTCGATTATCGTGATAGGATGCTGCAGTTAAACATCGAAAATGTAACGGAGAACGAGGAAGAAATGATGAAGCTATTGCACCATTATAGACATGATTATACAATGCAAATTGAAGACCGAAAATATTTAGATTTTATATTTATGAAAAAGAGAGAAAAACGTTTGTTTAGAGACTGGCGACAGACATTGAACAGCAACTTTACAACGTACACCAATCAAAATTGTTCACACGTTCTGTCATATATGTACTCAAAATACTATAGTTTTCAGAAACAGGAAGATTTCCTTAAACCTTGAGATTTTTGTACTGGTGGATTAATATTGATACGAATGTACATTCTGTCAACTTCCCAGACATTAACATAATTATTGAATACTGCAACGGTGCTTTTATGAGTTTTTATGTCTTTTATAATTTAATGATAAATGGTTATGCACCAGTCAATATTTTGCCCGCCCGGGGGAGCGGCGGGCGACCCAGGGGAAATAAGCATTTTCAATTTGTTATGTCTAAATTCCCACCTGGAGACAATGCTTAGGCCAGAGTTCTTTTATTTTTCGTTACTCGGACCCTCCTGTCCAACTTTTTGGCATTTTTAAAAAAAAAGTGAAAACGTGAAATTGCAATTATTAGTCAAATGTTTTTATTCATTTATTATTGTAACATACGCACTTGTTTTGTTATATTATTATTCTATTATGATACACAGGTATAGTGCTTGTTTATGTTTATGCTCAATTGTACCACACGTACATGTAACTGCACATGTATTGTTGAAAAAAACGTCTACATAATCTATATTTATGCATGTACATGTACATAAATGAGAACAAAAAAAGAAGAAGAAAAAGACAATTTAATTTGTAATTGAAAAGTTTTTAAAATGTTAATATACTGTAATTTATGGATTTGATCTTCTAGTGTTACTCAAAGTTCGTCATTGCCTGCTTTGTTGTTCAAACTTTGTGGACTAAAGTAGTAACATTGTCGACATTGCATGTGTTTAGTATCAGTGTTTCTTGTTCTGTTTTGTATTGATTAATGAATAGAACAGAAACAGAACAAACTGAGTGTATTAAGGAAAAGTTCATTGTAGCGTGTACGATTGGTCTGTAACCTTTCTTTGTTGTATGTTCCTCCTTTTGTGCTCTTCTATTTATGTTTAGTCCTGCCTTCCCTGTCTGATTTTATACTATTTTTTATGTTTATTTGTTAACGGTTTAGGAGTCCTTGTCAGCGTAGAACTAGAATTATTACAAATACTCACTATACTGTATGTACTTGGTCATTCTTGAAATATAATAATGCCATATATGCAATGGTGAACGGTGCTCAGGACTGTTGAGGTAGGGCGTTCGCTTTGGGATCGAGTTGTCCCAGGCCCCCATCTTCTGTTACTGGTTAATTTCTCTTAGCAAGAAATACTTACTAATATCTACTCAACGCATGTGGTTGAATTGATACCGGAGAGGTTAAATAGTCGAAGTGAGTGTGGGTAAATGTACAGTCGACTGAACGGATGCAGACAGTAGTCTTACAGAGTGAAAGTAGATTTTTCCTTTCATAAATTTACATACTCTTATACTACATAATGTGTTTATGTCATTGACCACTCGCCAGTTCGTCGCTTGATCTCCACTACGGTCTAAGTGATAATCTTGCAATTTAGGAAATGCAATTCACAGTTTTGAGTATAAAAAACTTTGAAAAAATTTGTTAAAAAAGCAAAGCAGATAAATAATTATATATTTAGCATAATTTTGCAAACCTTTCCAACGAACAGGGACTATAAATATATTTTGCAAATTAAAGCACTAATTAAGAAAACAAGAGTTGTCCACGAACAACGCGCTCCACTATTCGCAGTGCCATGCTAGGATAGTATTTTTAAAATCATTATATATTCAAAACAAAATACTTCATATCAGCAGCATTATTCTCTGTTGTGTAGAGGTTGGGTCTTCTACCTCAAAAAGGGAGATCATCTGGACAACATGCAGGACAGTTACCTACTCATGTGTAGGTCCCCTGGATCATGAAGGTCCAAAAGGGGGCATACTTTCACAAAAATACTTAACTACCACTGTGTATAGGCTAGGGTCATGATGGTGAACAAGTATGCAAAGTATCAAAGCAATATATCAATGCACTTTGAAGATAATCGAGGTCAAAAGCATGTGCCTAAACTTTAACATTGCATTTCCGAGTCCAAAAGGGGCATAATTTCAACAAACTGCTTGATATAGTTACCTACCCATGTGTAGGGGTTGGGGTCATGATGGTGAATATGTATGCAAAGCAATATGTGAATGCACTTTGAAAATATTAGAGGTGAAAATAACTTGTACCTAAACATTAACATTGGCACTAAGTGGAAAAGGGGGGCATAATTTCACCAAAATACTTGATAGAGTTACCTACCCCTGTGTATGGATGAGGCTCATGATGATGAACAAGTATGTAAGGTATCAAAGCATTACATCAATGCACTTTGAAGATATTAGAGGTTAAAACATGTACCTAAACTTTTACATTTGTATTTCTTAGTTCAGAAGGGAGCATAATTTCATCAAAATGCTTGATAGAGTTACCTACCCCTGTGTATGGGGTTGGGGTCATGATGTATGAGAACAAATATGCAAAGCAATATGTGAATTCATTGGGTAGCTGTTATCTTGGATAAACGTCACAAACATGCGCGAAGAGCTGATATGACTTCTATAGATCCTTGACATCAGAAAATCACTAAATTATTTACAAATTAGCTCAAGTCTCAGATGAATATTCCAGATTAGTAAATACATACACACATACTACTCAACGTTGACCAGGATGTGAAACGCTGAAATACTACATGTTAGTTTATACTAATTTATTTAAGGACGATCGTTAAACAATTTTTTTCCAACTTATGTTTATCTCTCTCGACACCTCATTCCAGATATTATCCATCGTCACAAGGATAATGAGAGATACAGCATTTTGTCCACGTAGATTAACACAACAAAAAAGAAGAAAGTTGAAAACGTCGTTCTAATACCAAGTATTTCATCCAAAGGGATTCGACACATAAACCTACAATGATTAAAAACTGTTTTAAAAAAAATTCCTTCTACTACATATAGTAGAAGGAAGATTTTTTTTTTTGAAAACAGTTTTTAATCATTGTAGGTTTATGTGGCAAGTCACTGATTATCTGGACAACCGTGTTTAGAAGTGTTGCGACAGCTGAGTGGTCGCATGTGTTCCGCTCGTAGATCTTCTTCACCCTGCAAGGTGATAGAGTGTGTACTACAGATTTACATTCTTTGGTTCGCCAATTGTCGTGGTCTACAACAGGTACAGGTACAGGTTATTTAAGCTCTAATAACTTCAAAGTGCATTGTTGTATTATTTTTGATACTTTACAATTACGTCACATACCAGGTGGTATGGCCACACTGCAGAGACTGTAAAGCCAGCCGACAAAACATTTAATCCAATGAAAACGTAGTAATACAAATCTTGTTGTCGGTGGCTAAAATGAAAATGTTATAAGTTTGCTTAATCTCACTACTAGTACAATTGAGATTTTTATTCAAACAAATGTTATCGCACGGTATGAATCCCGATACACCGCTTCTCAGTTCCGTCAGAGAATTGTTCTGTTTTCTTTTGGCTCTGGCAAAACTGAAAACCGATGTAAGGCTCGGACAGAACTCAAATGTCATGTATCCTGAATTCCGTCAGAGCCATATGAAAACAGAAATATTCTCTGAAGGAACTGAGAAGCAGTGTATCGGGATTCATACCGTGCAATAGGTATGGGACAAGCATAGGAAACCATAGTTAGCTCATATGCTAAATCATTATTCGTTTTGGTATGAAAATATTCCCATTGGTTAAGGACCTGTTAATACAGAACCCGAGGCTGATTAATGGTCTGGACAGGTTTAAGAAGATGATAGATAATCGGACTAGGAAGGCAGCACTCACAACACTTTAACAGCCGAACCGAGAAAACATAAAAACTGCACATACCACAATTACACGACACAATACCCAACACATAACAGTTACTAAACACGAAAATAAACTTCACCGCAGAAATCTCAAGTCCCAGCTGTCCGAAGTATGAAATACCCGACATGTACATGTATCTATGCTAGTAGACCACTGTCCTGTATGAAAGCAACATATTGCCTAGTCATCTTCGCCATAGAACTCGACATTGAGCACAGGGCAACAAAGCTGCCACTGGACAAATTTCAGCAGGATGCCCTCGTCAACACCGTTTCGACTAGACACCATTTAAAAGGTCCATGAATATGAGGGGTGTTTGAAAAGAAATACAGGGTGTCCAAAAAGAAAGTATACAGTTTCAGTGTATATTTATAAAATCTCTTCATTCTGCTATCGTAAAGAAAATTTACACATGTGTAGACAAAAGATGTAAGTTTTTTCTGGGACCATGGCCAGTTTTAAGATTATAACTTAGGGAAATGTCGACGTCAGAAGGTAACATGCATCGTAAAAACGTCGTTAATTACTACAAAATGAAGTCACAGACAAAATAAGGTAATTTTAGAAAATTGACATTTTTTAAAAAAATATCCGGGTTATAATCACAGAAAAAACTTGCATCTTTTGTCTATACATGTGCAAATTTTCGTTGCGAAAGTAGAATGAAGAGATTTGATAGACACTGAAACTGTAGACTTTCTTTTTGGACACCCTGTACAACCCATGCGTATAGTTTTATTTACTAGATATTTGCGCGTGGAACTTGGCAGTTGTTTACATTACAATGTCGTCCATGCTTAAAATTTGGTTTACTTTCTTTCATCTGTTTGGTCATAGTAAATTATTTGTTTTATAGACATGACTACTAATGTTGTAATACGCCAAAACTTCAAAGTATGGTAAACGGATCTGCATTACTAATAATGATTCAGTTAATGAACATCCATCAAACCATATACATGTATGTTCCCAAATTACGGTTGTCAAAGAATTATAGAGTTTAAATTTGCACACAAGTTTTTAAGTGCCTTGATAAAACAGTGCCCTGATGTCCATCTAATGGTGTGCATGGGTTATTCTTAAAGGTTCTTCATTTGGATTAAGGGATCCTTCCAATGGTGACTAGGGGTTCTTCAAATGGTGTGACCGTGTCCATGTGTCCTTCCAAAACGTTTTCATTGGATCTGCCCGAAGACATTTTTACAATTGAAAGGACCCTTGTGCATCATTGGAAAAACTCCTAGATATCATTTGAAGGACCCCTGAACACCATTGAAAATCCCTTGGATACTATTGAAAACTCTGGAAACCATTAGAAGGACCGATTGACACCATTGAAAGGACCCCTGGCAACCCTTGGATGTACCCCTGAACACAGACCCCTTGGATACTACTGGAAGGACCAAAGAAACTATTTGGAGTTCTCTATACCATTGGAAGAACCCTTTGAAATCATTGAAGGTCCAATGACAACCAATGGAATGACCCCTGAATACTAAAGAAAGGACCTCTGTAGCACTATAACTTTTCGAGTAAATTATGCAAACAAGCAAAATGTCATAAAATTTCATCACTCTAAGGGCAATAACTCTGCAAATACTCGTCGGATCCGAAAAAAGTATAGGTGCACAACTCATATTACTATGAAATTTGAAGACAGTAGCACAATAACTTTTCAAAAAACGGACAACACAAGCCAAATTTCATTATTCTAAGGGCAAAAACTGTAAATTCTGGTCGGATCTAAATAAAAAAATACAAGTGCATTCTAACAACTCATACTGACCAAGATTCCTAGGCAGTTTGAAGACTTTAACACAATTAATTTTTAAGTTACAGATGACACATTTTGGGACAGACGGATGCCCCCACATACACTATCTTAGGTGGTCTTTTCATCGTTCATGATCAAAGAAATAAACTCTTAAAGAACAAAAGAATTAAGTGGTTGCGGAATGAATAAGGCCACACCTCAGGTAGCGTACATGTGTGCAGACGGTCAGACTGACAGATGGAGTGACACTTGGCAAATATATAAGCCCCCCATTTGGTGGGGGCATAATAAAAACTCATATTGTCGCTTTGTTGACACTCACAGCGGAGCTAAAATGAGTTGAAAAGGAAAAGAACACAAGTATTATTCTTAATTGTTTTTATTTTGTTTCTATATTTTTCTCTCAATCGTCAATTTCATGGTTTCTGTTGACATAGAATATATGCGGACACAATTCATTGTTCTACAAAGAATGCATCATTTAATAACAATTTGTAAGTAGAAGGGATGTTCATTCACAGTAACAATTGAAATTCAAATATACTTGGAGACACGATTACACTAGGCAGAATGAGGTCAAGTAATTTTTTAACAGTTAAGGGTGCCTTTAATACCAAAATCAAGCAAAACATTGTTGAAGGATCCCTTTCTTTTGCTACACCATGAGCATAGAGAACATTATTGTGATCAGACCTAAGCATAGAAACAACTTATTACGACTTCAAAATACTTAGTAGCACTAATAATAGAATAGAAAAAATCTAAGTGTAACAATGTAGGAAATAGATATTTCAAACAATAAGACCAATTCTACAAACAGTAACAACCTTTCCACTAACATTTTAAGCAGAAATCTGAACATTTATGGCAGTAATTATCTTAGTTTTACTACAGAAAGCGTCAATATCAAACACTGAAATATATTTCAGCAATTTGCTTCTAGTAATTTGTAGCATTTGAGATATTATTTAAACTCAATAAAAACAGAACCACAAAAATTATTCAATTTCCTACTATTATGTTTGTCTGGATGTAAATATAAGGGAAATGTCTTGAGATTTAAATCTAATTGTACAGTTCTTAACATATTATGGCGACTAAAGTCATGCATGCTCATTCTACACACATTATTATGCTTCAACTTGAATGCACTTACTACTATTCATAAAGATTGACGTTCTCATTTCAGTTGAGTATAGAAAACATATATACTGTAAACCAATTTACTTTACAAATTTTCGCATTTTTAAGTTTTTGGCAATGTTCATATTAACGTTTTTAGCACATTCGTGGCGACTTAATTTGGCAAAATTTTACTACTCGCAACTCCGTAAATTATCTCTTGGTTTACAGTATATATGTCTTGAAATAATCCATAAGATGGTATAAAAAAATAGAAAACAGTGCAACATAATGTCATAAAGTGAGACAGATGTATAAATAACAACGAAACTTAGAGCACACTTAGGGGAGAAGTAAGAGTACTTTATAAGCACCATGCACATGTATATCATTAGCACAAAATTAAAGAATCTATCAAAATAAAATAAGAACTTCCTAGCACATGTTGTAAATGATCAGATTCCAATTCAGTACCTACTGAATCATCCCAATTTAGTATGTACTGAATCTGTTTCATTATCTATTGAATCTGCTGAAACGTCACAGATTGACCTTAAACATGGTCCAGAGAGTGTGGCGATTTTCCCATACCATGGGTTACTTAATTGGCAACTAGGATATGAAAGGTTTTATACATAAAGTCGACGTTTAGTTGAGTTAAAATATTTCTTTGATACAACCCTGAAAATGTAAGGTGGGTAGGTGGTGTGTTTTTCTTAAAACTTATTCATACTAGTGTTAATGATCAACATTTTTCTGAAATATTTTTACAATTCAAAACCCTGTATATTTATTTTAGTAGGAGCCGTATATGCGTAGGCAGGTATGTCTAACACGTTTTTTAAATAACAGCCTTAAGTACAAACTCAACAATAATCGCTAATGAGATCTAGAACCCTTGTCCGACACTACAGAACATATGCAGCAATGACATACCTAATGCTAATCACTTTTTGGTGAATTGCCTTATTAGTTACAGTAATAAATTAAGGAAACAGTCCTCAATTTATAAACACAGTTAATTGACTATTACTCAGGACGATTCTCCTTAGTTAATCCAGAAACCTGAGTGAATTGTTTAACTATAAAAGCCTGGGTCATCCAACTATGTCTATCTCTTCCTCCATGCTCATCGTCGATACAGCCAGCCTCTCTTCTTTAACAAACAGACCACTTCGTTTTTCTTTTAATTTCTGTCGATATTCCTTCTGTGTACGTTGTTTAGCCACACGAGGCTTTCTGTCGGAATTTTTGTTTTTCTGAAATAACAAAAAAAAATAACAATCTGATAGAAAACATAATATATATTACTTAATTAATAATCAAAGAATATACCATTATTTGATAAGTGTATTCATCACACACTTGTGCATTTTTCTAATGTGCATATATTTTCATAATGCATATATTTTTGTAATGCACAGTATACATTAAATATGCAAATGACGTTCCTTTTATTACGATGATGTCACAGACGTTAATACATAGAGCTGTGTATAGGGGAAGTCACGTTTAAATGTCTGAACGATTTTCTTTGTCTTATTTTTGTCAGGTTTGTGATTAATAGTCTAAGAATATTAAATTTGTGTTAATTTATCATAATTGAATTTATGAAACTCCTTGAATGAAATGAAATATGAAACTAGCCAAGGATCGTTTCATATCATTTTCTTGAACTAGTTCCATACACTCATTCAATATCCTCTAATATATCATTTCAATGGTCAGTATCAAAGTCCACCCTGAAGAATGTGATCAGAGTACAAAATTTACTGGGTGGTTACTTTAGTCAATTTCTAAATCTATTTGATGGCAGTTGACTAAACTGACGTATACCAGTATTTGTAAACATCACAGTATCCAGGGCAGACGATATACAATATAGCTTGTAAGTATCAGTTTCAATTTTTGTGGTGTAAACAACAGGGCATCCTGAAACAGGTCATTAGACAGAGTGATTCAGATACTGTAAAATCACATATTTTCGTGGGTAATAAATTTTGTGGTTTTTTTTGGATAAAAATGCATTTTTGTGGGGTCATAATTTTGTGGATTACAGAACATGAAAGGGTTAACCCATGTCTGATTTTGAGAGGACGATTAATCGTGGGTACTACATTTCATGGTCGAGTTCAACAAAGAAATCGACGAAAATTCAACTTCCTCGAAAAATTATGATTTTACAGTAAGAAATTTGAGGAACCCTGAAGTATGCACACTCATACATGATGAGCTGTTTACCAAACAGAGAAAACAGTAAGAATACTCATCATACTGATATCAACTGTCAGAAATGTTTATATTGCATTCGTACGAACTGTCAGAGATACAACACATCTAGGACAGCAGATAAAATGCTTTGTTCAAACAATTTTTAATGCTAGATATCTCAGAATCTAGACAATTCAAAGTTACTACATACATGGTATATAGAGTTTGGTATATTACCTTTGAGAACTTTTTGTGTTGGCTTCTATGATTATCGTTAATGTCTGGTGAATGTACACAGTGAAAGTTGACTACATTGTGTATCTTCTCTAACTTTGTATCATCTATAGAATTCAAATCTGAAGTTGGGAAAAATCAAATATTCATTAAAGACTGCAAGTGCTAGGACATAAAACTGATTAAGGAAACCTGTGCCTGAGTGCACACAAATTTTCTAACAACAGAAGACCATTATATAATAGGATAGCGCTACATAGCGCTTTCCACGAGAGATAATCCATGCCTTCTACATTTGAATGAATTAATGGAAGGTTACTGAATAAAGACGCTGATGCAACGGACCCCAGGAGCGAGAATGGCAACCCAGACTAAACTCAATACTTCACGGTGAAACAAAATATCCACATAAGTAAAGTTCACTGTAGAAAAACTGCCCTATCAAGTAATTATAATCATTACTCAGTTACCTCCCATGCTCTGAACTATTTACATGGATCAATCTCCTAAATGGTTCTGGAAATTTGATTTCTGCAAATCCATAGATTCTAAAGATGCTTGTCCCTGTGACAGTCAAACACAACGTTAGCTAAGTTTGTAACCTCTTCTCAATACAGTACAATGCGGTTCAGTCTAAATTATGTGTTCTTCTGACACATGCTAACACGAAACATAAATTACCTATCACAAATTCTGAGGGACGTTTATCAAATGATGCTGTAGGGTTGATGATTTTTATGATATCCATTTGCTCTCGTAAACCTAGCTCCCGACTTATCGTCAACGACAACTCGTCCACCATTTTGGCTTTTTCTGACTTTGACATATGGCTCCTACAACAATAAACAAGAATTCTTGGTCAACCAAGCTTAGCTCAGTATAGTATATATAGAGGATCTTACATGAGTGTCTTTCTATATTGAATTTATTAAACGAGTTGGATAAAATGATAAAATGCGAGGCTCTGCCGAGCATTTTATCACTTTTATTCAGCGAGTTTAATAAATTTAATATGGAATGACATGAATGTAAGATTCTTTTTATCACATAAACTAAATACACAGTAAAAGTTTGTCAAGAATGCACACACTTCCCCTTTAGCAAATAAACTCCATAGGAGTAAAGCGGTTCATTGAAAGAGCTAAGAAAATAGTGCAACAATGTATACTCTAATATGTTAATTTTTCTGCCTTTGAAAAAAATATTTTTAGGGTATCTAAAATCCTGCAGATGTAAAACTACGCTTAACAAAGTAAATAATTAAATCTAGGACCGCAGCAACACAACGTATTCTGTTCTGTTCCGTTCCGGGTTTTAGTAACAACCAAGGACAGGGGAAGTAACTAGGTTTTCCGCGTGAATTTATTCGCGATTCGTCTGAATATAGCCGAAAATAACTGATTGTACACGATGCAAGTACTTGGTAAGCAAGAAAAATCGTCTTTACTACTCAAAATTAACGGATTTATACAATGAAATCAACATCCGATGCTGTGTTTGTGTAGATGCCAGATATTTGGTATGTACATTTCGTCCCGATCTTATTCGTACCCACGTTTAACGGACCTACCGTCATGTTTACTTACAGTCATATCTCTTAAGTTCTTGTACAGCTGTTATTGTGTGATTATGACATGCCATAGAGTGCTCATAATCGGATATAGAATTTATTCTATTCTAAAAATGTATTCTTTTACTTTTTTGACAACGTGTATGAATACATAAATAAAGTGACTCGCCCTTGTACATACCTCATTTGCATGTTTATTACACGTGTGTATTATGACTTTTATGTAATGGGTTTATTAAACTCCCAGAGCCTATTTTATGTGATAAATATATAGTATCTAAGTAATTAAAGTTCATCATTATCTTTGTCGGCAACCGTCAGATTTTACACAGATGAACCAAGCAACAATAATATACACTTTCCAGTTTAAGCTATAACTTCATTTATTTTTGTTACCAGTAATTTGTAAGCAGACAATAACACAAACAATTGGCTATATTCAGGGTTTTCATCATTAACCGATTGCCGATTGAAAACATCGTTCAAAGTTGTGTTTGGATCAGTTGATTTGTGAAAAGTAGAAAAAAATTATTAACAATTGATATAGCAATCTGGTCTCAACCTATAAGTTCTTTTTCTGTCAATCTGCTATCAATAATAATAATGAAAACCCAGCATAATGATGTTTAATTCACATCCATTTTTTCAACTCATACAATGAGCTGTTTACCAAACAGAGAAAACAGTAAGAATACTCATCATACTGATATCAACTGTCAGTAATGTTTATATTGCATTCGTACGAAACTGTCAGAGATACAACGCATCTAGGACAGCAGATAAAATGCTTCAACCATTACAGTATACAATGTATAGTAATGAGTATAGTTCGCCAACGATAAAAAACCTTGTTTACAAATATGAAATGACAATCAAATACATTTCCGACGTCAATTTCGTTCAATCTTGCGTATAATTACTTTAAATGCACCAATCTACACTGATAACTAACTAGCAGCAAGTGCAAGGTTGGTATTATCCATTTTTGTTTATATACAAGGCTAGAGCTATCTCCAGCGAGCTTATAATACACAGTACTGCCAGTCATTCAACAAAATATTATGCAATTAAACTGCTAGTTGGAAAACTTGAAATAATCAGACATTGTTAGCTCAAACAAATATACTCAGCTACAATACCTTTGGAGATAGTCATAGGTACAAAATAATATCAGAGCCAGCCAAGCTAATGTCAATTAGAAAACCTGGTTTAAACACAACCTACCATTTTTTACATGGAGTTTTATTCCATGTACACGTTGAGCATTGTGATGAGGTCTGTCTGGAAGGTGATGAACACTGTCGAGAGGGTGACATGGACTGTCGGGCGGGTGATGAGGATTGTCGGTATGGTGATACGGACTGTCGGGTAGGACAGGTGAATGCATAGGAAGCTTCAGGTATAGTAGATACAGGTGAGGGAGTTGAGCTATCACTATCCACGGATGATACATCATTATATGCCAAGTTATCATTCAATACTGGAGCATCTGAAATATATACATTTTATGGAATGTCTTAATTTGATAGATTAAATTTGTTTCAGTATTAATCAGTCTTCAATAGATCATGGTATACATTCATGTACTAAAATAATTGGCTATCAGATTCAAAATTGGTATGCTACATTTGTATGTCATGGTTTGATAAAAACACTAATCCTTTAGTCCCCACAGCATCCATCATGATTAGGTACAAGTATACTGCATCAGAGGTAGATAGTCACAGGTATCAACTATCTAGTTAGTTTTCAGCTTGTATATTGGATCACTAGTATGCTTTATCAGAGTATCTGCTTATAGATACAGAACAGGACTATATTTTGTATTTGATTGTGAAGATCCCAGTTCCTGTGAAGTTCCAATTTAACCAAGATAGAAAGTTAGAGCTTTATATAATTCATAAAAGTTCCATAGCTTTCACCAACCTATTAAGTCATGAAGTTAACCAAAATAGAACGTTTGAGCTTTCAATAATTCATAAAAGTTCCATAGCTTTCACCAACCTATTAAGTCATGAAGTTAACCAAAATAGAACGTTTGAGCTTTCAATAATTCATAACAGTTCCATAGCTTTCACCAACATATTAAGTCATGAAGTTAACCAAAATAGAACGTTTGAGCTTTCAATAATTCATAACAGTTCCATAGCTTTCACCAACCTATTAAGTCATGCAGATTGGTATCTAGCCCCTGAATACAAGAATTTGTTTCGATGTTAAACATAAAGCCTTCATCTTCACCATCCACATACAGGTCATCTACACTGCAATCTGAACTTGTAGTCATACATGAAGATCCTGACAAACTACCCAGATAGGCGTGATTATCAACATCATATGTATACTGGTAGCTGAAGAAAAGAACAATTCCATGAATCTTATAGTCAAAGTCTTGAACCCAATCATTAACTAAATCTCAAATGTATGTAGAATGTCTCAATGAATAGCCTCTAGTCCAAAATATGGTATATTAATTAATTTTCAGCATGTCAAACTTCCTCTAGGTGAGAGTACAACTACAAGGGGACATGGCCATATTTTTCATCCAATATGGAGAAATAATTAATAAAAACATTCAGAGGTTCATTACAAATAAATGCAAATAATCAATTTGGCCTAACTAACATCAGTATACAATTGTTAAAAAACGTGTACCATTAATAATTATCCATTTCGTAATTATGTTAGAAGTTCAATTAATCTCAAGATAACGTCAGCTTGAACACGCCGCGGGTATTAATTTTGAGAAGTTAAAGAGGTATATACCTTCTGTATAAATTTTGTATGTCTTCATCATCATCACTATCACCAACAACCGGTAGTTTATAATCACCAGTAATAAGTACTTCTGATGACCAGGGACTGAAATTGCAATAAATATATAATTTAACTTATTTTAAAATTATATCAAATAGTAAGGCTTAAAGTATAAAACATACATCAGGGATGTGGGAATTCCCAAATTTTTCACTTACCCATGGGCAAGTTGGACCGAAAAATCCACTTGCCCGAAAACTTATATCTACTTGCATAGGAAAACACAAAAAGCAACAAAATTTCAGTTTCATTCAATTATCAATTTAACATCACATGAACTTAAATAAATAAATAATAGAGTACTATTAAATGTAGTTTAAAGTTTGTAAAGTAAATTATTTTTGGTCAGTAATTTAATCATTGTTAAGGTAAAATAAGGCACTTAATATTATTTTTCTTGTAATAATTTCGCACTTGCCCAAGGGCAAGCTGGATGGAAAAATCTACTTTCCCGCAGGCAAAAAAGCCAAAGACGGACATAGGAATTCTACACCCCTGTACATTTACATGTATATAGTCACTAATGGCCATAACTCCAGCCAAAATATCTGATCTAAAATTCCTGACGATATGTGCGACTACATGCAGACTTGATACTAAGTGAAGTTTCATTGAAATATGACCAATATAGTTGAGAACAAGCACCTTTTTTCGCTTGGACAGACAGTCGTGTGCAGCCATCCAGTTTTGTGGGAAGAGACAGAAGGTTAATTTGTGTGATACAAGGAATACGGGGGTACTACCCTTGCTCTTTTTCGAATTAACACCTTGGTCCTTTAATTATATACAGTGGCATGTGTATAGCACCGACACATGTATCACAACCTCCGTGGTTCACAACCACTCAATCTCTTGTTAGGTAAATCTCACACGGAAAATTTAGTTAGCTAACCAGAAATGTCAGACCCAAGTGCTACAGTAGCCGAATTTGGAACCAGGGACATCTCAAATGGTAGTTGAGTGTGATATAGCGTTATACCAATTCTATCACCGTGCCACTGATTACAGGTATTCGGCATGTTGGCTGGGACCCCCCCCCCCCCTAGTGACCCACTCTATGACCCATCCAGAGAGCTTAAACATGTGTAAAAATTGTTCAAACAACATACAATAACATTTCACTAAGCATCTAAAAAACACCAGTTGGTGTTGTATAACATAAGAGAAAAGGTGAACAAGAATGGCACCCTCAGCCACCACTCAACTTCATAGAAACACTACAAACTTCTACAAATATAGGCCCAGCTTGAAAACTATAACTCTTAACGCGATAAATTGCTGTACAAAAACAAACACAAAATTGCCTATATTTTAGTTATGGATTAAAATCAAGGACCGTAACATATGCCTATGAAAGCATTCAAACATTTGGCACAACATATAAAGTTTGCATGCTCCTAAATATTCAGAAACGATAAATATAGCGGATTTTGTGTTTGTTTTTGTATTGCAATTTATCGCTTTGAAGTTATACAAGCCATTTTCAAGCGGGAAGGATGCCTCTATACAAATAAACACAAACAACTACCTGGCCTTCAACAATTCGTCGATCACAGAGTCCTAAACTCTCGACATACATGTTTTTAGGTTGGTCATCTTACATCTGATGTAAGGACGAAACTAAATTGCACGTATTATGCAAGTAGCAATAATAACTGAGACTTTGCATGCTGCTGAGTTTAAATATAACACTTACGATTGGTAACACTGATGATTCGAGGTCCAATGAAGCTGTAAACACTAAATTTGTAAATCCAATTTTCGGTTCTAAACTGTAAACATTTGACAGTTTGATCGGTATCGCAAAGCGCTTGGTACATGTTTATACTGCGGTCAAACTATCATCAAATCTGCGGTCCAATTTTGACACCTATCGCGGCGGCCAACCCAGTTTTGGGCCGCAGATTCATTATAATTGGACTGCAATATAAACATGTACAAAACGCTTTGCGATACAGATGAAATGTCAAATGTTTACAGTTTAGAACCGAAAATTGGATTTACAAATTTAGCAGGGATCGGCACAGAGGGCGATCTGGGCGAAGAACTCGCCTTAATTAGCCTCATGTCGCTTAATTAGCGCTTCAGGGCGAAATTCATGGCGCCTTGAATTTTGAGAACGGCGACACACGATTTTTGGATTTCAGACAACATTTCATGGTCATGGATTGTAATGAACCAATATATTACCAATTGAAACTAACACCTTCTTAAGTGTCACTATGTTTATTGCTGACCACATGGGGTGTTAATCCTGTTAATTAATCAGTGTCCGATGTTATCAGTAGGCCTGTCATTCTATTTTCGTTTTGTTTACCGGTGGGTCGTATAATTAACACAGGCGTGAAAATCACTTGTAAACAGTACATGTAGAATCGGCGATTCTTCAAATGAGTAATTAAAATTACCACTAAATTGCAATCGACTTTGATCAATTGTGGATCAATGTTAAAGATGCTTTTGATATAATTTGTTCAGTGTTACTATCGGCAATAACAGTAATTTACTGTAGAGAATAGTCAGAATACTCCCATGTGTATGATTAAACTTGTGTGTAGGGAAGGTGTGAAAACTAAAGTTGCTAATGACATCAGATTACCTTTACCAGTGTTCTTAGACCTGAACCATATTGAGTAATTTTCTTCAGTTTAAAAATGAGTATGTAGAGTATCATTTGTAGGACTAGATTCTTCCATAATGCATATCTTTTTAGTTTATTTACTTAAACAACATAACGTAAAAATTTAATTTAATTAAACTTTGTTATTAAACTAAATATAATACATTTAAACTAAATTGAGTTTATTTCACGACCACCGCTAATAGATGTCTCCTCACTTCTCCCTGTATCTGAAAACTTCTCCCTATTTGCTCTGGAGGGAGAAGTCACTTCTCCCTAAAATTTGGATCTGTGCCGATCCCTGATTTAGTGTTTACAGCTTCATTTGACCTCGAATTATCAGTGTTACCAATCGTAAGTGTTATATTTAAACTCACCAGCATGCATAGTCTCAGTTATTATTGTTACCTGCGTAATACGTGCAATTTAGTTTCGTCCTTACATCAGATGTAAGATGACCAACCTAAAAACATGTATGTCGAGAGTTTAGGACTCTGTGATCGACGAATTGTTGAAGGCCCGGTAGTTGTTTGTGTTTATTTATATAGAGGCATCCTTCCCGCTTGAAAATAGCTTGTAGTTGTCAAGCTGGGCCTATATTTGTAGAAGTTTGTAGTGTTTCTATGAAGTTGAGTGGTGGCTGAGGGTGCCATTCTTGTTCACCTAACACCAACTGGTGTTTTTTAGATGCTTAGTGAAATGTTATTGTATGTTGTTTGAACAATTTTTACACATGTTTAAGCTCTCTGGATGCATCGTAGAGGGGTCACTAGGGGGGGGGCCAGCCAACATGCCGAATACCTGTGTGCAACGGCACGCCATCCACAAGCACTTGCCTGTATCATATAACGTTTCCGCTTCCTAGCATGGGTCTTCCTCAACAGCACGCTTTTTTGAAGCAAGCTGTTTCCTAGCATAGCGCTATAGAGGACTTGGTTGCTCTTCAGTTAGACAACAGAGGCTCCCCATAAGGACAGTCACATGTTCATAAAAATTATCATTCTTGTAGGATATGACAACACTCACTGTACTGTCTTTGATGCAAATAAAATACTTTATTATTAAGAATTCAAATATACATAGGTTGGCATTAACGAATTAGCCAGGGAATACGCAATTAGCAACTAATTAGGGCGGTCTCCATGTTCCAACTCCCGTTTTTGGAAAATAAAACATTTTTACTAATTTTAGAAAGCTGTCAAGCGCTGGTAATACCTGGTGAAAGGTGCGTCCGAAAGCATGGTTCACAGTCAGTCAATTGTGACTTAATACTTCACTTTATAAAGTTGACAACATCTTGAAAACAGTAATTCTCGAGATATTTTCGTTTTTGTTACAAAAATGTGGCGTCAACGTGGATCTCATGTGGTATACGTCATGACAAATCATGCGAACTAAAACGACTACTGATTGGTCGATACGCCAAGCGCTTTTGCAAGAAGCAATTTGATTGGTTCTTCTAAGATCTAGTTGGATACATTTGGTAGTCCACCAAATTTTGCCGGTTGACCTTATTTTACGCTTATTACGCATGTAGTCTCAGATTGACAACTCGAATTATGCTATTTATTGCTCTGAAAAATATCGAAAACATAAAATAATTCACAGCATTATGTACTTTCCCAGATCTGCAGCTACAACGCACGTTTGAGTCATAAGACTGGACAGTTGCCTCCCTTGGAAATTTGCATAAACTTGTTTACAAATGGCGACTGAGTTACAGAAAGAGCAGCCAAGTTGTGGACTACTGTTCTATTAAGTTGTTAATGTAAGAATTCATTTTAAATCTTGGTAGTCATTAACTCTCATTCTTATGTATGTTTTCAACTCTTTCTTGGACTGATCAGCTTGTGTGTTGGACTTGGCAGTCCCATTCAGTGATTCACCTGTTCAAATTTCAATGCAAAACGGTGCATCAGACTCAGCAGGCTGCATGGCTGTTTCACTTTGGACAATTGTTGTCAGTGGTCATGCAGATAACGCTTTTGACTACTGATCGCAAAGGCCCCTATTTTGATCCTCGGCCAGGGAACATGGTCATTTCTGAAAGTTTTTTTAGTGTTTCCCACCCAACTAGAGACAAACTGGTTGGAAACTGACTACAGTAGTGAGTAGTTTCAGACAGCGAGCAGTGTCCCACATTTGATATTTTTTCATATTTTCTGTAGCTCTTCAATTGAAGTGAAGAATGTAATTAAAGAACTACATAACAGCAAGAAGTGTGTAGCTAACAAACTACAATTCACGTAAATAAAAAGAAAAGGGAATCTTTGACCTAAACGAAAGACTGCGATAAAATAATAGGGGATTGCGCGGCCGGGAAAATCCCCATTAACGATTACATGCGAAATACACGTGATTGTTGTTGTTGTAGTTGCATTGGCTATGGCCTATTTTTTTTCGACAGACCGGATGCAGAATAATGATTTGGTAGACTGAAATTCACGTCCCACTTCCGGTAGAGGCAAGTTGTTGTTCAAGGTTTGAGAACCTGAATCTTGTTTAATTTTTTTTCCAATATGAAATATGAATACAGTTCCACTCTTTTAATAACGTTTCGGCATACAAGCCTGATTGAAACCATGAAAATTATTGAAAAATACACATCTTATTTAATCCAACGTAAAAAAACAAAACGGCAAAGTCGGAAATGACGTCACATCATTTAACGCGACATCATCGCGCGTTACCACGACGTCGTCGCATGGCATAGCGCGCCAACTTGGGAATAATTATGTTGAATTGAAATATAAATAACAAATAAAAGACGAGTGTAAAACTATAATTACTATATTTATAGAGCATATCTGTGCAACCCGTCTCCTAGATCGGAAAATACTCTTCTAAGTATTTGTTCGCCTAGTCTACTATGTGGTGCTGCCTGGCAGCCAGAGGCTAGATCTATAGTCTCTGTGGAGCAAACAAATTCCTTAGTCATTTTTTCCTTGATCAGATTATCCAAAAAACCTGATGGGAAATCCCCGATGGATGCAGTGCATTTGTTCATATTATTGACAAAACAATTGATGTCAGAGTGTTTTTATTAAATGGAAAGGGCAATAACATTAAGGCTACATTATCGTCGTCTGCATGTCGGCAGTAAAAAGTTCAAAGTACCTGACTGGAGAGTATGAATATTATTCTTTTGGACTACAAAAAAAATGTAGCTCTTAGGCGACTTACTGAAGTATTCATTAAACATTCAACTTTTTAAGTTAATATTTTCAACAATTAACACAGGCTTAGCCTAGGGCATGAGCTCTCGGCACTGAGAGTCTGTGGCCTATGGTAGTGTATCATTTCGCAAACCTTATGATATTTTGAAAGCATTTAGTTTTGATTAAGATAAATGGATAATAATGAAGTATTTGAGGCTCAACTGGCACATCAAGCTCCTACACTTACGTACTGCAACATATTATTATTTATCCAGTCACTCCCTGCTAAATCTGCCAGATAACTTAGCTTAATTCGGTCACCTGGTCATGTGACTAGTGATAATCCGTCACCTTACCACATGATCTGACAGACTTCTTATATGAGGTTGCCGGTTGGAATTCCATACCCGAGGGTGAGGTTTTCCTATCCAAAATGAGCTGGTGGTTGATCGGTTATTTTCTTAGACTTACCTGCGTCTACACGACATCTATCAATAGTTACGAAGTCATTGTTTATCGTGACGTTACGGAACGAATGTGACGTTGCGCGCTAGTTAATGAAAGAGTAACAATAGAGTCCCGAGTTTGATCCCTTACTGAGCAAATTAAGCGACTGGATAAAAAGAATAATAGGTTAGTGCCGTGAATGAAATAAAAGATTATCCGGCTCGGCTGCGGAAATGCGTTCGCCTTGGCTTTTTCATCCATGGCACTAACCTTAATTGTTCTCTATATATGGCACTCACTGTCTGTCATTCTATCATCTTTAATTGTCATTGCAGATGTAGATAACCAAGTGAGACAAACAGCTTGCAACAATGTCCTTAAGAACGAGAATCAATGGGTTCACCGCTTGGGTGAACCTGCGCCTTACGCCATACAACCAGCTATTGAACAATGTACTCATGGACCTTCTCACTGGAACACACATGAGATATTTGGTGGAAAGTTTTACTGGTAGTCACTTAAAAGGACTAGAAAATATGGATGGGTTTGTATATATTTATGTATGTAACTGCCGTTTATGTGTTTATTTCAGAGTGGATCTAAATATCTACTGCATTAATAATCAATAAATTTCGATCCTCACTGACAGCGCTTGACTTGTTTGTTTTAAGTCAATATTCCTCTGATAAAAATTTGTTTGGTTATATGTTAGATATGCTTTTCAAATGCCACTAAGATAAGAATTAATGAAAATATAACACAAGAATTTCAGACAAATGCTTGTTACATTGATGAGCGTTTGTTGCCCTAAGTGAGGTTAAATATATAGTTAGTACTACTTTAATATCAAACATTTGCATTTTTTTCAGAAAATGCTGTACAAGAGTCACTATAGAACTAATTTTGCTAATTTAAAAATAGATTGTTAGCTCTAGAGAGGTTGTTTCTAAAGAAAAGATTTTGACAAGGAAAGGTTGTTGCAGTAGAGAGATTTTTTCTATCGAGAGGCTGTTTCTGTAGAGAGGTTGTTTAGGAATGATAGTTGCTATAGAGAGGTTGTTGCCCTAGGGTTATTAGTTATTACTGTGTGCATGTTTTTATAGGTTGACAGACCAACAGAAACAGACAAGAATTGATTGGGTTGTGGCTGAATTAAAGAGGAAGAATGTTATAGCTGAAGATGTATTTGTTGATACCCGACTGTTTGCAATGAGGAGTGCAGATCATGTAAGTATTCTGTATTTAATTTGTTAATATATCTATGTAAAATGATGTTAATAATGTTTGATACTATATGTAGCTATATATGATTTGCCAATTATGATGTCTTTGACAGATACTTAATTATACTTCAAGTTTAACACAAGTCTGAAAGTTACTGTCCATACTTAGCCATGGTATTGTCCTATCTGAATTCTATGTTGAATATAGGTGTTTGTAACTTCTGAGTTCACATAATCTTGCCAATTTCTATCTGTTCCATCCAGAGAAACATTAACAACATTTGTTATGTCAGAATACCTTAGAGTGATGTTTGTGTGTTTTTTCCAGGTATTCAATCTGTTATGGCGAATGATAAGTCATGATATCTGGTTTGTATGGGAGCGAGCTGAATATCTACAAGTTGAAGATCTGGATGTGCTAACTCAGGTTCCGTTTAAGGTTAGTTCATGTATGTAGAAACTCACGAAGCCGACTACTGGGTAGAGAAAAGTTTGTTGTTAAGAAGTGAGTCAAAGGAAACATCTAATGTAGTCCTTTAAAGCAGAAGGTTTTAACTAATAGTCCAGGATATACAGACAACGACTAATTTGGATCCATTCTAATTGGCTGCTTATGTAACATGTCATTAACATATCCTCATGTATTACTACTACCAGTATATCTTGCTCAATATTTTGAGCCAGAAATCAATCTAGTGTGCCCTGTCTGCCTGAGCCTCCATAAAATTCACAAAGCTAAATTCAGTAACAATTTTAACAATGCTTGTGTTTAGGTTGTTATATGATTATTAATGTCTAACCTGAGCAAATTATTGTAACTCTGTATAAAATAGTTCTAACGTAGCTGACACTTGCTTGTAAATGTAGGAATATAGTGCCTGACTGGTAAATGTGATGTGGCTGTCGGCACATCACCTTGTCAACAGTCTACTTACAGTAGATGTATAGTTGGTTAAACGGACGCCTGTAGAATAGGCTTTAACTGGGTACTTCATTATTATACCCCCAGATACATAATATAATTGGGGGCTATATTGGAGTCATGCTTGAGGTTGGTCTGTTGGTCGGTCGGTTGGTCCGTACAAATTTTGTCCGCGCTATTTCTCAGCAACCATTGGTCGGATTTCAATGAAACTTGGCATATATCATTAGTACCAAGTCTAGTTGCGCATATCGTCAGCGGACATCAGTCGGATTAATTTTAAGGGAGTTATGGCCCTTTGTTTTTTTATACTTGTAAATTTTGTGAGGGCTATTTCTCTGTAACTGTTAGTCGTATTTCATCGAAACTTTGCATATATCGTCGGCGGACGTCGGTCGGATTAATTTTAAGGGAGTTATGGCCCTTTGTTTTTTGACACTTATAAATTTTGTCCGGAATATTTCTCGGTAACAATTGGTCGTATTTGATTGAAACTTTGCACAACTGATCAGCACCAAGTCTAGTTGTGCATGTAAGATAGACTAGACATATATGCATATCATCATAATTTAGACGTCTCATACTACGTCACTGTGTCCAGCAGTACCTGGGGGTATTCATCACATTCAGTGATATTTCTTGTTTTCGACTTTTTTTGGTCCAGTGTTAGTACAATGTAATGACAAAGCCTCTGTATGACTGCAATATTGTTGACCGTGGGACAATATGCAATACCTTAAATAGAAATAAATGAAACACCACATTGTTATTACAGTGGACACCAGAACCTCCTCCAAAGAAGAAGAAGCACAAGAATAAATCAAAGAAATCCCTGTTATCAGGATTTGGTCCACCAGTTGGTGAAGAATCAGACAAACAATCCGAGAAATCTGAAGAGGTTAGTGTAACATACGTCTTCATACTGTGTGTTATGTACCCTACCTGACACTGAAACCTACAGCTTTAGTTACAATTCTAATTTCCGTATCATTTTTATTCCCCCCTATCGATAGATGGGGAGGCATATAGTGATTCACCTGTCCGTCCGTCCGTCCATCCGTCCGTCCGTTCGTCCGTTCGTCCGTCCGTCCGTCCTGGTTAACCCAAATTGACCGTTTCTTCTAGCATTAATATGGCTTGCTACAAAGCTTTCATACTTGCATGGATGTTGTGTATGAACACTCTCCACACGCCTGTACCACCTAACCCCATTTTGACCTTCACCTTGACCTAATTTTGGACTTAGACTTATTGATGGACAAGGCTTCCACAGGGGGCATAAGCGTTTAGTGAACGCAGTCTTGTTGTCTTTAACATGTGCATTATTATTACTATAAAATACCTTGCTCCCAGATCCTGAAACAACTTAAAAACCAATTTCAATCTCAAACAGAACTTATGTTATTAATGTCATTTGTTACAATACAACCAGTGTTTTTTTCATTCTTTGTTTGCTACCGGTAAACGGTACCTTTCCAATTTGAAAAAGGCTATGATTTTCCCAAATTTGAAGGGAGAGATTCCTAATGAACATTTAGAAAAAAATAGTTTCAAAATCGGACATAAAATGACAAAGTTATGAACATTTTTGACAAGAAGTCAAGCGTAAAATTTTGCAGAAACCAGTAAACAGTCACATGTAATATCTTTTTCTGTTTTTATTTGGCCTTTCTGCTTTATAGAAATTCCCAATTTCATGTTGTCACTACCCGAAAATTCCCAATCTGTACGGCCCCGGACCCTTTCCCAAAGAAGCGAAAAAAATCACTGACAACACAATACAATCTTTATATGTCAAAGAAACATTAGCTATGTATAGCCTTTGTTCATCATTAACATTGGGAATTAAACACATCATGTTCAAACTTTTAAAGGTACAAAGCACCTTGTCATGCCAATGGTCAACTAGTATTAGTATTGACATGACCATTGGTGAGGGTGCTGATGATGATGACCATGATGACGGATGTGATGTTTTAGATGACAATGATGTCATCGGTAGCGAAGTAATTTTAGACATACCCTCAAGTTCATTCTCTTCAAATGATGATGAAATTAACACCATCATTGTTAGTGATGATGATTTTGATGATGATGATGATGATAGCTCTGATTATTCTTATGAGGTAGTAGATGAGAGGTAATCAGTGATTGTTCTTGTTCAGATTGACATGATTGTTGTCGTTGTTGTTGTTGTTGATTAGAACTGATGTATGAATGTTAAGGTGAACAATCTCCACACAGTGCTTGTCTCCCTTAGCAGTACATTCATTTGTAAAAAGCGATTTTTTTTCAGAAGTGAAAAAGTCCTAGTATTGTACTCAATTCGATTTCAAATTAATTTATGGAGAAAAAAACTGTGAGACATACTTGGTAGGAGATCTTGGTTATCTTTAAGGGGAGATCACTGTGTGGAGCATTGGTCAATGAGTACTTAACACCCATTGTGATTTAGTAAACTAATGAGCATGACGTTTTGTCTTCTGCTGGATATGTAATAATGTATCTGTTGTTGTTTCAGGAATTTCTGTCTTGTTTGCAATAATTTTCTATCTTGTACTATAGTTTTTTAGCATTTACATCTAAGACCATCGTCAAATACCCATAATTAGTTCATTTTCCCTCCATTTAATTTCTGTTGTTAATTCAATTCCAATTATTGCATTTTCAATTAGTCTGCTGTAAAGAAGCATTTTGATTGGTCAATATTAAGTCTGGTTTAGTTTGTTAGCCAATGAAATCGTCTAACATCGAAACTAGGTGTTAATGAAACAGTAAGATGTGGGTCAACAGTGTGATGATAGAATGTGTAACTAACATTGCTGAATCTTTACACCATAGGAAGCTGCTGAAGTTTAATTTTTGCTTTTGTTTGTGCTCACTTGTCTTTACTTTGTTGTTGTTTTGAATCGTTAGCATGAATGATAATGATTATTGTAACAAAGCATGTGAGATTTGCCTTCTTTGTGTATATTGAGCTTACCCTTTTTTATTACCACGATAAAACAAAGCTGATTGATGACGTCACATTTGACATCATATACTATGACAAATGACGTAATGGTGATTGTAACGTTCCTGGGAAAGAAAGTAGTTGGACGTTAACCTGTCTTGTTGTGCTATAAACGGCAGAGCATTGGCGATGTTGGCATCAAAATAATAAATAGGAAGCAATGCTTTGTTGTGTTATAAAATTCAGGCACTCATTTAAATGCATACATTCGCACTTGTGATTTAATTACTATGCGTCCAAACATGTGCCTATATTTTATTCCGCAACAAAGCACAGCTACCTATTCATTATTTTTAAAAACAAAAATGATGGTGCATTATTATCAATGTCTCAAGTTTCATGAATATTATGATCTGTGCTTATAAAAGCTTTAACCTCTTTAGTAGTAATACACGCAATACTCGTCAATTATCTAATTGTTAATTACAATAAACAAAAATATTAATATGAATCAATTGGCCTGCTTATTTCCAGGACTGCTCTATGATGAAAACTTTGTACTGTAATTTATGATCTAATTTCACGATTTACGCATTAGAAAAATTTTCAGGATGTTGCCTTGACTTTGTAAGAGGTTTAGTCATCAGTGAGTGGGTCTGTAAATGTTTTATAATTTAATAACATATTTTAATTATTGTTGTATTGTTGTACACAGTCAAAATGTCATCATAATTTTGACATTTGGGAGGATTGGGTAAGGATAATGCACATTGGTGATATGATGTATCATATATTTTATGTGGCACTTCATTTGTGTGGAAGCTAGAGACTGGGAGCACATTGTTTAATGTATACATCACAGTGCCTATATTGATTATACTGTTTCATATGAAATGTTTGCACATATTTGTACATCCACTTGTTTGTCTTTCTGTTGTATTTATAAAGCAGTTACTGTGGCGCCATAAATAATGTTGCCTGTTACTATGTCCAGATAATTTAACATATCAATGTTTCGCAGGCATTAGTTAATTATACCACAAGCCATTGAATAATCTCACAAGTTTTCCCCTATTTTAGTTGTCTTGTCAAAGAATAAATGGAGTTATTCCCCTGGCATCCACAGTGTTGTCTCCTCATGTTAAAGGTTTAGAGTGATTTTCTGTTTCTGAGAACATGTATTTCTGTTACTTGACAGCTTGTGTGAATTATTACTCCATTTCTGGGCAGGTATTTATGAAGCATCTTAGAAAACTAAGAATTTTCTTAGAATCTTAAAATTTCCTTTTGTGTAATACTATTAGCTAAATAATATCATCCAGATTATTAATTCTTAACATAGATTGTATGCATCTTGTTGAGTCTCAGCTACTATAATCACTAAGGAAGCATGTGCTATTTTCAATTTGCCAGAAATATGTGCATCGCACATTTTTGACTTTATAATAAGTCAAAATATTTAAGTTTTCAGCTAACTTAAAGATGCTTTATAAATACCAGCTCAGAGCTGGTTACTATTGACCACCTTTTATAGAACATTTCATAATTATCAATTTGTATTCTGTACATTGTATATGTACATGATTAGCATTTACGGTCATGATTTAAAAAAGTATTGCTTCTTCAATATTTTTGTCGTACCAGGTTAAGGAATTACTGGTAGCACTTGAACTCTCTAGGGGAAACAGTGAGATTCCTATAGATACACCTGAAGTATTCAGTGAAACATTCTCAGCTGACCAGGAAATCTATGAAAACCCATCTAGAACACTTGATGTTGATGCTGATCCTGAACATGTTGGACACTATTATAGTGATGTAGGAACAAACAGAGAGTCACAAATAGACAGTAGAACTGGACATTCCTTTGTTACTCTTGAACAAAACATAGTGGAAAGTACTGATAGTCTTACTGAACCTGCTGATGGTGAGATTGTTTTCACTGATGCAGAGTGTAGGTATATCACTAAAGTGGGAACTAACCAAGAGTCTGAACCAGACAGTAAAACTGGACTTTCCTATATACCTGTAGCTACTCTTGAAGAAAACACTGTAGAAAGTACAGATTATCAACAGGCTGAAGATGGTGATGTTCTACCCGATGCAGAGCATGGGTATATCACTGCAGATTCACCAGCTGAATATAGAAAGGAGTTAGTTAGTATATACATGATTCCACTGAATGATATCGATCAGGAAGATGACATTGAAGAGGCAGAGAATTTGTTTCCCGGCAGAGCTTCACCTTGGCCTGAAGAAGACTTGGAACATGAGTTTTATGAAATAGGAACCAATCGGTACAGTAGTAATGAAATGGATATGAACGAAATGGGAACTGATCAGTCCTGGAGTAATGAAATTGATGTTAATAAAATGGGAACCAATCGGTACTGGAATAATAAGTTTGATGTGGAAATGTATAGATCTATGTATGAACTACCTGATTCTTATGATAAACGTAATGGTAAATATGTTACAGTTAATTGCAAGAAGGACAGATTAGTCTTTAATCAGTTTGAGGGTGACAAAGGCAAAACTGGTTTATATACTGGTCCTAATGTTCTTAACAATATGTCTGATGCTACAAGTGAACCAATTGAAGCATCTGCTCCTGATGGTCTGTATGGCTCGTTAGCTGACCATCATTCTGAATTACCAGGTCAACAAGAAGTATATAAACTCCCCGAAAGAGAAAAATCTATGGAAGTATTGAAAACCAAGGGAGGTAATTCCCATAGGAAAGATGACATTTCTGCAAAGGGAAGATACTCTGTAAGGCCCAGAAACTCTGTAGAACAACATGGAGAACAATTTAGAAGCGGTTCTTCGATGTCTAAAAGCAGTATCAAATCAAGGAGTAAAACACCCAGTACTAAGGGAAACAACTCTACTTCTAAGCAACAAAAGGGGAATAACTCACCATTTGTAAGAATACAGACACCAGCATTACCGAACAAAACTGAGGAAAGATTTGTTACTGACAAGGACATAGGGACACTTGATAAAGATAATGAAGTCCTGTCTGAACTCAAAGATGTTTGTATAATTACAATTCAATGGGACTGGCTTATAGTTATTGTAGTAGTGGTAATCTGGAATACAGTAAACTATTTTCATTCTAAGATAAATTATTAATTTTTATTTCAGATATTTGTAGTTTAGTTATTTTGTTGGCTTGTCTTAATACAGGGTTTATGGATGATTTTCAGTAGATTGGATTACTGTACTTTCGCACAGAATTCCAGGACTGAATGTCTTGGTACTTTGTCATTTAACTGTACTTACTTAGCCCTCTTTGCATGCTTCAGTGCATAAGGATCCTTTGACTGTACATTAACATTTTACTCCAAACTCTCCACACTAGTCTAATATGAGATTAGCTAGAATATGTACAAATCTCAGGTGCAGCTTTATGGGACAACTATCAAGAGTGATTTCCCTTGATAATGCTTTTTGTTAAGGCCACTTTAAAAGTATTCAGCTTATCTCCTCCGTCCTTGCATTCACATTGTTGGAAAGTATTTATAATGGACATGGGACAGGTGTGTGACTTGTCATTCACTATGCATGGAGTAAAGGGTTAATGTAATAGGGGGTTCATATATATTGTTGAAGAAATGGTGCACTGAGGTCTTCAGTATATGTGGAGGTAGTTTACTAAGTTGATTATAAGAGTTTATGAAACGTTTTCTATACTACCTTAGGTTTCTTATTCATCCTTGAAAAAAACATTTCACTAACTCTAATCTATACTCAGAAAGCTGCATTTGCTATCAAGTGTTTTAGTTTTTCTCATCAAACTGTTTTTTTATAGATGTTGGATTGTGTTTAATTAAAGTTTTTTGTGTTTGATACTTGATTGTGTGGTTTGGGGTTTGTTTCACTCGCTGTTATTATTCTTTCTTTCTTAATCATTCATTCTCTATAAATATTGTAAAGTTAAATAGTTATAAATTACAATGGTATTGGTAATTTAATGTTAAAAATGTTTCTAATACATTTACTTATACAATTGCTGAACAGTTAAATGTACATTGATTTTTAATGTTAGAAATTGTTGAAACTTTCTAAATAATTGAATTTGTCGTGCAAGTACTCAATTATCTGTAATTAATTATTCTGATTGTTAAATTATGTGCACGAAATAGATTGATATCCATAATTTCCTTGGTGATATAAAACAATAAAACGATGGAGATAAAAGGCTGAGATGGAGGCTTAATTGCAATTAAATTTCAATGCTTTCTTCTTGCATGAATTACATGAATTTCGTCATCTCCTGGTAAAATAGTTAATGTATCAATCCACCATGGGAGGTATCTATCTGCCATTGGATAGGTCAAGGTATATAACCTGGTAGGCATTCTTTTTGGAGTAACCGGTTTGTGCTGAGCTGCCAGCTAGTTAAATTGTGGTTACAAATTGCCATCAACACTGTCTACCTGTCAGGTGCCTAGCATTAAAGGATAGGAGCCATGCCCGGTGAGGTAGCAAATGTGATCATCAAGTAGGCATCCTAGTAATTAAATTTCATGGCCCTGTAAATGAACTAAAAACTTACAGTACAACCTCTCAAGAGCGGCCCTCTGTAGAGCAACATCTTCTGTATAACAACACCTGCAAAATTCCCTAATGCATAAGTCACTATTTACTATAAATTTAACCTCTTTAGAACAACAACCTCTAAACAATGCCCAATATGTACAGCTCCCATATGGTGTTGCTCAACAGAGGTTGTACTGTATGTATTAATTAATTTCCTGATCTGTTTTTTGTTCACTTTTAATTTTCTATAATTAATTTAGGACAATGATGAGAAATGGATAATGTTTCCAAATGCTGAATATATGAAAGGATTCAAGAAGAAACCAAAGAATGTAGATGATTACCCGAGCCCAGATGAATGTGTCCTAGAAATGGTCAACTATCAATTAAAGGTATATACACTCTTGATATTTATCAACTATCAATTAAAGGTATACACTCTTGATATTTATCAACTATCACTTAAAGGTATACACTCTTGATATTTATCAACTATCAATTAAAGGTATACACTCTTGATATTTATCAACTATCAATTAAAGGTATACACTCTTGATATTTATCAACTATCAATTAAAGGTATACACTCTTGATATGTATCAACTATCAATTAAAGGTATACACTCTTGATATTTAATATTGCGGTATAGGCCAAGCTGTTGTATCTGCATTTAAATGCAAACTGTTGATTGATTAGTTTTGTTTTATTCCTTCGTATCAGCTTGCTTGTAACAGTTTAATCCATAACATGTACATATGATATGATCTGTATATAGATATATATTTTGAAATTCATGTCCCCTCAAGACCAATCCAACATTAAAAAATTACAAATTGATCACAGGCTTTCTACTGTGAGTTACTGCATGGTAGTCATTTTGTTATAAAGGGAAGTTCTATGACTGGTCAGATGTTTTCTTTACCCCCTTTCATACAAATCTGCTAGCAGAAGGAAGTGAATGCTTACTTCTATCAATGTCATGATGCTCTTGGTCTTACCATTATTGTCAAGGTACAAGTCATATTTACCCACTGGTTTTGATTCAAAGGTCTATTGGTTCCTAGACATGGGTATAAAAATGTGTTTTTACATTGGGTATAACGAATAACTATAGTTGGAGAAAGACTTTAGTGTGTCTTATACTATGAATATTAAAGTATTTTCTAAATGTATATTTATCAACCAATTTATGTTATATATTTGAATATTTTCAGTACCATTTTATGTCTACTCGACATCCATCCTCGGTAATTTTGTTCACTGCAAGGAAGTCAATTTCTCATGTTATTTGGGTGACCATAGATATTTCTCATGTTATTTGGGTGACCATAGATATTTCTTATGTTATTTGGGTGACCATAGATATTTCTCATGTTATTTAGGTGACCATAGTTCTATTAAAATTAACTGAAAGTTAGCAGTGATGTGACGGGTGTGAAAATAACACATAAGCAATGTCTAAAAATTCAAGAAAGGGGTACTTATGTATCTAATTTATGCATCTCATTAAATTTTGCTTGATGTTTATCAAAGAAAAACATTTGTGATGTATTTACGATGGGTGATCAACAAATACATGGAAAAGTGCTGTGTTTTCTTTGTTTGTCATTGTAAGTCGTTGAAACTTTCTAAACATAAAGATCAATCTATTTCAAATTGATTCACAGCTGACTATCAATATCAACCAAAGTCAGAACGAACGCGGTTTCCTATGGCAACGTCACTCGACGTCATGAGGCCCAAATTTTCATATTTTCCAACGTTGCACGCAGCAAACAATGACGTATCATTTGTGCGTTTGTAATATTATAATTTTCTAAAGGGTAGGTTATGGATATGCAATGGTACAACATTAGATTCATTATTACAAAAAATGGTTTTTATTTAACGTCAAAATTCCGTTTTAGAGCTATTTGCTTCCAAGTCGTAGTCTGAAAATGAGTGTGATACAGAAATTGGCGACGAAACGTTTTGTTGCGAATGAAATGTAATAAAATACCAATGTTAATATTGCAAAATGCAACAAATATGTAATAGCATATAAACCAGATGTCTGTTTTACATATTATCTCGTATGTAACCATGTGAATCAATGCCGACATGCGGATGGGTTTTACGACGCCAATAACGTCAAATTACGTCATTAATATTAACGTTCTCATCAGCTAACTCTTATAATTTACATGCAAGTTGCAAAGAAAAAATGTTGATTTTGGGTTGTAATTTATCTCGTTGTACAGCAACTTTTTGACAATCATTCAATGCGTCAAACATTATGAATTGTGCCACGAATGAGAATGTATACTGTTCTATGTACCGACGTCGCGATGATGTTGGGCCGGTGTAGCCATAGTGGCGTTACGGTTTCTATGTTTTTTCGACCAAATATTTTCTAGAGTTTAATGTTTTTATAGTCATGTATTTGTAATACGCCAATCTATTTATTGACCGATTTTCTTCAGTATTGGTCAGGTAACAAAATATTCAGAGCATTTTTCCGCGTATTTGTTGATCACCCATCGTATAATATGATTTTATGGCAAACTCTGTTGCTCATAATGCTACATATAGGTGCGTCCTTAATGTCCTGTGGTCACCCAAATGTGTGCTGTATGCAATAAATGGTTTCTTTGTATATTAAGAACAATTGCAGAAATAAATGCAGAAACAATATTTAATAATATGATATTATGACCTATGCTTGTCAACAGATTTCTTTTCTCTTAGATGTGTTTTTATAATTATTACAATGTACACAGGAGATTCTTACGGTTTTCATTTTGTTTTCTGAAATTAAGTTACAAACAATTCAACCTCATGGAATCAGGCCACATCTCCCAATACATCTCAACTAGGAATCCAAGCTCACCATTAAATTTTGAGATTTGTTCAAATCATAGTCTTGATATGAGACTATTCCCTATATGCAGATCACTTTAATTTCTGATATGATTTATTTGCCACAGTGTTTTCATTTTGTGCGACTGAGTTTTAATACAGATAATTGGGACTATATTTGAGTAAGATCTTGTGCTCAAGTTGAGATATGTTTTAAGAGATAGGGGCCAGGAGGTACCTTTCTTGCTTTAACAATTTGTCATATTTACAAGGAATTCATCTTCTCAAACGAGGGGTGTTCAAACATTTCATTGTGATCAAGACTTTTTATGCCCCCTATCTTTGCTGAGGGGGTATATTGCTTTGCACATGGCAGTTGGTCGGTTGGTAGACCAAATGGTTTCTGTTCAATAACTCAAGAGCGCTTTGCCCTAGGATCTTAAAACTTTAAACTGAGGTTGGTCCTTAACAGTAGATGAACCCTATTGATTTTGCAGTCAGTAGGTCAAAGGTCAAGGTCACTGTAACTATGTGACTATGCAAATGGTTTTAGTTCAATAACTCAAGAACGTTTTGCCCTAGGATCTTCAAACTTTACATGAAGGTTGGACATTAACAGTAGATGACCCCTATTGATTTTGAGGTCAGTAGGTCAAGGTCACCATTACCATTTCTGACTATTTGGCTGCCATATTTCTCTTGTTAAGTCCTGCTATTGAACACATCTTTAAACCACTCCCTTCAGTTTTGCAATTTTCCATTCTAAGCATTATCATATACTTGCACATAATTTTATGGTATAGTAACAAAGTTCATTTGATAGTTAATGTAATAAATAACTATTTGGTGTCAGGATTCATATTCATTGGCTAAATTAAAATCCATGCATAAAAGATTGCGCATGTTAGAGTTAACCTTGCAATATCATACGGTTGAAGGACTTGCACTTCTTGTGTCAGTATTACAGGGTTTGGTTTGCACCTGGAGATGGGAAGCTTACATGATTATAGGGTTTAAGGATTAATTTGGATTTTCTTGGAATGTCCATGTGGTGTTTTATACATGGATGATTATTACATGGACTTTGCATCTTATTATTATAGTACTCTATAAAAAAAATGCCGAGCATAGTCGGAGCCTTCATTTGCCAACCAGCTTTCTGCTGAAATATGGCAGGCATATGAGTGCCTCCACCTGGATTTGAACCCGGGTCGCGCCAGATTAGACTGCAAGCATGCTAACCACTGAGGCACACAATCTATAAGATTAAGTTGAAAGCTTTCTGTGTGAGGTAGCTGGTTCAATCCCAGACTGGCTGCATCACGATCATGCCAAAGGTAAAGTAACAATATTGTCCTAGTAATTCCCTTGCTTAAAGAGGCTCACCATAAAAGGGAAAGCTGGCTTCTCTCTCACACACCCTTAAGACAATCGATTCCATCAGGAATGAGGTGTCGAGAGTGATTAATATAAGTTGTTAGAACTTGTTTCACAATCAACTTAAAACAATATTCATAAACTAAGTGAAAATTAGGTTATTCACACTATAATAAGCAGTCTGTAGGAATAATGACGAAATTTTGTCATCTTCTTAATTTCAGTTATCCAGGGATGGTAAAGGATTATTTTGTTATGTAAGTATAAATAATATAGCTAATAGATATAATATAGATTATCTAGATGTAACTGATGACAGAGATTAAAGTAGGTTGTGATGCATGTTTAGATGTGAAACTCCATGTATTTGATGTTCTATGTGGTAGATAAAAAATGCCCCTTTGATAATCCAACTTGATAGTATTAAATGAATCAGATACTTTGTCTAATATTATCCTTTTTAAGGGACATCATTGTGCTTGTCTCTTATTGACGCTTGTCTGAAAATGTATTTGTATTTTTCTGCATTTATTCAAAAGTGTCATAAGATTTAGCTTTAGATGATTGCATGAATTCTTTCAATAAATAATCAGGCAGATTAATTTCTACACTGGCAACTGGTTGATTATAAGTTTAACTGGTTTGGTGTAAGTGTGTGCGCATGAAATATTTGTGGAACTTTCCAAGTATGTGAGTGTGTAAATAATGTAAGGATGTGTTTCATTATTCACACACTGTCCAGTTACGATAATGTGAGAGTGACGTACAAATTTTATGTGTACACAAAATTTTACAACCATTGTCTAAACAGGTAGAGCGAATACAGTATTGTACATGTAGTTTAGCACTGAAACTATAAATGTCTGTATAAGCCTTTATTAATGGTTTTACACGCTAATAGTTTACTCGACCTCTGCGTCACTCTATTATGATCCTAACTGGACAGTAGAAATAATTCAAGTGTTATTTTTGTATAGAATGTAACATAATATTTATGATGTAGATGTATACAGTCGGGTCTCGATATAATCATACCCTATATACAATATGACAATTCCATTTACTGACATCATGTTATGCAATGGGGACAAATGTTCCAAAACACTCTTTGGCTCTTTGTATCAATTCAGTAAACTGACATAATAAAAAAAAATTAAAAAATACTTGTTACAACAACATTTTGCTTGGAAACAAACAATGCCATTGTATCGAGGCCTTACTGTACATGAAAATAAACAAGAAAAAAAGTTGAACAGGTCTAGGTTTTGGAATGTTTAGTGATTGTCATGATTGTGTAGATTGCATGAACATATTGTAATACTAATAATGTCTAATACTATTTGTTCCCTCTCCTAGAGTATAGATGATTTTGTAGACAGCCGTGTTCTTTGTGCCCTAGTCAACTCATTTGTGCCAAACACCTTCACGGCAGATCTATTGCTCAATGACAGGTAATGTATTATATGCCTTTAAAGGGCTTTCACTAGCCTCTTAAATTGAAGAGTCAAAATGACTCCATACTTTCAAGTTTTTAGAGTCATCAAAATATTTCACAAGGATTTGAATTTCAAGTACAGTAAATTTGATCGTTTAGCTTAAATTTTGAAGAATCAAAACTGTCACTTTTGTCGAATTCAAGCAGTTTCTAGAGCCAAGTGAAAGCCCTGGCAGTATTCAGGGAACACTTTGTATTCCTTCAAATGAAGTTTGAAAGGAGCATTATATTGAGGTCAATTTTAAATGTGATTCGTGCATCTCGCTGGCTTAGAATAAGAGGGTTGTAAGTACAAAATCGATATTTTGAGAAAACAAGAAAGAACTGTCTGAAAACTACTCTTTACTTATGGAAAAAAATTTAAACTTCAGTTTTGTCAACATGACCAGTTCCAATGTTTATGAAAATAGGCTCATAATGCAGATCTTAAATATGCATGAGTCTTATAAGGTCGTAAGTACCACTAATACAACCTTCTAATTGTAAGCCAGCGATCTGTCATATAATTAGTCAGTCACTAACTTATGCTTGAAAGTTTTTTAAAACATTTTCTTCATGGATGAGGAATCTAATGAAGCGAAGCTTTAGGTACATGAAGCAACCTTAGGCACTTGTTCATGAAGCAAATGTTTAATAAACTCCATCAGTTTAGTGTTTGCTCTACTTTTCCAATGAACCACACTCATTTTGCATTGATTTGTGTGGTCTACTAGTGCTTGTACATGGCTTCATATTATTTATTGGTGAAGCAATTTACTTTTTCAATAAGAATGTTTGGGATATATCACATGACAGATATTGAGTATATGTTTGTAATGTGTGTTAACAGAAGTAAATGTGACTATCATGCTGTAGTATATGGGATAGAATCATAGGGCAAATGTCAGGCCTTCCCTGGTATTCAACAAGTTAATTATTGGTAGCTTAACCTATTATAAATAGCATGGATGATATCTTTGTAGAAGATAATGTTTAAACTAAAATGTCTATTTGATTATTTGTATCCATTAATAAAATTAAACAAGACAAACTCCGAGATGTTTCTATTATTTGTATGGCATGGTGTCGATGTTTGCAAATGTATGATGGTATATGGTAGATATTCTAGTTTTAGAATTTTAGGGACCAATAAGGTGATTATGCACGTTTGAATATTTTTCTATTCTGATATACATGTAATTTATATAATATTCCCTCACTGTTTGTCAATGATATTTAATGTTTTAAACCTTGTGTTAAAACATCCTTTTATAAACAATTATTAACTTTGGTTCAGATGGACGATTAATCTTGCGCTGAAAACGGCTGAGAAAATGTTTTATGCTGAAACACCATTTGATGCTGAAGATCTTGTTGAGGTGAGTTTTTGGTTTGTCGCTTTCTTCATCATAATGTTTTCCCCTTACTCCATATAATAGATAAATGCTGATATGATTTATTTTTGTGTACACATCATCCCCCTGGTAAGCCCAATTAGTAGCACTCCACTGGCTATCTTGGCACTCCACTGGCTATCTTGGCACTCCACTGGCTATCTTGGCACTCCACTGGCAATCTTGAGGTTGTAGGTTCACAAATACATGTGTTTCTTTTACTTTCAACTCTGTTCCATGTGGATAAGACTTATAAGTTGCTTGCATAGCAACAGGTTAGTACTGGGGTGGTATTCAATATTGATCTTATTTAATTTGAGAATAAGGATAGCCAATCATATCACCTGTTACTGACCAAGAGTTTAATATGGTGTGATCTGATTGGTTATCCTTGTCCTCAATTTAAGTAAGATCAATATTGATTACCATCCCTGGTTTGTATGGGTTATTGCTTTTATTTATCATCACTATGAGATACTTTCGTTTCTGAAAGAACTGATTTTTGGATGTTTTGAGTGATAGACTAGTACAGTATGCCACAGCAGCCCAAAAGCCTTCCTGATTCTTTACATGCTTTTGTTAAGCATTGCTCATGCTTAAATAATAATAAGAACAGCTGATGGATGTACTAAAACTGAGTCTTAAGTATTCTTTATATGGTTGACACAAGAAAAAGATCATATTACCGGTAAGTCGGACAGAGAAGGCAGCACTCAACCAGCTGAGCACAGAAAACATAAAAACATACAAGACACAATGCCAAACTCATATTAAACTGAACTAGAAAATGATCCGCCCAAGTCCCAGCTGTCAAAAAGCTGAGTGAACTAGTTTCAGCAAGCCCAAGCTGAATGGCCTAGTTTCAGCAAGCCCAAGCTGAATGGCCTAGTTTAAGCAAGCCTCACCAAGCCCAAGCTGAATGACCTAGTTTCAGCAGTAAAATGGCTTAAGAAGTTCACATTAAGAAACTCCTTGGCCGTGATCTTTAACTATTGAGGTTTTACTGTATAATGCACATTTGATACTGTACCTACAGGCGGACCCAATGGCTGTGAGCGCATACTTTGCCTTCTTCCTCATGGTGGCTTACAGATACAGACAAACTACAGCTGTAGTCAACAGAGTGGTAAGTTATTATTCATCCATACGATAAATACTTTACTAAATTTAAGTATAATCTTCATATTAACCAATGCTAGCTTAAGATTGACTCTTATATGCAAGTAGGAGAATGACGATTATTACCGATAGCAGAAACTTTGTGAATCTGGATTTGATAAGTCTGTCTAAGCTAATATTGCTGAATTAGAGTTAGATGGTCGTGAGTACGAAATCGATATTTTTAGAAAACAAGAAAAACTATCTGAAAACTACTCTTTACGTATGGAAAAAGTCGAGCTTTTTCAACTTCAGTTTGATCAACATGACCAATATAATTGCCTGTTGTGTTTATAGCATGTGTTATGATATGTGAAATAAGTCATGTTTCAGGATTTTATCAACATGTTGATAAGAGAATGTAACCCTGTTTTATATGTGAAATATGTTATGTTTCAGGATTTTATCAACATGTTGATACGAGAATGTAACCCTGTTTTATATGTGAAATATGTTATGTTTCAGGATTTTATCAACATGTTGATTCGAGAATGTAACCATGAACTCGAGAAGTTTCCACCTATCATATCCAACATGTTACAGTTACAACGTAGGAAAGATCTCAAACAGCAGCTCGATCAACATAGACAAGGTGATCTATCATTATCTACCTGTATCACATCATGTGACTCTCCGTGCCCCACCCCCTTGTTTATTATGCTCCCTTCGACGAAGAGGGGGTATATTGTTTTGCTAATGTTGGTGGATCTGTCGGTCTGTAGACCAAATGGTTTCTAATCAATAACTCAAGAAGGGTTTTGCCCTGCTGCCCAGGATCGTCAGACTTTACATGGAGGTTGGTCATCAACAGTAGATGACCCCTGTTGATTTTGAGGTCAGTAGGTAAAGGGTGCCTTGACTTTTAACATTTTTGACTATTGGGCTGCCATGGGGGCAAACGTGTTTAAGAAAGATCTCCTGTTCGAGTTTAAGGCCGTTTTTCAACAATTTTTCAATCAGATGTATATCAGCCGATTGTCCTATAGACAGTTACTGTGTATTTTAACCAATACCTGTTCCTGCCCACTACTGGAGGTCATATTTCTTTGCCTTCGCTGTATATGCTTTGCTAAAGGAAAGTGTAACTTTCATAGTTTGTACAGCCTGAGGTATAACAATATGTAATAGACCAAGATGGTTTAGTGATTTAAGAGCATATCTACTGCATGAAAGTGAATTTGCAGGTTGGATGCTAGGCCACAACATACAAATGTTGTTGCTAGTAGAACGGTGAAACGTTGAGTAAGTGGCAACTCAATCCTTTCCTGTGTCGGTAACAAATTCAGAATAGAATATAATAATCCACTTTAAGTTTCTATGTAGATCGAATAACGAAAACTCACCCGAGGGGTGGGATTTTAACAAGGGACGAGGCTTGCCAAGTTCCATGTTAAAATTCCAACCCAGAGGCTATATCATCTATGTTGCGTGTACGCTCGTATAGGATAGTTATCTTTCATTCGCAACAGGCCTATCTCTCATTAGAAACGTTTGAGAAAAGGATTATCGTAGATGGTTTTCTTGGAATATTTATGTTAACTATTATTTCCTGTTTGGTGATTGTGATTGTTCATCTGTTTCAGCAATTGAGAACATACAGAAGAAGTATGATGTGGAATTCTGTAAGAAATGGGTAGGACATGTGGAACACGTCCAGAATGAGGTATGTACAAGATACACATATTGTTACCATTTATTAGCATTATGATTGTGATGCTTTGTACTGTTACTCAGTTATCAGTCTGTATATTAGTCAGACTGACAGTCCGTAGACAAAATGGTTTCAATACTTAAGCATAGGATTGTCAAACTTTACATTGGCTGTCTGTTTTGTCATGACCCAATAGGGATTTTGGTCAGTAGATCAAAGGTCAGGGTTGAAGGGACACATTGGTCATCCATGGGGCCTTTTGTGTTCTACTTCATGTTCATGCATCAAACTGTCTCTATGGAGTAAAGGGTTGTTAAAATTCTTTACATAATGGTTTAGAAATTAGTAACATTTAAATCCTACAAAAAGATCTTAGAAAGTTGGACAGGGAAGGCAGTACTCAACTTAACCAGCCGAGCAAAACATCACATACCATTGATGCTTAAACAATATTCAAACTTATTTGTTACAGGATCATTATGATAAGAACATGTTTCGTTGAGTTCTGTTTTAAGTTGTTGGTGTATGGATATATTTTCAGTTACGTCGTGAGATTCGGGATAAGATGAGATCTAGGTTTGATATTGTAGAAATACCTAGAAATATCACCATCAATGACTTCTGTCTAGCTGCAGTCATCAACCTGGTAATCTTTGTTATTATAATGTCCATCACTCTCAGGGCTTTTTTCCTTCAGTAGCAGGGGCTGTTTACAGGGGGCTTCCCCTCAGAAAAATTCATGCAGTTTTCCCCTAAAATCCAATTTATATCAAGTTTTTTCTTCCCCTTTTGCCAAAAAAATTAGTTATTTTTCCTCGAATTCAAAGAAAAGGCTCTTCCCCTACCCAGTACATATTATGACTTTGAAACGAATATTTTAAGATGTTATTACTACAACTTTTATTCGACATTAGTACTATAGTACTACACATTATATCAATGTTTTGTTATCGTTATCATATAAATACATTTCCCATAAATCACCATAATGTATGATATTACCATCTTAATTCCACCATAACCGATACCATTGTAAAACTATTATTCACATGTCATTATTTTGTAATCTGTGAAATGTATGCAAATAAAGTTATTGTTCTGTTCTGTTCTGAAAAAAAGCCCGGCCTCTCTTCGAAGAATTAGGGGTATATTGCTTTGCACATGTCAGTCAATCATGCAGTCTGTCTGATCGTCCTTTAATTTATAGACCAAACAATTTTCGATTGATAAGTAGAGAAGCTTGAGTAGTCTCAGGTTGGCCATGACCCACAGCTATCCTATTGATTCTGTGGTTATCAGGTCAACTGTCAAGATCACAGACACTACAATGACTAATTGACTGCATGCACTTAACAAGCATGTTTTAATAAACATCTCAGTCTATATTTATATCACAGGCTGTATGTTTTCATAAGCAGGAAGTATCACAAAGACGCTTGAGGTGCAAATAAAGGATTGATATTGCACAAATTACTTGTGGAAATTGATATATTTATTGCTGGAACCTTGTAATATATTCATGCTTAATGATAAGGATCATGTGTATATCTCTGTACTGTAGTATATATCATCAGTATTTTGTATTTTAATCACTTTCAGAGTTTAACAAATGGAAGTGGATTTTATTTGACAAATTCTAAAGAGAATCTAAGTGAAGGTCGGCGACTGGTTTTACGTAATGTGGATACCGGAGAGTTTATTGAAGATTTCACTAACAAAAGCAAAAGTAAGTAGTAATATCATTTAAACCAGCAATTGAACTAATGGTCTACAATTAATTTTAGTTCTATTGTTATGCCCATTCATCTACTGATGCCGGAGGCATATAGTGATTGTCCTGTCCATCCGTTCGTTCATCCCATTGAACATGTTTACCGAAACTTTCAAGTTTTTGAAAATCAAATATTTTCAGAGTCTGTGAAAGCATTGCTTTTAAACTGGCATACTGGTTAACTGTCATAAACACTGTACATTGTCAATGCCATGTAACACTTTTCAATATTTCAACAGAATTATGGCCCCTGTTATTTTGGACAAGGCTTTAGGCCTTGTATGTTTTGATGTTTTCTGTGCTCAGCTGGTTGCAGCCTTCCCTGTCCGACTTAACATTATCTTTTCCCACCAGGCATAAAGGTTTAACGAATGTAGTCTTGGTTTAACTATTTAGAATTGCTTTGCCTTGATCGTGATTGAGTATTGCATGATAAAAGTACTGTATAAAATGGGTATTATAATAATAATTACATAAACTTCTACTTTATCTCCTTTTGTAGTCATTCCATGCATGAATGTTGGAATATAGGTGACTAATTAACACTTTACTTATATCCTATTACCACCCTATAACGAGGACAAGTCAGTGATTTTTTTCTTTGTTGGCTACTAGTGAAGGGTACCTTCCAATTTGAAAATTGCTAAAATTTCCCCAAATTTGAAGGGAGAAATTCCCAATGAACGTTTAAAAAAAGAAATTTCAAAATCGGACATAAAATGACAAAGTAATGAACATTTTTGACAAGAAGTCAGGCAAAAAAGTTTATAGAAACCAGTAAACAGTCACTTGAAAATTCCTGATCTGAACGGACCCAGACCCTTTCCCAAAGAAGAAAAAAAAATCACTGAAGTCTAAAAATAAAAGTGCAGTCATAGCTCAATACTCGTTTTCGATCAATAGTATGATTTATAAACATTATTATATGTGTATTCAGTGAGTATCAAGGATGCCTTACATATTCCGGATGTACCTGGACAAGTTGTTGAATTAAATCCTGAGGATTATCCAGATTATGAGGTAATGCATGTGCTTGTATTCAAGAAGCATTGTAAATATTTTAACTTAAGTTAAAAAATTCAGCTTCACATATTTCTCAAGAAAGGAAGAAAAACCCACGTTTTCTTTGTGATCATTGTAGCTTTTTTTATAATGCTTGATACACTTATTTATAGTAAGGAAATTTTAATATTTTAAGAAAATTCTAAGTTTTTCTTTAAGATACTTTGTGATAACCACCCCTGTTATTGTGTGAGTGCACCTGGTAAGGACATTGTATAGTGGTATGCACAGAGAATTTGACATGATCCTGACCTTTATGCATGAATATATTAATTTCCGCAAGCAAATCGTGCAATATCGGTTCTTTAGATTTGTGTTGATATTACACCTCAAGCATCTTCGTGATACTCCCCGCTTATTAACAGTTCTTAGTTGATGAACAAGATTGTATGTCAGAGTTCAGTTTCCGAAAAAGCAGTTTATTAGTCCCCTACCGGTTTTTTACCGGAGGGGAATATAGGTTTGCCCGCCGTCCGCCCATCCGCCGGCCTGCTAGGTTTATGAAACTTCATAGGGGGCAATAAGGGGATTATGCAAAATATTTTGATTCTGACAAAAATTGTGGTTGCTATGGCAACAGAAACATTGAAAATGGCTTCAAACTGGTAGGGGACTTCTGTATTGCTTGCAATTCTTAATTACTTGTTTATAAAGTAATGATCTACTTTATTGACATTAATTTTGCTTTTTCAGTTTTTCTTTGAAGCACAAAGCCGTAACAAGCAATTGAAAACTGGGAGTTATTTCTTGTATCAAGTATTTCCTGGTAACACATCAACGTGGCAGAGACTGTTTATAAAGAGTGCCAGAGATGCCGAGTTTGAGACCGTCGAGAAAATGATTGCATTTTTCCGTGAAGACAGTAGTTTTATAAACTGCCGGGAACCAAAATCTGGTAACACAGCTCTACATCTGGCCTGCAGAATGGGACACTTTGTAAGTCTGCTTTAAGATAGATATATCTTTCGTAAATCAGTTTATTTCTAGAAGAGCAAAAAGATAATACATTTTGTAACAAGATCAGGACAGGAAATTAAAGCAGCATTCAACAGAAAAAGGTCACACTATAAAATAAACGGCATAAAGTACACATAAAGGAACAACATCACCAAGACACACTGTCACAAGTGATAAGGACAACAGCAAAAATGAACAAGAAAAAAAGAAAAGGCATTTTGACAAAGACAAAAAGCCGACTCTTCAATCCGCCAACCTGTTTGTTCTTGCATTGATTGATGATGAAGTCCTTGTAAATTTTTACTGGTTAGATCAATTGGTTAACATATAATTATTCAAATTCATGATAAAGCCAATGAACAGTATTATATGTAGTTTCTGGTTTATGTCTTGATATGAGGAAGTTATTTTATAAGGAAATTAATCAAACAACACTGAGGAAGGTTTTACACGAATATTTAATGCTGTGACTAAGCATGAAGTAATCATAACACAGTTTTAGTTTCAGCTATTATCACCAGCTTGGCTCAATTTAGATCGACATGAATGTATCATACACAATTTGTAATTAAAGCACACAGTAAATAGTTAGTAATTAGTGAGTGGAAAATATGGCCGCAGAAACAGATAGGTGGGTCGCCTAGAATAAATTAACGAGAAGTTGTAACTAGGCCCAAATCTATCTGTTAAATCCAACCAGCCGAGAGATAGGTGTTTACTGAGGTTCTATTATGAGGTATTAGACTTGCCAGACGCAAAATTCACGTTACAATTTGGTAATTGCTATACACCACGCAACTCCTCATCAACTGAAGGATTTACAACATGTGTCCTTGGACGCAATGAGACTGGACGCAAAACGAGGTGTTCCCTGTACACAAAGGGAGACAACCTCGGCCTGTATAGACGCAACATGAGGTGTTCCCTGTACACCAAGGGAGACAACCTCGACCTGTATAGACGCAAAACGCAACACGAGGTGTTCCCTATACACCAAGGGAGACAACCTCAACCTGTATAGACGCAAAACGCAACATGAGGTGTTCCCTGTACACCAAGGGAGACAACCTCGACCTGTATAGATCAGATCTATACTTTGTAACATGAGACACAGTATGTCTGAACGCAACACGCAAAAACCTGCAAGTACACGCAACATGAGGTGACACCAGTACACAAAGAGTGACAACCTCGACCTGTACAAATTAAATATAACTCCACTTGCAGGAACACGCAACATGAGGTTTTACCAATACACAAAGGGCAATAACCTCTACTTATGAAATATGCAACTATGTGAATTGCGTCGAGCTATCCTAAATTAGAATTTAGTGAACATGTCAGTGACCACCATTTCACTGCAGGGATTGGGGTTAGCTACATAAATTTGTAGCCAGGCCCCATCGACAGCTGCAAGTTGGCCACAGACTTAAACTATTGTAAAATATTGCAATTCACCACAAATGGTGGATTAGATCTGCATTAGAATAAATATAAAGGAAAATATTGGCCTAATCTCTCGGCCGGTTGAATTTTTCCGCGACTAGAAATTCGAAATATTGTTTAACACGTATTGGAAAGTTCCATTGATGACGAGTTAACTAAACTATTGGATACAGTTTGTGAATGAATAAATTATCACTTCGATGTCGACTTGACAATAGGATGTCTTGAGCCTGATGTGAATATGTTGAAGCAGCCAGCTGGAACTTTATTTCACTAGCATAAGCGGCATGGGCCTGAAATATATAATATAAAAACCGCAGCAAACAAGTATCACAAAACAAGTCAGTCGGCAATAGACCCAGCATAACCATAGATTCCGCCAAGCACAACACCTAACAAGCTGACAAGGGGTCTGGGAGGGCGGGTGATTTTCGTGATTATTAATTTTATCGTGTGTTCGGCTACTGCTTGGCGTAAAAAGGAAGTGGTACAGACTGGTATACAGGTTCCAGTGCCGAATGACTAAAAACGAATCCTTTCAGGCGAAAAAGTGAGAACCCGCCAACCTTACTGACTGGGTTACCGACATCACACAGGATCTGCGATTTGCAGAGTTAAACACAGCGGAGCCGTCTACCATTTAAATTCGGATGCCTTTTGTTTACATCCAAAAGCTGGATAAACACGGAAGTAATTTGTGTAGAGGCTACACGAGCGGAGACACAAGTAATTTGCTAAAAATAAGTGTCGTTATGTTTATGCAATCATAACGAATATTATTTTATAAGGAAATTAATCAAACAACACTGAGGAAGGTTTTACACGAATATTTAATGCTGTGACTAAGCATGAAGTAATCATAACACAGTTTTAGTTTCAGCTATTATCACCAGCTTGGCTCAATTTAGATCGACATGAATGTATCATACACAATTTGTAATTAAAGCACACAGTAAATAGTTAGTAATTAGTGAGTGGAAAATATGGCCGCAGAAACAGATAGGTGGGTCGCCTAGAATAAATTAACGAGAAGTTGTAACTAGGCCCAAATCTATCTGTTAAATCCAACCAGCCGAGAGATAGGTGTTTACTGAGGTTCTATTATGAGGTATTAGACTTGCCAGACGCAAAATTCACGTTACAATTTGGTAATTGCTATACACCACGCAACTCCTCATCAACTGAAGGATTTACAACATGTGTCCTTGGACGCAATGAGACTGGACGCAAAACGAGGTGTTCCCTGTACACAAAGGGAGACAACCTCGGCCTGTATAGACGCAACATGAGGTGTTCCCTGTACACCAAGGGAGACAACCTCGACCTGTATAGACGCAAAACGCAACACGAGGTGTTCCCTATACACCAAGGGAGACAACCTCAACCTGTATAGACGCAAAACGCAACATGAGGTGTTCCCTGTACACCAAGGGAGACAACCTCGACCTGTATAGATCAGATCTATACTTTGTAACATGAGACACAGTATGTCTGAACGCAACACGCAAAAACCTGCAAGTACACGCAACATGAGGTGACACCAGTACACAAAGAGTGACAACCTCGACCTGTACAAATTAAATATAACTCCACTTGCAGGAACACGCAACATGAGGTTTTACCAATACACAAAGGGCAATAACCTCTACTTATGAAATATGCAACTATGTGAATTGCGTCGAGCTATCCTAAATTAGAATTTAGTGAACATGTCAGTGACCACCATTTCACTGCAGGGATTGGGGTTAGCTACATAAATTTGTAGCCAGGCCCCATCGACAGCTGCAAGTTGGCCACAGACTTAAACTATTGTAAAATATTGCAATTCACCACAAATGGTGGATTAGATCTGCATTAGAATAAATATAAAGGAAAATATTGGCCTAATCTCTCGGCCGGTTGAATTTTTCCGCCACAGGAACTTTAGTTCCCCCCCAAAAATTCAACTATATTTCATCTCATTTCAACCAAACTCACTTGACTCACTTGAGAGGATATGGAGAAGTACATAATCATTCAGAAGATGATATGAGACCAGTTTTAATTCACTTATACTAGGCTTTCCTTAAAAAGATAATCTAAGCTTAACTTTGGTTAAAGCTAACCTGTATAGCCGATGTCTCATGGCATGTGGTAACAAGCCATTACTTGACAACAGGTACACCAAGGGAGATATAATATAAAAACCGCAGCGACAACTGGTACCCCAAATTGGTCTCTACAACTCATCTATTGTTTCTGGCAATTATAGCACAACCACAAACTAACCAACGTCTCCTACCTGGATCATACACTTTAGTCCACCCAGGATCATGTGATATTTACAAACATGAATCGGTTTCGGTCAACTGACAAAATTGGTTTTACAAATCACTTAAATAGACATATAAGGCCAGCACTGTACTCAAAACATCACTGATAATTGGTGCACATAATTGTAATCCACCTTTGTGGACTATACCAAATTTGCCCGCCTTTCACACCATACTGGGCGCACTAAACCTTGAATCGACAAATTTTCTTACCGTATTAACTGCTCATCACATAACTCACCAGTTTCGCTTAGCACATGTGCAAAGTACCGAAATAATTAATTGAACATCACATGTACTTTAGACCGGATACATACCCTATTCTAATAATTTAACACACCGATGCCGAAATAAAAATGGTATCAGTTATACTTCTGCACTCAGCAAAAACAGGAAAGCTGACTTCCCTCTCATACCCTCGTGTTGATGGCTGTTGCCAAGAACAAAGTGCAAAGAATGATTTTAACCCAGTGTAAGAACTTGCTACACTTAACCTAGCATTTTAGAATAAGCAAGCACCAAACCAGAACCAGTTTAGTCATCCCTCCTTAGATACACAGGAGGCTTACAACGGCATTTATAATTGGAAGTTACACTAAATAATATAACACTGTAACAAACCTCCTTTTTATAAAATTACTGCAACATCAACAGCTATGTAACTAAATAAAATATGCTGACAGATTGAAATGTTGAATATTACCACCTAATAGGCAAAACACACCCAATAAATTTCAAATTCCAGTATATGAACTGCTTAACAAGCTAGAATTTGTGATGGAGTTGGTACATGTAATAACCCCTTGCCTAATATTTATCACTGAAATACACCTGTCCCATTCACACCTAAGAGTAGTGATGATTTCACAACAAAACATCTTCAATTAATCTTTGAACTCCCATTCACAAATTGATTCCATCCCGGCGTAGGTCAATATTGACTGCAAACATCATATACCGACAATTAACCCTGATTGTACTGGGCAACATTTTGAGTAAAACTTCCATTTAAAGACTTATTTGACACTCCTATCACAATTCCGAATAGGTAAAATAAATAGACAAACATGCTGAACTAAACTGTTAATACTACCTGATAATCTCCTGACTGACTAAAGCTATCCACACTTCCTGCGCATACACACCCTCAAACAGTCCACACTGCTTCCTGGCGACTTAACATGATGCGTCACACAAGGAGTACTTTAACCCATTTCCTTAGGATTGTGATTAGACACATTCGTGACATTCCCGTCTTGTTTGTGTGTTCCACATTCCCACATTTACTTGTCAGAAACTAAATGGTTAGAACAGATACAGAATGCCATGAAATTTACAACAAACATAATGGCGTTAGATTTTGAATTACGATCAGAAACGTCAAAGTATACAATTTAACAAACTCAAAGCAGGAAAAAGGTTTGTTAATTAATCCTGCTGTCTAATGCATGGCTGCAAATTGTCTCAAACAGCCACTCAATGATGTGTGTGTATATATTCATCAACTTTAGTCTCAAATACAAGGATAGATACCCCCGACTTAATGTGCACAAGCCAAGGCTCTATTTTAGCCAACAATACAGGATACACAAATTATACAACCGACTCCAGCCATCAAAAGAATAAAATTATACACCCTATCCTTCAATTTCATAGATTCTATCCTCCATGATGTAATATTTCCACATTCCGTGTTTCCATCACAATCGTGGTGTCTCAAATACAAGTGTAGATACCGCCAATTTAATGTGCTCAAGCTAAGGCTCTATTTCAGCCAACAATACAGGATACACAAAACATACAACCGACTCTAGCCAGAAAAATAATAAAATTATACGCCCTATCCTTCAATTTCATAGATTCTATCCTCCATGATGTAATAACTCCACATTCCATGTTTCCATCACCATCCACAACTGTTACAATGACTCCCTTCAGTATGTCAGTCACATAACCTTAAGTGACTTCGCCAAATTTTGACAGAAGAAAAAATATAACGAGATATAAAAGTATAAATAGAATTCTAACAAAATGAATACATGTTAAAGTTATTTCTCTTCATGTTTAATAAAACTAACACATTACATTGATTAGGTGGCTGTGAAACTAATGCTACGAGTCTAATGTCTAACACAGACCTGTCAAAATATTGTCAACTTTTCCAAATTCGCCTGTAGCAATGCTCAGTGTAAAGGCACTGGTTAACACGAACCTATACCTGGCTGCTGGCACTACATCTACTCTATGCACTCTGGTTCATGACATGATTAAGCCACTTAATCAACTGTTAATAGGCCAACAGCATTCACTTGATTGAGTAGGTAAACCTTACTGTCACGCTTGAATGGTTTTAAATACCACGCTGAACTCAGAATATGGCCCTACTGTGGAAACCAATATATTGATATTACTGCCGACAACCTGACCAGGCTAACTACGAGTAAATTTATAATGGGGAACATGCGCTGTATACTTGGCCATCTGTTATTTCGCGGTACTAACAGTTAAAAATAATATTCAAATGCAATAATCAACGTACATCTGTTAAAACTGTATATCATCATTTTCTTCCATTCTTTCTACGATGAATACATTACAAATAAGTCATTAAAGTCGCAAATCAAGGAGTATTGCAACTTTGTTTATGATAGGTCGGCCATGTTTAGTCAATGACGTCATCATTCATTGGTTTCGCGGTACGGGCTAAATTCCAAACAGTAAATTGAACACTAAGGTTAAACACCACTAAATGTTAACCACGCTGTATTTTAATCTATTTGTGGTCGATTACGAAATTTAGAAGTTAAATCTTAAGATACGAAAAATATTGGCAGCAGTTAAAATACTTCATGCTGCCAAAAGATAGCCTTCATGGAAGTGCTAGCAATAGTTTGACTGACCAATAAGCATTCCCGATTCAGTTTGATTTTTCAAATTCTCAGAATGTGTGCACCATAAAAAATCAGTTTTAGTGGCCTTTGACCTATTTCAACAACAACAACAGGAAGTTAACTGTAGTAAACACTCTTAGGATTGAGTTGTAGAAATTACCGCGACTCCAATGACAACAAGAAACCAGTGGTATTGAGTATAAGGTATAACTTAGTAATTACTTACGAAATAGTTATATGACAAACAACTTGCGAAACATTACGATACTTAGTGACGTCATAAATCAGTAAATGACGTCATCCCATATTGATCATTCAATTTCAGGGGCGCAGTTAGTGATTGTGTTTAAGAGCCCTCAGATTGTAAGAATTCCTACTTTAAAGCCATTGGCTGAATTTGTATCTAAATTCTAAACAAATTTATGGAATCACGTGTGTCAATTCCACTGAGCACAAAATTTACAAAACAATGGAGGGCTCGTCCGTGTCGCTGGCTACGCTCCTTAATTTTTTTAATAAAGACAATTCTGAAATATTCTGTAGAATAATCTGCCGTACTTAGCAAAGCAAACTGTATAAACATGCCCACAACTAGAAACTACAGTACTTGTCAACTCCAGCCATCTAGATGATGCAATCGCATTTCGTCTGTTCGTGTAGGCCTACACCACGAATGTTGAAATCCTCTTAAATCAGTTATAAAATAATACCATCCGGACCTGATACCTAGCCGCAACCCGACACATCAGTAGTAATCAAACTTTCATCTGTCAACATCCGCAATAAATACCACAATTTCCAGAAACAGACATGATTTTCGTGATTATTAATTTTATCGTGTGTTCGGCTACTGCTTGGCGTAAAAAGGAAGTGGTACAGACTGGTATACAGGTTCCAGTGCCGAATGACTAAAAACGAATCCTTTCAGGCGAAAAAGTGAGAACCCGCCAACCTTACTGACTGGGTTACCGACATCACACAGGATCTGCGATTTGCAGAGTTAAACACAGCGGAGCCGTCTACCATTTAAATTCGGATGCCTTTTGTTTACATCCAAAAGCTGGATAAACACGGAAGTAATTTGTGTAGAGGCTACACGAGCGGAGACACAAGTAATTTGCTAAAAATAAGTGTCGTTATGTTTATGCAATCATAACGAATATTATTTAAAGAAATTTTTTGTTTCAAATATGTCATAAAATTTTATTTCTTTTCCTATTCTAACATCAGCGGTATTATATATTTGTTCGCTTATAGTTTTACAAGCATCTGTATCATTATACATTGACCTACTTTCAGGATATTGTAAGACTATTGTTAGAGAATGGTGCCAAAATAGACTTGAAGAATAATTTCCGCTGTACACCAATTAACCTGGCTATAGAAGGATTACAAAGGAAAATCTGTCATGTATGAAACAAATTTTATATGTCTACTATCATGTTACTATGTTATTATCATAATTATGACTTTCCACTGCTTTGTCATATAAAATGCAGCATCATCAGAGGACCTCATACTTAACAACAGCCTCTCTACAACAGCCTTTGCTTATATCTAATGAAAAACCTGTTGCTATGGAGTCGAGTTATACAGACTACAGTCCAATTGATCAGACTCCTCAAAAGCCTAAATAAGTGGTTGAGCATCATACCAAAGAAGAAACAAAAATGGTACCATTAATTCCCTGGCTAGACTCTCAGCAGAGAAAGAAAACTGGGTTCTCTTCTCTCATATCATCGTCGCAACGGATAACATTAGGAATGAGGTGTCGAGAGTTGAAAAAACTTGTTTCACAATCGACCTTAAAATAAATTAGTATAAACTAATTGATCAGAGCATCATGAGCAGTCTCTGGAACATGTCAAAGGTTACGGATTGATCCCTGATGTTATGTGCCAGAGTTGTTAAATTGGTACTGGTATATAACTCTATCACATGGTGCTCAGTATGTGAGGGCCGTTCATGGACTTGTTGGCACTTTGCTCAGAAAATGTTTTTGAATCTTTTAGTGACATGCTGGGTCTAAATGCTATTGGATTTTAATGACACACTATGATTAAAACCAGACGAAAAATTGAACTTTCTTATATTAATTGTGTGATCCTTAACCAGTATTTGTGAATAGTGTGCTTATTCATGTAAATGACATTTATTATAGATGCTTCTATGTTAACTGGTTGTCATATCAATTGCAGTCATGTGGTACCGACGTGTATGACCATAATCATTTAGATATGTCATTGTATTCTGTGAGTAAGTTTGTTCATGTCATATTTCAGTATTTGATAGAATGGGGATGTGATGTACATAACAGAAATGTTAAAGGTCAGACTGTGTTAGAAACTATCAAGAACGATGATTTCAAGCGATTCTGTATGGGTAAGTTTACAGTGCATTTGTTAGGCGTGGCTTTGAGAATGTTGTATACTTTGCTGACTGTGAGAATGGTGTATGTCCACATGAAATGTCAGACAAATGGTAAACATTCCATGTGACCTTCTGTCATGCACCTTCATCAAATATCTGGCATGTAAACAATTTGCCATGCCTTCAATTAACACTGGGCAAAATAAAATTCATCGAAAATCAGCAAACACAGAATTTTAATAAATGTTTGACAATCTGTCTTCTTCAGAATGTGCCAAATTTATAAAGTATTAAGAATATTGTTTTATGTTGTTATGCCCTGGCATTTACTGATGCAGGGGGCATTTTTATAGTGATTGTCCATCTGTTTGTCCGTCCCATTGAAAATGTTAACAAAAGTTTTTGAAAGTCTGTTAAGGCATTGCTTTCAAACTTAGCATATTTGTTTACCATCATAAACATCCAACACTGTCAATGTCATGTAACACATTTTAACAGAATTATGTCCCTTGATTGACTTAGCTATTTATTGTGGATAAGGCTTCCTAGGGAGCATAAGCTTTTACTGAGCGCAGTCATGTTATTGTTTTACAACATCGTTTCATTATTTCTGTCTTATCCTTATAGAGTTGTATGACTACTATTCTGAAGTGGTACCCAAGATTATGGCTGGGGACATGCAGTTACTGGAACAAGTTATTACCAACCATAAAACTGGTGCCAAGGAATTCTGTTGCTTGAGAAGCAGGTTAGTGCTCTATTTACATACAGTTAATTTGGCATAACAACCACCTCAAAATAAAGGGTGACTTGATTAATGTTAATGTAATTTGAAGAAAAACTTTTTATTGTCAATGTCTTGTGAGCCAGGTTGTTTTAAAAGTGGATTTATATGGTAACTAACCATATAAAAACCAGTTCTTATTATTGGAATGCAGACAAATATATTGGCATTAAGATTGTTTGTGCCACACAGTATGCCAAACATACTTGACATATGGTCATTAAACTTTGCTGAAATGTGAGTCAGTGTGTAACCTTAAACACCTTGTGGTTATCTTTGCTGGAACTGAGTTAGTCATAGCCCTTGTTTACAAACTTGCAAATGCAGTGTACATAAAAATTTTACAACATAATCTGCATAATTATGTTAAAGTGTGGGCAGTTCAGCTATAATAAATTAGGGGTAATGTTTTGTTGAGAAATTTTGTCATATTGCATTTATTGTTTATTACATTATATTTTATTTGTAGGATAATCAACGGCAGTACCTTGTTACATACAGCATGTTACTATGGACATATTCCAGCCATAAAGGAACTTCTTTCACTCAGGGTAGATGTCAATCTCAGGGATTATAAAGGGGCCACACCCCTTCATCGGGCCAAAAATCCAGAAGTCATGGAGGTGAGTCACATGGCAGATTGTATATGTTGGGAACTGAGCTCACTGAGTAAACCCTATTTCTTTTAAACTCAGGATTGTGTACTGATACTTTTTTATCGGCCCCCATGCATTTTCGATTAGGGGTTACATTGATTTGCACATGTCAGTCGGCCTTTTGGTCTGTCGGTCCAATCAATGTCTCAACAGTGTTTGACCCTAGGCTCTTCAAACATTAAAAGGAAATTGGTCAGTAAAAGTAGATGAATCCTGAAGATAGTTAACATAGGCGAGCGCTACATAACGCTTTCAACGGGAGGTAATCCATGCCTTCTATATTTAGTTGAATGGGAGGTAACTGAATAAATGCACTCGGTAGCACTTTGCTAAGGCAATGGACCCCAGATTGATTTTGAAGTCAGTATGTCAAAGATCAAGGTTGCCATGACTTTTAACATTTCTGACATGAGGCCATACATATTTTACAAACATCTCTTGTTAGCTGACTGTTCAATGTTCATACATAAACTGTTGTAACCTTTCAGATACTGTTAGAAACGGGAGCACATGTTCAATGTTCATACATAAACTGTTGCAACCTTTCAGATAATGTTAGAAGCAGGAGCACATGTTCAATGTTCATACATAGACTGCTGTAACCTTTCAGATACTGCTTGAAGCCGGAGCACATGTGAACTCGGAGGATTCGGAGAGTAATACACCATTACATGTTAAATGTTATGGAGAGTCCACTAAACCATCAGAGACTGAATGTATACAAATGCTCCTCAATAAGAATGCCAACATTACCATCAGAAATAGCAAGGTAAGTTCACTTTGAAGTTATGTCTCTAATTGTTAAAGCCTAGCTCCCACTGATTAATTCCTCATTGGCGATGTTCTCCTGATATCTTCCAGTTCCATCAGATACATCACGATTCCTTTGTATTTCACAAATTGTCTCATGACTTCCCCTAAGATTCCCATAGAACACGTTGGACCTGCTCCTGATGTCCAGAGAACTCATTTAATATGTCCATGGGGAGTAATTTGCCGAGGCAAAAAATGCTCAGTGGGACCTAGGCTTAACCAGGGGTCATAATTACAAATATTTTGAAATCAAACTAAATTTAAAAAAAAATAATTTACTAGCGTTTATTTCCCATTGCATTTAACTGTATGAAATTTTGTCTGTATAATTGTTGTTACCTTTTGTACACTACGTAGGAACATAAATGTTAAAAGCTGTATATTTGTAACAATATGCAAGCAGAAAGAAGATTTTTAAGTCCAAGTTGCTGAAAGCTTCAGCTTTATCAACCTATCAAATACAACATGTGTTCGAATCTTTGGTTTGGCAGCTTACGTTCTTTCTTAACATTAAATTTCACTATGGTAACAGCTTGCATCCTCCTTGTGTGGAAAAGTTACCAGTGGCTTGCAGAGGAGCATGTGTAGTTAGTACTGGTTGTTGATTAAAAAGGTAATCATCAGCCACCATGTGTTTTTGAAATGTTGTTAAAAATCCGAAACAATTATGTTGCAGGGTTTGATGCCAATCCACTGTTGTGTGATGCAAGGTCGTATAGATTTAATGCAATTATTGCTTCACCATGACAAGAACAACTCCATGGCAACATGCCTTACCAAAGAGAATGATAAGAAGCCACCCAGTTTGATACATCTAGCCTTAGCCAATGACTTTATAGATTGTGCTGAATGGTAGGTTATTGTTTTATTTTCAATTCTTTTTCGTTTAAGACTCTCATTTACGGCTTTCCTGAGATCCAATCGCGCATGTGCAAGGCTCTTTTTACATTTGCATTGCTGACAACAGTTTGATATATGTCTAGGACTTTTTTTTCACATTGGTACATACAGCGGTGTTTATTTGGACTAATATGTGTTTTTATGCCCCCCTATCGATAGATGGGGAGGCATATAGTGATTCACCTGTCCGTCCGTTCGTCCATTCGTCTGTTCGTCCGTTCGTCCGTCCGTCCTGGTTAACCCAAATTGACCGTTTCTTCTAGCATTAATATGGCTTGCTACAAAGCTTTCATACTTGCATGGATGTTGTGTATGAACACTCTCCACACGCCTGTACCCCCTAACCCCATTTTGACCTTCACCTTGACCTAATTTTGGACTTAGACTTATTTATGGACAAGGCTTCCACAGGGGGCATAAGCGTTTAGTGAACGCAGTCTTGTTTTAGATGTCATGTTACGGTGTTATATTATTGTGAACTTGTGCACGGTGTGTACTTAAAAATTTTGTTGTTATATTTTAAATTTTCTTGCTCAACCTGACAAAACGATAATAGAAAATCGGACAGGAAAGGCAGCACTCATATTAAACCTTAATTGGCATGTATCTCTATTCAAGGTTGCTTTCCAACGGTTTTGAGTTCAAAGATAAGGAACAAGATATTATGGTGAGAAGAATTTTGACAGAACAAATCAAACTGTAAGTCATGTACTAACTCTTTTATTCCATACTTGCTGACCAGTCATGGGGTGGTATTCAATATTGATCTTATTTAATAGAAGAATAAGGATAGCCAATTATATCGCCTGTTACTGACCAAGAGTTTAATATGGTGTGATCTGATTGGTTGTTCTTATCCTTAAGTCAAAAAGATCAATATTGAATACCACCCTTGGTTACAACTTGAAACTAATCTCCGGGACGCCAGTCGATGTCTACTTGGTCACCAGGCAATGTCTGTGTTTATGATGTGGACCCAATGTCTAGGCATTGCATACACGCCAGGCGCTGCATTGAATCCTGCACAAAGGGTTATAGGGTCAGCCTTGGATAGACATTGGATGGTTACCGACAAATCTTTTTTTTGCAAAACCATGATAAGTCTCTTCAGTCAATTGGTGCATTAAATGAAACCTTACAAAGCAGGTAGTTGCTAACTCAGAGGAATCCATTTATTGTGTGTACCACTATCACAGGTCTGACTGTTTGTACATTGTTTGTGTTAACAGAGGACTTGTGACTCAATGAGTGGGGGGGGGGTAAATGTAGTCAGTTGTACTTTTGTACCAATGCATGTCTGTAAATAGTCCTACTTAACTTGTTACTTTTTTTGTAACATAATCTGTTGTAACACTACAATAAGCCATATCATCAAATCTATTACCATGCATGTACAAAGATTGATCCTATATAGTACTCAGTATGATAATAAGAAATATTTGTATCTTGCAGAATGAAACGAGCTGAAGCAATAAAGTTTTTACTGGACAATGGTGCCGAACCAAACCCAAAATATCCTGGTGGCAACTCGTAAGTGTGTTTATATCTGAAAGAACTGATGACTGCATGGGTCATTCAGTATATTCGTAGTCCATTGTTGAACTTCTCATTTGATTAGAATTGCGTTTAAAGACTGTAGTTTAATGTGATATAGTTTGTATTTCTTTAATACTATTCAAATGATGAACTCGGTGTACAAACTTATTGAATGACCCTCGTATGTTTACTTTTAATGTATGTTCTTTAAGAAATCCTTAAGACTTCAGTGATATGCCTTTCTTGTCTCTGTGGAAGGTGAAACAAAGGTATTGTTTGTGGTTGGCCTTGATTTAAAGTCAATAAATGATATTGCTAGATCACATGGGCCACCAAAATACTAAATTTGTTGAAAATGGCGCTATAAAAGCTCTTATCTTGCTTTATTCTGACAGCATATGATGATAGCTTCCCCAATATGTCAGAATAATGAGACCAGCTAGCCGCCAGAAGGATGAGTGAAAATTCAACTGTCCATCGGTCCGTCCCTCAAAATCTGGATCCTGACATAACTCATTACAAGCTAGATTTTTATTCCCCTACCAGTTTTTGACCGGAGGGGACTATAGGTTTGCCCGCCCGTCCGTCTGTCCGTCCGTAAAAAAATATGGATCCTGACATAACTCAAACTTTTCCCAAGCTAGGTTTATGAAACTTGGTATGTGGATAGGGGGCAATAAGGGAATTAAATATTTGATTCTGACAAAAAATTATTGTTGCTATGGCAACAGAAACTTTGAAAATGGCTTCAAACCGGTAGGGGACTTCTGTATTGCTTGCAATTCTTAATGAATTGTTGTGTGGATAGGGGGGAGAATAAGGGGATTGTGCACATCTAAGAAATAATTTATTATGCCAAAAATTGTGGTTGCCATGGCAACAGAAACATTGAAAATAATGTATAAGGGTCATGGTTTAAAACTGGTAGGGGACTTAATTCTGTATTGCTTGCAATTCTTTGTGACTTGTTTATCTTCCTTTATATTTGACATTAGTGCATTACACTATGCAGCCGGGTTGACAGGTCCTAGTGATGTGCTGGAACTGTTAGTTGCTTACAAGGCTGACATTGATATACTGAACGAAGATGGATGTACACCATTATTTTTTGCTGCCCAATCTAACAACAAGTATGCTGCCTGTGTACTGATAGAACAAGGAACTAATGTCAGACAGAAGAATGCTCAAGGTAAGGGCTATATGTGTGTTCAGTTGTTACCATAAACTCCCTCAAAACTGGACACTGTTTGGACCAAAAGTCTGGTTTTCTGAGATTCCGGTTTTATGGGAGTTATATATAATGTACACTTTGATGTGTTTTCATAGGGGATAATTTATTATGTAGTGTGGCATTGTTTCAAAATTGCTTTGTGTTTTACAACTATGTAAATGTAAAATCAGTGTAAGAATGATTTAAATCACAATTATAACATACAGGGTGTTAAAAAAGTTCGTTCTCAATGTTAAAATTTCAGTAGTTTATTTTTCTGACATCAGAAGGAGGTTAATTTCCTGGCTAAATTCCAGACAGTTCAACCTGATTGTTCTAATCTTTTTGACATTAAATGAAGCTATTAAAGTAAGACTTTAAAATTGTCTACTGCGTATACATAGCTCAAATAACACTTGATATGAATTTTAGTTTTGAGAACAAACTTGTTAAACACCCTGTATATAATTACTCAAATTTCTCTTTTTTTTCATTGGTCATTTCAAATTTTGCATGCGTACAAAATTACATAATTCTTATAAATTTTAATACTATTATCAACAATCTAAATATGTTTTGATTCTTTGAACTTGATATACAGTACAACCTCTCCAGAACAGCTTTGTGTAATATAACAACCTCTGTACAAAAACACCTTCAAATCTTCTTCTGAATTTAACCTCTGAAGAGCAACAACCTCTAAACAACAGCCAATATTTGCAGCTTTCAAAGGATGTTGCTCTGTAGAAGTTATACTGTACATGTATATAAATTGTGAGAAAATTACTCCCAACTTTCATATATACAGGCTAGGTTGCCAGTCAATGGGCAATTGATACATCAAAAAGATAATATTAAGTCCGACAGAGGCAGCACTCAATTCCACCAGCAGTGCAAAAACATGTATTCTAGTAATTAATATGTATTTAATACAAAATTTGTCAAATTCAATTTTGATTTTATAATATTGGCTGATTAAGGCAGGTGGTTGCTTCAATCAGGTGACAATAAGTTAAGAAATATTGAATATGTACCTGTGTTTTATCATAGTATAAAGCACAGTCATGAGTTAGGATGTGTAGTAGTTAAATCATGAGAGAGTGATTTAATGTTACACACATCTGAACAAGTGACTATGCTCAATTATAGACAAAACACAGGTACATATTAATTTTGATCATTATTTCGATTCTAACATATAGCCCATATTCCGCATTTGACAACACATCACACCACAGTAACTGCTGCACTACTTTCTTCCTTGGAATGCTACTAAGTTTTTTGCCATATCCGTGTTTTAATGGTAATTCATGCACACCCTGATTTCCTCTATGTGTATATAGGTGATACTACTGGTTATGTCAGAAATGAAACTGAAATGAAAACATATGTTTTTGATAATAATTACATATTCATTTCTTTGCACATATTAAGGTTTGACAGCATTTGATTATATTGTGGACTTTGAGGAATGGATCGAGTGTGGCTATTTTAATGAAGAAATTAAAGCCAGGTTGAAAGGTAAGTGCATGATTTTTCTTCACCTTTAGAAATGTAAGTAGTAAACTTTGCAATATGCTGAGATAATCTCTGACTGTGAAAAAAGATAATAGAAGATCTGACATGGAAGGCAGCACTCAACTTAAAAAGCCGAGGACACAGAAAACATAAAAACATCAAATACCACTACTACACGGCAACACACTACGCAACGAGAAAATAAACTTAACCGCTGAAAGTCCAAGTTTCAGCAATCAAAAAATCAAAAGTACAAGTCCCAGCTGTCAAAAAGCTGAAAGACCTAGTTTCAGCTATCAAAAAGCTGAATGCCCTAGTTGATCATGCATAAAACAAAATGGTTGATGGGAGTATATTGCTTTGGATATGATAGTCCTTCGGTAGACCAAACAGTTTCTGCTCATTTACTTGAAGAACACTTGAACCTAAGGATCTCCAAACTTTACATTGATGTAATTCGCTTGTCATTTATTTAGGGGTGACACTCCTGTAAATAAACACTTGAACTTTTTAATTCTCACATCTTTATTATATTTCTAATCTTGTTTTTGCAGCGTATAACTTGAAACATGCAAGAGATTTGATCCGAGCAATCTCGAAACGTGTGAAACCTGGACAGCTACCAATGATCCGACCATCATACAGTAATCCCTCGCCAGCTATGTCCTCACATTACCATACACCATCCTCCATGTCTCATACCAGAGTACTACCTCCAGTCAGCTCTGCTGGAGGCACAGCACCAAAATTTCTCATGTTTTAATGAGAAGATTGCCAATATCGGCAACAAAATGTGGCATTATCATCCAAATTGTACAGAGGTTTTACCCCGATCCTCAACCTTCTATTAGCAGATATCTTTTCTATATTTATAATACCTGTTGTATTGTTTCCTAAGCATGCAGTAACACATAGGCATTCAAAGTGTAATACAAACACAAATCTGAAGGACTGATGATAAATTGCCCAATTTGCTCAGGGAAATTGACATATTCAACACATGAGCCTTGCAATATATTCATGCATAAAGGTTAAGATCAGGTCGATATCTCTGTACTATAGTTGATTGTCATTCTATGAACTTGGTTGCCAAATACATGTTGTTTATATACATGTAATAATTATGTGATTTATATTTTAAAAGTAGACTGAAAGTGAATCTGTTTTATGCCCTACTTTATTGTTATTATTTATGTGAACATAAAAAACATTTTTTGGATTAAAAAAACGTACATCTATGTTAACTTTGATGTATGTGCTCTTCAAAGGAAAGATCACATTGTGCCTATGCTCTGTTGCCAAAGGTATAAAAATGGAGTTGTTATACTTACTTCCTGAGAATTTATACAAATATGTAGTTATCGTTGCTACTCCTATTGTTGGTTTAATTTCAATTTTTATTTCATTATTATTACTTTCATTATTATTACTTTATTTTAATTTTGTTACATTTTGCCCCCTTAGCTGGCAGGCAAATAGATTTGGTATAATATTATTGTTATTTAAAGTGTTTGTTATTTTATTTTAAATTCTGTGATATGTGTATTTATTCATATAGGTAAATACTTTTATGTAACATAGTTTTACATTTTAGTGATTAAGCTCTTTTTAGCTCACCTGTTACAAAGTGACAGCGTGAGCTTTTGTGATCACTCTTCGTTTGTCGTCCGTCCAAAATTGCTTGTGAACACATTAGAGGACACAATTATGAACCAATCTTCATAAAACTTGGCCAGGATGTTTATCTCTATAAAATCTAGGTCAAGATCGAAACTGGCTCATGTGGGGTCAAAAACTGGGTCACAAGGTCAAATCTTAGAAAAAGCTTGTGAACACATTAGAGGAAACAATTATGAACCAATCTTCATGAATCTAGATCCGAATGTTTGTCCAATTTTCATGAAGCTTATATAGTCAGAATGTTTGTCTGTATGAAATCTAGGTCAAGTTTAAAGCTGGGTCATGTTGGGTCAAAAACTAGGTCACAAGGTCAAATCGATTAAGACAGGTGAGCAATCTAGGGCCCTTTGGGCCCTGTTGTTAACTGGTTAAAATGCTCCAGGTCTTAGATCGACAAAAGCATGTTAGCTTATTGACTACATTCAGACTGGTCTATAAGATTTAAGAATTAACATAATGTGTATTCAAAGAATACCTAGTGTAGTTATGTTGTTATATTATCATAGTATTTAGAATAGTGTTGTTACTTGTATATACATGTATATTTATCATTCACTTATATAGGTTTATAGATGTGTTGTTTAAACACTAACTGCACCTGTTGTTGTTCATACACTGGTAAGAGTTGTAACAAGATGTTGTTGGTGACCGGCCAATTCACTGACTTAGAATGAGAAGGTCGTAAGTCTTACAACCTTATAACCCATACATATATGAAATCAGCATTACAAGGGGCTTCTTATGAGCCTTTTTTCATGAAAGTCGGACAGAGCTACAGATAAGCTGCGTATTGGGGTAATTACCCATGTAATTTTCCTAAAAACCCAATAGATTTTGAGAGGAGGGAGTAAGAAAAAGCAAAGGCAATTGGATATACCCAAATAGAAAAAGATGTTATAGTGAAAAATAGTACATAAAAGCTTATTAACCCTTTGAGTTTTATTAAAAACCCAATTAAAATTTGTCAAAACCCAATCAAAATTGAAACTCGGGGGGTTAAATACCCAATGGACTAAAACCTTATCTGCAGCTCTGGTCGGAACAGGTCATGTTGACCAAACTGAAGTTGAAAAAGCTTGTTTTCCATAAGTAAAGAGTAGTTTCAGACAGTTTGTTCTTGTTTTCTCAAAAAAGGGTTTTTGTATTTACAACCTTATTCTTCTAAGCCATCGAATTGTTTGATTTCCTCTATATATGGCACCCAAACATCAACCCCTACATTGGATTACATTGTTCCCAAAAGTAAAATACATGAGCCTTACACGATGGCATTTCTGTATACCCTACCCATGGAGCACTTGTGAAGAAAATACATACCAGTACATGTATACCAGCCTGTCTTACACTTATTCATGGTGGTTCTATAGGAAATGAGAATGCAATAATTAAGAGTATGACTGTTTTGTAACTTCTGTGACTCCTATATCATCCCTTTTGGAAACTCTATTTCAATACAAGTTGTGTCTCAACAACTGTTCTAGAGAATTTCAGAAGGATTTGCATCTTTTTTAAAATGCAGAGCATAGCCTTTATTGGTGAAATGTGGCAGGCAAATGAGTGCATCCACCCGTATTTGAACCTGGGTCACCAGATTAGACAGCAAGCGCCCTAACCATTGAGCTACGAAGGCACTTGACTGCTGCACTACGGCTTGTGCAAGTTTTGGTGTGTACAGGATGTTACAGTTTCAAACTTTCTAAAAGCTTTTCCTATCACCGAACTTGAAATATGACAATTGTTACAACTCCTCCAGTGGTCGCACTTTCTAGTCATATATAATCATAACATACAACATGTGTGTACATTATGCCATTATTGTCTTTGGTTATTTGCTTTACAAAATGTCTATTAATGTGTCCATTTCAAAATTGTTAAATGTTTTAAAATGTTGCAAACCTACAAGTCTACCATTCCTATGTCTTTACTTACATGTTTTGGTTTATGCAAATAAATCAGGTTGCTTATGCAAAACTACTGTTTTTTTACTTATGCAAATATGCTGGTTTTGAATTATGCAATAAGACCAATTTTAATTTAATAGCATATTTATGCAAATAGACTCAGGTTTTGACTTATTCGATAAGACAAATTCTACTTTGATTTTGATTTAGGCAAATATACTGCTTTTGGCTTATATGCAAATAGGCTGATCACACTTGTATGCATATCTGTATGGCTTAATGAATGCCAACAATTCATTTATCTCATAACTTAAACATCGTACTTACTTAATCCTTTCTATTGCTTTTAGTTGTCTATTTGTAAGCTACTAAAGTAGAAATTATATATTTAACATATTTTATTAAAACATTTTACATGTAAATATTATTTTACTTTTAACAGTATTTTTAAGAAAAACACTATAACAGATAGATAACAGATATAACTAATAGAACTTTGTTGTTATTTTTTATGGTAGTTTTAAATTACAATATTTTATTGAAGTATTTTATTTTCATTGCTTGGCTTCCATTTTGATCTATTGCTGTAAATGTTAAAATCTTGTATATTTTATGTTATTTTTCAATGATTGTATTGATTCATGAAATTGGTCAGTGTATAGTGAGCGAAAAAACTTTCTGATTACTCAACAAACAAATGACTGACAGTTACCATTTAAAATGGTTGTCCATAACTTATGGATGAGGAGCAAACTTTACCACTAGCTTTCATTACACAAGTTTTCTTCGTGCCAAGCAATATTCTTGTTGTAAGGACGACATCCATCAGAACATCATCAGAAGTACTGGAGTATTGTTATGCATCTATCAACGCCCTGTACCAAAAACCAATTACAAAACATATTGCCATGTTTTATTGAAAACCGAATCTGCATCAGTTAAATGTATTATCAGACTAACGCCTCATCTATACTATAAAGTAAGGACTGTGCTTTTACTATTTTTGTGATATTCTCAGTTTTCCATGACACAATTGCAGGGATATAATAAACATCTTTTGAAATTATGCAACTGTGTTTTCGTTCTTGAATATGAAGATATCATTTGGTCTTTAATTACTACATTTTCAAATAGATTACACCATGGGTGGATCCCACCATCTGTCCATAGGTAGATCCCACTATCTTTCTATAGGTGAATTCCACTGTCTGTCCATAGGTAGATCCCACTGTCTGTCCATGGGTGGATCTCACTGTCTGTCCATAGGTGGATCCCACTGTTTGTCCATAAGTAGATCCCACTATCTTTCCATAGGTGAATTCCACTGTCTGTCCATAGGTAGATCCCACTGTCTGTCCATAGGTCTGTCTGTCCATGGGTGGATCTCACTGTCTGTCCATAGGTGGATCCCACTGTTTGTCCATAGGTAGATCCCACTATCTTTCCATAGGTGAATTCCACTGTCTGTCCATAGGTAGATCCCACTGTCTGTCCATAGGTAGATCCGACTCTGTCCATGGGTGGATCTCACTGTCTGTCCATAGGTGGATCCCACTGTTTGTCCATAGGTAGATCCCACTATCTTTCCATAGGTGAATTCCACTGTCTGTCCATAGGTAGATCCCACTGTCTGTCCATAGGTAGATCCGACTCTGTCCATGGGTGGATCTCACTGTCTGTCCATAGGTGGATCCGACTGTCTGTCCATAGGTTGATTCCATTGTCCATAGGTGGATCCCACTGCCCAAATGTGTATCCCACTGCCCAGTGGTGCATTACACAATTTATAGGTGGAGTATGCTGTCCATTGGTGGATGACAAGGCCCTCGGCACAAAGCTGGATCATACTGACATTGTCCATAGGTGCTTCATATTGTTTGTGCCAGATTATCCTCTGGTGGACACATTTTTCAAGGTTTGTATTACTAAGTACATAGGGGGATGACGCTGTTTATTTCACGAGCACATTGATCATGTAAGTAAGTGTGTGATATGTCGACAACTCCGTCTGTAAGTGCTTTATACAGTCTACAGTCATGTGGTTCATAATGTACAAATTAAATGACGGTGTCCATAGGTCAAGCACACTGATTATTTACGGACGTCTTCCCCCATATGTGAATCACACTGCCTATATGTTGATTGGTCCACATGTGAATCACACACATCGTGCTTGTATAACAGTACATAGCTGGATGACACTAACAATAGGTTGATTACACTGTGTAGGTACCTATTGCATGTATTGGTCCGTATCTGGATCACACTGTTGATAGGTGTATTATGCAGTCCACACATGGATCACAATTTTTAATAGTTGTAAATTTCAATGTACATACCTGGATCACATTGATAATGTAAGTACCACTTTCTTCATGTCATATGTGGAGCACACTGTTCAAAAGTGAAATATACAAATGTACATGATCTACATGTGGATCACAATTTTTCTGGTCATAAATCAATGTTCTAAGATGAATAACGCTGTTCATAGGCCAAGCACACTGATCGAGTGAGGATGTACGTCATATGTGGATCATACTGTTCAACAATAGAATATATACAGTCCACATGTGGATTACAATTTTGTAGTTATAGTACATGAGCTAAGGTGGATGAAACTGTCCGAAAGTCGAACACACTGATCGTGAAAAAGACCGACGTTTTTTATCATAATTTTGATGCGGATCACACTGTTTATAAGCGGAATATGTGGATCATATTTTCGTGGTTATAATACAATGTACTAAGATGACAGACAGTGTCTATAGGACTGCGATCCCACATATGGAGACTCTGGTACTTACATGACCAATATGATCGACCTATGGACAAAGTCATCCACGAGGGAGATAAAACACGATAAATGTAACCCGCATGTGGACTGTATAATACATCAAAGGTATTGTGTTGTATGTACAATGTATACTGTTCATATGTCGAGCATACTGATCATGTAAGGACGTATGTCATATGTCACAATTATAGTAGTTGTATCCATAGGTCAATTACACTTATCATACAATGTTTTCAGGTGGATGACCCTGTCCATAGGTCGAGCACACTGATCTTGTAAGGACGTGTTGTATTATATGTGGATCACACTGTCCATAAACGAAATATACAGTCTACATGTGGATCACAATTTTTGTGGTAATAGCATAATGTACTAAAATGGATTACACTGACACGTAATGAAAAAAGTGGTACTTACATGGCCAATGTGATCGACGTATGGACATACATACACACGCACGGACATGAAGAAAAGTGATATTTACAGACCAATGTCATCGACCTATGGACAGAGTCATCCACAAGTGAGAAATAATCACAATAAATGTGACCCACAAGTGGGTTGTATGATACATCATAGGTGTTATGTTATACTTATACTGTTCATATGCCGAGCACACTGATCATGTAAGGACGTATGCTCACATGTGGATAACAGTGTCCAAAATGGAATAAACAGTCCACATGCGGATCACAATTTCGTGGTTATGATAGAACGAACTTAGGTGAATGGCACTGTCTATAAGTAGAACACACATATCATGTAAGGGTATTTTCATCATATGTTGATACCTCTGTCCTTAAGCGGAATATGCAGTCCACATGTGGATCACAATTTCGTGGTTATAATACAATGTATTCAGGTGGATGACACTTTCTATAGGTCGAACGCATCGATCATGTAAGGCCTTTTTCATCATATGTGGATCACACTGTACATAAGCCGAAGATGCAGTCCACATGTGGATCACAATTTCGTAGTTATAATACAGTGTACAAGATGGATGACACTTTCCATAGGTCAAACCAACTGATCATGTAAGGACGTATTTTATTATATGTGGATCACACTGTCCATAAGCGGAATATACAGTCCACATGTGGATCACAATTTCGTGGTTATGATAGATGGATGACACTTGCCATAGGTCGAACACACTGGTCATGTAAGGACGATTATGTGGATCAAGCTGACCATAAGCGGATTATACAGTCGATATGCGAATCATACGTACAATCGGTACAGCACACATCACATAGGTGGATCACACTACTCATACACGAATATTAGTAATTTCAAGGTATATTATACACTTATGTATTGTTTAACTTGTTTGGTAAATTAACCTACCGAGAGGCAAGTTTTTTATTAAAATAATACCATCAACAACATTCATAATGTTATTTAGCGCACAAGAATTTGTGTGGAACACCAATTAAGTTTACTAATCAAAACAAATTAATTATACCAATTAAAGAATACCAATATAATCATTTCATTTTAATTAGGCAATAATTTGTTTTAATTAGTCATTAATTAACGGATTGTTTGCAAACAAAATTGTTTGATCATCCTTTAATCACTTCCAGATCAAAGCAATTAGCCGGTAGTATAATTGTTAACGATGAAAAAGTGTTCATCTCATTAAATCAAACTGATAAAACAATAGGCAGCCTTCTCCTATATATAGTCCCAGATACCTAACCCAAGCCATCACATTTGTGACTTGATAACTGAGCACATAGATAACTTAACGATTCCAAGCTTATAGCTGCTTATACTGGTCAATGAGATATAGATATTTCTGCAATATAACTATACCAAGCTATATCATTAGACTTGAGTAATTACACACCAATATAATTATAACGAAAAATGGATATCCAATCAGCTGCTTCCACATTACGTCAACAGCTGATATCTCTTCAACACTGTGATCGCACTGTCTCCGTACTTGGTAAGTTCATGCGGTTTATAATTCGTTTGTTTGTGATGTGATTTGCACAAATTAATACAAAATTAAAACACCTCTATCATTGTATAGTAATGTTGAAAGTACCTTATATTACAAATGAACTATATTTTATTGCTAGATCTACTCTAAAATAGTACCTATATTTCATAATATATTATTCTTGTGTTTTATATATGTTAATAATAATGTGAATGGTTTCTTTATATTTTCAGAGAGACAAGTAACCAGTATGAATGAACACTGTTTGGTAACAGCAATAGACGACAACCAGTCCAGACATTTACGACTGTTGCTTCGTATTTCCATCACTGATGGTGTACATCAAATGTATAAACGATATTCAACTAAGAAATGGGCTCAGGTATGTACACAAGTCCGTTAATTTTGTTAGTCTCGTAAATATAATATATAACTGAGCAGTACATGTCTGTGGTTGTACATATCAGTTTTCAACAACTCTACGACTGTTACTGGACAAAACCAGTTTTCCTGATTAAAATTATTAACCAGTATTAGCTTGCAAGCAGTTGATAACTTCTCCACATTTGCAGCATATGACCGTAGCAAATGCCAAGAAATGCCTTAGCCATTATTCAAATCAGGACGCGCTTAGTCTACAAGCGCACCGTGATAAACGGGCAGCCTGCTTAAATTTAGTGTCCCTTTTTCACAAATTAAGCAAAATGTCTATTTGTTCGTATTTGATTAGATCTTATTATGAATTAGTATTGACACATTGTATATTGTTTTGTTTTATTTACTTTCAGGTACAAAGCACAGCAATGTCCATCAAGTCTCAACTTGAATCCGACAATGATGAGTCCATGTTTCCAGATACAACAACATCTCAGACCAGACAACAACCTGATCGAGCTATTGACCAGTGGTCAACTGTTTTCTGTGAATTGTCTAGACATGAGTAATTGTATAAACATGGTTAGAACAATATGTGTGCTTTTTGTTAATATGATGTGCTATTCGTTTGTTCAAATGTTATGCGATGAAAATCAGTGCTTGTTTTTCTTACTGAATAAATTATGTTTATATTACAACGTCTTGTTGCATTTCTTTGCTCAATATGTGCTCACTAAACTTGGCGCCGAAATATACAATACACACCATGGTCGAATACCAATTGCCAACTAGTTCCATAACCCCCTTCATCAATCGTTGGTTGTCTACATATGGATCACATTTCCGTGGTTGTCTTACAACGTACATAGGTTGATGACACTGTCCATAGGTCGATAATACAGATCATGTCCATTCTCTTCATATCTGAATAACACTGTTTATAGGTGGATTATACAGTCAACATGCGGACAACATTTATAGTGTTTTTATCAAATTGTCCATAGGTCGATAACATTATTCCTATCAGGACCATTTAATCTTATTGGGATCACACGGCCTGTAGGGCAGTGATCCACATATATGAATAAAAGTGACCAATATGATCGACCTATGGACACATTCATACACAATTGAGATATAACAACGATAAATGTGACACACAAGTGGACTGTATAATACACCATAGGTGTTATGTTATACTTATACTGTTCATATTACGAACAAACTGGTCATGTGAGGACGTATGCTCATAAGTCAAATATGCAGTCAACATGTGGATAACAATTTCGTTGTTATAATACAGTGTACTTATGGGGCTGACGCTGCCCATAGGTCGAACATACTGTAGTTAAGTGGATCATACAGTCCACACGTGGATCACACTTATGTAGTTATAATAAAGTTGATAACACTGTCCATAGGTCGAACACACTGATCCTGTCTGGACGTTGATCCTCATATGTATGTGGATCACGCTCTCCATTAGCGGAATATGCATTCCACATGTGGATCACGATTTTCGGGGTGAAATATACTAACTTAAAGATGGATAACTCTGATACATAATAGGTATTGTGTTGTACGTATACTGTTCGTATGTCGAGCACTCTGCTCAAATACAGACGTTTGTCATATGTGGAGCACACTGTTCATAAGTGAAATATACTTGATCTACATGTGGATCACAATTGTAGGTCAAACAAAGTGATCATGTAAGGACGTATTTCATTATTATGTGGATCACACTGTCAATAAGCGGAATATACAGTCCACATGTGGATCACAATTTTTGTGGTAATAGCATAATGTACTTAAATGGATTAACGTAATGAAAAAGGTGTAACTTACATGGCCATAGGTCGAGCACACTGATCTTGCAAGGACGTGTTGTATTATATGTGGATTACACTGTCCATAAGACGAATATACAGTCCATATGTGGATTACAATTTCTGTGGTAATAGCATAATGTACTTAAATGGATTTCACTGACACGTAATGAAAAAAGTGTAACTTACATGGCCATAGGTCGAGCACACTGATCTTGTAAGGACGTGTTGTATTATATGTGGATCACACTGTCCATAAGCGGAATATACAGTCCACATGTGGATCACAATTTTTGTGATAATAGCATAATGTACTTAAATGGATTACACTGACACGTAATGAAAAAAGTTGTTGTTACATGGCCATAGGTCGAGCACACTGATCTTGTAAGGACGTGTTGTATTATATTTGGATCACACTGTCCATAAGCGGAATATACAGTCCACATGTGGATAACAATTTTTGTGATAATAGCATAATGTACTTAAATGGATTACACTGACACGTAATGAAAAAAGTGGTACTTACATGGCCAATGTGATCGACGTATGGACATACATACACACGCACGAACATGAAGAAAAGTGATATTTACTGACCAATGTCATCGACCTATGGACAGAGTCATCCACAAGTGAGAAATAATCACAATAAATGTGACCCACAAGTGGGTTGTATGATACATCATAGGTGTTATGTTATACTTATACTGTTCATATGCCGAGCACACTGATCATGTAAGGACGTATGCTCACATGTGGATAACAGTGTCCAAAATGGAATAAACAGTCCACATGCGGATCACAATTTCGTGGTTATGATACAACGTACTTAGGTGAATGGCACTGTCTATAAGTAGAACACACATATCATGTAAGGGTATTTTCATCATATGTTGATACCTCTGTCCTTAAGCGGAATATGCAGTCCACATGTGGATCACAATTTCGTGGTTATAATACAATGTATTCAGGTGGATGACATTTTCTATAGGTCGAACACATCGATCATGTAAGGCCTTTTTCATCATATGTGGATCACACTGTACATAAGCCGAAGATGCAGTCCACATGTGGATCACAATTTCGTAGTTATAATACAGTTTATTTAATGCTAACTGATGAGATATGGAGTTCTATCAGTGAAATAAAACCTATATCAGTCACTGGTTATCACCTACAATGTGACTGATATTAGCTCCGCCCCCTCACAGGGACTACTTTAATTTACCAAAATCTCAACACTAAAATGTCTGTAACTTTTGTATTACTGAACGGAAACATGTCATGTGGGGGTTTTTATTCTTAGTTAGACCATTTCCTACAAGTTGGTGTATGATTTAATGCAAAATTCTCAAAAAAGTCGTTTTCACCTATTCACCATAATCCAAGATGGCGGATTTTGAAGTGAAAAATATGAAAGGAATAACATATTCATACGTAGCCTAACCACAGTGGTAATTTGGCATAAATAGTACCAGTTTTGACACCATAAAAGCATTAAATAAATAGAATATTTGTTTGTTTTGATTGAATATGGTTAATATCTCATCTTGTAGTGATAAAATTTTAATATTTTCACTCGCGCTACGCGCTCTTGAAAATATTGAATTTTATCACTACACGATGAGATATAAACCATATTCAATCAAAACAAACAAATATCCTCTATTTATTTAATGCTAACTGATGAGATATGGAGTTCTATCAGTGAAATAAAACCTATATCAGTCACTGGTTATCACCTACAATGTGACTGATATAAGCTCCGCCCCCTCACAGGGACTACTTTAATTTACCAAATTCCCAACACTAAAATGTCTGTAACTTTTTTATTACTGAACGGAAACATGTCATGTGGGGGTTTTTATTCTTAGTTAGACCATTTCCTACAAGTTGGCGTATGATTTAATGCAAAATTCTCAAAAAAGTCGTTTTCACCTATTCACCATAATCCAAGATGGGGAATTTTGAAGTGAAAAATTCGACTGGAATAACATATTCATACGTAGCCTAACCACAGTGGTAATTTGGCATAAATAGTACCAGTTTTGTCGCCATAAAAGCATTAAATAAATAGAATATTTGTTTGTTTTGATTGAATATGGTTAATATCTCATCTTGTAGTGATAAAATTTAATATTTTCACTCGCGCTACGCGCTCTTGAAAATATTGAATTTTATCACTACACGATGAGATATAAACCATATTCAACCAAAACAAACAAATATCCTCTATGTACAAGATGGATGACACTTTCCATAGGTCAAACCAACTGATCATGTAAGGACGTATTTTATTATATGTGGATCACACTGTCCATAAGCGGAATATACAGTCCACATGTGGATCACAATTTCGTGGTTATGATAGATGGATGACACTTGCCATAGGTCGAACACACTGGTCATGTAAGGACGATTATGTGGATCAAGCTGACCATAAGCGGATTATACAGTCGATATGCGAATCATACGTACAATCGGTACAGCACACATCACATGGGTGGATCACACTACTCATACACGAATATTAGTAATTTCAAGGTATATTATACACTTATGTATTGTTTAACTTGTTCGGTAAATTAACATACCGAGAGGCAAGTTTTTTATTAAAATAATACCATCAACAACATTCATAATGTTATTTAGCGCACAAGAATTTGTGTGGAACACCAATTAAGTTTACTAATCAAAACAAATTAATTATACCAATTAAAGAATACCAATATAATCATTTCATTTTAATTAGGCAATAATTGGTTTTAATTAGTCATTAATTAACGGATTGTTTGCAAACAAAATTGTTTGATCATCCTTTAATGACTTCCAGATCAAAGCAATTAGCCGGTAGTATAAATGTTAACGTTGAAAAAGTGTTCATCTCATTAAATCAAACTGATAAAACAATAGGCAACCTTCTCCTATATATAGTCCCAGATACCTAACCCAAGCCATCACATTTGTGACTTGATAACTGAGCACATAGATAACTTAACGATTCCAAGCTTATAGCTGCTTATACTGGTCAATGAGATATTGATATTTCTGCAATATAACTATATCATTAGACTTGAGTAATTACACACCAATATAATTATAACGAAAAATGGATATCCAATCAGCTGCTTCCACATTACGTCAACAGCTGATATCTCTTCAACACAGTGATCGCACTGTCTCCGTACTTGGTAAGTTCATGCGGTTTATAATTCGTTTGTTTGTGATGTGATTTGCACAAATTAATACAAAATTAAAACACCTCTATCATTGTATAGTAATGTTGAAAGTACCTTATATTACAAATGAACTATATTTTAAAGCTAGATCTACTCTAAAATAGTACCTATATTTCATAATATATAATTCTTGTGTTTTATATATGTTAATTATAATGTGAATGGTTTCTTTATATTTTCAGAGAGACAAGTAACCAGTATGAATGAACACTGTTTGGTAACAGCAATAGACGACAACCAGTCCAGACATTTACGACTGTTGCTTCGTATTTCCATCACTGATGGTGTACATCAAATGTATAAACGATATTCAACTAAGAAATGGGCTCAGGTATGTACACAAGTCCTTTAATGTTGTTAGTCTCGTAAATATAATATATAACTAAGCAGTACATGTCTGTGGTTGTACATATCAGTTTTCAACAACTCTACGACTGTTACTGGACAAAACCAGTTTTCCTGATTAAAATTATTAACCAGTATTAGCTTGCAAGCAGTTGATAACTTCTCCACATTTGCAGCATATGGCCGTAGCCAATGCCAAGAAATGCCTGATGCATTATTCAAATCAAGACGCGCTTAGTCTACAAGCGCACCGTGATAAACGGACATACTGCATAAATTTAGTGTGGCTTTTTCACAAATTAAGCAAAATGTCTATTTTTCGTATTTGATTAGATCTTATTATGAATTAGTATTGACACATTGTGCATTTTGTATATTGTTTTGTTTTATTTACTTTCAGGTACAAAACACAGCGATGTCCATCAAGTCTCAACTTGAATCCGACAATGATGAGTCCATGTTTCCAGATACAACAACATCTCAGACCAGACAACAACCTGATCAAGCTATTGACCAGTGGTCAACTGTTTTCTGTGAATTGTCTAGACATGAGTAATTGTATAAACATGGATAGAACAATATGTGTGCTTTTTGTTAATATGATGTGCTATTCGTTTGTTCAAATGTTATGCGATGAATATCAGTGCTTGTTTTTCTTACTGAATAAATTATGTTTATATTACGTCTTGTTACATTTCTTTGCTCAATATGTGCTCACTAAACTTGGCGCCGAAATATACTATACACTATGGTCGAATACCAATTGCCAACTAATTCCATAACCCCCTTCATCAACCGTTGGTTGTCTACATATGGATCACATTTCCGTTGTTGTCTTACAACGTACATATGTTGATGACACTGTCCATAGGTCGATCATACAGATCATGTCCATTCTCTTCATATCTGGATAACACTGTTTATAGGTGGATTATACAGTCAACATGCGGACCACATTTATAATGTTTTTATCAAATTGTCCATAGGTCGATTACATTATTCCTATCAGGACCATTTAATCTTATTGGGATCACACGGCCTATAGAGCAGTGATCCACATATACAGAGAAAAGTGACCAATATGATCGACCTATGGACACATTCATACACAATTGAGATATAACAACGATAAATGTGACACACAAGTGGACTGTATAATACACCATAGGTGTTATGTTATACTTATACTGTTCATATTACGAACAAACTGGTCATGTGAGGACGTATGCTCATAAGTCAAATATGCAGTCAACATGTGGATAACAATTTCGTTGTTAAAATACAGTGTACTAATGTGGCTGACGCTGCCCATAGGTCGAACACACTGTAGATATGTGGATCATACAGTCCACACGTGGATCACACTTATGTAGTTATAATAAAGTTGATAACAGGTTGATAACACTGTCCATAGGTCGAACACACTGATCTTGTCTGGACGTTGATCCTCATAAGTATGTGGATCACGCTCTCCATTAGCGGAATATGCATTCCACATGTGGATCACGATTTTCGGGGTAAAATGTAGTAACTTAAAGATGTTTTACTCTGATACATAACAGGTTTTGTGTTGTACGTATACTGTTCGTATGGCGAGCACTCTGCTCAAGATCAGACGTAGGTCATATGTGGAGCACAAGTGCCATAAGTGAAATATACATGAACTACATGTGGATCACAATTTTTCTGGTCATAAAGCAATATTCTAAGATGAATAACGCTGTCCATAGGCCGAGCACACTGATCGAGTAAGGATGTACGTCATATGTGGATCATACTGTTCAACAATAGAATATATAAAGTCCACATGTGGATCACAATTTCGTGGTTATAGTACATGAGCTAAGGTGGATGAAACTGTCCGAAAGTCGAACACACTGATCATGTAAAAAGACCGACGTTTTTTATCATATGTGGATCACGCTGTTTATAAGCGGAATATGCAGTCCATATGTGGATCATAATTTTCGTGGTTATAATACAATGTACTAAGATGACAGACAGTGTATATAGGACTGCGATCCACATATGGAGAATCTGGTACTTACATGACCAATGTGATCGACCTATGGACAAAGTCATCCACGAGGGAGATAAAACACGATAAATGTAACCTGCATGTGGACTGTATAATACATCAAAGGTATTGTGTTGTAGGTACAATGTATACTGTTCATATGTCGAGCATACTGATCATGTAAGGACGTATATCATATGTCACAATTATAGTGGTTGTATCCATAGGTCAATTACACTTATCATACAATGTTTTCAGGTGGATGAAACTGTCCATAGGTCGAGCACACTGATCTTGTAAGGACGTGTTGTATTATATGTGGATCACACTGTCCATAAACGAAATATACAGTCCACATGTGGATCACAATTTTTGTGGTAATAGCATAATGTACTAAAATGGATTACACTGACACGTAATGAAAAAAGTGGTACTTACATGGCCAATGTGGAGATAAAACACGATAAATGTAACCTGCATGTGGACTGTATAATACATCAAAGGTATTGTGTTGTAGGTACAATGTATACTGTTCATATGTCGAGCATACTGATCATGTAAGGACGTATGTCATATGTCACAATTATAGTGGTTATATCCATAGGTCAATTACACTTATCATACAATGTTTTCAGGTGGATGACACTGTCCATAGGTCGAGCACACTGATCTTGTAAGGACGTGTTGTATTATATGTGGATCACACTGTCCATAAACGAAATATACAGTCCACATGTGGTTCACAATTTTTGTGGTAATAGCATAATGTACTAAAATGGATTACACTGACACGTAATGAAAAAAGTGGTACTTACATGGCCAATGTGATCGACGTATGGACATACATACACACGCACGAACATGAAGAAAAGTGATATTTACAGACCAATGTCATCGACCTATGGACAGAGTCATCCACAAGTGAGAAATAATCACAATAAATGTAACCCACAAGTGGGTTGTATGATACATCATAGGTGTTATGTTATACTTATACTGTTCATATGCCGAGCACACTGATCATGTAAGGACGTATGCTCAGTTGCCAACTAGTTCCATAATCCCCTTCATCAACCGTTGGTTGTCTACATATGGATCACATTTCCGTGGTTGTCTTACAACGTACATAGGTTGATGACACTGTCCATAGGTCGATTATACAGATCATGTTCATTCTCTTCATATCTGAATAACACTGTTAATAGGTGGATTATACAGTCAACATGCCGACCACATTTATAGTGTTTTTATCAAATTGTCCATAGGTCGATTACATTATTCCTATCAGGACCATTTTATCTTATTGGGATCACACGGCCTATAGGGCAGTGATCCACATATATGAATAAAAGTGACCAATATGATCGACCTATGGACACATTCATACACAATTGAGATATAACAACGATAAATGTGACACACAAGTGGACTGTATAATACACCATTGGTGTTATGTTATACTTATACTGTTCATATTACGAACAAACTGGTCATGTGAGGACGTATGCTCATAAGTCAAATATGCAGTCAACATGTGGATAAAAATTTCGTTGTTATAATACAGTGTACTTACGGGGCTGACGCTGCCCATCGGTCGAACATACTGTAGTTAAGTGGATCATACAGTCCACACGTGGATCACACTTATGTAGTTATAATAAAGTTGATAACACTGTCCATAGGTCGAACACACTGATCCTGTCTGGACGTTGATCCTCATAAGTATGTGGATCACGCTCTCCATTAGCGAAATATGCATTCCACATGTGGATCACGATTTTCGGGGTAAAATATACTAACTTAAAGATGGATTACTCTGATACATAATAGGTATTGTGTTGTACGTATACTGTTCGTATGTCGAGCACTCTGCTCAAATACAGACGTTTGTCATATGTGGAGCACACTGTTCATAAGTGAAATATACTTGATCTGCATGTGGATCACAATTGTAGGTCAAACAAAGTGATCATGTAAGGACGTATTTCATTATTATGTGGATCACACTGTCAATAAGCGGAATATACAGTCCACATGTGGATCACAATTTTTGTGGTAATAGCATAATGTACTTAAATGGATTACACTGACACGTAATGAAAAAGGTGTAACTTACAAGGCCATAGGTCGAGCACACTGATCTTGCAAGGACGTGTTGTATTATATGTGGATTACACTGTCCATAAGACGAATATACAGTCCAAAAGTGGATTACAATTTCTGTGGTAACAGCATAATGTACTTAAATGGATTTCACTGACACGTAATGAAAAAGTGTAACTTACATGGCCATAGGTCGAGCACACTGATCTAGTAAGGACGTGTTGTATTATATGTGGATCACACTGTCCATAAGCGGAATATACAGTCCACATGTGGATTACAATTTCTGTGGTAATAGCATAATGTACTTAAATGGATTACACTGACACGTAATGAAAAAAGTTGTTGTTACATGGCCATAGGTCGAGCACACTGATCTTGTAAGGACGTGTTGTATTATATGTGGATCACACTGTCCATAAGCGGAATATACAGTCAACATGTGGATAACAATTTTTGTGATAATAGCATAATGTACTTAAATGGATTACACTGACACGTAATGAAAAAAGTGGTACTTACATGGCCAATGTGATCGACGTATGGACATACATACACACGCACGAACATGAAGAAAAGTGATATTTACAGACCAATGTCATCGACCTATGGACAGAGTCATCCACAAGTGAGAAATAATCACAATAAATGTGACCCACAAGTGGGTTCTATGATACATCATAGGTGTTATGTTATACTTATACTGTTCATATGCCGAGCACACTGATCATGTAAGGACGTATGCTCACATGTGGATAACAGTGTCCAAAATGGAATAAACAGTCCACATGCGGATCACAATTTCGTGGTTATGATACAACGTACTTAGGTGAATGGCACTGTCTATAAGTAGAACACACATATCATGTAAGGGTATTTTCATCATATGTTGATACCTCTGTCCTTAAGCGGAATATGCAGTCCACATGTGGATCACAATTTCGTGGTTATAATACAATGTATTCAGGTGGATGACATTTTCTATAGGTCGAACACATCGATCATGTAAGGCCTTTTTCATCATATGTGGATCACACTGTACATAAGCCGAAGATGCAGTCCACATGTGGATCACAATTTCGTAGTTATAATACAGTTTATTTAATGCTAACTGATGAGATATGGAGTTCTATCAGTGAAATAAAACCTATATCAGTCACTGGTTATCACCTACAATGTGACTGATATAAGCTCCGCCCCCTCACAGGGACTACTTTAATTTACCAAAATCCCAACACTAAAATGTCTGTAACTTTTTTATTACTGAACGGAAACATGTCATGTGGGGGTTTTTATTCTTAGTTAGACCATTTCCTACAAGTTGGCGTATGATTTAATGCAAAATTCTCAAAAAAGTCGTTTTCACCTATTCACCATAATCCAAGATGGGGCATTTTGAAGTGAAAAATTCGACTGGAATAACATATTCATACGTAGCCTAACCACAGTGGTAATTTGGCATAAATAGTACCAGTTTTGTCGCCATAAAAGCATTAAATAAATAGAATATTTGTTTGTTTTGATTGAATATGGTTAATATCTCATCTTGTAGTGATAAAATTTAATATTTTCACTCGCGCTACGCGCTCTTGAAAATATTGAATTTTATCACTACACGATGAGATATAAACCATATTCAACCAAAACAAACAAATATCCTCTATGTACAAGATGGATGACACTTTCCATAGGTCAAACCAACTGATCATGTAAGGACGTATTTTATTATATGTGGATCACACTGTCCATAAGCGGAATATACAGTCCACATGTGGATCACAATTTCGTGGTTATGATAGATGGATGACACTTGCCATAGGTCGAACACACTGGTCATGTAAGGACGATTATGTGGATCAAGCTGACCATAAGCGGATTATACAGTCGATATGCGAATCATACGTACAATCGGTACAGCACACATCACATGGGTGGATCACACTACTCATACACGAATATTAGTAATTTCAAGGTATATTATACACTTATGTATTGTTTAACTTGTTCGGTAAATTAACATACCGAGAGGCAAGTTTTTTATTAAAATAATACCATCAACAACATTCATAATGTTATTTAGCGCACAAGAATTTGTGTGGAACACCAATTAAGTTTACTAATCAAAACAAATTAATTATACCAATTAAAGAATACCAATATAATCATTTCATTTTAATTAGGCAATAATTGGTTTTAATTAGTCATTAATTAACGGATTGTTTGCAAACAAAATTGTTTGATCATCCTTTAATGACTTCCAGATCAAAGCAATTAGCCGGTAGTATAAATGTTAACGTTGAAAAAGTGTTCATCTCATTAAATCAAACTGATAAAACAATAGGCAACCTTCTCCTATATATAGTCCCAGATACCTAACCCAAGCCATCACATTTGTGACTTGATAACTGAGCACATAGATAACTTAACGATTCCAAGCTTATAGCTGCTTATACTGGTCAATGAGATATTGATATTTCTGCAATATAACTATATCATTAGACTTGAGTAATTACACACCAATATAATTATAACGAAAAATGGATATCAAATACCTTTTATTCTCTCATTTCATGTTTACATGAAAAAATGAGGTTAGCAAAATGTAAAGACATTATCGAGGCTCATAAATATGGTTCTACACACATGAAAATACAAGTACACAAAAAACAACATTGAGTTAGTTACCAATAAATATAAGTATGTTATTAATATTATAACCAAGTGTGGTTATTTGTGGAGAGTCACATATATAATATGATGTTACATGTTTTTTGATGATTTTGTTAATAGAGAAACATTTAAGAAGCTAAAGAGAGAGGGGAATAACAATACACTCTTTCTTTGTTAGTTCTTAATAACAAAAGAAAAATATCTAGTCTTTACTGCTTGTGTATCCATTTAAACTTGGTTACTTTATATTTATCATGCAAGCAATACCTATATATAGAACATATTAAACATGTATGTGCACAAAATAATATAACGGTTACATATATTTATATATATACGCACGCACGCACATATATACACATACATACATATATACACACATACATATATATATATACATATATATACATATACACACATATTTACATATACACATACATACACATACATACACATACGCACACACACACATACACACATACACACATACACACATACACACATACACACACACATACACACACATACACATACATATACATATACATACATATAGTAAACAAGTTATAGCTATACCAACATATATAACATCATGTACATTTGACGGAACGAGGTGAATAACTCAACCACATTACAAAAGTAAATCTTTCTCGAAAAATGCGAAAATGAAAGATCAACAGAATGTGGATTTACAAATATTCCACATATATTTTACACACAAAAATATTACTCACTTCTCCCACTCAAACATGCACATTCACACATATGGTACATTTCATGCAACAGTATAATGCATAGTAAAAGATCACAACAGCAAAAAGTATGATTCTGAGCTCAAGGGTGGTAATTAGAAGTTTAACCAATAACATTATTACCGTAAATGTAGTCACAGCTCATCGCGTACTTAAAAGTATAGTTTTAACAAACTTGCATAAATTTAATCGAATTGTTTGATCGGTTGTATTCATTAGTTGTTCTAATTTAAAAGTGTTAGGTCGGCGGTAGTAATAAGGTTTCAAAAATTTTATTCTTTCGTCTTTGAACTCGATACATTCTAGTAGATAGTGAAATTCGTCGCCTATTCTGTTATTGCATTTGTTACATATTCTGAGATTTGTCGGTATTTTTGTCCAATTTCCTGTTTCTATAGGTAGATGGTGATTTCTAGTACGAAATTTTATCAAATAATGTAAAAACGTTTTGGGTGTTGACACAAGATATTTTTCAAATTTGAATTCATTTTTATACATTTTATAAAAGGTGCTATTACTAGAACTGTCAATAAGTGTATACCATTCGTTTAGAAATAAATCGTATAGCTTTTGTCTGATAGTGAGTTTTAACCATTTACTATTTTGTAAATGATGTAACGTCCAAACATTAATAAGACCGCATTTAATCAAAATACGTTTAACATTGGAAATCCAGGGAATTTTTTTCTTCAAAGTTGCTTCATTGTATTGTTTGGATATTTCATACATACTGTTATAGATTTTTGACGAGAGGTTTTTTGGTGAATTATTTGGATCATAGTCATTTAATCGTGACCAATACGTGACCATTTTTTCTTCTATATCGAGTGCTATTGGTTTACATCCTGTTTCTCCGTATACCATGTAATTGGGGGTTGATCGTTTTAGATTTAAGATATGTTTAAGAAATTTCAATTGGACGCGTTCTATGACATCCAGGTTACCATATCCCCATACTTCAGCCCCATATAACAATATTGGTTTTACAGTCTTGTTAAAAATATCAATTTGTAAGTCAATCGGGAGACTTAAACGGTTTGAATTCTTTATTAAACTATACATAGCTCTTGTAGCCTGGGAAGCAATATGACTTTTGCATTTTTTAAATGACCCACTTTTACTAAAATAAATTCCTAAATACTTGTATTCACTTACTATTTCTAAAGGTTCGCCATTTAATGTAAAATTATAAACCATTTGTCTTCCTTTTGCGAAAATGATAATTTTTGATTTCCCATTGTTTACTGTAAGTTTCCATTCTTTACAATACTGTTCATACAATTTAAGAGCATTTTGGAAGTCTTCTTCTGATTCTGATAAAATAACTGTGTCATCGGCGTAAAGTAAAATAAATATCTTAAGGAATGTGTTTAATTCATTTACACGCTGTTCCCTTGTAACTGTGACCCCTTCTGTTTGATTGTTATTTAAGAAATAGTCATTTAAGTCATTTAGAAACAGTGAAAAGAGTAAGGGTGATAGGTTTTCGCCTTGCCTTACTCCTATATTACAAGAGAAAGATTGAGATAACATCGAGTTTACTCTTACACATGATTTGATATTTTGATACATATTTTTTATAAGAGTTAAACATTTACCGTTTATTCTGAGATTAAATATTTTTTGCCATAACCCGTTTCTCCATACAGTATCAAAAGCTTGTTTCAAATCAATGAATGCACAGAACAGTTTTTTATTTCTATTATTAACATATTGTATAAGGTGTTGTAATATGAACATATTGTCGGAAGTAGAAAACCCCTTCCTAAAGCCGGCTTGACTATTATGTATTATGTCTGAGTCCTCTACATAACTAGTTATTCTATTATTTATTATACTAGTAAAAAGTTTCCCAAGACAACTGAGTAATGTTATTGGTCTATAATTTTCTGGTTTACTTGCGTCACCTTTATTCTTATAAATAGGGTTTATAATTCCAACTGTCCAAGATTCTGGAACGACTCCATTTTCAAATATAAGATTAAATAATTTTAAATATACATTTTTCATGAGTTGGTAAGAAACTTTAATTTGTTCATTTACTATTTGGTCTATACCACTGGCTTTGTTGTTTTTCAGAATTTTAATTGCTTTTTCAATTTCTTGGTTTGTTATAGGACGGTTTATGATATCATTTTGTTCGTTATTATTCGCGGTGGTATCAATTGAATCATCGTTTACATGGTTTACATTTTTAAAGAAATCATAAAGATCATCAAGATTTGCTTTAGTTGTACATGGGGAATGTCCACGTAAGATTTTCCAGTACTTTCTTGGGTCACTGTTATTTAGTTTACGTAGTTTTTCAATATTTTTGGCATTTTGCTTATTTTTGAAGAATTTAAGAGTATTTTTGTATGTTCTGCCACTTTCTTTTAATTTTGTTTTATTCGTATTTGATTTTCTAATTTTATATAAGTATTTTGCTCTATGGAAATTTCGCCTTGCCTTTTTACATCGTGTTCCAAACCATGTTTGTTTTGTATTATCACCACTATTTTCATTTTGGGCTACTGTTTTATAACCAAATGTCTCTTTAGAAGTATCTACCAATAAGGACGATATACTTGCCACAATGTCGTCTGCTTGTTCTTGGTTAAAGTTATTATTAGTTTCATATTCCATTAGTTTTGTATAGATTTGATCTAACCTAGTTATATCAATATTTTGTACATAATTTTCAGCTTGGGAGGTGTTCCATATTTTGATTGAAGGTTCACTTTGGATTGATTCATTTTGTTGAATGATAATGTCAATATTTAGTGTTAATATTACTGGATTGTGCGCATCAGACAGTAATGGACAAAAGTCATCAATATGAAGAGACTGGATTGAATCGAAACAGCGAGAATTACAGACAAAATAGTCTATCGTACTGACACCTTTACACGTGGTGCTACCCCTGGTATCACCTGTTGTTCTACCATTTAAAATGTATAGACCATTTAACTGCAGGAATTCAGTCAATCTGTAACCATAATTGTTACAACGCAGATCGCAATTATTACGACATCGTGTCACATTTTTTGATGTGTCAAATCTAGTCATTTCTATATTGTATTCATCACTAAGCTCGTTTAGGTTTTGATCTTCAAATAATTCATTGTCTAGAATTATATAATCATTTAAAAGTTTGGTTCGAGAATTAAAGTCTCCAAACATGCAATGGTATTCATAATTTCTTGAAAGACGGGTAAAGTCTATTTGTATTTCAGAAAATGGATCGTCAACGGAGTATTCTGAATATTCAGGAGGAATGTACACTACACCGCATAAAATGTCCGAATCAGTTTTAATTAATTGTTTCGAGATTGTAAACCACATCACTAAATCACAATCGGAATCAATTACAGAGATATATTTTGATATAGTTTTCTTTACCGCAATAGCGATACCTCCAGATTTTCGTCTTGTGATTAATTTTCTGTATTTAAAGAACATATCATGTGTTTTTATTTCAATATGGTCCAATGAATCCGCTTTAATTTCTTGAAAACCTATTATATCATGCTCATTTACATAATGTGTGAATTCCGGGCAGTGCAATTTTGATTTCAATCCGCATACGTTAAGCGATAACATTTTAAGATTCTGCGAGGAACTTACAAAACTACTGTCGCAATTCATATTTAACGTTTCAGCGTTGCGCGTGTTTTCGTCACTAAGGACACCGTTTAACCTATGATCACCCGTATATGAGGGATGAGAAGACATTCCCGTGCTTGAATTTGTATTGTGCGAATTATAACTTTGGGTTTCGCTAGTTGTATTAGTGTTTCCATCTTCATTTATAACTAAGTTATTTGCGTCGGTGGTAACTCGAGAAATGTTATTTTCAACATGGCGCGTTTCAGCTAAATGCTCCGTTTTATCATATAGTGACACGTTTGTATAATACGTATTTTCGTTAGATTTCACAGGTGAAGGGAGATAATACCTTACAGTTTGAGGATAATACATGTATACAACAGGAATTGAATTGGCCGCATACATCATGTTATAACACGGTACATATACATATGAGTACAAACACACATTTCCTAACTGGGTTCCCAGATAAGGTCTATACACGTTATTACCCAGCCCATAATACCAGGCATTTAAATTAATACTCTCATGGTTTGTACCAATGTTATGAATGGTATTATGCGTTATATAAGTAGAGTATAACGGTTGTTTATATAAGGCATCGCAATACGAGTACATATGATAATCAAAATAATACTGTGAATTATTTTTGCAACAATAAATATCATTGTCATTTGTAGAGTAACACTCCCTTGGTACCGGGATATCATGTTCATTCAAACAAACAGTTTGTTTATGCTGTAACTGCTCGCTGTTACGTGCACTTCCTAGCACGTGTCCATTGTCAATATTCGGAAGATGTGTTTTATGGGAACAATTGGCCTTGTACTTACACATACACCGATTTAAAGGGCACTGTCTCACACACAAGTTCTGTTCGACACCGCTCGAATGTAAACAATGTTTAAATGCACAACATTGACGGATAGGGTCAATATCCAATCAGCTGCTTCCACATTACGTCAACAGCTGATATCTCTTCAACACAGTGATCGCACTGTCTCCGTACTTGGTAAGTTCATGCGGTTTATAATTCGTTTGTTTGTGATGTGATTTGCACAAATTAATACAAAATTAAAACACCTCTATCATTGTATAGTAATGTTGAAAGTACCTTATATTACAAATGAACTATATTTTATTGCTAGATCTACTCTAAAATAGTACCTATATTTCATAATATATAATTCTTGTGTTTTATATATGTTAATTATAATGTGAATGGTTTCTTTATATTTTCAGAGAGACAAGTAACCAGTATGAATGAACACTGTTTGGTAACAGCAATAGACGACAACCAGTCCAGACATTTACGACTGTTGCTTCGTATTTCCATCACTGATGGTGTACATCAAATGTATAAACGATATTCAACTAAGAAATGGGCTCAGGTATGTACACAAGTCCTTTAATGTTGTTAGTCTCGTAAATATAATATATAACTAAGCAGTACATGTCTGTGGTTGTACATATCAGTTTTCAACAACTCTACGACTGTTACTGGACAAAACCAGTTTTCCTGATTAAAATTATTAACCAGTATTAGCTTGCAAGCAGTTGATAACTTCTCCACATTTGCAGCATATTACCGTAGCCAATGCCAAGAAATGCCTGATGCATTATTCAAATCAAGACGCGCTTAGTCTACAAGCGCACCGTGATAAACGGACATACTGCATAAATTTAGTGTGGCTTTTTCACAAATTAAGCAAAATGTCTATTTTTCGTATTTGATTAGATCTTATTATGAATGAGTATTGACACATTGTGCATTTTGTATATTGTTTTGTTTTATTTACTTTCAGGTACAAAACACAGCGATGTCCATCAAGTCTCAACTTGAATCCGACAATGATGAGTCCATGTTTCCAGATACAACAACATCCCAGACCAGACAACAACCTGATCAAGCTATTGACCAGTGGTCAACTGTTTTCTGTGAATTGTCTAGACATGAGTAATTGTATAAACATGGATAGAACAATATGTGTGCTTTTTGTTAATATGATGTGCTATTCGTTTGTTCAAATGTTATGCGATGAATATCAGTGCTTGTTTTTCTTACTGAATAAATTATGTTTATATTACAACGTCTTGTTACATTTCTTTGCTCAATATGTGCTCACTAAACTTGGCGCCGAAATATACAATACACACCATGGTCGAATACCAATTGCCAACTAATTCCATAACCCCCTTCATCAACCGTTGGTTGTCTACATATGGATCACATTTCCGAGGTTGTCTTACAACGTACATAGGTTGATGACACTGTCCATAGGTCGATCATACAGATCATGTCCATTCTCTTCATATCTGGATAACACTGTTTATAGGTGGATTATACAGTCAACATGCGGACCACATTTATAGTGTTTTTATCAAATTGTCCATATGTCGATTACATTATTCCTATCAGTACCATTTAATCTTATTGGGATCACACGGCCTATAGGGCAGTGATCCACATATACAGAGAAAAGTGACCAATATGATCGACCTATGGACACATTCATACACAATTGAGATATAACAACGATAAATGTGACACACAAGTGGACTGTATAATACACCATAGGTGTTATGTTATACTTATACTGTTCATATTACGAACAAACTGGTCATGTGAGGACGTATGCTCATAAGTCAAATATGCAGTGAACATTTGGATAACAATTTCGTTGTTAAAATACAGTGTACTAATGTGGCTGACGCTGCCCATAGGTCGAACACACTGTAGATAAGTGGATCATACAGTCCACACGTGGATCACACTTATGTAGTTATAATAAAGTTGATAACAGGTTGATAACACTGTCCATAGGTCGAACACACTGATCTTGTAAGGACGTATTGTATTATATGTGGATCACACTGTCCATAAACGAAATATACAGTCCACATGTGGATCACAATTTTTGTGGTAATAGCATAATGTACTAAAATGGATTACACTGACACGTAATGAAAAAAGTGGTACTTACATGGCCAATGTGATCGACGTATGGACATACATACACACGCACGAACATGAAGAAAAGTGATATTTACAGACCAATGTCATCGACCTATGGACAGAGTCATCCACAAGTGAGAAATAATCACAATAAATGTGACCCACAAGTGGGTTGTATGATACATCATAGGTGTTATGTTATACTTATACTGTTCATATGCCGAGCACACTGGTCATGTAAGGACGTATGCTCACATGCGGATAACAGTGTCCAAAATGGAATAAACAGTCCACATGCGGATCACAATTTCGTGGTTATGATACAACGTACTTAGGTGAATGGCACTGTCTATAAGTAGAACACACATATCATGTAAGGGTATTTTCATCATATGTTGATACCTCTGTCCTTAAGCGGAATATGCAGTCCACATGTGGATCACAATTTCGTGGTTATAATACAATGTATTCAGGTGGATGACACTTTCAATAGGTCGAACACATCGATCATGTAAGGCCTTTTTCATCATATGTGGATCACACTGTACATAAGCCGAAGATGCAGTCCACATGTGGATCACAATTTCGTAGTTATAATACAGGGTACAAGATGGATGACACTTTCCATATGTCAAACCAACTGATCATGTAAGGACGTATTTTATTATATGTGGATCACACTGTCCATAAGCGGAATATACAGTCCACATGTGGATCACAATTTCGTGGTTATGATAGATGGATGACACTTGCCATAGGTCGAACACACTGGTCATGTAAGGACGATTATGTGGATCAAGCTGACCATAAGCGGATTATACAGTCGATATGCGAATCATACGTACAATCGGTACAGCACACATCACATGGGTGGATCACACTACTCATACACGAATATTAGTAATTTCAAGGTATATTATACACTTATGTATTGTTTAACTTGTTTGGTAAATTAACCTACCGAGAGGCAAGTTTTTTATTAAAATAATACCATCAACAACATTCATAATGTTATTTAGCGCACAAGAATTTGTGTGGAACACCAATTAAGTTTACTAATCAAAACAAATTAATTATACCAATTAAAGAATACCAATATAATCATTTCATTTTAATTAGGCAATAATTGGTTTTAATTAGTCATTAATTAACGGATTGTTTGCAAACAAAATTGTTTGATCATCCTTTAATCACTTCCAGATCAAAGCAATTAGCCGGTAGTATAAATGTTAACGATGAAAAAGTGTTCATCTCATTAAATCAAACTGATAAAACAATAGGCAGCCTTCTCCTATATATAGTCCCAGATACCTAACCCAAGCCATCACATTTGTGACTTGATAACTGAGCACATAGATAACTTAACGATTCCAAGCTTATAGCTGCTTATACTGGTCAATGAGATATTGATATTTCTGCAATATAACTATACCAAGCTATATCATTAGACTTGAGTAATTACACACCAATATAATTATAACGAAAAATGGATATCCAATCAGCTGCTTCCACATTACGTCAACAGCTGATATCTCTTCAACACAGTGATCGCACTGTCTCCGTACTTGGTAAGTTCATGCGGTTTATAATTCGTTTGTTTGTGATGTGATTTGCACAAATTAATACAAAATTAAAACACCTCTATCATTGTATAGTAATGTTGAAAGTACCTTATATTACAAATGAACTATATTTTATTGCTAGATCTACTCTAAAAAAGTACCTATATTTCATAATATATAATTCTTGTGTTTTATATATGTTAATTATAATGTGAATGGTTTCTTTATATTTTCAGAGAGACAAGTAACCAGTATGAATGAACACTGTTTGGTAACAGCAATAGACGACAACCAGTCCAGACATTTACGACTGTTGCTTCGTATTTCCATCACTGATGGTGTACATCAAATGTATAAACGATATTCAACTAAGAAATGGGCTCAGGTATGTACACAAGTCCTTTAATGTTGTTAGTCTGGTAAATATAATATATAACTAAGCTGTACATGTCTATGGTTGTACATATCAGTGTTCAACAACTCTACGACTGTTACGGGACAAAACCAGTTTTCCTGATTAAAATTATTAACCAGTATTAGCTTGCAAGCAGTTGATAACTTCTCCACATTTGCAGCATATGACCGTAGCCAATGCCAAGAAATGCCTGATGCATTATTCAAATCAAGACGCGCTTAGTCTACAAGCGCACCGTGATAAACGGACATACTGCATAAATTTAGTGTGGCTTTTTCACAAATTAAGCAAAATGTCTATTTTTCGTATTTGATTAGATCTTATTATGAATGAGTATTGACACATTGTGCATTTTGTATATTGTTTTGTTTTATTTACTTTCAGGTACAAAACACAGCGATGTCCATCAAGTCTCAACTTGAATCCGACAATGATGAGTCCATGTTTCCAGATACAACAACATCCCAGACCAGACAACAACCTGATCAAGCTATTGACCAGTGGTCAACTGTTTTCTGTGAATTGTCTAGACATGAGTAATTGTATAAACATGGATAGAACAATATGTGTGCTTTTTGTTAATATGATGTGCTATTCGTTTGTTCAAATGTTATGCGATGAATATCAGTGCTTGTTTTTCTTACTGAATAAATTATGTTTATATTACAACGTCTTGTTACATTTCTTTGCTCAATATATGCTCACTAAACTTGGCGCCGAAATATACAATACACACCATGGTCGAATACCAATTGCCAACTAATTCCATAACCCCCTTCATCAACCGTTGGTTGTCTACATATGGATCACATTTCCGAGGTTGTCTTACAACGTACATAGGTTGATGACACTGTCCATAGGTCGATTATACAGATCATGTCCATTCTCTTCATATCTGGATAACACTGTTTATAGGTGGATTATACAGTCAACATGCGGACCACATTTATAGTGTTTTCATCAAATTGTCCATATGTCGATTACATTATTCCTATCAGGACCATTTAATCTTATTGGGATCACACGGCCTATAGGGCAGTGATCCACATATACAGAGAAAAGTGACCAATATGATCGACCTATGGACACATTCATACACAATTGAGATATAACAACGATAAATGTGACACACAAGTGGACTGTATAAAACACCATAGGTGTTATGTTATACTTATACTGTTCATATTACGAACAAACTGGTCATGTGAGGACGTATGCTCATAAGTCAAATATGCAGTGAACATTTGGATAACAATTTCGTTGTTAAAATACAGTGTACTAATGTGGCTGACGCTGCCCATAGGTCGAACACACTGTAGATAAGTGGATCATACAGTCCACACGTGGATCACACTTATGTAGTTATAATAAAGTTGATAACAGGTTGATAACACTGTCCATAGGTCGAACACACTGATCTTGTAAGGACGTATTGTATTATATGTGGATCACACTGTCCATAAACGAAATATACAGTCCACATGTGGATCACAATTTTTGTGGTAATAGCATAATGTACTAAAATGGATTACACTGACACGTAATGAAAAAAGTGGTACTTACATGGCCAATGTGATCGACGTATGGACATACATACACACGCACGAACATGAAGAAAAGTGATATTTACAGACCAATGTCATCGACCTATGGACAGAGTCATCCACAAGTGAGAAATAATCACAATAAATGTGACCCACAAGTGGGTTGTATGATACATCATAGGTGTTATGTTATACTTATACTGTTCATATGCCGAGCACACTGGTCATGTAAGGACGTATGCTCACATGCGGATAACAGTGTCCAAAATGGAATAAACAGTCCACATGCGGATCACAATTTCGTGGTTATGATACAACGTACTTAGGTGAATGGCACTGTCTATAAGTAGAACACACATATCATGTAAGGGTATTTTCATCATATGTTGATACCTCTGTCCTTAAGCGGAATATGCAGTCCACATGTGGATCACAATTTCGTGGTTATAATACAATGTATTCAGGTGGATGACACTTTCAATAGGTCGAACACATCGATCATGTAAGGCCTTTTTCATCATATGTGGATCACACTGTACATAAGCCGAAGATGCAGTCCACATGTGGATCACAATTTCGTAGTTATAATACAGGGTACAAGATGGATGACACTTTCCATATGTCAAACCAACTGATCATGTAAGGACGTATTTTATTATATGTGGATCACACTGTCCATAAGCGGAATATACAGTCCACATGTGGATCACAATTTCGTGGTTATGATAGATGGATGACACTTGCCATAGGTCGAACACACTGGTCATGTAAGGACGATTATGTGGATCAAGCTGACCATAAGCGGATTATACAGTCGATATGCGAATCATACGTACAATCGGTACAGCACACATCACATGGGTGGATCACACTACTCATACACGAATATTAGTAATTTCAAGGTATATTATACACTTATGTATTGTTTAACTTGTTTGGTAAATTAACCTACCGAGAGGCAAGTTTTTTATTAAAATAATACCATCAACAACATTCATAATGTTATTTAGCGCACAAGAATTTGTGTGGAACACCAATTAAGTTTACTAATCAAAACAAATTAATTATACCAATTAAAGAATACCAATATAATCATTTCATTTTAATTAGGCAATAATTGGTTTTAATTAGTCATTAATTAACGGATTGTTTGCAAACAAAATTGTTTGATCATCCTTTAATCACTTCCAGATCAAAGCAATTAGCCGGTAGTATAAATGTTAACGATGAAAAAGTGTTCATCTCATTAAATCAAACTGATAAAACAATAGGCAGCCTTCTCCTATATATAGTCCCAGATACCTAACCCAAGCCATCACATTTGTGACTTGATAACTGAGCACATAGATAACTTAACGATTCCAAGCTTATAGCTGCTTATACTGGTCAATGAGATATTGATATTTCTGCAATATAACTATACCAAGCTATATCATTAGACTTGAGTAATTACACACCAATATAATTATAACGAAAAATGGATATCCAATCAGCTGCTTCCACATTACGTCAACAGCTGATATCTCTTCAACACAGTGATCGCACTGTCTCCGTACTTGGTAAGTTCATGCGGTTTATAATTCGTTTGTTTGTGATGTGATTTGCACAAATTAATACAAAATTAAAACACCTCTATCATTGTATAGTAATGTTGAAAGTACCTTATATTACAAATGAACTATATTTTATTGCTAGATCTACTCTAAAAAAGTACCTATATTTCATAATATATAATTCTTGTGTTTTATATATGTTAATTATAATGTGAATGGTTTCTTTATATTTTCAGAGAGACAAGTAACCAGTATGAATGAACACTGTTTGGTAACAGCAATAGACGACAACCAGTCCAGACATTTACGACTGTTGCTTCGTATTTCCATCACTGATGGTGTACATCAAATGTATAAACGATATTCAACTAAGAAATGGGCTCAGGTATGTACACAAGTCCTTTAATGTTGTTAGTCTGGTAAATATAATATATAACTAAGCTGTACATGTCTATGGTTGTACATATCAGTGTTCAACAACTCTACGACTGTTACGGGACAAAACCAGTTTTCCTGATTAAAATTATTAACCAGTATTAGCTTGCAAGCAGTTGATAACTTCTCCACATTTGCAGCATATGACCGTAGCCAATGCCAAGAAATGCCTGATGCATTATTCAAATCAAGACGCGCTTAGTCTACAAGCGCACCGTGATAAACGGACATACTGCATAAATTTAGTGTGGCTTTTTCACAAATTAAGCAAAATGTCTATTTTTCGTATTTGATTAGATCTTATTATGAATGAGTATTGACACATTGTGCATTTTGTATATTGTTTTGTTTTATTTACTTTCAGGTACAAAACACAGCGATGTCCATCAAGTCTCAACTTGAATCCGACAATGATGAGTCCATGTTTCCAGATACAACAACATCCCAGACCAGACAACAACCTGATCAAGCTATTGACCAGTGGTCAACTGTTTTCTGTGAATTGTCTAGACATGAGTAATTGTATAAACATGGATAGAACAATATGTGTGCTTTTTGTTAATATGATGTGCTATTCGTTTGTTCAAATGTTATGCGATGAATATCAGTGCTTGTTTTTCTTACTGAATAAATTATGTTTATATTACAACGTCTTGTTACATTTCTTTGCTCAATATATGCTCACTAAACTTGGCGCCGAAATATACAATACACACCATGGTCGAATACCAATTGCCAACTAATTCCATAACCCCCTTCATCAACCGTTGGTTGTCTACATATGGATCACATTTCCGAGGTTGTCTTACAACGTACATAGGTTGATGACACTGTCCATAGGTCGATTATACAGATCATGTCCATTCTCTTCATATCTGGATAACACTGTTTATAGGTGGATTATACAGTCAACATGCGGACCACATTTATAGTGTTTTCATCAAATTGTCCATATGTCGATTACATTATTCCTATCAGGACCATTTAATCTTATTGGGATCACACGGCCTATAGGGCAGTGATCCACATATACAGAGAAAAGTGACCAATATGATCGACCTATGGACACATTCATACACAATTGAGATATAACAACGATAAATGTGACACACAAGTGGACTGTATAATACACCATAGGTGTTATGTTATACTTATACTGTTCATATTACGAACAAACTGGTCATGTGAGGACGTATGCTCATAAGTCAAATATGCAGTGAACATTTGGATAACAATTTCGTTGTTAAAATACAGTGTACTAATGTGGCTGACGCTGCCCATAGGTCGAACACACTGTAGATAAGTGGATCATACAGTCCACACGTGGATCACACTTATGTAGTTATAATAAAGTTGATAACAGGTTGATAACACTGTCCATAGGTCGAACACACTGATCTTGTAAGGACGTATTGTATTATATGTGGATCACACTGTCCATAAACGAAATATACAGTCCACATGTGGATCACAATTTTTGTGGTAATAGCATAATGTACTAAAATGGATTACACTGACACGTAATGAAAAAAGTGGTACTTACATGGCCAATGTGATCGACGTATGGACATACATACACACGCACGAACATGAAGAAAAGTGATATTTACAGACCAATGTCATCGACCTATGGACAGAGTCATCCACAAGTGAGAAATAATCACAATAAATGTGACCCACAAGTGGGTTGTATGATACATCATAGGTGTTATGTTATACTTATACTGTTCATATGCCGAGCACACTGATCATGTAAGGACGTATGCTCACATGCGGATAACAGTGTCCAAAATGGAATAAACAGTCCACATGCGGATCACAATTTCGTGGTTATGATACAACGTACTTAGGTGAATGGCACTGTCTATAAGTAGAACACACATATCATGTAAGGGTATTTTCATCATATGTTGATACCTCTGTCCTTAAGCGGAATATGCAGTCCACATGTGGATCACAATTTCGTGGTTATAATACAATGTATTCAGGTGGATGACACTTTCTATAGGTCGAACACATCGATCATGTAAGGCCTTTTTCATCATATGTGGATCACACTGTACATAAGCCGAAGATGCAGTCCACATGTGGATCACAATTTCGTAGTTATAATACAGGGTACAAGATGGATGACACTTTCCATATGTCAAACCAACTGATCATGTAAGGACGTATTTTATTATATGTGGATCACACTGTCCATAAGCGGAATATACAGTCCACATGTGGATCACAATTTCGTGGTTATGATAGATGGATGACACTTGCCATAGGTCGAACACACTGGTCATGTAAGGACGATTATGTGGATCAAGCTGACCATAAGCGGATTATACAGTCGATATGCGAATCATACGTACAATCGGTACAGCACACATCACATGGGTGGATCACACTACTCATACACGAATATTAGTAATTTCAAGGTATATTATACACTTATGTATTGTTTAACTTGTTTGGTAAATTAACCTACCGAGAGGCAAGTCTTTTATTAAAATAATACCATCAACAACATTCATAATGTTATTTAGCGCACAAGAATTTGTGTGGAACACCAATTAAGTTTACTAATCAAAACAAATTAATTATACCAATTAAAGAATACCAATATAATCATTTCATTTTAATTAGGCAATAATTGGTTTTAATTAGTCATTAATTAACGGATTGTTTGCAAACAAAATTGTTTGATCATCCTTTAATCACTTCCAGATCAAAGCAATTAGCCGGTAGTATAAATGTTAACGATGAAAAAGTGTTCATCTCATTAAATCAAACTGATAAAACAATAGGCAGCCTTCTCCTATATATAGTCCCAGATACCTAACCCAAGCCATTACATTTGTGACTTGATAACTGAGCACATAGATAACTTAACGATTCCAAGCTTATAGCTGCTTATACTGGTCAATGAGATATTGATATTTCTGCAATATAACTATACCAAGCTATATCATTAGACTTGAGTAATTACACACCAATATAATTATAACGAAAAATGGATATCCAATCAGCTGCTTCCACATTACGTCAACAGCTGATATCTCTTCAACACAGTGATCGCACTGTCTCCGTACTTGGTAAGTTCATGCGGTTTATAATTCGTTTGTTTGTGATGTGATTTGCACAAATTAATACAAAATTAAAACACCTCTATCATTGTATAGTAATGTTGAAAGTACCTTATATTACAAATGAACTATATTTTATTGCTAGATCTACTCTAAAATAGTACCTATATTTCATAATATATAATTCTTGTGTTTTATATATGTTAATTATAATGTGAATGGTTTCTTTATATTTTCAGAGAGACAAGTAACCAGTATGAATGAACACTGTTTGGTAACAGCAATAGACGACAACCAGTCCAGACATTTACGACTGTTGCTTCGTATTTCCATCACTGATGGTGTACATCAAATGTATAAACGATATTCAACTAAGAAATGGGCTCAGGTATGTACACAAGTCCTTTAATGTTGTTAGTCTGGTAAATATAATATATAACTAAGCTGTACATGTCTATGGTTGTACATATCAGTGTTCAACAACTCTACGACTGTTACGGGACAAAACCAGTTTTCCTGATTAAAATTATTAACCAGTATTAGCTTGCAAGCAGTTGATAACTTCTCCACATTTGCAGCATATGACCGTAGCCAATGCCAAGAAATGCCTGATGCATTATTCAAATCAAGACGCGCTTAGTCTACAAGCGCACCGTGATAAACGGACATACTGCATAAATTTAGTGTGGCTTTTTCACAAATTAAGCAAAATGTCTATTTTTCGTATTTGATTAGATCTTATTATGAATGAGTATTGACACATTGTGCATTTTGTATATTGTTTTGTTTTATTTACTTTCAGGTACAAAACACAGCGATGTCCATCAAGTCTCAACTTGAATCCGACAATGATGAGTCCATGTTTCAAGATACAACAACATCCCAGACCAGACAACAACCTGATCAAGCTATTGACCAGTGGTCAACTGTTTTCTGTGAATTGTCTAGACATGAGTAATTGTATAAACATGGATAGAACAATATGTGTGCTTTTTGTTAATATGATGTGCTATTCGTTTGTTCAAATGTTATGCGATGAATATCAGTGCTTGTTTTTCTTACTGAATAAATTATGTTTATATTACAACGTCTTGTTACATTTCTTTGCTCAATATGTGCTCACTAAACTTGGCGCCGAAATATACAATACACACCATGGTCGAATACCAATTGCCAACTAATTCCATAACCCCCTTCATCAACCGTTGGTTGTCTACATATGGATCACATTTCCGAGGTTGTCTTACAACGTACATAGGTTGATGACACTGTCCATAGGTCGATCATACAGATCATGTCCATTCTCTTCATATCTGGATAACACTGTTTATAGGTGGATTATACAGTCAACATGCGGACCACATTTATAGTGTTTTTATCAAATTGTCCATATGTCGATTACATTATTCCTATCAGGACCATTTAATCTTATTGGGATCACAGGGCCTATAGGGCAGTGATCCACATATACAGAGAAAAGTGACCAATATGATCGACCTATGGACACATTCATACACAATTGAGATATAACAACGATAAATGTGACACACAAGTGGACTGTATAATACACCATAGGTGTTATGTTATACTTATACTGTTCATATTACGAACAAACTGGTCATGTGAGGACGTATGCTCATAAGTCAAATATGCAGTGAACATTTGGATAACAATTTCGTTGTTAAAATACAGTGTACTAATGTGGCTGACGCTGCCCATAGGTCGAACACACTGTAGATAAGTGGATCATACAGTCCACACGTGGATCACACTTATGTAGTTATAATAAAGTTGATAACAGGTTGATAACACTGTCCATAGGTCGAACACACTGATCTTGTAAGGACGTATTGTATTATATGTGGATCACACTGTCCATAAACGAAATATACAGTCCACATGTGGATCACAATTTTTGTGGTAATAGCATAATGTACTAAAATGGATTACACTGACACGTAATGAAAAAAGTGGTACTTACATGGCCAATGTGATCGACGTATGGACATACATACACACGCACGAACATGAAGAAAAGTGATATTTACAGACCAATGTCATCGACCTATGGACAGAGTCATCCACAAGTGAGAAATAATCACAATAAATGTGACCCACAAGTGGGTTGTATGATACATCATAGGTGTTATGTTATACTTATACTGTTCATATGCCGAGCACACTGATCATGTAAGGACGTATGCTCACATGCGGATAACAGTGTCCAAAATGGAATAAACAGTCCACATGCGGATCACAATTTCGTGGTTATGATACAACGTACTTAGGTGAATGGCACTGTCTATAAGTAGAACACACATATCATGTAAGGGTATTTTCATCATATGTTGATACCTCTGTCCTTAAGCGGAATATGCAGTCCACATGTGGATCACAATTTCGTGGTTATAATACAATGTATTCAGGTGGATGACACTTTCTATAGGTCGAACACATCGATCATGTAAGGCCTTTTTCATCATATGTGGATCACACTGTACATAAGCTGAAGATGCAGTCCACATGTGGATCACAATTTCGTAGTTATAATACAGGGTACAAGATGGATGACACTTTCCATATGTCAAACCAACTGATCATGTAAGGACGTATTTTATTATATGTGGATCACACTGTCCATAAGCGGAATATACAGTCCACATGTGGATCACAATTTCGTGGTTATGATAGATGGATGACACTTGCCATAGGTCGAACACACTGGTCATGTAAGGACGATTATGTGGATCAAGCTGACCATAAGCGGATTATACAGTCGATATGCGAATCATACGTACAATCGGTACAGCACACATCACATGGGTGGATCACACTACTCATACACGAATATTAGTAATTTCAATGTATATTATACACTTATGTATTGTTTAACTTGTTTGGTAAATTAACCTACCGAGAGGCAAGTCTTTTATTAAAATAATACCATCAACAACATTCATAATGTTATTTAGCGCACAAGAATTTGTGTGGAACACCAATTAAGTTTACTAATCAAAACAAATTAATTATACCAATTAAAGAATACCAATATAATCATTTCATTTTAATTAGGCAATAATTGGTTTTAATTAGTCATTAATTAACGGATTGTTTGCAAACAAAATTGTTTGATCATCCTTTAATCACTTCCAGATCAAAGCAATTAGCCGGTAGTATAAATGTTAACGATGAAAAAGTGTTCATCTCATTAAATCAAACTGATAAAACAATAGGCAGCCTTCTCCTATATATAGTCCCAGATACCTAACCCAAGCCATCACATTTGTGACTTGATAACTGAGCACATAGATAACTTAACGATTCCAAGCTTATAGCTGCTTATACTGGTCAATGAGATATTGATATTTCTGCAATATAACTATACCAAGCTATATCATTAGACTTGAGTAATTACACACCAATATAATTATAACGAAAAATGGATATCCAATCAGCTGCTTCCACATTACGTCAACAGCTGATATCTCTTCAACACAGTGATCGCACTGTCTCCGTACTTGGTAAGTTCATGCGGTTTATAATTCGTTTGTTTGTGATGTGATTTGCACAAATTAATACAAAATTAAAACACCTCTATCATTGTATAGTAATGTTGAAAGTACCTTATATTACAAATGAACTATATTTTATTGCTAGATCTACTCTAAAATAGTACCTATATTTCATAATATATAATTCTTGTGTTTTATATATGTTAATTATAATGTGAATGGTTTCTTTATATTTTCAGAGAGACAAGTAACCAGTATGAATGAACACTGTTTGGTAACAGCAATAGACGACAACCAGTCCAGACATTTACGACTGTTGCTTCGTATTTCCATCACTGATGGTGTACATCAAATGTATAAACGATATTCAACTAAGAAATGGGCTCAGGTATGTACACAAGTCCTTTAATGTTGTTAGTCTGGTAAATATAATATATAACTAAGCTGTACATGTCTATGGTTGTACATATCAGTGTTCAACAACTCTACGACTGTTACGGGACAAAACCAGTTTTCCTGATTAAAATTATTAACCAGTATTAGCTTGCAAGCAGTTGATAACTTCTCCACATTTGCAGCATATGACCGTAGCCAATGCCAAGAAATGCCTGATGCATTATTCAAATCAAGACGCGCTTAGTCTACAAGCGCACCGTGATAAACGGACATACTGCATAAATTTAGTGTGGCTTTTTCACAAATTAAGCAAAATGTCTATTTTTCGTATTTGATTAGATCTTATTATGAATGAGTATTGACACATTGTGCATTTTGTATATTGTTTTGTTTTATTTACTTTCAGGTACAAAACACAGCGATGTCCATCAAGTCTCAACTTGAATCCGACAATGATGAGTCCATGTTTCAAGATACAACAACATCCCAGACCAGACAACAACCTGATCAAGCTATTGACCAGTGGTCAACTGTTTTCTGTGAATTGTCTAGACATGAGTAATTGTATAAACATGGATAGAACAATATGTGTGCTTTTTGTTAATATGATGTGCTATTCGTTTGTTCAAATGTTATGCGATGAATATCAGTGCTTGTTTTTCTTACTGAATAAATTATGTTTATATTACAACGTCTTGTTACATTTCTTTGCTCAATATGTGCTCACTAAACTTGGCGCTGAAATATACAATACACACCATGGTCGAATACCAATTGCCAACTAATTCCATAACCCCCTTCATCAACCGTTGGTTGTCTACATATGGATCACATTTCCGAGGTTGTCTTACAACGTACATAGGTTGATGACACTGTCCATAGGTCGATCATACAGATCATGTCCATTCTCTTCATATCTGGATAACACTGTTTATAGGTGGATTATACAGTCAACATGCGGACCACATTTATAGTGTTTTTATCAAATTGTCCATATGTCGATTACATTATTCCTATCAGGACCATTTAATCTTATTGGGATCACACGGCCTATAGGGCAGTGATCCACATATACAGAGAAAAGTGACCAATATGATCGACCTATGGACACATTCATACACAATTGAGATATAACAACGATAAATGTGACACACAAGTGGACTGTATAATACACCATAGGTGTTATGTTATACTTATACTGTTCATATTACGAACAAACTGGTCATGTGAGGACGTATGCTCATAAGTCAAATATGCAGTGAACATTTGGATAACAATTTCGTTGTTAAAATACAGTGTACTAATGTGGCTGACGCTGCCCATAGGTCGAACACACTGTAGATAAGTGGATCATACAGTCCACACGTGGATCACACTTATGTAGTTATAATAAAGTTGATAACAGGTTGATAACATTGTCCCTAGGTCGAACACACTGATCTTGTAAGGACGTATTGTATTATATGTGGATCACACTGTCCATAAACGAAATATACAGTCCACATGTGGATCACAATTTTTGTGGTAATAGCATAATGTACTAAAATGGATTACACTGACACGTAATGAAAAAAGTGGTACTTACATGGCCAATGTGATCGACGTATGGACATACATACACACGCACGAACATGAAGAAAAGTGATATTAACAGACCAATGTCATCGACCTATGGACAGAGTCATCCACAAGTGAGAAATAATCACAATAAATGTGACCCACAAGTGGGTTGTATGATACATCATAGGTGTTATGTTATACTTATACTGTTCATATGCCGAGCACACTGATCATGTAAGGACGTATGCTCACATGTGGATAACAGTGTCCAAAATGGAATAAACAGTCCACATGCGGATCACAATTTCGTGGTTATGATACAACGTACTTAGGTGAATGGCACTGTCTATAAGTAGAACACACATATCATGTTAGGGTATTTTCATCATATGTTGATACCTCTGTCCTTAAGCGGAATATGCAGTCCACATGTGGATCACAATTTCGTGGTTATAATACAATGTATTCAGGTGGATGACACTTTCTATAGGTCGAACACATCGATCATGTAAGGCCTTTTTCATCATATGTGGATCACACGGTACATAAGCCGAAGATGCAGTCCACATGTGGATCACAATTTCGTAGTTATAATACAGGGTACAAGATGGATGACACTTTCCATATGTCAAACCAACTGATCATGTAAGGACGTATTTTATTATATGTGGATCACACTGTCCATAAGCGGAATATACAGTCCACATGTGGATCACAATTTCGTGGTTATGATAGATGGATGACACTTGCCATAGGTCGAACACACTGGTCATGTAAGGACGATTATGTGGATCAAGCTGACCATAAGCGGATTATACAGTCGATATGCGAATCATACGTACAATCGGTACAGCACACATCACATGGGTGGATCACACTACTCATACACGAATATTAGTAATTTCAAGGTATATTATACACTTATGTATTGTTTAACTTGTTTGGTAAATTAACCTACCGAGAGGCAAGTTTTTTATTAAAATAATACCATCAACAACATTCATAATGTTATTTAGCGCACAAGAATTTGTGTGGAACACCAATTAAGTTTACTAATCAAAACAAATTTATTATACCAATTAAAGAATACCAATATAATCATTTCATTTTAATTAGGCAATAATTGGTTTTAATTAGTCATTAATTAACGGATTGTTTGCAAAAAAAATTGTTTGATCATCCTTTAATCACTTCCAGATCAAAGCAATTAGCCGGTAGTATAAATGTTAACGATGAAAAAGTGTTCATCTCATTAAATCAAACTGATAAAACAATAGGCAGCCTTCTCCTATATATAGTCCCAGATACCTAACCCAAGCCATCACATTTGTGACTTGATAACTGAGCACATAGATAACTTAACGATTCCAAGCTTATAGCTGCTTATACTGGTCAATGAGATATTGATATTTCTGCAATATAACTATACCAAGCTATATCATTAGACTTGAGTAATTACACACCAATATAATTATAACGAAAAATGGATATCCAATCAGCTGCTTCCACATTACGTCAACAGCTGATATCTCTTCAACACAGTGATCGCACTGTCTCCGTACTTGGTAAGTTCATGCGGTTTATAATTCGTTTGTTTGTGATGTGATTTGCACAAATTAATACAAAATTAAAACACCTCTATCATTGTATAGTAATGTTGAAAGTACCTTATATTACAAATGAACTATATTTTATTGCTAGATCTACTCTAAAATAGTACCTATATTTCATAATATATAATTCTTGTGTTTTATATATGTTAATTATAATGTGAATGGTTTCTTTATATTTTCAGAGAGACAAGTAACCAGTATGAATGAACACTGTTTGGTAACAGCAATAGACGACAACCAGTCCAGACATTTACGACTGTTGCTTCGTATTTCCATCACTGATGGTGTACATCAAATGTATAAACGATATTCAACTAAGAAATGGGCTCAGGTATGTACACAAGTCCTTTAATGTTGTTAGTCTCGTAAATATAATATATAACTAAGCAGTACATGTCTGTGGTTGTACATATCAGTTTTCAACAACTCTACGACTGTTACTGGACAAAACCAGTTTTCCTGATTAAAATTATTAACCAGTATTAGCTTGCAAGCAGTTGATAACTTCTCCACATTTGCAGCATATGACCGTAGCCAATGCCAAGAAATGCCTGATGCATTATTCAAATCAAGACGCGCTTAGTCTACAAGCGCACCGTGATAAACGGACATACTGCATAAATTTAGTGTGGCTTTTTCACAAATTAAGCAAAATGTCTATTTTTCGTATTTGATTAGATCTTATTATGAATGAGTATTGACACATTGTGCATTTTGTATATTGTTTTGTTTTATTTACTTTCAGGTACAAAACACAGCGATGTCCATCAAGTCTCAACTTGAATCCGACAATGATGAGTCCATGTTTCCAGATACAACAACATCCCAGACCAGACAACAACCTGATCAAGCTATTGACCAGTGGTCAACTGTTTTCTGTGAATTGTCTAGACATGAGTAATTGTATAAACATGGATAGAACAATATGTGTGCTTTTTGTTAATATGATGTGCTATTCGTTTGTTCAAATGTTATGCGATGAATATCAGTGCTTGTTTTTCTTACTGAATAAATTATGTTTATATTACAACGTCTTGTTACATTTCTTTGCTCAATATATGCTCACTAAACTTGGCGCCGAAATATACAATACACACCATGGTCGAATACCAATTGCCAACTAATTCCATAACCCCCTTCATCAACCGTTGGTTGTCTACATATGGATCACATTTCCGTGGTTGTCTTACAACGTACATAGGTTGATGACACTGTCCATAGGTCGATCATACAGATCATGTCCATTCTCTTCATATCTGGATAACACTGTTTATAGGTGGATTATACAGTCAACATGCGGACCACATTTATAGTGTTTTTATCAAATTGTCCATAGGTCGATTACATTATTCCTATCAGGACCATTTAATCTTATTGGGATCACAGGGCCTATAGGGCAGTGATCCACATATACAGAGAAAAGTGACCAATATGATCGACCTATGGACACATTCATACACAATTGAGATATAACAACGATAAATGTGACACACAAGTGGACTGTATAATACACCATAGGTGTTATGTTATACTTATACTGTTCATATTACGAACAAACTGGTCATGTGAGGACGTATGCTCATAAGTCAAATATGCAGTGAACATTTGGATAACAATTTCGTTGTTAAAATACAGTGTACTAATGTGGCTGACGCTGCCCATAGGTCGAACACACTGTAGATAAGTGAATCATACAGTCCACACGTGGATCACACTTATGTAGTTATAATAAAGTTGATAACAGGTTGATAACACTGTCCATAGGTCGAACACACTGATCTTGTAAGGACGTATTGTATTATATGTGGATCACACTGTCCATAAACGAAATATACAGTCCACATGTGGATCACAATTTTTGTGGTAATAGCATAATGTACTAAAATGGATTACACTGACACGTAATGAAAAAAGTGGTACTTACATGGCCAATGTGATCGACGTATGGACAAACATACACACGCACGAACATGAAGAAAAGTGATATTTACAGACCAATGTCATCGACCTATGGACAGAGTCATCCACAAGTGAGAAATAATCACAATAAATGTGACCCACAAGTGGGTTGTATGATACATCATAGGTGTTATGTTATACTTATACTGTTCATATGCCGAGCACACTGATCATGTAAGGACGTATGCTCACATGTGGATAACAGTGTCCAAAATGGAATAAACAGTCCACATGCGGATCACAATTTCGTGGTTATGATACAACGTACTTAGGTGAATGGCACTGTCTATAAGTAGAACACACATATCATGTAAGGGGTATTTTCATCATATGTTGATACCTCTGTCCTTAAGCGGAATATGCAGTCCACATGTGGATCACAATTTCGTGGTTATAATACAATGTATTCAGGTGGATGACACTTTCTATAGGTCGAACACATCGATCATGTAAGGCCTTTTTCATCATATGTGGATCACACTGTACATAAGCCGAAGATGCAGTCCACATGTGGATCACAATTTCGTAGTTATAATACAGTGTACAAGATGGATGACACTTTCCATATGTCAAACCAACTGATCATGTAAGGACGTATTTTATTATATGTGGATCACACTGTCCATAAGCGGAATATACAGTCCACATGTGGATCACAATTTCGTGGTTATGATAGATGGATGACACTTGCCATAGGTCGAACCCACTGGTCATGTAAGGACGATTATGTGGATCAAGCTGACCATAAGCGGATTATACAGTCGATATGCGAATCATACGTACAATCGGTGCAGCACACATCACATGGGTGGATCACACTACTCATACACGAATATTAGTAATTTCAAGGTATATTATACACTTATGTATTGTTTAACTTGTTTGGTAAATTAACCTACCGAGAGGCAAGTTTTTTATTAAAATAATACCATCAACAACATTCATAATGTTATTTAGCGCACAAGAATTTGTGTGGAACACCAATTAAGTTTACTAATCAAAACAAATTAATTATACCAATTAAAGAATACCAATATAATCATTTCATTTTAATTAGGCAATAATTGGTTTTAATTAGTCATTAATTAACGGATTGTTTGCAAACAAAATTGTTTGATCATCCTTTAATCACTTCCAGATCAAAGCAATTAGCCGGTAGTATAAATGTTAACGATGAAAAAGTGTTCATCTCATTAAATCAAACTGATAAAACAATAGGCAGCCTTCTCCTATATATAGTCCCAGATACCTAACCCAAGCCATCACATTTGTGACTTGATAACTGAGCACATAGATAACTTAACGATTCCAAGCTTATAGCTGCTTATACTGGTCAATGAGATATTGATATTTCTGCAATATAACTATACCAAGCTATATCATTAGACTTGAGTAATTACACACCAATATAATTATAACGAAAAATGGATATCCAATCAGCTGCTTCCACATTACGTCAACAGCTGATATCTCTTCAACACAGTGATCGCACTGTCTCCGTACTTGGTAAGTTCATGCGGTTTATAATTCGTTTGTTTGTGATGTGATTTGCACAAATTAATACAAAATTAAAACACCTCTATCATTGTATAGTAATGTTGAAAGTACCTTATATTACAAATGAACTATATTTTATTGCTAGATCTACTCTAAAATAGTACCTATATTTCATAATATATAATTCTTGTGTTTTATATATGTTAATTATAATGTGAATGGTTTCTTTATATTTTCAGAGAGACAAGTAACCAGTATGAATGAACACTGTTTGGTAACAGCAATAGACGACAACCAGTCCAGACATTTACGACTGTTGCTTCGTATTTCCATCACTGATGGTGTACATCAAATGTATAAACGATATTCAACTAAGAAATGGGCTCAGGTATGTACACAAGTCCTTTAATGTTGTTAGTCTCGTAAATATAATATATAACTAAGCAGTACATGTCTGTGGTTGTACATATCAGTTTTCAACAACTCTACGACTGTTACTGGACAAAACCAGTTTTCCTGATTAAAATTATTAACCAGTATTAGCTTGCAAGCAGTTGATAACTTCTCCACATTTGCAGCATATGACCGTAGCCAATGCCAAGAAATGCCTGATGCATTATTCAAATCAAGACGCGCTTAGTCTACAAGCGCACCGTGATAAACGGACATACTGCATAAATTTAGTGTGGCTTTTTCACAAATTAAGCAAAATGTCTATTTTTCGTATTTGATTAGATCTTATTATGAATGAGTATTGACACATTGTGCATTTTGTATATTGTTTTGTTTTATTTACTTTCAGGTACAAAACACAGCGATGTCCATCAAGTCTCAACTTGAATCCGACAATGATGAGTCCATGTTTCCAGATACAACAACATCCCAGACCAGACAACAACCTGATCAAGCTATTGACCAGTGGTCAACTGTTTTCTGTGAATTGTCTAGACATGAGTAATTGTATAAACATGGATAGAACAATATGTGTGCTTTTTGTTAATATGATGTGCTATTCGTTTGTTCAAATGTTATGCGATGAATATCAGTGCTTGTTTTTCTTACTGAATAAATTATGTTTATATTACAACGTCTTGTTACATTTCTTTGCTCAATATATGCTCACTAAACTTGGCGCCGAAATATACAATACACACCATGGTCGAATACCAATTGCAAACTAATTCCATAACCCCCTTCATCAACCGTTGGTTGTCTACATATGGATCACATTTCCGTGGTTGTCTTACAACCTACATAGGTTGATGACACTGTCCATAGGTCGATCATACAGATCATGTCCATTCTCTTCATATCTGGATAACATTGTTTATAGGTGGATTATACAGTCAACATGCGGACCACATTTATAGTGTTTTTATCAAATTGTCCATAGGTCGATTACATTATTCCTATCAGGACCATTTAATCTTATTGGGATCACAGGGCCTATAGGGCAGTGATCCACATATACAGAGAAAAGTGACCAATATGATCGACCTATGGACACATTCATACACAATTGAGATATAACAACGATAAATGTGACACACAAGTGGACTGTATAATACACCATAGGTGTTATGTTATACTTATACTGTTCATATTACGAACAAACTGGTCATGTGAGGACGTATGCTCATAAGTCAAATATGCAGTGAACATTTGGATAACAATTTCGTTGTTAAAATACAGTGTACTAATGTGGCTGACGCTGCCCATAGGTCGAACACACTGTAGATAAGTGGATCATACAGTCCACACGTGGATCACACTTATGTAGTTATAATAAAGTTGATAACAGGTTGATAACACTGTCCATAGGTCGAACACACTGATCTTGTAAGGACGTATTGTATTATATGTGGATCACACTGTCCATAAACGAAATATACAGTCCACATGTGGATCACAATTTTTGTGGTAATAGCATAATGTACTAAAATGGATTACACTGACACGTAATGAAAAAAGTGGTACTTACATGGCCAATGTGATCGACGTATGGACAAACATACACACGCACGAACATGAAGAAAAGTGATATTTACAGACCAATGTCATCGACCTATGGACAGAGTCATCCACAAGTGAGAAATAATCACAATAAATGTGACCCACAAGTGGGTTGTATGATACATCATAGGTGTTATGTTATACTTATACTGTTCATATGCCGAGCACACTGATCATGTAAGGACGTATGCTCACATGTGGATAACAGTGTCCAAAATGGAATAAACAGTCCACATGCGGATCACAATTTCGTGGTTATGATACAACGTACTTAGGTGAATGGCACTGTCTATAAGTAGAACACACATATCATGTTAGGGTATTTTCATCATATGTTGATACCTCTGTCCTTAAGCGGAATATGCAGTCCACATGTGGATCACAATTTCGTGGTTATAATACAATGTATTCAGGTGGATGACACTTTCTATAGGTCGAACACATCGATCATGTAAGGCCTTTTTCATCATTTGTGGATCACACTGTACATAAGCCGAAGATGCAGTCCACATGTGGATCACAATTTCGTAGTTATAATACAGGGTACAAGATGGATGACACTTTCCATATGTCAAACCAACTGATCATGTAAGGACGTATTTTATTATATGTGGATCACACTGTCCATAAGCGGAATATACAGTCCACATGTGGATCACAATTGCGTGGTTATGATAGATGGATGACACTTGCCATAGGTCGAACACACTGGTCATGTAAGGACGATTATGTGGATCAAGCTGACCATAAGCGGATTATACAGTCGATATGCGAATCATACGTACAATCGGTACAGCACACATCACATGGGTGGATCACACTACTCATACACGAATATTAGTAATTTCAAGGTATATTATACACTTATGTATTGTTTAACTTGTTTGGTAAATTAACCTACCGAGAGGCAAGTTTTTTATTAAAATAATACCATCAACAACATTCATAATGTTATTTAGCGCACAAGAATTTGTGTGGAACACCAATTAAGTTTACTAATCAAAACAAATTAATTATACCAATTAAAGAATACCAATATAATCATTTCATTTTAATTAGGCAATAATTGGTTTTAATTAGTCATTAATTAACGGATTGTTTGCAAAAAAAATTGTTTGATCATCCTTTAATCACTTCCAGATCAAAGCAATTAGCCGGTAGTATAAATGTTAACGATGAAAAAGTGTTCATCTCATTAAATCAAACTGATAAAACAATAGGCAGCCTTCTCCTATATATAGTCCCAGATACCTAACCCAAGCCATCACATTTGTGACTTGATAACTGAGCACATAGATAACTTAACGATTCCAAGCTTATAGCTGCTTATACTGGTCAATGAGATATTGATATTTCTGCAATATAACTATACCAAGCTATATCATTAGACTTGAGTAATTACACACCAATATAATTATAACGAAAAATGGATATCCAATCAGCTGCTTCCACATTACGTCAACAGCTGATATCTCTTCAACACAGTGATCGCACTGTCTCCGTACTTGGTAAGTTCATGCGGTTTATAATTCGTTTGTTTGTGATGTGATTTGCACAAATTAATACAAAATTAAAACACCTCTATCATTGTATAGTAATGTTGAAAGTACCTTATATTACAAATGAACTATATTTTATTGCTAGATCTACTCTAAAATAGTACCTATATTTCATAATATATAATTCTTGTGTTTTATATATGTTAATTATAATGTGAATGGTTTCTTTATATTTTCAGAGAGACAAGTAACCAGTATGAATGAACACTGTTTGGTAACAGCAATAGACGACAACCAGTCCAGACATTTACGACTGTTGCTTCGTATTTCCATCACTGATGGTGTACATCAAATGTATAAACGATATTCAACTAAGAAATGGGCTCAGGTATGTACACAAGTCCTTTAATGTTGTTAGTCTCGTAAATATAATATATAACTAAGCAGTACATGTCTGTGGTTGTACATATCAGTTTTCAACAACTCTACGACTGTTACTGGACAAAACCAGTTTTCCTGATTAAAATTATTAACCAGTATTAGCTTGCAAGCAGTTGATAACTTCTCCACATTTGCAGCATATGACCGTAGCCAATGCCAAGAAATGCCTGATGCATTATTCAAATCAAGACGCGCTTAGTCTACAAGCGCACCGTGATAAACGGACATACTGCATAAATTTAGTGTGGCTTTTTCACAAATTAAGCAAAATGTCTATTTTTCGTATTTGATTAGATCTTATTATGAATGAGTATTGACACATTGTGCATTTTGTATATTGTTTTGTTTTATTTACTTTCAGGTACAAAACACAGCGATGTCCATCAAGTCTCAACTTGAATCCGACAATGATGAGTCCATGTTTCCAGATACAACAACATCCCAGACCAGACAACAACCTGATCAAGCTATTGACCAGTGGTCAACTGTTTTCTGTGAATTGTCTAGACATGAGTAATTGTATAAACATGGATAGAACAATATGTGTGCTTTTTGTTAATATGATGTGCTATTCGTTTGTTCAAATGTTATGCGATGAATATCAGTGCTTGTTTTTCTTACTGAATAAATTATGTTTATATTACAACGTCTTGTTACATTTCTTTGCTCAATATGTGCTCACTAAACTTGGCGCCGAAATATACAATACACACCATGGTCGAATACCAATTGCCAACTAATTCCATAACCCCCTTCATCAACCGTTGGTTGTCTACATATGGATCACATTTCCGAGGTTGTCTTACAACGTACATAGGTTGATGACACTGTCCATAGGTCGATCATACAGATCATGTCCATTCTCTTCATATCTGGATAACACTGTTTATAGGTGGATTATACAGTCAACATGCGGACCACATTTATAGTGTTTTTATCAAATTGTCCATAGGTCGATTACATTATTCCTATCAGGACCATTTAATCTTATTGGGATCACACGGCCTATAGGGCAGTGATCCACATATACAGAGAAAAGTGACCAATATGATCGACCTATGGACACATTCATACACAATTGAGATATAACAACGATAAATGTGACACACAAGTGGACTGTATAATACACCATAGGTGTTATGTTATACTTATACTGTTCATATTACGAACAAACTGGTCATGTGAGGACGTATGCTCATAAGTCAAATATGCAGTGAACATTTGGATAACAATTTCGTTGTTAAAATACAGTGTACTAATGTGGCTGACGCTGCCCATAGGTCGAACACACTGTAGATAAGTGGATCATACAGTCCACACGTGGATCACACTTATGTAGTTATAATAAAGTTGATAACAGGTTGATAACACTGTCCATAGGTCGAACACACTGATCTTGTAAGGACGTATTGTATTATATGTGGATCACACTGTCCATAAACGAAATATACAGTCCACATGTGGATCACAATTTTTGTGGTAATAGCATAATGTACTAAAATGGATTACACTGACACGTAATGAAAAAAGTGGTACTTACATGGCCAATGTGATCGACGTATGGACATACATACACACGCACGAACATGAAGAAAAGTGATATTTACAGACCAATGTCATCGACCTATGGACAGAGTCATCCACAAGTGAGAAATAATCACAATAAATGTGACCCACAAGTGGGTTGTATGATACATCATAGGTGTTATGTTATACTTATACTGTTCATATGCCGAGCACACTGATCATGTAAGGACGTATGCTCACATGTGGATAACAGTGTCCAAAATGGAATAAACAGTCCACATGCGGATCACAATTTCGTGGTTATGATACAACGTACTTAGGTGAATGGCACTGTCTATAAGTAGAACACACATATCATGTAAGGGGTATTTTCATCATATGTTGATACCTCTGTCCTTAAGCGGAATATGCAGTCCACATGTGGATCACAATTTCGTGGTTATAATACAATGTATTCAGGTGGATGACACTTTCTATAGGTCGAACACATCGATCATGTAAGGCCTTTTTCATCATATGTGGATCACACTGTACATAAGCCGAAGATGCAGTCCACATGTGGATCACAATTTCGTAGTTATAATACAGTGTACAAGATGGATGACACTTTCCATATGTCAAACCAACTGATCATGTAAGGACGTATTTTATTATATGTGGATCACACTGTCCATAAGCGGAATATACAGTCCACATGTGGATCACAATTTCGTGGTTATGATAGATGGATGACACTTGCCATAGGTCGAACCCACTGGTCATGTAAGGACGATTATGTGGATCAAGCTGACCATAAGCGGATTATACAGTCGATATGCGAATCATACGTACAATCGGTACAGCACACATCACATGGGTGGATCACACTACTCATACACGAATATTAGTAATTTCAAGGTATATTATACACTTATGTATTGTTTAACTTGTTTGGTAAATTAACCTACCGAGAGGCAAGTTTTTTATTAAAATAATACCATCAACAACATTCATAATGTTATTTAGCGCACAAGAATTTGTGTGGAACACCAATTAAGTTTACTAATCAAAACAAATTAATTATACCAATTAAAGAATACCAATATAATCATTTCATTTTAATTAGGCAATAATTGGTTTTAATTAGTCATTAATTAACGGATTGTTTGCAAAAAAAATTGTTTGATCATCCTTTAATCACTTCCAGATCAAAGCAATTAGCCGGTAGTATAAATGTTAACGATGAAAAAGTGTTCATCTCATTAAATCAAACTGATAAAACAATAGGCAGCCTTCTCCTATATATAGTCCCAGATACCTAACCCAAGCCATCACATTTGTGACTTGATAACTGAGCACATAGATAACTTAACGATTCCAAGCTTATAGCTGCTTATACTGGTCAATGAGATATTGATATTTCTGCAATATAACTATACCAAGCTATATCATTAGACTTGAGTAATTACACACCAATATAATTATAACGAAAAATGGATATCCAATCAGCTGCTTCCACATTACGTCAACAGCTGATATCTCTTCAACACAGTGATCGCACTGTCTCCGTACTTGGTAAGTTCATGCGGTTTATAATTCGTTTGTTTGTGATGTGATTTGCACAAATTAATACAAAATTAAAACACCTCTATCATTGTATAGTAATGTTGAAAGTACCTTATATTACAAATGAACTATATTTTATTGCTAGATCTACTCTAAAATAGTACCTATATTTCATAATATATAATTCTTGTGTTTTATATATGTTAATTATAATGTGAATGGTTTCTTTATATTTTCAGAGAGACAAGTAACCAGTATGAATGAACACTGTTTGGTAACAGCAATAGACGACAACCAGTCCAGACATTTACGACTGTTGCTTCGTATTTCCATCACTGATGGTGTACATCAAATGTATAAACGATATTCAACTAAGAAATGGGCTCAGGTATGTACACAAGTCCTTTAATGTTGTTAGTCTCGTAAATATAATATATAACTAAGCAGTACATGTCTGTGGTTGTACATATCAGTTTTCAACAACTCTACGACTGTTACTGGACAAAACCAGTTTTCCTGATTAAAATTATTAACCAGTATTAGCTTGCAAGCAGTTGATAACTTCTCCACATTTGCAGCATATGACCGTAGCCAATGCCAAGAAATGCCTGATGCATTATTCAAATCAAGACGCGCTTAGTCTACAAGCGCACCGTGATAAACGGACATACTGCATAAATTTAGTGTGGCTTTTTCACAAATTAAGCAAAATGTCTATTTTTCGTATTTGATTAGATCTTATTATGAATGAGTATTGACACATTGTGCATTTTGTATATTGTTTTGTTTTATTTACTTTCAGGTACAAAACACAGCGATGTCCATCAAGTCTCAACTTGAATCCGACAATGATGAGTCCATGTTTCCAGATACAACAACATCTCAGACCAGACAACAACCTGATCAAGCTATTGACCAGTGGTCAACTGTTTTCTGTGAATTGTCTAGACATGAGTAATTGTATAAACATGGATAGAACAATATGTGTGCTTTTTGTTAATATGATGTGCTATTCGTTTGTTCAAATGTTATGCGATGAATATCAGTGCTTGTTTTTCTTACTGAATAAATTATGTTTATATTACAACGTCTTGTTACATTTCTTTGCTCAATATATGCTCACTAAACTTGGCGCCGAAATATACAATACACACCATGGTCGAATACCAATTGCCAACTAATTCCATAACCCCCTTCATCAACCGTTGGTTGTCTACATATGGATCACATTTCCGTGGTTGTCTTACAACGTACATAGGTTGATGACACTGTCCATAGGTCGATCATACAGATCATGTCCATTCTCTTCATATCTGGATAACACTGTTTATAGGTGGATTATACAGTCAACATGCCGACCACATTTATAGTGTTTTTATCAAATTGTCCATATGTCGATTACATTATTCCTATCAGGACCATTTAATCTTATTGGGATCACACGGCCTATAGGGCAGTGATCCACATATACAGAGAAAAGTGACCAATATGATCGACCTATGGACACATTCATACACAAGTGAGATATAACAACGATAAATGTGACACACAAGTGGACTGTATAATACACCATAGGTGTTATGTTATACTTATACTGTTCATATTACGAACAAACTGGTCATGTGAGGACGTATGCTCATAAGTCAAATATGCAGTCAACATTTGGATAACAATTTCGTTGTTAAAATACAGTGTACTAATGTGGCTGACGCTGCCCATAGGTCGAACACACTGTAGATAAGTGGATCATACAGTCCACACGTGGATCACACTTATGTAGTTATAATAAAGTTGATAACAGGTTGATAACACTGTCCATAGGTCGAACACACTGATCTTGTAAGGACGTATTGTATTATATGTGGATCACACTGTCCATAAACGAAATATACAGTCCACATGTGGATCACAATTTTTGTGGTAATAGCATAATGTACTAAAATGGATTACACTGACACATAATGAAAAAGGTGGTACTTACATGGCCAATGTGATCGACGTATGGACATACATACACACGCACGGACATGAAGAAAAGTGATATTTACAGACCAATGTCATCGACCTATGGACAGAGTCATCCACAAGTGAGAAATAATCACAATAAATGTGACCCACAAGTGGGTTGTATGATACATCATAGGTGTTATGTTATACTTATACTGTTCATATGCCGAGCACACTGATCATGTAAGGACGTATGCTCACATGTGGATAACAGTGTCCAAAATGGAATAAACAGTCCACATGCGGATCACAATTTCGTGGTTATGATACAACGTACTTAGGTGAATGGCACTGTCTATAAGTAGAACACACATATCATGTAAGGGTATTTTCATCATATGTTGATACCTCTGTCCTTAAGCGGAATATGCAGTCCACATGTGGATCACAATTTCGTGGTTATAATACAATGTATTCAGGTGGATGACACTTTCTATAGGTCGAACACATCGATCATGTAAGGCCTTTTTCATCATATGTGGATCACACTGTACATAAGCCGAAGATGCAGTCCACATGTGGATCACAATTTCGTAGTTATAATACAGTGTACAAGATGGATGACACTTTCCATATGTCAAACCAACTGATCATGTAAGGACGTATTTTATTATATGTGGATCACACTGTCCATAAGCGGAATATACAGTCCACATGTGGATCACAATTTCGTGGTTATGATAGATGGATGACACTTGCCATAGGTCGAACACACTGGTCATGTAAGGACGATTATGTGGATCAAGCTGACCATAAGCGGATTATACAGTCGATATGCGAATCATACGTACAATCGGTACAGCACACATCACATGGGTGGATCACACTACTCATACACGAATATTAGTAATTTCAAGGTATATTATACACTTATGTATTGTTTAACTTGTTTGGTAAATTAACCTACCGAGAGGCAAGTTTTTTATTAAAATAATACCATCAACAACATTCATAATGTTATTTAGCGCACAAGAATTTGTGTGGAACACCAATTAAGTTTACTAATCAAAACAAATTAATTATACCAATTAAAGAATACCAATATAATCATTTCATTTTAATTAGGCAATAATTGGTTTTAATTAGTCATTAATTAACGGATTGTTTGCAAACAAAATTGTTTGATCATCCTTTAATCACTTCCAGATCAAAGCAATTAGCCGGTAGTATAAATGTTAACGATGAAAAAGTGTTCATCTCATTAAATCAAACTGATAAAACAATAGGCAGCCTTCTCCTATATATAGTCCCAGATACCTAACCCAAGCCATCACATTTGTGACTTGATAACTGAGCACATAGATAACTTAACGATTCCAAGCTTATAGCTGCTTATACTGGTCAATGAGATATTGATATTTCTGCAATATAACTATACCAAGCTATATCATTAGACTTGAGTAATTACACACCAATATAATTATAACGAAAAATGGATATCCAATCAGCTGCTTCCACATTACGTCAACAGCTGATATCTCTTCAACACAGTGATCGCACTGTCTCCGTACTTGGTAAGTTCATGCGGTTTATAATTCGTTTGTTTGTGATGTGATTTGCACAAATTAATACAAAATTAAAACACCTCTATCATTGTATAGTAATGTTGAAAGTACCTTATATTACAAATGAACTATATTTTATTGCTAGATCTACTCTAAAATAGTACCTATATTTCATAATATATAATTCTTGTGTTTTATATAATTATGTTAATTATAATGTGAATGGTTTCTTTATATTTTCAGAGAGACAAGTAACCAGTATGAATGAACACTGTTTGGTAACAGCAATAGACGACAACCAGTCCAGACATTTACGACTGTTGCTTCGTATTTCCATCACTGATGGTGTACATCAAATGTATAAACGATATTCAACTAAGAAATGGGCTCAGGTATGTACACAAGTCCTTTAATGTTGTTAGTCTGGTAAATATAATATATAACTAAGCTGTACATGTCTATGGTTGTACATATCAGTGTTCAACAACTCTACGACTGTTACTGGACAAAACCAGTTTTCCTGATTAAAATTATTAACCAGTATTAGCTTGCAAGCAGTTGATAACTTCTCCACATTTGCAGCATATGACCGTAGCCAATGCCAAGAAATGCCTGATGCATTATTCAAATCAAGACGCGCTTAGTCTACAAGCGCACCGTGATAAACGGACATACTGCATAAATTTAGTGTGGCTTTTTCACAAATTAAGCAAAATGTCTATTTTTCGTATTTGATTAGATCTTATTATGAATGAGTATTGACACATTGTGCATTTTGTATATTGTTTTGTTTTATTTACTTTCAGGTACAAAACACAGCGATGTCCATCAAGTCTCAACTTGAATCCGACAATGATGAGTCCATGTTTCCAGATACAACAACATCTCAGACCAGACAACAACCTGATCAAGCTATTGACCAGTGGTCAACTGTTTTCTGTGAATTGTCTAGACATGAGTAATTGTATAAACATGGATAGAACAATATGTGTGCTTTTTGTTAATATGATGTGCTATTCGTTTGTTCAAATGTTATGCGATGAATATCAGTGCTTGTTTTTCTTACTGAATAAATTATGTTTATATTACAACGTCTTGTTACATTTCTTTGCTCAATATATGCTCACTAAACTTGGCGCCGAAATATACAATACACACCATGGTCGAATACCAATTGCCAACTAATTCCATAACCCCCTTCATCAACCGTTGGTTGTCTACATATGGATCACATTTCCGAGGTTGTCTTACAACGTACATAGGTTGATGACACTGTCCATAGGTCGATCATACAGATCATGTCCATTCTCTTCATATCTGGATAATACTGTTTATAGGTGGATTATACAGTCAACATGCGGACAACATTTATAGTGTTTTTATCAAATTGTCCATAAGTCGATTACATTATTCCTATCAGGACCATTTAAGCTTATTAGGATCACACGGCCTATAGGGCAATGATCCACATATGCAGAGAAAAGTGACCAATATGATCGACCTATGGACACATTCATACACAATTGAGATATAACAACGATAAATGTGACACACAAGTGGACTGTATAATACACCATAGGTGTTATGTTATACTTATACTGTTCATATTACGCACAAACTGGTCATGTGAGGACGTATGCTCATAAGTCAAATATGCAGTGAACATTTGGATAACAATTTCGTTGTTAAAATACAGTGTACTAATGTGGCTGACGCTGCCCATAGGTCGAACACACTGTAGATAAGTGGATCATACAGTCCACACGTGGATCACACTTATGTAGTTATAATAAAGTTGATAACAGGTTGATAACACTGTCCATAGGTCGAACACACTGATCTTGTAAGGACGTATTGTATTATATGTGGATCACACTGTCCATAAACGAAATATACAGTCCACATGTGGATCACAATTTTTGCGGTAATAGCATAATGTACTAAAATGGATTACACTGACACGTAATGAAAAAAGTGGTACTTACATGGCCAATGTGATCGACGTATGGACATACATACACACGCACGAACATGAAGAAAAGTGATATTTACAGACCAATGTCATCGACCTATGGACAGAGTCATCCACAAGTGAGAAATAATCACAATAAATGTGACCCACAAGTGGGTTGTATGATACATCATAGGTGTTATGTTATACTTATACTGTTCATATGCCGAGCACACTGATCATGTAAGGACGTATGCTCACATGTGGATAACAGTGTCCAAAATGGAATAAACAGTCCACATGCGGATCACAATTTCGTGGTTATGATACAACGTACTTAGGTGAATGGCACTGTCTATAAGTAGAACACACATATCATGTAAGGGTATTTTCATCATATGTTGATACCTCTGTCCTTAAGCGGAATATGCAGTCCACATGTGGATCACAATTTTGTGGTTATAATACAATGTATTCAGGTGGATGACACTTTCTATAGGTCGAACACATCGATCATGTAAGGCCTTTTTCATCATATGTGGATCACACTGTACATAAGCCGAAGATGCAGTCCACATGTGGATCACAATTTCGTAGTTATAATACAGTGTACAAGATGGATGACACTTTCCATATGTCAAACCAACTGATCATGTAAGGACGTATTTTATTATATGTGGATCACACTGTCCATAAGCGGAATATACAGTCCACATGTGGATCACAATTTCGTGGTTATGATAGATGGATGACACTTGCCATAGGTCGAACACACTGGTCATGTAAGGACGATTATGTGGATCAAGCTGACCATAAGCGGATTATACAGTCGATATGCGAATCATACGTACAATCGGTACAGCACACATCACATGGGTGGATCACTCTACTCATACACGAATATTAGTAATTTCAAGGTATATTATACACTTATGTATTGTTTAACTTGTTTGGTAAATTAACCTACCGAGAGGCAAGTTTTTTATTAAAATATTACCATCAACAACATTCATAATGTTATTTAGCGCACAAGAATTTGTGTGGAACACCAATTAAGTTTACTAATCAAAACAAATTAATTATACTAATTAAAGAATACCAATATAATCATTTCATTTTAATTAGGCAATAATTGGTTTTAATTAGTCATTAATTAACGGATTGTTTGCAAACAAAATTGTTTGATCATCCTTTAATCACTTCCAGATCAAAGCAATTAGCCGGTAGTATAAATGTTAACGATGAAAAAGTGTTCATCTCATTAAATCAAACTGATAAAACAATAGGCAGCCTTCTCCTATATATAGTCCCAGATACCTAACCCAAGCCATCACATTTGTGACTTGATAACTGAGCACATAGATAACTTAACGATTCCAAGCTTATAGCTGCTTATACTGGTCAATGAGATATTGATATTTCTGCAATATAACTATACCAAGCTATATCATTAGACTTGAGTAATTACACACCAATATAATTATAACGAAAAATGGATATCCAATCAGCTGCTTCCACATTACGTCAACAGCTGATATCTCTTCAACACAGTGATCGCACTGTCTCCGTACTTGGTAAGTTCATGCGGTTTATAATTCGTTTGTTTGTGATGTGATTTGCACAAATTAATACAAAATTAAAACACCTCTATCATTGTATAGTAATGTTGAAAGTACCTTATATTACAAATGAACTATATTTTATTGCTAGATCTACTCTAAAATAGTACCTATATTTCATAATATATCATTCTTGTGTTTTATATAATTATGTTAATTATAATGTGAATGGTTTCTTTATATTTTCAGAGAGACAAGTAACCAGTATGAATGAACACTGTTTGGTAACAGCAATAGACGACAACCAGTCCAGACATTTACGACTGTTGCTTCGTATTTCCATCACTGATGGTGTACATCAAATGTATAAACGATATTCAACTAAGAAATGGGCTCAGGTATGTACACAAGTCCTTTAATGTTGTTAGTCTGGTAAATATAATATATAACTAAGCTGTACATGTCTATGGTTGTACATATCAGTGTTCAACAACTCTACGACTGTTACTGGACAAAACCAGTTTTCCTGATTAAAATTATTAACCAGTATTAGCTTGCAAGCAGTTGATAACTTCTCCACATTTGCAGCATATGACCGTAGCCAATGCCAAGAAATGCCTGATGCATTATTCAAATCAAGACGCGCTTAGTCTACAAGCGCACCGTGATAAACGGACATACTGCATAAATTTAGTGTGGCTTTTTCACAAATTAAGCAAAATGTCTATTTTTCGTATTTGATTAGATCTTATTATGAATGAGTATTGACACATTGTGCATGTTGTATATTGTTTTGTTTTATTTACTTTCAGGTACAAAACACAGCGATGTCCATCAAGTCTCAACTTGAATCCGACAATGATGAGTCCATGTTTCCAGATACAACAACATCTCAGACCAGACAACAACCTGATCAAGCTATTGACCAGTGGTCAACTGTTTTCTGTGAATTGTCTAGACATGAGTAATTGTATAAACATGGATAGAACAATATGTGTGCTTTTTGTTAATATGATGTGCTATTCGTTTGTTCAAATGTTATGCGATGAATATCAGTGCTTGTTTTTCTTACTGAATAAATTATGTTTATATTACAACGTCTTGTTACATTTCTTTGCTCAATATATGCTCACTAAACTTGGCGCCGAAATATACAATACACACCATGGTCGAATACCAATTGCCAACTAATTCCATAACCCCCTTCATCAACCGTTGGTTGTCTACATATGGATCACATTTCCGTGGTTGTCTTACAACGTACATAGGTTGATGACACTGTCCATAGGTCGATCATACAGATCATGTCCATTCTCTTCATATCTGGATAACACTGTTTATAGGTGGATTATACAGTCAACATGCGGACCACATTTATAGTGTTTTTATCAAATTGTCCATATGTCGATTACATTATTCCTATCAGGACCATTTAAGCTTATTAGGATCACACGGCCTATAGGGCAATGATCCACATATACAGAGAAAAGTGACCAATATGATCGACCTATGGACACATTCATACACAATTGAGATATAACAACGATAAATGTGACACACAAGTGGACTGTATAATACACCATAGGTGTTATGTTATACTTATACTGTTCATATTACGCACAAACTGGTCATGTGAGGACGTATGCTCATAAGTCAAATATGCAGTGAACATTTGGATAACAATTTCGTTGTTAAAATACAGTGTACTAATGTGGCTGACGCTGCCCATAGGTCGAACACACTGTAGATAAGTGGATCATACAGTCCACACGTGGATCACACTTATGTAGTTATAATAAAGTTGATAACAGGTTGATAACACTGTCCATAGGTCGAACACACTGATCTTGTAAGGACGTATTGTATTATATGTGGATCACACTGTCCATAAACGAAATATACAGTCCACATGTGGATCACAATTTTTGTGGTAATAGCATAATGTACTAAAATGGATTACACTGACACGTAATGAAAAAAGTGGTACTTACATGGCCAATGTGATCGACGTATGGACATACATACACACGCACGAACATGAAGAAAAGTGATATTTACAGACCAATGTCATCGACCTATGGACAGAGTCATCCACAAGTGAGAAATAATCACAATAAATGTGACCCACAAGTGGGTTGTATGATACATCATAGGTGTTATGTTATACTTATACTGTTCATATGCCGAGCACACTGATCATGTAAGGACGTATGCTCACATGTGGATAACAGTGTCCAAAATGGAATAAACAGTCCACATGCGGATCACAATTTCGTGGTTATGATACAACGTACTTAGGTGAATGGCACTGTCTATAAGTAGAACACACATATCATGTAAGGGTATTTTCATCATATGTTGATACCTCTGTCCTTAAGCGGAATATGCAGTCCACATGTGGATCACAATTTTGTGGTTATAATACAATGTATTCAGGTGGATGACACTTTCTATAGGTCGAACACATCGATCATGTAAGGCCTTTTTCATCATATGTGGATCACACTGTACATAAGCCGAAGATGCAGTCCACATGTGGATCACAATTTCGTAGTTATAATACAGTGTACAAGATGGATGACACTTTCCATATGTCAAACCAACTGATCATGTAAGGACGTATTTTATTATATGTGGATCACACTGTCCATAAGCGGAATATACAGTCCACATGTGGATCACAATTTCGTGGTTATGATAGATGGATGACACTTGCCATAGGTCGAACACACTGGTCATGTAAGGACGATTATGTGGATCAAGCTGACCATAAGCGGATTATACAGTCGATATGCGAATCATACGTACAATCGGTACAGCACACATCACATGGGTGGATCACACTACTCATACACGAATATTAGTAATTTCAAGGTATATTATACACTTATGTATTGTTTAACTTGTTTGGTAAATTAACCTACCGAGAGGCAAGTTTTTTATTAAAATATTACCATCAACAACATTCATAATGTTATTTAGCGCACAAGAATTTGTGTGGAACACCAATTAAGTTTACTAATCAAAACAAATTAATTATACCAATTAAAGAATACCAATATAATCATTTCATTTTAATTAGGCAATAATTGGTTTTAATTAGTCATTAATTAACGGATTGTTTGCAAACAAAATTGTTTGATCATCCTTTAATCACTTCCAGATCAAAGCAATTAGCCGGTAGTATAAATGTTAACGATGAAAAAGTGTTCATCTCATTAAATCAAACTGATAAAACAATAGGCAGCCTTCTCCTTTATATAGTCCCAGATACCTAACCCAAGCCATCACATTTGTGACTTGATAACTGAGCACATAGATAACTTAACGATTCCAAGCTTATAGCTGCTTATACTGGTCAATGAGATATTGATATTTCTGCAATATAACTATACCAAGCTATATCATTAGACTTGAGTAATTACACACCAATATAATTATAACGAAAAATGGATATCCAATCAGCTGCTTCCACATTACGTCAACAGCTGATATCTCTTCAACACAGTGATCGCACTGTCTCCGTACTTGGTAAGTTCATGCGGTTTATAATTCGTTTGTTTGTGATGTGATTTGCACAAATTAATACAAAATTAAAACACCTCTATCATTGTATAGTAATGTTGAAAGTACCTTATATTACAAATGAACTATATTTTATTGCTAGATCTACTCTAAAATAGTACCTATATTTCATAATATATCATTCTTGTGTTTTATATAATTATGTTAATTATAATGTGAATGGTTTCTTTATATTTTCAGAGAGACAAGTAACCAGTATGAATGAACACTGTTTGGTAACAGCAATAGACGACAACCAGTCCAGACATTTACGACTGTTGCTTCGTATTTCCATCACTGATGGTGTACATCAAATGTATAAACGATATTCAACTAAGAAATGGGCTCAGGTATGTACACAAGTCCTTTAATGTTGTTAGTCTGGTAAATATAATATATAACTAAGCTGTACATGTCTATGGTTGTACATATCAGTGTTCAACAACTCTACGACTGTTACTGGACAAAACCAGTTTTCCTGATTAAAATTATTAACCAGTATTAGCTTGCAAGCAGTTGATAACTTCTCCACATTTGCAGCATATGACCGTAGCCAATGCCAAGAAATGCCTGATGCATTATTCAAATCAAGACGCGCTTAGTCTACAAGCGCACCGTGATAAACGGACATACTGCATAAATTTAGTGTGGCTTTTTCACAAATTAAGCAAAATGTCTATTTTTCGTATTTGATTAGATCTTATTATGAATGAGTATTGACACATTGTGCATGTTGTATATTGTTTTGTTTTATTTACTTTCAGGTACAAAACACAGCGATGTCCATCAAGTCTCAACTTGAATCCGACAATGATGAGTCCATGTTTCCAGATACAACAACATCTCAGACCAGACAACAACCTGATCAAGCTATTGACCAGTGGTCAACTGTTTTCTGTGAATTGTCTAGACATGAGTAATTGTATAAACATGGATAGAACAATATGTGTGCTTTTTGTTAATATGATGTGCTATTCGTTTGTTCAAATGTTATGCGATGAATATCAGTGCTTGTTTTTCTTACTGAATAAATTATGTTTATATTACAACGTCTTGTTACATTTCTTTGCTCAATATATGCTCACTAAACTTGGCGCCGAAATATACAATACACACCATGGTCGAATACCAATTGCCAACTAATTCCATAACCCCCTTCATCAACCGTTGGTTGTCTACATATGGATCACATTTCCGTGGTTGTCTTACAACGTACATAGGTTGATGACACTGTCCATAGGTCGATCATACAGATCATGTCCATTCTCTTCATATCTGGATAACACTGTTTATAGGTGGATTATACAGTCAACATGCGGACAACATTTATAGTGTTTTTATCAAATTGTCCATATGTCGATTACATTATTCCTATCAGGACCATTTAAGCTTATTAGGATCACACGGCCTATAGGGCAATGATCCACATATACAGAGAAAAGTGACCAATATGATCGACCTATGGACACATTCATACACAATTGAGATATAACAACGATAAATGTGACACACAAGTGGACTGTATAATACACCATAGGTGTTATGTTATACTTATACTGTTCATATTACGCACAAACTGGTCATGTGAGGACGTATGCTCATAAGTCAAATATGCAGTGAACATTTGGATAACAATTTCGTTGTTAAAATACAGTGTACTAATGTGGCTGACGCTGCCCATAGGTCGAACACACTGTAGATAAGTGGATCATACAGTCCACACGTGGATCACACTTATGTAGTTATAATAAAGTTGATAACAGGTTGATAACACTGTCCATAGGTCGAACACACTGATCTTGTAAGGACGTATTGTATTATATGTGGATCACACTGTCCATAAACGAAATATACAGTCCACATGTGGATCACAATTTTTGTGGTAATAGCATAATGTACTAAAATGGATTACACTGACACGTAATGAAAAAAGTGGTACTTACATGGCCAATGTGATCGACGTATGGACATACATACACACGCACGAACATGAAGAAAAGTGATATTTACAGACCAATGTCATCGACCTATGGACAGAGTCATCCACAAGTGAGAAATAATCACAATAAATGTGACCCACAAGTGGGTTGTATGATACATCATAGGTGTTATGTTATACTTATACTGTTCATATGCCGAGCACACTGATCATGTAAGGACGTATGCTCACATGTGGATAACAGTGTCCAAAATGGAATAAACAGTCCACATGCGGATCACAATTTCGTGGTTATGATACAACGTACTTAGGTGAATGGCACTGTCTATAAGTAGAACACACATATCATGTAAGGGTATTTTCATCATATGTTGATACCTCTGTCCTTAAGCGGAATATGCAGTCCACATGTGGATCACAATTTTGTGGTTATAATACAATGTATTCAGGTGGATGACACTTTCTATAGGTCGAACACATCGATCATGTAAGGCCTTTTTCATCATATGTGGATCACACTGTACATAAGCCGAAGATGCAGTCCACATGTGGATCACAATTTCGTAGTTATAATACAGTGTACAAGATGGATGACACTTTCCATAGGTCAAACCAACTGATCATGTAAGGACGTATTTTATTATATGTGGATCACACTGTCCATAAGCGGAATATACAGTCCACATGTGGATCACAATTTCGTGGTTATGATAGATGGATGACACTTGCCATAGGTCGAACACACTGGTCATGTAAGGACGATTATGTGGATCAAGCTGACCATAAGCGGATTATACAGTCGATATGCGAATCATACGTACAATCGGTACAGCACACATCACATGGGTGGATCACACTACTCATACACGAATATTAGTAATTTCAAGGTATATTATACACTTATGTATTGTTTAACTTGTTTGGTAAATTAACCTACCGAGAGGCAAGTTTTTTATTAAAATAATACCATCAACAACATTCATAATGTTATTTAGCGCACAAGAATATGTGTGGAACACCAATTAAGTTTACTAATCAAAACAAATTAATTATACCAATTAAAGAATACCAATATAATCATTTCATTTTAATTAGGCAATAATTGGTTTTAATTAGTCATTAATTAACGGATTGTTTGCAAACAAAATTGTTTGATCATCCTTTAATCACTTCCAGATCAAAGCAATTAGCCGGTAGTATAAATGTTAACGATGAAAAAGTGTTCATCTCATTAAATCAAACTGATAAAACAATAGGCAGCCTTCTCCTATATATAGTCCCAGATACCTAACCCAAGCCATCACATTTGTGACTTGATAACTGAGCACATAGATAACTTAACGATTCCAAGCTTATAGCTGCTTATACTGGTCAATGAGATATTGATATTTCTGCAATATAACTATACCAAGCTATATCATTAGACTTGAGTAATTACACACCAATATAATTATAACGAAAAATGGATATCCAATCAGCTGCTTCCACATTACGTCAACAGCTGATATCTCTTCAACACAGTGATCGCACTGTCTCCGTACTTGGTAAGTTCATGCGGTTTATAATTCGTTTGTTTGTGATGTGATTTGCACAAATTAATACAAAATTAAAACACCTCTATCATTGTATAGTAATGTTGAAAGTACCTTATATTACAAATGAACTATATTTTATTGCTAGATCTACTCTAAAATAGTACCGATATTTCATAATATATAATTCTTGTGTTTTATATATGTTAATTATAATGTGAATGGTTTCTTTATATTTTCAGAGAGACAAGTAACCAGTATGAATGAACACTGTTTGGTAACAGCAATAGACGACAATCAGTCCAGACATTTACGACTGTTGCTTCGTATTTCCATCACTGATGGTGTACATCAAATGTATAAACGATATTCAACTAAGAAATGGGCTCAGGTATGTACACAAGTCCTTTAATGTTGTTAGTCTGGTAAATATAATATATAACTAAGCTGTACATGTCTATGGTTGTACATATCAGTGTTCAACAACTCTACGACTGTTACTGGACAAAACCAGTTTTCCTGATTAAAATTATTAACCAGTATTAGCTTGCAAGCAGTTGATAACTTCTCCACATTTGCAGCATATGACCGTAGCCAATGCCAAGAAATGCCTGATGCATTATTCAAATCAAGACGCGCTTAGTCTACAAGCGCACCGTGATAAACGGACATACTGCATAAATTTAGTGTGGCTTTTTCACAAATTAAGCAAAATGTCTATTTTTCGTATTTGATTAGATCTTATTATGAATGAGTATTGACACATTGTGCATTTTGTATATTGTTTTGTTTTATTTACTTTCAGGTACAAAACACAGCGATGTCCATCAAGTCTCAACTTGAATCCGACAATGATGAGTCCATGTTTCCAGATACAACAACATCTCAGACCAGACAACAACCTGATCAAGCTATTGACCAGTGGTCAACTGTTTTCTGTGAATTGTCTAGACATGAGTAATTGTATAAACATGGATAGAACAATATGTGTGCTTTTTGTTAATATGATGTGCTATTCGTTTGTTCAAATGTTATGCGATGAATATCAGTGCTTGTTTTTCTTACTGAATAAATTATGTTTATATTACAACGTCTTGTTACATTTCTTTGCTCAATATATGCTCACTAAACTTGGCGCCGAAATATACAATACACACCATGGTCGAATACCAATTGCCAACTAATTCCATAACCCCCTTCATCAACCGTTGGTTGTCTACATATGGATCACATTTCCGTGGTTGTCTTACAACGTACATAGGTTGATGACACTGTCCATAGGTCGATCATACAGATCATGTCCATTCTCTTCATATCTGGATAACACTGTTTATAGGTGGATTATACAGTCAACATGCGGACCACATTTATAGTGTTTTTATCAAATTGTCCATATGTCGATTACATTATTCCTATCAGGACCATTTAAGCTTATTAGGATCACACGGCCTATAGGGCAGTGATCCACATATACAGAGAAAAGTGACCAATATGATCGACCTATGGACACATTCATACACAATTGAGATATAACAACGATAAATGTGACACACAAGTGGACTGTATAATACACCATAGGTGTTATGTTATACTTATACTGTTCATATTACGCACAAACTGGTCATGTGAGGACGTATGCTCATAAGTCAAATATGCAGTGAACATTTGGATAACAATTATGTTGTTAAAATACAGTGTACTAATGTGGCTGCCCATAGGTCGAACACACTGTAGATAAGTGGATCATACAGTCCACACGTGGATCACACTTATGTAGTTATAATAAAGTTGATAACAGGTTGATAACACTGTACATAGGTCGAACACACTGATCTTGTAAGGACGTATTGTATTATATGTGGATCACACTGTCCATAAACGAAATATACAGTCCACATGTGGATCACAATTTTTGTGGTAATAGCATAATGTACTAAAATGGATTACACTGACACGTAATGAAAAAAGTGGTACTTACATGGCCAATGTGATCGACGTATGGACATACATACACACGCACGAACATGAAGAAAAGTGATATTTACAGACCAATGTCATCGACCTATGGACAGAGTCATCCACAAGTGAGAAATAATCACAATAAATGTGACCCACAAGTGGGTTGTATGATACATCATAGGTGTTATGTTATACTTATACTGTTCATATGCCGAGCACACTGATCATGTAAGGACGTATGCTCACATGTGGATAACAGTGTCCAAAATGGAATAAACAGTCCACATGCGGATCACAATTTCGTGGTTATGATACAACGTACTTAGGTGAATGGCACTGTCTATAAGTAGAACACACATATCATGTAAGGGTATTTTCATCATATGTTGATACCCCTGTCCTTAAGCGGAATATGCAGTCCACATGTGGATCACAATTTTGTGGTTATAATACAATGTATTCAGGTGGATGACACTTTCTATAGGTCGAACACATCGATCATGTAAGGCCTTTTTCATCATATGTGGATCACACTGTACATAAGCCGAAGATGCAGTCCACATGTGGATCACAATTTCGTAGTTATAATACAGTGTACAAGATGGATGACACTTTCCATAGGTCAAACCAACTGATCATGTAAGGACGTATTTTATTATATGTGGATCACACTGTCCATAAGCGGAATATACAGTCCACATGTGGATCACAATTTCGTGGTTATGATAGATGGATGACACTTGCCATAGGTCGAACACACTGGTCATGTAAGGACGATTATGTGGATCAAGCTGACCATAAGCGGATTATACAGTCGATATGCGAATCATACGTACAATCGGTACAGCACACATCACATGGGTGGATCACACTACTCATACACGAATATTAGTAATTTCAAGGTATATTATACACTTATGTATTGTTTAACTTGTTTGGTAAATTAACCTACCGAGAGGCAAGTTTTTTATTAAAATAATACCATCAACAACATTCATAATGTTATTTAGCGCACAAGAATATGTGTGGAACACCAATTAAGTTTACTAATCAAAACAAATTAATTATACCAATTAAAGAATACCAATATAATCATTTCATTTTAATTAGGCAATAATTGGTTTTAATTAGTCATTAATTAACGGATTGTTTGCAAACAAAATTGTTTGATCATCCTTTAATCACTTCCAGATCAAAGCAATTAGCCGGTAGTATAAATGTTAACGATGAAAAAGTGTTCATCTCATTAAATCAAACTGATAAAACAATAGGCAGCCTTCTCCTATATATAGTCCCAGATACCTAACCCAAGCCATCACATTTGTGACTTGATAACTGAGCACATAGATAACTTAACGATTCCAAGCTTATAGCTGCTTATACTGGTCAATGAGATATTGATATTTCTGCAATATAACTATACCAAGCTATATCATTAGACTTGAGTAATTACACACCAATATAATTATAACGAAAAATGGATATCCAATCAGCTGCTTCCACATTACGTCAACAGCTGATATCTCTTCAACACAGTGATCGCACTGTCTCCGTACTTGGTAAGTTCATGCGGTTTATAATTCGTTTGTTTGTGATGTGATTTGCACAAATTAATACAAAATTAAAACACCTCTATCATTGTATAGTAATGTTGAAAGTACCTTATATTACAAATGAACTATATTTTATTGCTAGATCTACTCTAAAATAGTACCGATATTTCATAATATATAATTCTTGTGTTTTATATATGTTAATTATAATGTGAATGGTTTCTTTATATATTCAGAGAGACAAGTAACCAGTATGAATGAACACTGTTTGGTAACAGCAATAGACGACAACCAGTCCAGACATTTACGACTGTTGCTTCGTATTTCCATCACTGATGGTGTACATCAAATGTATAAACGATATTCAACTAAGAAATGGGCTCAGGTATGTACACAAGTCCTTTAATGTTGTTAGTCTGGTAAATATAATATATAACTAAGCTGTACATGTCTATGGTTGTACATATCAGTGTTCAACAACTCTACGACTGTTACTGGACAAAACCAGTTTTCCTGATTAAAATTATTAACCAGTATTAGCTTGCAAGCAGTTGATAACTTCTCCACATTTGCAGCATATGACCGTAGCCAATGCCAAGAAATGCCTGATGCATTATTCAAATCAAGACGCGCTTAGTCTACAAGCGCACCGTGATAAACGGACATACTGCATAAATTTAGTGTGGCTTTTTCACAAATTAAGCAAAATGTCTATTTTTCGTATTTGATTAGATCTTATTATGAATGAGTATTGACACATTGTGCATTTTGTATATTGTTTTGTTTTATTTACTTTCAGGTACAAAACACAGCGATGTCCATCAAGTCTCAACTTGAATCCGACAATGATGAGTCCATGTTTCCAGATACAACAACATCTCAGACCAGACAACAACCTGATCAAGCTATTGACCAGTGGTCAACTGTTTTCTGTGAATTGTCTAGACATGAGTAATTGTATAAACATGGATAGAACAATATGTGTGCTTTTTGTTAATATGATGTGCTATTCGTTTGTTCAAATGTTATGCGATGAATATCAGTGCTTGTTTTTCTTACTGAATAAATTATGTTTATATTACAACGTCTTGTTACATTTCTTTGCTCAATATATGCTCACTAAACTTGGCGCCGAAATATACAATACACACCATGGTCGAATACCAATTGCCAACTAATTCCATAACCCCCTTCATCAACCGTTGGTTGTCTACATATGGATCACATTTCCGTGGTTGTCTTACAACGTACATAGGTTGATGACAATCGATCCATAGGTCGATCATACAGATCATGTCCATTCTCTTCATATCTGGATAACACTGTTTATAGGTGGATTATACAGTCAACATGCGGACCACATTTATAGTGTTTTTATCAAATTGTCCATATGTCGATTACATTATTCCTATCAGGACCATTTAAGCTTATTAGGATCACACGGCCTATAGGGCAGTGATCCACATATACAGAGAAAAGTGACCAATATGATCGACCTATGGACACATTCATACACAATTGAGATATAACAACGATAAATGTGACACACAAGTGGACTGTATAATACACCATAGGTGTTATGTTATACTTATACTGTTCATATTACGCACAAACTGGTCATGTGAGGACGTATGCTCATAAGTCAAATATGCAGTGAACATTTGGATAACAATTATGTTGTTAAAATACAGTGTACTAATGTGGCTGCCCATAGGTCGAACACACTGTAGATAAGTGGATCATACAGTCCACACGTGGATCACACTTATGTAGTTATAATAAAGTTGATAACAGGTTGATAACACTGTACATAGGTCGAACACACTGATCTTGTAAGGACGTATTGTATTATATGTGGATCACACTGTCCATAAACGAAATATACAGTCCACATGTGGATCACAATTTTTGTGGTAATAGCATAATGTACTAAAATGGATTACACTGACACGTAATGAAAAAAGTGGTACTTACATGGCCAATGTGATCGACGTATGGACATACATACACACGCACGAACATGAAGAAAAGTGATATTTACAGACCAATGTCATCGACCTATGGACAGAGTCATCCACAAGTGAGAAATAATCACAATAAATGTGACCCACAAGTGGGTTGTATGATACATCATAGGTGTTATGTTATACTTATACTGTTCATATGCCGAGCACACTGATCATGTAAGGACGTATGCTCACATGTGGATAACAGTGTCCAAAATGGAATAAACAGTCCACATGCGGATCACAATTTCGTGGTTATGATACAACGTACTTAGGTGAATGGCACTGTCTATAAGTAGAACACACATATCATGTAAGGGTATTTTCATCATATGTTGATACCCCTGTCCTTAAGCGGAATATGCAGTCCACATGTGGATCACAATTTTGTGGTTATAATACAATGTATTCAGGTGGATGACACTTTCTATAGGTCGAACACATCGATCATGTAAGGCCTTTTTCATCATATGTGGATCACACTGTACATAAGCCGAAGATGCAGTCCACATGTGGATCACAATTTCGTAGTTATAATACAGTGTACAAGATGGATGACACTTTCCATAGGTCAAACCAACTGATCATGTAAGGACGTATTTTATTATATGTGGATCACACTGTCCATAAGCGGAATATACAGTCCACATGTGGATCACAATTTCGTGGTTATGATAGATGGATGACACTTGCCATAGGTCGAACACACTGGTCATGTAAGGACGATTATGTGGATCAAGCTGACCATAAGCGGATTATACAGTCGATATGCGAATCATACGTACAATCGGTACAGCACACATCACATGGGTGGATCACACTACTCATACACGAATATTAGTAATTTCAAGGTATATTATACACTTATGTATTGTTTAACTTGTTTGGTAAATTAACCTACCGAGAGGCAAGTTTTTTATTAAAATAATACCATCAACAACATTCATAATGTTATTTAGCGCACAAGAATATGTGTGGAACACCAATTAAGTTTACTAATCAAAACAAATTAATTATACCAATTAAAGAATACCAATATAATCATTTCATTTTAATTAGGCAATAATTGGTTTTAATTAGTCATTAATTAACGGATTGTTTGCAAACAAAATTGTTTGATCATCCTTTAATCACTTCCAGATCAAAGCAATTAGCCGGTAGTATAAATGTTAACGATGAAAAAGTGTTCATCTCATTAAATCAAACTGATAAAACAATAGGCAGCCTTCTCCTATATATAGTCCCAGATACCTAACCCAAGCCATCACATTTGTGACTTGATAACTGAGCACATAGATAACTTAACGATTCCAAGCTTATAGCTGCTTATACTGGTCAATGAGATATTGATATTTCTGCAATATAACTATACCAAGCTATATCATTAGACTTGAGTAATTACACACCAATATAATTATAACGAAAAATGGATATCCAATCAGCTGCTTCCACATTACGTCAACAGCTGATATCTCTTCAACACAGTGATCGCACTGTCTCCGTACTTGGTAAGTTCATGCGGTTTATAATTCGTTTGTTTGTGATGTGATTTGCACAAATTAATACAAAATTAAAACACCTCTATCATTGTATAGTAATGTTGAAAGTACCTTATATTACAAATGAACTATATTTTATTGCTAGATCTACTCTAAAATAGTACCGATATTTCATAATATATAATTCTTGTGTTTTATATATGTTAATTATAATGTGAATGGTTTCTTTATATATTCAGAGAGACAAGTAACCAGTATGAATGAACACTGTTTGGTAACAGCAATAGACGACAACCAGTCCAGACATTTACGACTGTTGCTTCGTATTTCCATCACTGATGGTGTACATCAAATGTATAAACGATATTCAACTAAGAAATGGGCTCAGGTATGTACACAAGTCCTTTAATGTTGTTAGTCTGGTAAATATAATATATAACTAAGCTGTACATGTCTATGGTTGTACATATCAGTGTTCAACAACTCTACGACTGTTACTGGACAAAACCAGTTTTCCTGATTAAAATTATTAACCAGTATTAGCTTGCAAGCAGTTGATAACTTCTCCACATTTGCAGCATATGACCGTAGCCAATGCCAAGAAATGCCTGATGCATTATTCAAATCAAGACGCGCTTAGTCTACAAGCGCACCGTGATAAACGGACATACTGCATAAATTTAGTGTGGCTTTTTCACAAATTAAGCAAAATGTCTATTTTTCGTATTTGATTAGATCTTATTATGAATGAGTATTGACACATTGTGCATTTTGTATATTGTTTTGTTTTATTTACTTTCAGGTACAAAACACAGCGATGTCCATCAAGTCTCAACTTGAATCCGACAATGATGAGTCCATGTTTCCAGATACAACAACATCTCAGACCAGACAACAACCTGATCAAGCTATTGACCAGTGGTCAACTGTTTTCTGTGAATTGTCTAGACATGAGTAATTGTATAAACATGGATAGAACAATATGTGTGCTTTTTGTTAATATGATGTGCTATTCGTTTGTTCAAATGTTATGCGATGAATATCAGTGCTTGTTTTTCTTACTGAATAAATTATGTTTATATTACAACGTCTTGTTACATTTCTTTGCTCAATATATGCTCACTAAACTTGGCGCCGAAATATACAATACACACCATGGTCGAATACCAATTGCCAACTAATTCCATAACCCCCTTCATCAACCGTTGGTTGTCTACATATGGATCACATTTCCGTGGTTGTCTTACAACGTACATAGGTTGATGACAATCGATCCATAGGTCGATCATACAGATCATGTCCATTCTCTTCATATCTGGATAACACTGTTTATAGGTGGATTATACAGTCAACATGCGGACCACATTTATAGTGTTTTTATCAAATTGTCCATATGTCGATTACATTATTCCTATCAGGACCATTTAAGCTTATTAGGATCACACGGCCTATAGGGCAGTGATCCACATATACAGAGAAAAGTGACCAATATGATCGACCTATGGACACATTCATACACAATTGAGATATAACAACGATAAATGTGACACACAAGTGGACTGTATAATACACCATAGGTGTTATGTTATACTTATACTGTTCATATTACGCACAAACTGGTCATGTGAGGACGTATGCTCATAAGTCAAATATGCAGTGAACATTTGGATAACAATTATGTTGTTAAAATACAGTGTACTAATGTGGCTGACGCTGCCCATAGGTCCACAGTCCACACGTGGATCACACTTATGTAGTTATAATAAAGTTGATAACAGGTTGATAACACTGTACATAGGTCGAACACACTGATCTTGTAAGGACGTATTGTATTATATGTGGATCACACTGTCCATAAACGAAATATACAGTCCACATGTGGATCACAATTTTTGTGGTAATAGCATAATGTACTAAAATGGATTACACTGACACGTAATGAAAAAAGTGGTACTTACATGGCCAATGTGATCGACGTATGGACATACATACACACGCACGAACATGAAGAAAAGTGATATTTACAGACCAATGTCATCGACCTATGGACAGAGTCATCCACAAGTGAGAAATAATCACAATAAATGTGACCCACAAGTGGGTTGTATGATACATCATAGGTGTTATGTTATACTTATACTGTTCATATGCCGAGCACACTGATCATAAGGACGTATGCTCACATGTGGATAACAGTGTCCAAAATGGAATAAACAGTCCACATGCGGATCACAATTTCGTGGTTATGATACAACGTACTTAGGTGAATGGCACTGTCTATAAGTAGAACACACATATCATGTAAGGGTATTTTCATCATATGTTGATACCCCTGTCCTTAAGCGGAATATGCAGTCCACATGTGGATCACAATTTTGTGGTTATAATACAATGTATTCAGGTGGATGACACTTTCTATAGGTCGAACACATCGATCATGTAAGGCCTTTTTCATCATATGTGGATCACACTGTACATAAGCCGAAGATGCAGTCCACATGTGGATCACAATTTCGTAGTTATAATACAGTGTACAAGATGGATGACACTTTCCATAGGTCAAACCAACTGATCATGTAAGGACGTATTTTATTATATGTGGATCACACTGTCCATAAGCGGAATATACAGTCCACATGTGGATCACAATTTCGTGGTTATGATAGATGGATGACACTTGCCATAGGTCGAACACACTGGTCATGTAAGGACGATTATGTGGATCAAGCTGACCATAAGCGGATTATACAGTCGATATGCGAATCATACGTACAATCGGTACAGCACACATCACATGGGTGGATCACACTACTCATACACGAATATTAGTAATTTCAAGGTATATTATACACTTATGTATTGTTTAACTTGTTTGGTAAATTAACCTACCGAGAGGCAAGTTTTTTATTAAAATAATACCATCAACAACATTCATAATGTTATTTAGCGCACAAGAATATGTGTGGAACACCAATTAAGTTTACTAATCAAAACAAATTAATTATACCAATTAAAGAATACCAATATAATCATTTCATTTTAATTAGGCAATAATTGGTTTTAATTAGTCATTAATTAACGGATTGTTTGCAAACAAAATTGTTTGATCATCCTTTAATCACTTCCAGATCAAAGCAATTAGCCGGTAGTATAAATGTTAACGATGAAAAAGTGTTCATCTCATTAAATCAAACTGATAAAACAATAGGCAGCCTTCTCCTATATATAGTCCCAGATACCTAACCCAAGCCATCACATTTGTGACTTGATAACTGAGCACATAGATAACTTAACGATTCCAAGCTTATAGCTGCTTATACTGGTCAATGAGATATTGATATTTCTGCAATATAACTATACCAAGCTATATCATTAGACTTGAGTAATTACACACCAATATAATTATAACGAAAAATGGATATCCAATCAGCTGCTTCCACATTACGTCAACAGCTGATATCTCTTCAACACAGTGATCGCACTGTCTCCGTACTTGGTAAGTTCATGCGGTTTATAATTCGTTTGTTTGTGATGTGATTTGCACAAATTAATACAAAATTAAAACACCTCTATCATTGTATAGTAATGTTGAAAGTACCTTATATTACAAATGAACTATATTTTATTGCTAGATCTACTCTAAAATAGTACCGATATTTCATAATATATAATTCTTGTGTTTTATATATGTTAATTATAATGTGAATGGTTTCTTTATATATTCAGAGAGACAAGTAACCAGTATGAATGAACACTGTTTGGTAACAGCAATAGACGACAACCAGTCCAGACATTTACGACTGTTGCTTCGTATTTCCATCACTGATGGTGTACATCAAATGTATAAACGATATTCAACTAAGAAATGGGCTCAGGTATGTACACAAGTCCTTTAATGTTGTTAGTCTGGTAAATATAATATATAACTAAGCTGTACATGTCTATGGTTGTACATATCAGTGTTCAACAACTCTACGACTGTTACTGGACAAAACCAGTTTTCCTGATTAAAATTATTAACCAGTATTAGCTTGCAAGCAGTTGATAACTTCTCCACATTTGCAGCATATGACCGTAGCCAATGCCAAGAAATGCCTGATGCATTATTCAAATCAAGACGCGCTTAGTCTACAAGCGCACCGTGATAAACGGACATACTGCATAAATTTAGTGTGGCTTTTTCACAAATTAAGCAAAATGTCTATTTTTCGTATTTGATTAGATCTTATTATGAATGAGTATTGACACATTGTGCATTTTGTATATTGTTTTGTTTTATTTACTTTCAGGTACAAAACACAGCGATGTCCATCAAGTCTCAACTTGAATCCGACAATGATGAGTCCATGTTTCCAGATACAACAACATCTCAGACCAGACAACAACCTGATCAAGCTATTGACCAGTGGTCAACTGTTTTCTGTGAATTGTCTAGACATGAGTAATTGTATAAACATGGATAGAACAATATGTGTGCTTTTTGTTAATATGATGTGCTATTCGTTTGTTCAAATGTTATGCGATGAATATCAGTGCTTGTTTTTCTTACTGAATAAATTATGTTTATATTACAACGTCTTGTTACATTTCTTTGCTCAATATATGCTCACTAAACTTGGCGCCGAAATATACAATACACACCATGGTCGAATACCAATTGCCAACTAATTCCATAACCCCCTTCATCAACCGTTGGTTGTCTACATATGGATCACATTTCCGTGGTTGTCTTACAACGTACATAGGTTGATGACAATCGATCCATAGGTCGATCATACAGATCATGTCCATTCTCTTCATATCTGGATAACACTGTTTATAGGTGGATTATACAGTCAACATGCGGACCACATTTATAGTGTTTTTATCAAATTGTCCATATGTCGATTACATTATTCCTATCAGGACCATTTAAGCTTATTAGGATCACACGGCCTATAGGGCAGTGATCCACATATACAGAGAAAAGTGACCAATATGATCGACCTATGGACACATTCATACACAATTGAGATATAACAACGATAAATGTGACACACAAGTGGACTGTATAATACACCATAGGTGTTATGTTATACTTATACTGTTCATATTACGCACAAACTGGTCATGTGAGGACGTATGCTCATAAGTCAAATATGCAGTGAACATTTGGATAACAATTATGTTGTTAAAATACAGTGTACTAATGTGGCTGACGCTGCCCATAGGTCCACAGTCCACACGTGGATCACACTTATGTAGTTATAATAAAGTTGATAACAGGTTGATAACACTGTACATAGGTCGAACACACTGATCTTGTAAGGACGTATTGTATTATATGTGGATCACACTGTCCATAAACGAAATATACAGTCCACATGTGGATCACAATTTTTGTGGTAATAGCATAATGTACTAAAATGGATTACACTGACACGTAATGAAAAAAGTGGTACTTACATGGCCAATGTGATCGACGTATGGACATACATACACACGCACGAACATGAAGAAAAGTGATATTTACAGACCAATGTCATCGACCTATGGACAGAGTCATCCACAAGTGAGAAATAATCACAATAAATGTGACCCACAAGTGGGTTGTATGATACATCATAGGTGTTATGTTATACTTATACTGTTCATATGCCGAGCACACTGATCATAAGGACGTATGCTCACATGTGGATAACAGTGTCCAAAATGGAATAAACAGTCCACATGCGGATCACAATTTCGTGGTTATGATACAACGTACTTAGGTGAATGGCACTGTCTATAAGTAGAACACACATATCATGTAAGGGTATTTTCATCATATGTTGATACCCCTGTCCTTAAGCGGAATATGCAGTCCACATGTGGATCACAATTTTGTGGTTATAATACAATGTATTCAGGTGGATGACACTTTCTATAGGTCGAACACATCGATCATGTAAGGCCTTTTTCATCATATGTGGATCACACTGTACATAAGCCGAAGATGCAGTCCACATGTGGATCACAATTTCGTAGTTATAATACAGTGTACAAGATGGATGACACTTTCCATAGGTCAAACCAACTGATCATGTAAGGACGTATTTTATTATATGTGGATCACACTGTCCATAAGCGGAATATACAGTCCACATGTGGATCACAATTTCGTGGTTATGATAGATGGATGACACTTGCCATAGGTCGAACACACTGGTCATGTAAGGACGATTATGTGGATCAAGCTGACCATAAGCGGATTATACAGTCGATATGCGAATCATACGTACAATCGGTACAGCACACATCACATGGGTGGATCACACTACTCATACACGAATATTAGTAATTTCAAGGTATATTATACACTTATGTATTGTTTAACTTGTTTGGTAAATTAACCTACCGAGAGGCAAGTTTTTTATTAAAATAATACCATCAACAACATTCATAATGTTATTTAGCGCACAAGAATTTGTGTGGAACACCAATTAAGTTTACTAATCAAAACAAATTAATTATACCAATTAAAGAATACCAATATAATCATTTCATTTTAATTAGGCAATAATTGGTTTTAATTAGTCATTAATTAACGGATTGTTTGCAAACAAAATTGTTTGATCATCCTTTAATCACTTCCAGATCAAAGCAATTAGCCGGTAGTATAAATGTTAACGATGAAAAAGTGTTCATCTCATTAAATCAAACTGATAAAACAATAGGCAGCCTTCTCCTATATATAGTCCCAGATACCTAACCCAAGCCATCACATTTGTGACTTGATAACTGAGCACATAGATAACTTAACGATTCCAAGCTTATAGCTGCTTATACTGGTCAATGAGATATTGATATTTCTGCAATATAACTATACCAAGCTATATCATTAGACTTGAGTAATTACACACCAATATAATTATAACGAAAAATGGATATCCAATCAGCTGCTTCCACATTACGTCAACAGCTGATATCTCTTCAACACAGTGATCGCACTGTCTCCGTACTTGGTAAGTTCATGCGGTTTATAATTCGTTTGTTTGTGATGTGATTTGCACAAATTAATACAAAATTAAAACACCTCTATCATTGTATAGTAATGTTGAAAGTACCTTATATTACAAATGAACTATATTTTATTGCTAGATCTACTCTAAAATAGTACCGATATTTCATAATATATAATTCTTGTGTTTTATATATGTTAATTATAATGTGAATGGTTTCTTTATATTTTCAGAGAGACAAGTAACCAGTATGAATGGACACTGTTTGGTAACAGCAATAGACGACAACCAGTCCAGACATTTACGACTGTTGCTTCGTATTTCCATCACTGATGGTGTACATCAAATGTATAAACGATATTCAACTAAGAAATGGGCTCAGGTATGTACACAAGTCCTTTAATGTTGTTAGTCTGGTAAATATAATATATAACTAAGCTGTACATGTCTATGGTTGTACATATCAGTGTTCAACAACTCTACGACTGTTACTGGACAAAACCAGTTTTCCTGATTAAAATTATTAACCAGTATTAGCTTGCAAGCAGTTGATAACTTCTCCACATTTGCAGCATATGACCGTAGCCAATGCCAAGAAATGCCTGATGCATTATTCAAATCAAGACGCGCTTAGTCTACAAGCGCACCGTGATAAACGGACATACTGCATAAATTTAGTGTGGCTTTTTCACAAATTAAGCAAAATGTCTATTTTTCGTATTTGATTAGATCTTATTATGAATGAGTATTGACACATTGTGCATTTTGTATATTGTTTTGTTTTATTTACTTTCAGGTACAAAACACAGCGATGTCCATCAAGTCTCAACTTGAATCCGACAATGATGAGTCCATGTTTCCAGATACAACAACATCTCAGACCAGACAACAACCTGATCAAGCTATTGACCAGTGGTCAACTGTTTTCTGTGAATTGTCTAGACATGAGTAATTGTATAAACATGGATAGAACAATATGTGTGCTTTTTGTTAATATGATGTGCTATTCGTTTGTTCAAATGTTATGCGATGAATATCAGTGCTTGTTTTTCTTACTGAATAAATTATGTTTATATTACAACGTCTTGTTACATTTCTTTGCTCAATATATGCTCACTAAACTTGGCGCCGAAATATACAATACACACCATGGTCGAATACCAATTGCCAACTAATTCCATAACCCCCTTCATCAACCGTTGGTTGTCTACATATGGATCACATTTCCGTGGTTGTCTTACAACGTACATAGGTTGATGACACTGTCCATAGGTCGATCATACAGATCATGTCCATTCTCTTCATATCTGGATAACACTGTTTATAGGTGGATTATACAGTCAACATGCGGACCACATTTATAGTGTTTTTATCAAATTGTCCATATGTCGATTACATTATTCCTATCAGGACCATTTAAGCTTATTAGGATCACACGGCCTATAGGGCAGTGATCCACATATACAGAGAAAAGTGACCAATATGATCGACCTATGGACACATTCATACACAATTGAGATATAACAACGATAAATGTGACACACAAGTGGACTGTATAATACACCATAGGTGTTATGTTATACTTATACTGTTCATATTACGCACAAACTGGTCATGTGAGGACGTATGCTCATAAGTCAAATATGCAGTGAACATTTGGATAACAATTATGTTGTTAAAATACAGTGTACTAATGTGGCTGACGCTGCCCATAGGTCGAACACACTGTAGATAAGTGGATCATACAGTCCACACGTGGATCACACTTATGTAGTTATAATAAAGTTGATAACAGGTTGATAACACTGTACATAGGTCGAACACACTGATCTTGTAAGGACGTATTGTATTATATGTGGATCACACTGTCCATCAACGAAATATACAGTCCACATGTGGATCACAATTTTTGTGGTAATAGCATAATGTACTAAAATGGATTACACTGACACGTAATGAAAAAAGTGGTACTTACATGGCCAATGTGATCGACGTATGGACATACATACACACGCACGAACATGAAGAAAAGTGATATTTACAGACCAATGTCATCGACCTATGGACAGAGTCATCCACAAGTGAGAAATAATCACAATAAATGTGACCCACAAGTGGGTTGTATGATACATCATAGGTGTTATGTTATACTTATACTGTTCATATGCCGAGCACACTGATCATGTAAGGACGTATGCTCACATGTGGATAACAGTGTCCAAAATGGAATAAACAGTCCACATGCGGATCACAATTTCGTGGTTATGATACAACGTACTTAGGTGAATGGCACTGTCTATAAGTAGAACACACATATCATGTAAGGGTATTTTCATCATATGTTGATACCCCTGTCCTTAAGCGGAATATGCAGTCCACATGTGGATCACAATTTTGTGGTTATAATACAATGTATTCAGGTGGATGACACTTTCTATAGGTCGAACACATCGATCATGTAAGGCCTTTTTCATCATATGTTGATCACACTGTACATAAGCCGAAGATGCAGTCCACATGTGGATCACAATTTCGTAGTTATAATACAGTGTACAAGATGGATGACACTTTCCATAGGTCAAACCAACTGATCATGTAAGGACGTATTTTATTATATGTGGATCACACTGTCCATAAGCGGAATATACAGTCCACATGTGGATCACAATTTCGTGGTTATGATAGATGGATGACACTTGCCATAGGTCGAACACACTGGTCATGTAAGGACGATTATGTGGATCAAGCTGACCATAAGCGGATTATACAGTCGATATGCGAATCATACGTACAATCGGTACAGCACACATCACATGGGTGGATCACACTACTCATACACGAATATTAGTAATTTCAAGGTATATTATACACTTATGTATTGTTTAACTTGTTTGGTAAATTAACCTACCGAGAGGCAAGTTTTTTATTAAAATAATACCATCAACAACATTCATAATGTTATTTAGCGCACAAGAATTTGTGTGGAACACCAATTAAGTTTACTAATCAAAACAAATTAATTATACCAATTAAAGAATACCAATATAATCATTTCATTTTAATTAGGCAATAATTGGTTTTAATTAGTCATTAATTAACGGATTGTTTGCAAACAAAATTGTTTGATCATCCTTTAATCACTTCCAGATCAAAGCAATTAGCCGGTAGTATAAATGTTAACGATGAAAAAGTGTTCATCTCATTAAATCAAACTGATAAAACAATAGGCAGCCTTCTCCTATATATAGTCCCAGATACCTAACCCAAGCCATCACATTTGTGACTTGATAACTGAGCACATAGATAACTTAACGATTCCAAGCTTATAGCTGCTTATACTGGTCAATGAGATATTGATATTTCTGCAATATAACTATACCAAGCTATATCATTAGACTTGAGTAATTACACACCAATATAATTATAACGAAAAATGGATATCCAATCAGCTGCTTCCACATTACGTCAACAGCTGATATCTCTTCAACACAGTGATCGCACTGTCTCCGTACTTGGTAAGTTCATGCGGTTTATAATTCGTTTGTTTGTGATGTGATTTGCACAAATTAATACAAAATTAAAACACCTCTATCATTGTATAGTAATGTTGAAAGTACCTTATATTACAAATGAACTATATTTTATTGCTAGATCTACTCTAAAATAGTACCGATATTTCATAATATATAATTCTTGTGTTTTATATATGTTAATTATAATGTGAATGGTTTCTTTATATTTTCAGAGAGACAAGTAACCAGTATGAATGGACACTGTTTGGTAACAGCAATAGACGACAACCAGTCCAGACATTTACGACTGTTGCTTCGTATTTCCATCACTGATGGTGTACATCAAATGTATAAACGATATTCAACTAAGAAATGGGCTCAGGTATGTACACAAGTCCTTTAATGTTGTTAGTCTGGTAAATATAATATATAACTAAGCTGTACATGTCTATGGTTGTACATATCAGTGTTCAACAACTCTACGACTGTTACTGGACAAAACCAGTTTTCCTGATTAAAATTATTAACCAGTATTAGCTTGCAAGCAGTTGATAACTTCTCCACATTTGCAGCATATGACCGTAGCCAATGCCAAGAAATGCCTGATGCATTATTCAAATCAAGACGCGCTTAGTCTACAAGCGCACCGTGATAAACGGACATACTGCATAAATTTAGTGTGGCTTTTTCACAAATTAAGCAAAATGTCTATTTTTCGTATTTGATTAGATCTTATTATGAATGAGTATTGACACATTGTGCATTTTGTATATTGTTTTGTTTTATTTACTTTCAGGTACAAAACACAGCGATGTCCATCAAGTCTCAACTTGAATCCGACAATGATGAGTCCATGTTTCCAGATACAACAACATCTCAGACCAGACAACAACCTGATCAAGCTATTGACCAGTGGTCAACTGTTTTCTGTGAATTGTCTAGACATGAGTAATTGTATAAACATGGATAGAACAATATGTGTGCTTTTTGTTAATATGATGTGCTATTCGTTTGTTCAAATGTTATGCGATGAATATCAGTGCTTGTTTTTCTTACTGAATAAATTATGTTTATATTACAACGTCTTGTTACATTTCTTTGCTCAATATATGCTCACTAAACTTGGCGCCGAAATATACAATACACACCATGGTCGAATACCAATTGCCAACTAATTCCATAACCCCCTTCATCAACCGTTGGTTGTCTACATATGGATCACATTTCCGTGGTTGTCTTACAACGTACATAGGTTGATGACACTGTCCATAGGTCGATCATACAGATCATGTCCATTCTCTTCATATCTGGATAACACTGTTTATAGGTGGATTATACAGTCAATATGCGGACCACATTTATAGTGTTTTTATCAAATTGTCCATATGTCGATTACATTATTCCTATCAGGACCATTTAAGCTTATTAGGATCACACGGCCTATAGGGCAGTGATCCACATATACAGAGAAAAGTGACCAATATGATCGACCTATGGACACATTCATACACAATTGAGATATAACAACGATAAATGTGACACACAAGTGGACTGTATAATACACCATAGGTGTTATGTTATACTTATACTGTTCATATTACGCACAAACTGGTCATGTGAGGACGTATGCTCATAAGTCAAATATGCAGTGAACATTTGGATAACAATTATGTTGTTAAAATACAGTGTACTAATGTGGCTGACGCTGCCCATAGGTCGAACACACTGTAGATAAGTGGATCATACAGTCCACACGTGGATCACACTTATGTAGTTATAATAAAGTTGATAACAGGTTGATAACACTGTACATAGGTCGAACACACTGATCTTGTAAGGACGTATTGTATTATATGTGGATCACACTGTCCATCAACGAAATATACAGTCCACATGTGGATCACAATTTTTGTGGTAATAGCATAATGTACTAAAATGGATTACACTGACACGTAATGAAAAAAGTGGTACTTACATGGCCAATGTGATCGACGTATGGACATACATACACACGCACGAACATGAAGAAAAGTGATATTTACAGACCAATGTCATCGACCTATGGACAGAGTCATCCACAAGTGAGAAATAATCACAATAAATGTGACCCACAAGTGGGTTGTATGATACATCATAGGTGTTATGTTATACTTATACTGTTCATATGCCGAGCACACTGATCATGTAAGGACGTATGCTCACATGTGGATAACAGTGTCCACAATGGAATAAACAGTCCAAATGCGGATCACAATTTCGTGGTTATGATACAACGTACTTAGGTGAATGGCACTGTCTATAAGTAGAACACACATATCATGTAAGGGTATTTTCATCATATGTTGATACCTCTGTCCTTAAGCGGAATATGCAGTCCACATGTGGATCACAATTTCGTGGTTATAATACAATGTATTCAGGTGGATGACACTTTCTATAGGTCGAACACATCGATCATGTAAGGCCTTTTTCATCATATGTGGATCACACTGTACATAAGCCGAAGATGCAGTCCACATGTGGATCACAATTTCGTAGTTATAATACAGTGTACAAGATGGATGACACTTTCCATATGTCAAACCAACTGATCATGTAAGGACGTATTTTATTATATGTGGATCACACTGTCCATAAGCGGAATATACAGTCCACATGTGGATCACAATTTCGTGGTTATGATAGATGGATGACATTTGCCATAGGTCGAACACACTGGTCATGTAAGGACGATTATGTGGATCAAGCTGACCATAAGCGGATTATACAGTCGATATGCGAATCATACGTACAATCGGTACAGCACACATCACATGGGTGGATCACACTACTCATACACGAATATTAGTAATTTCAAGGTATATTATACACTTATGTATTGTTTAACTTGTTTGGTAAATTAACCTACCGAGAGGCAAGTTTTTTATTAAAATAATACCATCAACAACATTCATAATGTTATTTAGCGCACAAGAATTTGTGTGGAACACCAATTAAGTTTACTAATCAAAACAAATTAATTATACCAATTAAAGAATACCAATATAATCATTTCATTTTAATTAGGCAATAATTGGTTTTAATTAGTCATTAATTAACGGATTGTTTGCAAACAAAATTGTTTGATCATCCTTTAATCACTTCCAGATCAAAGCAATTAGCCGGTAGTATAAATGTTAACGATGAAAAAGTGTTCATCTCATTAAATCAAACTGATAAAACAATAGGCAGCCTTCTCCTATATATAGTCCCAGATACCTAACCCAAGCCATCACATTTGTGACTTGATAACTGAGCACATAGATAACTTAACGATTCCAAGCTTATAGCTGCTTATACTGGTCAATGAGATATTGATATTTCTGCAATATAACTATACCAAGCTATATCATTAGACTTGAGTAATTACACACCAATATAATTATAACGAAAAATGGATATCCAATCAGCTGCTTCCACATTACGTCAACAGCTGATATCTCTTCAACACAGTGATCGCACTGTCTCCGTACTTGGTAAGTTCATGCGGTTTATAATTCGTTTGTTTGTGATGTGATTTGCACAAATTAATACAAAATTAAAACACCTCTATCATTGTATAGTAATGTTGAAAGTACCTTATATTACAAATGAACTATATTTTATTGCTAGATCTACTCTAAAATAGTACCGATATTTCATAATATATAATTCTTGTGTTTTATATATGTTAATTATAATGTGAATGGTTTCTTTATATTTTCAGAGAGACAAGTAACCAGTATGAATGAACACTGTTTGGTAACAGCAATAGACGACAACCAGTCCAGACATTTACGACTGTTGCTTCGTATTTCCATCACTGATGGTGTACATCAAATGTATAAACGATATTCAACTAAGAAATGGGCTCAGGTATGTACACAAGTCCTTTAATGTTGTTAGTCTGGTAAATATAATATATAACTAAGCTGTACATGTCTATGGTTGTACATATCAGTGTTCAACAACTCTACGACTGTTACTGGACAAAACCAGTTTTCCTGATTAAAATTATTAACCAGTATTAGCTTGCAAGCAGTTGATAACTTCTCCACATTTGCAGCATATGACCGTAGCCAATGCCAAGAAATGCCTGATGCATTATTCAAATCAAGACGCGCTTAGTCTACAAGCGCACCGTGATAAACGGACATACTGCATAAATTTAGTGTGGCTTTTTCACAAATTAAGCAAAATGTCTATTTTTCGTATTTGATTAGATCTTATTATGAATGAGTATTGACACATTGTGCATTTTGTATATTGTTTTGTTTTATTTACTTTCAGGTACAAAACACAGCGATGTCCATCAAGTCTCAACTTGAATCCGACAATGATGAGTCCATGTTTCCAGATACAACAACATCTCAGACCAGACAACAACCTGATCAAGCTATTGACCAGTGGTCAACTGTTTTCTGTGAATTGTCTAGACATGAGTAATTGTATAAACATGGATAGAACAATATGTGTGCTTTTTGTTAATATGATGTGCTATTCGTTTGTTCAAATGTTATGCGATGAATATCAGTGCTTGTTTTTCTTACTGAATAAATTATATTTATATTACAACGTCTTGTTACATTTCTTTGCTCAATATATGCTCACTAAACTTGGCGCCGAAATATACAATACACACCATGGTCGAATACCAATTGCCAACTAATTCCATAACCCCCTTCATCAACCGTTGGTTGTCTACATATGGATCACATTTCCGTGGTTGTCTTACAACGTACATAGGTTGCTGTCACTGTCCATAGGACGATCAAGAGGACTGTATAATATACCGTAAGTTTGATTATATAATATAGTCAACGTGTGGAACACATTTATGAGGCACAAAATACCACACTTAGATACAATATATAGCACGAATATTTAGTTCAACAATCTATTACATTTAGACAGCATACAATATCAAACATCTAGACAGATCGCAGACACCACAAGCCTGTCATACGATGCTCGTATGGCGTCGCATGTATAGTATAAATATTGCTGCCCCGAAAAATCGGAAACAGCTGAAGTGTAAATGTCTTTAGTGTTCATCCTGCGGCGCTTATATCTCGTTCGGCGGTCGTACATGGTGTCCAAAACGAAAGTATACAGTTTCAGTGTATATTTAACAAATCTCATTCTGCTATCGTAGAGATTGACTTTTTAAAAATTATCCGGGTTATAATCGTAAAATTGGCCCCTGCAAAACTTGTAAACATCTTTTGTCTATACATGTGCAAATTTTCGTCCGATAGCAGATTGTAGGGATTTGATTAATAGACACTGAATCTGTATACATGTACTTTCTTTTTGTACACCCTGTATGATATTCTTAGACAGCAGTCGCACAAATCACCATTTCAATGTGACTGTCGTTATATTGTCCTGCGACTGTCATACGAAATCCTAACACAACGTACTTTAGGGCATATGTCCCGATCAGTCGACTGTACATTTACATCGAGTCACATGTTGGCAGATACACTCCCCGCCCTCTCATGTACCCTTCATATAACTGGGTCACTGCCGGACGGTGTCCGTGTATCGATGTATACAATATGGTCTAGGCATCGTACATGAGTAGCCATGCATATTTAGAAATGGAATTTTGAAAATTACTCCGGTCAGCGCCCAATGTCCAGTCGATGCCCTGTGAGCCGTGCAGATTTAGAAAGGAAATTTTGAAAATTACTTCGACCTCCGCCCAACGTCAAGTCGATGTCCTGTGAGTCACGCATATTTAGAAATGGAATTTGAAAATAACTCCGACCTCCCCCAACGTCCAGACGATGTCCTGTGAGCCATGCATATTTAGAAAGGAAATTTTGAAAATTACTCCGGTCACCGCCCAAATGTCCAGTCGATATCCTGTGAGCCGTGCATATTTAGAAATGGAATTTTGAAAATTACTTCGACCTCCGCCCAATGCCCAGCCGATCTCCGTCTGACCTCCGGTCCGAATAGATCAAAGTACACCACCTGATCATCGGTCGGCGATTGGATTGGATTGATGCTTCATGTGTAAAGCGGAGCTTGTAATTTCATTTTATAATTGATATTTAGTTGAATCAGTATTGTTTTCTTCGTTTCCTAGATGTTGTAACTTACAATTTTTCTTCGTGTATTCATAGTACATTCGTATATGTAAGTCAAGCAAAGTCGCAGATATAAATATAGTTATAAAACTTGAATCATTTTATTTATAATCTATATAAGTCAGTGTAACCGTTACTGTTCTTCGTTTACTCGTTCTGGAATAGCCGGAAGTGTCTTATGTCTATTGAACAGTTTCAGAGTATTGCTTATTCTTGCAGTATCTACTTTTGTCTTTTCAATAATACCAATTGCACCTTCACAGTCATGTTCAATACCGACACTTGCAGACTTCGGAGGTCCGCTAGACTGTTCTTTATGCTTGTCAGTGTCTTTTGCTGTTTTACTATCACCGATCTTATTCCTTTCAAACATCAACATCTGGTCTCCCTTAAAATACAGAATAAGTATTATTTATCTATTTGTATTTTTGTTTATAGTATAGTAATAGGAATAGAAAAAGACAAATTCAAAATATAATTATTCAAATACACGAACTACGCACTTCGTATATCAATTACAAGTACATGTATATAACTATTAAAATATTTTAGGTACCATACACATGTATGTTTGTACATGTACATATATTCTATAAAATTAAAATGTATTCTTTAAAAATGACGCTGTATGTGATCGAACACGGTACCCCCTCATTCGAAGCGGTTGCTCTTCCACTACAGGTTACCGAGAAGGTGGCATAGGTATGTTAACAGCATACAAATGGAAACTAACGCTAGGTACTGTTGATAACCGACACAAACAAATGTTAAAAAAAATTGATTCATATCCAACTTTCATGTTTTCACGATAACGCACTTTATCGATATAATTTACATTAAAACTGGAAATTTTACAAAAAAACTAACGGTTAGATACAAATTATGGTGATCACCCAGCCACATTATCCTGACACCATACCAACAAGCAATTTCTGGGAACTAGCGCCCAGCAAAGGAGATATAACTACCGTTTTAAATTACATAGATGCTATACACGTACACTGGTAGGCTACGTCGTGTCCGGAATCGAACCCACGACATTCCATTCCCGAGGCGGTTCCTCGGGCCACTCGACCATCAAGAACCACAGACCCCCTCACCCCCAGCTACGCACCTGGATATATTTTTATCTTCAACATTGAATACCCAGACCCTTACATTAATCACACAAACATTATTAAACGTATCCGGGACAAATAAAAAATATTCGTAAATGCCTCTCTAGCTATAATAAGCAGTAGAGGAATTACGTAGATTTTTGTATTTATATAAAAAACATCCAACAAATGTTTGTGTGATTACTGAATGGGTCTGGATATATAATACATAAAACAAAATATTTCCAGGCGCGAAGCGGGAGGGGCGTGGTCCAGACCCCAAGTGTCTGTGTCAAGAACGGTGTTGTACTGAAATATTGATGAAAGTCACGACATCGAATTGATAGAAACAACTTACTATGTTATCCATATCTGGTCCAGTGTTGTCGGCGTTCGTCACTATTTCGGAAGAAGATAATTCTTGTTCATAAATATTTAAAGTTCTTCTCAACAAGTCACCGACGATAAGTTCAGCGTGACTTTTGACTGAAATATATTGCAAAATAATTATAAAGGTTTATGCTATTCACGAGGGCGTTTGACTTGACACGCCCACAAGACGCAGCGATCTCTAGGCGGTGTCCTACTGGAGGTTGGACATTTTGACAAATCGTCGCCTGAGTAAAGGAGTGTTCTATCTCCATTTTTGACAAAAATGAAATTTTTGTATCACTGAAATCGTCTTGTCGAGATCTACAATAACATCTGATCTTATTATAAATCCGCCCAACACAAACGAAGATCCCCAGTAATGTTTTGCTCTATCTCCACCAAATAAATCAACTATTGACTCTTATACTGTTTCAACTCCAGGAGTTGGGGCAGTTTACTTGTAAACATCATATCTAGCCAATCAAATGAAGTAATTTGTACATGTGACTCTTAAGTGCTGGAGTCATTATTTGCGCTATTTCCATAACTGTCAATAAAGAACTGCTCTACTGTATCTCCGTAAATTTCAATAAAGAATTGTTCTATCTCCATAAATTTCAACAAAGAACTGCTTTATCTCCAGTATTTGGAGATAGAGCAGTTCACCTTTAAGAAATAATGAACTATTATGACAAAATTGCTCTATCTCCAAACACAAAAATATAAATAAATAAACACAGATCTACAACATTTTATAAATATCTAACTTGATATTCTAAATCTATTCGTTATGCTGAATATTCGCATATAATATTATCCACATATCTTGAACAATAACAGAAATATCACAAACTGAAAGTCAATTTCTCGAAATATTGAAAATGGTATATAGAGCAACGTTCCACTCAGGCGACGAAATTAGGATAGATCTACAAATGTTATTTTTTACGCTTAAATGGGGGCTTATTGGTGAAAATTAAAATAACAAGGATTTATTTATTCCATTTTACATTAAAAAGATGTAAGAAAGCTTTTTATGTTCAATTATTTTTATTATATAGTACTTATCCATCTAGTTTTAAATTGATGTTTATAGATCTAGATCTACTTCTCAAATCAACCGACATAAATTTCGGGCACACGCATATTCGCTATAACTAGAAATTTAAGACCTGAAATAAAACATTGTTCGTGTCCACCGCCACTACGTTACCACAAAAAAGTAACACCATTTTATTTAGATTTAATTTCTAAGCCTAAATTAATTAACGTGTTTCTTACCTGCAGCTAACTCTTCATTCATATTCTAAACGTAACGTCGAGAGCACGTGTAGCTTTCAACGGCTAAATGACGTCATTTACAAAGGTTGTATGACGTCACTTAATTATTTAGTTTTGAAATTTCCGAGTCATCAGTATTTACCTCTGTTGGGTAGCCATCACTCGGTGGGGCATTCGTCGGGTTATATCGTGTGTTACCTTGATTTTCATAATTAGGTCACTAAAGCCTAGATCCCATTGAGCATTTTTTGCCTCCTAGGGGGTGCGTCGGCCTTTTTCGCCAAAGTGGCCTTTTTTGTTGGTGAAATCAGAGACGTATAAATCTACTGTCTCTTGTGAAATTGACTAATTTTGCAAATTTTTGAAGCTCGCTTCGCTCGCATAATTACTTTTTAATAGTCATTTATACTTTTTAATATATTCAAGCTTAGAACGGGTATGTGGCATGCTGTTCAGATAGACCTACTGAACAGCATGCCACATACCCGTTCTAAGCTTGAATATATTAAAAAGTGGCTACCCAACAGAGGTAAATACTGATGACTCGGAAATTTCAAAAGTAAATAATTAGGTGACGTCATACAACCTTTAGCCCGGTTTTCCTGGAGAACGGCTCATATATTGCCACGGCTAGTTATAAAATTGTTTCTCTGGTCGAGTGCCAGTGGCCGATAACTTACATGCATCTTCCGGGTGTTCGCCCATATGGCGATGATAAAAAACAGCACAGGCCTATAAATCAAACTGCCATAATGTGATAAGAAGAACTTAGTAAAATAGAATTGAAAGCTCTAGCACTATCATTTATAATTTAACAAAGGGGGTAGGCCTACCTGCAAACATGCAATTTCCGCCGCGCGTCAAGTTAGACAACAATTCCATTTTCGTCACAACACCTTGATTTTTCAATACCAAATAAAGTAGGGGGCCTACAGGTGCACCAAAATGAAATGGGTCTATTGTTTTTCGAACATTTCCGGAAGAACAATATCATCCCCGCATACCTAGGTGTTAGACTTTAAATATGTTGTGCGCCCTAATGCCTTACCAAACCGCCACTGCATGCAAAATAACTAATTTCCTCTAGCTTTATAGCGATTACTCACAAACACAAACCTAGAGATCTAAAGTAAATATAGATATACCTAGCCTATTAATTATATAAGACGAGGACACCTGAATAACTTAGTTTTGTCGTTTTGGTTTTTTTTGCGTTTCGCCTTCAAATGCGGCCGTTTACTTCTTCAGGTTGGACGAGGTGATGTACTGCACATTCTTCTGTATGTTGCCTTTTTGTAGGTTGCCGACATTTTCAAATAGCTTTGTCTCGAAGGTCTGTGAGCCAAATTTTCGGTCGTTTTTCCTCCAGATCATGAACAGATTCACGGTACTTAGTATATTGAATGACGTCTGCTTCTATTGTGGCGACAAACATGTATATATGTTTATGCCATTAAAATTTCCTGAACTTGAACTTGAACTTATTTCTAGCACTGAAATCCAGCTGTCTCCACAAGACTCGTCTTTTATGAAATTTCAATATTCAAGTAATGTATTGTTTGTTCAGACAGGAGTATGATGTTTGATCGCAGGAGTATGATGTTTGATCGCAGCTGTCTTGTTAAGAGTATCCGATGGTCCTGCTGAGATCACCTGAAGGGTTGACATTGACAATATTTCGTCTCTGTGCCCTACGCTCCGTCAAGTGGAGTACAACTGTTGTGAGAGTTTGCATATCGACTCTGTAATTGGAGCTGTTCTTGCCTTCAGGAAGGGAAGATGAAATAGAGAAGCTTATATTAATTTATTTAAGGTCGATTGTGAAACAAGTTTTTCAAACTTATATTTATCACTCTCGACACCTCATTCCTGATGTCATCCATCGCCACGAGGGTATGAGAGAAGAGAAGCCAGTTTCCCTTTTATGCTGAGCGTCTAGCAAGGGAATTTTATGGTACAATTTTTATTTCGTCTTTGGTATGACGCGGCCAGGGACCGAACCCGTGACCTCCCGCACTCGAAGCGAACGCTCAACCACTAGGCTATCGAGTAGGCGGTGGAAATTTGATGTAGGCCCTAGACCACCACTCCCGACATTCTGAACTTTTTTTTTACTGCCGATTCATTTGTAAAATGTAAATGCTTCTATCCAGGAGTGAGCTGGGTATCGTTCATGGATCCAATCTGAAAGACCGGATACAGTTTTCCCTTACCTTCTATTTCAAGTTTCGGTACATCCAGTCTGATTTATGGAGCATATCCTGTCCGGAGGCCCATATGGAAGACTGCATTATTGTAAATATTTAAGCCTCGTAAAATAACGACTTTTATTACTGGCTTACTTACCGTCTTACTCACTAAGAACCCATATGTCAAGCACTAGCATCTCTGTCTCTGTATCAGGAGTTGCTGCTTTCCCCCTTTGCACTTCTCTGAAAATATGGTTGAGACTTTATTGTTGTTTCAGTTGTTTTGACTCTGCTTCGGAACTTTGTATGGACTGTGTCTATTTGCCTTCTCTGCTTGCAAAAGGGTTTTGTGCTTCGTCTTACGATTGACTGTCTTTTACCATTTCCTTTCTAGGTTTCCATGGCTCAAAGGATAATTCATACGACTGATTTTTTAACCTTGTCCAATTTGACTTTGTTAGGTCTGGATGCAGTTATCCAGGAGGTGGATGCATATTCTATGAACAGTGTCTGTGTATGCTTGCCACAGGTTCTTTTCATTAAATGCTCCATGGCTTGTTTCAGCAAGTTTCTCCATCGTGGCAAGCTTCAAATATGGAGTCCTCTCTTTCAAATTTTGTAAATGGGTTTTCACGTCAGTCAAGAGTGTGGTAGCAAGCAATGTTGGTGTCTCAACCTGTGGCACTTAGTGGTCATCAAGTTGTATGTAGACTTTCTCTTTTGAGGTGGATAGTGAGATGAGCGTAGTAACCGTTTTTGTCATCATGGCAACAAAGGACCACTTGTCAGCCCACTTTGTTACCATTTTGCTAGTTACCTTTTTTATCCTTAGTTGTAGTGTCAACAGACTTTTTAATTTGCCCTGGTAATCTTCGTTTTTGATATAGATGACCCCTAAATGGGAACTTTGTCTAGCTTCTACAGAGTGAAACATTGAATCGTAATTTACTAAAGATTATATAAAATTCAAAGCTGTAAAATATCGAGTTTTTTTCTAAGGTTTGGTCTGGTGACCTAGTTTTTTTACTTTACTCCAAATAACCAAGTTGCAAACTTGGCATACGTACATGTTGTAAAGATCAACAGTGTGATAAAGTTTCATAAAGATTAGGTCAAAACTGTGACCTCTAAGTGTGTTAACTGTAAAGTTATTTATTGAAACCGGACATATGGCGATCACACTAGCTCACCATGAGCACTTTGTGCTCTGGTGAGCTATTTAAAACAACTGAAACTCCTGACCACAGGCGTGTAGTACAGAACGGAGACAGAAGATTACATACCATATCCCTGTGGTCCTGGCTTGTTGTGCAATGGGCTTGTGGTCTGTGTTATTTCTGTTTTCTGTGTTTGGCTGTTACTGTTGAGCACTGCCTGGACCCTGTCCGATTTTTCTTTTTTTAATTGTTGGCAAAGTGAGATAAAAGACAACAGAAGGCTTTCTCGAAGAACAACAGATTGTTTATTGGCACAGTGAAAATTGGTCACAATGTGTGTGAGTGTTGTGTTGTGTTTGTTGTAAAAGTGAGACGCTGTGATGATTATAATGACTAAATGAAGTATAACAGTGCATTTACATAGTACAACATTATTCTCTTATACAGAGATTTACAAATCAAGGGTTCTTATGATCCTATACAAATCAAGGGATTTAAACGAACCATACAAATCAAGGGGTTTGTATGTGCCTACATAAATCCATACAAATCAAGGGGTTTAAACGACCCATACAAATAAAGGGGTTTAAATGACCCATACAAATCAAGGGGTTTAAACAACCTATACAAGTTATGAGATTTAAATAACCCTCTATAAATCCATACAAATCAAGGGATTTAAATTACCCTATACAAATCAAGGGGTATAAACAACTCATACAAATCAACGGGTTTAAATGACCCTATATAAATCAAGGGATTTAAATAACCCTATACAAATGAAGGGGTCTTCAAGAATCCCTGTAAAATTAAGGGGTTACAATGACACTGTACAAATGAAGGGGTTACAATAACCCGGTGCAAAATCAAGGGGTTCAAATGACCCAATACAAATTAAGGGTTTCAAATGACCCGATACAAATCAAGGGATTCAAATGACCCTATACAAATAACAAGGCTCAAAACACCCAAATTGTGTACATTTTCTGTAGAGGACAGAAAAATATGATAATAATAAAATTGAAAATAACAACATCAATATCTATCATCACTCTGTGACAACATTTGGTGCATCAGAGGTAAAAACAACAAGTTCACAACCCGATGCCTACACTTGACCACAGAATTAACTCCATATGCTACATAATCAAAGAAATCTTACTTCTTCAGAAATTTTGCGGAATTGCTTTAGACTCCATGGACGCCAGAGGGACGAAGAAAAATAAATGTTCCTGATGTCATGAAATTTGTTTACATTAAAAGATAAAACATATACATGTAACAAAATGGATAACAGAAACAATTTGATTGGGAAAAGGAGGAACATGGGATACCGAAGGTCATGACCAACTTTCCTAATAAGTCTAAGGAATGTTCAGTACCAATCAATCAATCAATCAATCAATCAATCAATCAATCAATCAATCAATCAATCAACCAACCAACCAACCAATCAATCAATCAATCAATCAAGCAATCAAGCAATCAATCAATCATAGTTTGGTATACCCATGACAGGACCAATAGATATTTTAAAAATACCACTACATATACTTCAATAAAGGGGATATAATGTTATCATAAAACAAAATGTACCCAGTATCACAAGGGATTATAACATGATTAAACTTAACAATTTATTTCTTGCTTTTAACTTAATCATAAAAATTAGCAACAAAAACAACAACAACAAAACAGCAAGTATGAGATCACACAAAAACAACACATGGAAACCAAAAAAGGAATAGTTAAGCTACACAAGTCACTATCTATCAAAATGCTTAAAAAACTGTGAACTAATATTTGTAAGTTATTTAGTTTTAAAACAACATTACAAAACAACATCTTTATCAAAAATTTTGATTAATCAATATATTACCACTTGACTATATGTTGACCTATTGTATCACATGATTTATCAGAGATCAACTTGAGAAAGGTGTGAAAAAGGGCTATGCATGTACTGAAATATAACTTGAGCCATATATTATCACTGAATTATGGAAGTAGCATAAATACGTAGCCACACAACGATAAATTTTCATGAAAACTTTCTTGAAAATATTAGCGTTTTTTGTCTTAATATTTCAATGGAGGATTTCAAGGTATTTTATGAGGATACAAGAAATATGAGAGATATAGTGAATGCTAGTTAATAATCATTGATGATATTTTTTCCTCAAAAAAAATCACCAAAGGATTTATTATTATATGGTGGACTTTTTATGCTTCCATACTAAATCCTTATATTAGATACAACCAATATGAATTCAATATATATATAAATCTAATTATCTTCCAAAAATTATCAAGACTCCTTCACCAGATTCTGCTAATACATATATTTAAAACAATTTAATATCGACCATTAAATTTTAGAGTTCATTAAAGTGTAAATTATTGACAATAATCAACTGTTAAGTTATAGTTAGAACATATTAAGTAAATTTTAATGATTAAAAAGGGCGGAGCGAGCGAACTAAAAATATAACATTCTACATTCTGATTGGCCGATAGAAAGTAGCGCCAACGCATGACGTCAATCCTGTGAAGAGAAAACTTTAATGATTAAATTTTCATTTAACTGCCAAAATTCGGCGTTTTCATTGGCTCATAATGTAGGTTATATTCTAAATTATGGCATAGCATGGAATTTCCAAGTATCCGTGCTTATTTGTTGTCCAATCAGCATTGTTATTTTAACTAATCAAAACATTCTTACAGTACAATAACGAAAACACATGAGGATTAATTAGCTACAGGTCAAATGCTCTCAGCTAAAATAGACAGCTTGAGGACCATGTTAATTTTTTTGCACTCAACAAGAGGTATAATTGGTTAACATGATGTTCAAAAGAATCTTTTCTCATTGTTACAGTCTGCAAAGAGAATGTGACACAACTCTCAACCTTCAATTAGCATAATTTAACAGCTGATATATATTGTTTATATTTATAACCCCGATTGTATGTTTTCATAAGTGGGAAGTATAACAAAAATGCTCGAGGGGTTATACCACAAATCTAAAGGACTGATATTGCACAATTTGCTCGTGGAAATTTATACATTCAACGCAAGACCTTGTAATATATTTAAAGGTCAAGATCAGGTCAAATTCTCGAAGCTATACATGTAGACTAGGGCACAGAATGAAACTAAAATGATTTTTCTATAAACAAGGTCAGACTTAACAATTTTTCCTGAAAAAAAAACAGTCTGGTGTTTGACTGTGAAGGGGACCCTGTAACTTTAGAATCCCTTGGTCTTAAATCTCTTTGATTCATTTTAGGGAATTTAAACAAGAGAGGTTTGTAAAACACTTATGTCCCCCATGGCAGCCCCATAGTCAGACCCCAAAATCAATAGAGATCATCTACCATTGTGGACCAACATTCATGCAAAGTTTGAAGATCCTTAGCAAAACCGTTCATGAGTTATTAATCTGAAACCATTTTGCCTTTTTAAACATGTTTAAGGTCATAGTGACCTTGACCTTTCACCTACCGACCTTACAATCAAAAGGGGTCATCTACTTTTGATGACCGACCTCCACGCAGGATGGAAAATCATGGGCCAAACCGTTCTTGAGTTATGGATTGGAAACCATTTGGTCTACGGACCGACATTAGCAAAACAATACACCGACTAGCTCTACTTTGAAAGAATAATAAACAGAAAATAATGAAGAATGTTTGGCATGAGGAACAAGGCAGCATTTCAACAATATATACATGTACTATAATAATGTGATCTAAGTATTGTCTGAGAGTATACTATACAAAATGGTTGGATTGTCATTAAGTTATGAAATAAAAATGGTCTGATTTAGTAAATGATACAAAAATGTAAGATTGTGCTCCTTAGTCTGTTCATGCACGCACGTTAAATGTGCATGGTTCATGTATGAAAACAAAATATACAACCGTAATGTGATACGTGAATTGTTGTGAAAAGAATCCTAAAGACTGTGTACACAATGCCCAATATTCTCAGTAACAAACTTTTAATTGGTTAGCCAATGAAGATTGACCAATCAACATTGTGCATACAATACACAGTATTTTGAGGTACAATTAGAAAAAAACTGTGAGTTAATAGCCAATGAAAACAGGTTTTTATTAACAAGATCTCAGCACCGCCTACTAGTGCTACACGCTCGACTTTCTCGAACTTGATAGTACTCTTGCTCATCTATGAGCAACAAGGGCAGATAACGAGTAAAAAAATAAAGGTCGCAGCCTTGTCAGTATGGAATCCCCTAATAATGGTAAATAACAAGTTTCAAGTGGATACCTTATATAGCCTTTGAGAAATTGACATTTTTGTGTAAAAAATCGAAGTTAGAAAAGGGGAATAACTATAAAATGCTGGGTAGATTTGTTTCCTCTTGTCAGTAGATGTAGGTCATCACATTCCATAGGTGTATTGACTTTCAAGTTGAAAGCTTTGATAGTTTTTGAGAAAATTTAGTTTATGTGTAAAATTTGCCACTATTTCTATGTACTAAGTCCAAACAAGGGTAGATAACTCCATAAATATAGGTCACAGAGTTACATGCCTTGTCAGTATGGACCCTTTTGTGATGGTGTATAACTACGTTGAGTTTAAAGTTGATGCTTTTAATAGTCTTTGAGAAAATGACTCTGACAATAAACTTAACCAACACACACGCAGACGCACACGATCCCATCATGACAATAGCTTCGAAAAGTCGAGCTAAAAAGTAACAAAATGAAACTTAAATCATATAACAACCCTGATTCACACAGTTTTAGATGGTAAGTCATTAAAACAATTGTTTTACATTTTACAAATGATCACCAATGAAAATAAGTTTTACATATGATCAACCAATGAAAATAAGTTTTACAAATGATCAACCAATAGAAACATGTTTTACTAATGATCGACCAATGAAAATGTGTTTTACAAATGATACACAGTACAAAATATTCCAGTGTATTAATTTGTTTAATCAATAAAATTAGGGCACTTAGTCAAAAAAATGAGATGAAAAATAATATGACTAAGATCTAAACACCACAGATGTGTAACAGTAGGTGATTGACATAAAACCTGACAGCAAACCTCACACTAATGGCACTTCTGAAAGGTCATGATATCAGTCTGTTACCAGTTACTGGTGGTTACTGATCAAATGAAATAAGGCCAAAACAAATTGATTATGAGGTTCTATTAACCCGACCAACCCTAATTTTTTGGCCTGACCCTAAACATTTTATTGCAAAAAATAAAATAAAAATTGCGGAATCAGCGAGTTTTCGTAAAAGTACGAAAAACTATGGCTTTTAGTGGTTCCAATATCGATGTTTACGCTTGTATTATTCTCACTTACCTCCATAGGTGATTCTTCTATGGTTTGAGCAAAGGCCTGCTTAGATGGGAAAAATAATTAAATAGTTTTAAAACATAAAACATTTTCCCACTGGCCGACCCTAATTTTTTTGCGCCATGTTACTAAACCACATAATTAACTTGTTTTGGCCTCAACAATATTGATTTTGTAAATTACTAATAACTTTACTGCAAAACACCAATAAGGAAAGAAATATAAATTGCTTGCACACATTATCGCCTACAATAAGAGAAGTAAATTACAGAGAGTATCATTGCACAACTGTGGTATTTAGTCTTTGGTGAATGTGATACAAAGGTATAATATATCTTTGAAGAAAATATTCACAACGGGTGAACAGTGAATGCACATCGTTTTCATAAAAGTTGAAGAATTTTATACAAAAACTAAGTGAATTCAGCTGATAAAGTTATCAGACTAAAGATTTGTGAAATCTAGTGAAAAATTAATAGACCTATCAGTGATATGCCCTACCAAAGAAGGGGGAGACAGTGACCTTACAATTCACTATCATTTTAAGGCTGAAACTGATTTTAAATCTGCAAAAATGTATTTGTAAATTAATAAAAAAAAATTTTTCAATCTAAATCTATTACACAAATTTGTTTTGTCAGAACGTATGTAATTATACATTCTACAATTCAGCCAACATATCTTATTAAAATCTAAATTGCAGTAACAACACACAATTAATATAGGCCAAAAATTACGTGAACATGTTCCACGGTCAATACTGAACTTCAACAAGCAGTTTCTCAGAGCAGAGCAGATCAGAGCAGAGCAGTGCAGAGCAGAGCAGAGCAGAGCAGAGCAGAGCAGAGCTGAGCTGAGCTGAGCTGAGCAGAGTAATAAGAAATAAGAACTAATAATTATGTGTAATTCTTTTTTGAGTCATCCTTTACATGCTATATTGATTACCATGACATTATTATTACATGCATGCTTGTTCATTGTTTTAGTGTATGTTTTTGATATATTTTAGTCATGTAAATTGAACTTAGTATGTAGAAAAAATCTTTCTATCTAAACATTCAAAAAAGTAGTTCCTAATTCTTACTTACTTGCCAATGAACTTATCAATTAGTATGCAACTCAAAAAAAAAGTTCCAAATTCATACTCGATTTTTCTGAAAAATTTATAAATCTTCTGTTCATGAAGTTTCAGTTGTAGAATGATAGTGATTATACGGCCCCTGTATGATTCAGTTGATGATAAATATCTTACAAAACACAGATTTAGACTACCAAGTATTTGCACAGCAAACAAAATCTCTAAACTGATGGTGATAACATGGTGAAGAAAATGACCAGGCCCCAACTCCCGAAGCATCTCAAGAAGAAATCTAAACTCAAATTGAGATTTTTCTAAAATTAGATTCGGAATTCGAGATACATCTGAAGTTCCAGCTTTTGAAACTATACTGTATAAACTTAGAATAACATTTCTAATAAGTTGTGCTAATTTTAACTTCAGCCACGCAAAGAAATTAACATAACGACACGTGTCAATATTTGAGATGAGATCTTGCTCAGATTGAGATGCTTCAGGAGATTGGTGCCAGGTGTGGTATTCAATATTGATCTTATTTAATTGGAGAATAAGCATAGCCAATCATATCACCTGATACTGACCAAGAGTCTAATATGATGTGATCTGATTGGTTGTCCTTATCCTTTATTAGTCAAGTAAGGTCAATACTGAACATCATCCCAGGGATGGCATTCACAAAAGATCTGATAGTAGAGAAATCTTATAGAATTTATTCTTACAATCTTGAAATTCCTTAAGTGTAATAACAGCTAAACAAGAAAATCAAGATTATTAATATAAACTGAAGTCAAAATATTTAAAGTTTTTCACTAGTGGGACAGCTATGCACACTAGTAACATATTGCCTTGTATGCCAAACGTACAAGAACTTTGACAAACAATCTAGTGTACATGTAGCTACTACTGTTAAAGTTAAGTATAACACAAGTTATGAGCACTCAGTGATACGCTAACATCATAAGCTTTCGGATGCCAATAGTACAGGCCAAAATGATATACCATGTGACCATCACAATACCCACTTACACGCTTTGTATATAATAGGTATTATAAGCTAGGTTAAACTGACGTTGTGCGTAAGTTCCACCTATGTCATGCTAGAGATACACTGGGCACACGATGAGAAGCTTATAAGACTCATGAATATTTGAAATCTGCATCACAAGGAGCTTTTCATTGAAAATTTTATCTGGTCATGTTGACCAAACTGAAGTTTAAAAAGCTTGTTTTTCCACAAGTAAAGAGTAGTTTTTAGACAGTTTTTTTCTTGTTTTCTCAAAATATCGATTTTATACTTACGACCTTTTCATTCTAAGCCAGTGAAGTGGTCATATGCTAGGTTATAATTGACACTAGTAGTTACTTAAGTTTCGTACTATACGTTAAACATATAGTTGTATGTCAGTGTTTTGAATATATTAATTCTCATATGATTGGCATAAGCTGTTGTAATACATTGTAATGTGATTGTATACTAAGATGCTTTGTGAATACCAGCCATGAAGACAGTAGTACAATAACAGTTTAGCAATACCACATGACTTTTGCCTACAGGTCCAAGATGAAATGTTTGTTTTTGAAGTGAAGCAAATTTTGTCTTGGACCTGTAGCCTTTAGTGATTTAAAAGTTATGTGGTATTGCTTCACTGAATAATTAAAGACTGTGTGGCAAGAAGACAAGCTATCAGTCTTAATATTAAAATCTACGATAGAACACAACAACAAACAACTACCATCATACAGTCTCCCTCCCTTAAATCATGACAAACAACTACCATCATACAGTCTCCCTCCCTTAAATCATGACAAACAACTAAAATCATACAGTCTCCCTCCCTTAAATCATGACAAACAACTACCATCATACAGTCTCTCTCCCTTAAATCATGCCTTCATCTTACGTATTGCAACAAGGTGAGGTAACACTTCAAGCACTATTTTTAAAATACAGTAAAACCTGTATTATAAGACCACCTTTGGAACCTGTGAAAACTGGTCATCCTATCTTTAAAGTGCGCTTGAACAGATATATACATATAGTGATGCATGTAGCTAGAATAAATAAGTAAGTAAATAGCATTGAAAGTATATACATGAGTTCTGAAACATTTAAAAATATTTTGGGCATTTTTTATTAAAGCACTTACAAACTGTGCAAAATGAGCACTACTCCCTTGTTAATTCAGTTGATAAATAAAGACGAAAAGAGTAAAAATTAACTTGAAAATTTATGTTGCCAATTTGGCCTGGCTATATTTAATTACCCAGAGGTGGTATTCATGAAGCATGTTTAAGGGAAAAATTAGAATTTAGAATCAGCTAAACAGGAAAATCGAGATTATCAATTGTTTACATTGTTTAGATGCATTATGTAAAGAACTTCAAAAATCACCAAAAAAACATGGGTTAATTCTTAGTTTCTTGGAAAATATGTGCAGCTAATTTTTTTAACTTAAGTCAAAGTATTTAAGTTTTCCCTAAAGATGCTTTGTGAATACCATTCCAGATGTTTTAGTACTATATTTAGACACAAGTTTTCTTTCATGTTGGAGGTTTCTGCTAGTTCATTTTTAGGCCAAACACAAAATACTTTAATTATCGTGGTTCTTGTGGTAAAATACTGAAACAAAGGTTGGGTTACTAGAACCACACAATATTATTTTTTTTGCCTTACTATTTTTATCCCTGAAAACTTCACCTACATCTATGCCAAGCATTGCAGGCATCATTTAACACCACAAAACACCAATAAATTAACAACAATAAAAGTACAAAATCATAATCTGTGCATCTCCGAGGAGAATAAAACAATACCCCACCCACTCTGCGATAACATGAAAACATTATCATGATTCAACATCAAAACCAACACCATACATACACAATATTTCTCATTATCATAATTATTAACACTATTTAGCTATTATGCAATAAAAACAACTTATGCAATAAAAACAACTTATGCAATAAAAATAAACAGAAAAATTGTTTTAATATATGAACGTTGTATCACAATTCTTGAAGGTATATAAGCGGACATAATGCTTGACGATTGTTTGCAGCGCGTACCAGAATCATGCCATCCACTTCTTCGCCTATTTGTAAGACAATCTGTGTGAAAGAAAGCAAAACAGTTATAACAATGTGATACCTTATGTAACGGCAGATTGAGGTTATCGTATTTCTTATATAAAGTGTTAATTATTATTATTATGACAAATTAACCTGTCCTCGACCTTTATCACGAATTGAGTACAAGCTTCTGGTGCGAACTAGATCAATTTCTGTGAGAAAGTCATACCTCGCCAGTGATTTAATTGTGGGGATTTTGAGTTTGTAGTTGCTAACCAATGCAACTAAATCCTGTGTAATATTTTTTACAGTTTCACATGAAAAGCCTGACAACATTGCATTTTTACAGTAATAAAATCACAAAATATTCCTGGCTAAGGAAGTACCTAAATCCAATTCATAATAACAAGAGCACCACCTACGAGTGCTGGATGCTCCACTTTCTTGTACTTGATAGTACCCTTGTTTGGGAAGAGGGCATCCCCCTTCTAGCAAATAAATGAGATATGTATTGTTTGGGAAGAGGGCATCCACCTTGCTAGTAAATAAATGAGATCTGTATTGTTTGGGAACAGGGCATCCACCGTGCTTGCAACATGGCATATTCACCTTCCTAGCAAATGTTTGACATCCACCTTGCTAGCCTACAAAGTGGGAGTTTTGCCTACTAAAGAAAGCTTTTAATGGGTTATATAAAACCAGAAGGTCGTTCTGTTATGTGCTTAACTTAACAATTTTAGGCATTTCCCTCTACTGACCATCAGGGAAACATCCACTGTCAAATGGATTTAAATCCATAGAAGAAAAAAAAAACTTCTGAATGAAACCAGATCTATCACTGGAGTGATGAATCATACCCCTGCAGCACTACAGGAATATAATTTAAATTTATAGTTACTTTTATCTTTTAAAATCCAGTAAGAAACATGACATGCATAACCATATAACCTTTGACCTCTATGTGCGACCTTGACCTTTGGGCGAGGGACCTAGGTCTTTCAAATGACACACTGTCTTGATGTGGTTCACATCTGTACCAAGTAATGTTAAAATCCAGTAAGAAACGACATAGTTACAGAGTAGATATGACTTGCATGACTGTATAACCTTTGACCTCTTTGTAAGACCTTGACCTTTGAGCTAGGGACCTTGGTCTTGCGCATGACACATCACCTTGAAGTAGTGAACATTTGTACCAAATCTTATAAATATCCAATACGAAATGACAAAAGTACAGAGAGGACAAAAATCATATTGCCTATTTGATCCTTTCAACCTTTGATCTCTAAGCTAGAGACCTGGGTCTTGCGCATGACACACCCTCTATATGTGGTGAACATTTGTACCAAGTATGATAAATATCCAATAAAAAATGACCAAGTTACAGAGCAGAAACAATGTTGTGCCTTTTAACCTTTGACCTCCATGTGTGAACTTGACCTTTGAGCTAGGGACCTGGGTCTTGCACATGACACACCGTCTTGATGTGGTGAACATTTGTACCAAGCCATTTTAAAATCCAGCAAGAAATGACAAAGTCACAGAGCGGACACGAATTGCATGACTATATGAACTTTGACCTCTAAGTATGACTTTGGCCTTTGAGCTAGGGACCTGGGTCTTGGGCATGACATACCGTCTTGATGTGGTGAACATTTGTACCAAGTATCATAAATATCCAATATGAAATGACAAAGGTACTGAGCGGACACAATTTTGTGCCTTTTAACCTTTGACCTCCAAGTGTGACCTTGACCTTTGAGCTAGGGACCTGGGTCTTGTGCATGACATACCGTCTTGGTTAACATTTGTACCAAGCCATTTTAAAATCAAGCAAGCAACAACAAAGTTACAGAGCGGACACGACTTGCATGACTGTATGACCTTTGACCTCTAAGTGTGACCTTGACCTTTGAGCTAGGGACCTGGGTCTTGCGCATGACATATCGTCTTGATGTGGTGAACATTTGTACCAAACCATTTTAAAATCCAGCAAAAATGACAATGTTACAGAGCGGACACGATTTTGCTAACAGACCAACGGACTGACCAACCGACAGACACGGTGACTACAGTATACCCCCTTCAAACTTTGTTTGCGGGGGTATAATAATCATAAGTTTTAGACTCTTCAGAGTTATGAACTTGCATGTCCCTGTTGATGCAGGTTGCCATTTAGTCACTGTGACGGGCATATAACCAGATAAAAATAGAAATAGTGTTCATATGCATGCATTTGTGCATGTAGCCTCAAACAATCTCTATTTCTCAAGCAGATATAATTTAGTCAACCAATAGACTTACCAATATTAGCAAAGCGATAAACCCCAAACTAAAAGGGGATATAAAAAGATTTAATTAAGAAGGAATTACCTGATCTTTGTGGAATTTTATGGAATAATTGCCATCTGACAGATTTAGAGGTTGAAGCACTTGGAACACTCTCTGATCATATTGTAGAGGTATCACATATGTAGCAGGAAAATACCCTGTTCTTCCATGACTTTTACCCTGTTAAAGAAATGTATATGTACAGTAAAACCTAAACTGAGCAGCCCTCTGAAGAGCGAGAACCTCTAAACAAAGGCCAATATTTGCAGCTCCCAACAGTTGTTACTATACAGAGGTTGCACTGCATTTACATCATTGATGACACAAACTCTCTAGAGCAACAGTCTTTGGGGGAGGGTCATTATGGCTGTCATTTCAAGATAGGTAAAAATCAATTAACCATGTTTTGGACTTCATTTTGTGACCATTGGTCAAGTTCATCCACAAAATCCACCACAAATTGTTAATTTAAGAGCGCCAAGAAGGCAGCTTAGGCTCTACATCAATCATTTATCTAAGACCACCAATATTTGAAAGAATTAAAATACCTTTGGCTCTTCTGACCAACATTTGCAGCAGACACTGTTTAGTGGGGCTGCGTATCAGTTAGAATGATCGATACGATATTTGTATTGATACAAAATGATCGATATTCGATATATCATATGATATATTATTTTGGCAATAAAACATCTAAATACTGTTAATATGCACGTGCATACTTGCAAGATGTAGGGGTTTAACACAATTAAGCCAGGCCTGAGATGTGATAAACAACCTATTTGTATATTTTTTAAATTGCGCAAGTGGTTTACATATGAAAATTAGATTCACTCGGACATAAACTACTTCGACGACCTGACCATTTTGAGACGAAACAAATAGACGACGGAAAACTTGATTGAAAATGGGTATTTTATTGATTACATGTATATTTTTGTTGATCGATTTTTTGACCGATACGGGCACGTTCGATACGATGTATCGATCGAACACAAAATACCGGTATTCGATTTATATCGGAAACCGGTACGCAGCCCTACTGTTTAGACAACCTTTTTTGCTATTTCAAGTTATATTTTGAGTTATTTCAATACTACAATGTATATGCAAAGCAAAATTATCAATTTCCAGGCATATACATGATTTTGAAAAATTTTTGAAAAAGTTGTGGACCCACCTTTAATAGGATTTTTTGGATTCTGCAGGCAATTTGGGGCATACTAATATGAAATTGAGTTTGAGTTTTGTATAAACTTTAAATTTATCACTTATTTCATGTTAGTTGCTTAATTTAGTGACTACCCTACATATTTATACACAAGAACCCATGTTTGATACAGAAATAAGGTCAACATGGATATGAAAATGTCATTTATCGCTGGCTTAGAATTAGAAGGTCCTAAGAACTCCTTAAGACCTTATAAGACTCATGCATATTTGAAACCTTAATTTCAAGGCGCTTCTTATGAGCCTATTTTCATAAAAAATCGGGAGTGGTCATGTTGACCAAACTGAAGTTTATAAAGCTTGTTTTGCCATAAGTAAATTTTCTTGTTTTCTCAAAATATTGATTTTTTACTTACAACCTTCTTATTCTAAGCCAGCAATATGCAGTGGCCTAACTAGTTAACTATATGATTTGAAGGATCATTCCAGTACAAGATCCATTCAGTGGTTTGAGAGGAGATGTCATTTAGTTTTCACTCCTAACACCAATGGTGACCTATAAATGCAGTGAAGCGGAACAGCGGATGCTATATAGTTTGAAGAGGACCACCAGTCCCATAGCCTTTGTTTTCAAATAAAACTAAAAATTAAATGCATTTTCCAGGTCCATTTTTCTTCAATCTTGTGCATAATCACTTTTAATGCATAATACTCAATCTACACTGATAACAAGCGGTCAGTCGCCCAGTCAGTGTTTTTATTATCCATGTTTATTTATTGATACGGCTAGAGTTATCTCCAGCAAGCTGTAGGTTAGACCGTAATCAACTAATGAAGTATGTAGTAAATGTGACAAACAGAATAAAGTTTTACCTTCCACCAGTCTTTCTTTGAACTTTCAATGACATTGACTCGCCAACCAGCTCTATAAAATAAACACAACATCTCAAGTTAACCATTAATTAATAATCTGGTACAGGTAATTATTAGTTAATAAAAGAAGAGATGTTAGTGAAACATGTATGCCCCCATAGCAGCCCAATAGTCAGAAATGATAAAGGTCATAGTGACCCAGACCTTTGACCTCAAAATCAATAGGGGTCATCTACTGTTGATGACCACTACCTCCATGTAAAGTTTGAAGGCCCTAGGGCAAAGCGTTCTTGAGTTATTCAAGGGAAACCATTCGACTAATCAGAAATGGTTACGGTCACAGTGACCTTGACCATTGACCTACTAACCTAAAAATTGTTAGGGGTCTTCTACTGTTACTGATCGACCTCCATGTAGTTTGAAGACCCTAGGTCAAAGCGTTCTTGAGTTATTAAACAGAAACCATTTGACTAGTCAGAAATAGTAAAGGTCACAGTGACCTTTGACCTACTGACCTCAAAATCATTAGGGGTCATCTACTGTTGATGACCAACCTCCATGTAAAATTTGCAGATCCTAGGGGAAAGCATTCTTGAGTAATTGAAGGGAAACCATTTGGTTACCAACAGACCGACATGTGCAAAGCAATATACGCCCTTATCAAAGATGGGGGGGGGGGGGGCATAAAAAAAATATGTGTCTGTGTTGATAATTATCATAGTGACAAGACTGTCCTAGGCATTTTGAAGTCCAATTTACACCGTTATAAGATACACTAGTGAAAATACCATATGGAGCCAGACAACTCTAAAATTGCCCTAAAGAGTCTGAACAAAGTTAATTTGGGAAAGGGATCTGAACATATAGGCATTAAACATTTGTATCCATATTTAAGATGAACTAGTTTATACTAGTTCATTTTAGGTCGATTGTGAAACCACTAGGCTATCGAGTAGGCGGTAGATATTAAAGACAACGATTAATACCTACCTTAAGTCAATATCGTCCTTCTCCTTGGGTTTAAAGTTATATAATGCCACATATAAATTCTTTATTTCTTTTCGTTGGGATTTCTGGAAACAACAAGAACACTATATGACTAGAAGCATTTTTGACACAAAAACAATTGTCTCACAGAAGGGGCTGTAACTCCAGCAAAAATCATCCCATCTAAAATTCCTGATAATATGCGCAACTAAGCCTGGTACCAAGCATTCATGTGAAGTTTCTTGAAATCGGACCAGTGGTTAAGGTGGCCCTGACAAGCTTTCAGACATCCATCCAAATGTCCAGCACAAATTCACTATACCTTTCCCACTACTGTAAACCAATTTACTTTCACAAATACAAACTTTCGCGTTTTGCTGAGCGTTAAGAAACGGTTTGCTATCGGCGAGCACTCCTAGCTGGTAGCGTGTCATTGCATAGTTGTAGGAAAGCACTCGATAGGGCACTCGATAGGGCGTATGCGGCCCTTAAACCATCTCAACATAGGTAATTTGTCTTTCGCTCTAAGTGAAAAAATACACAATATGCATTATTTGTGCTCGCTATGCTCGCAAAATAAACTTTAATCATTCAACCTGAATAATTAAGTACTAAAAATGAAGCTTATGAAAAATATCTATGCTCTAAAGAACAATTTCTATGTTAAATAGGCCTTGCTTTAAACCTCTCCACATAAAATGCTCAGAAATCAGGCTAAGAAATTCTGATAGAAATGCACGAAAAAAAGTTTCATAATTCATAAATTAGGACAAGGATTGGCTCTACTTTTGTAAATAAAGTATGTCCTTTTTCATTAACAGGAATTATTTGCCCCAGAAGCAGTACAAATTCAAGTGCATGTTCATTGTACTAATTGCACTGAATAAACTTACTGGCGAGCCTTTTGGTGACGGGGAATAACTTCGATTCTTCTTCTCCTCTATTTCTAAAGAGCTAGCACGAGCCAAGGCAAACTTCTTTCGTAAATTTGAGGCCGTCAACACGTTCATCTTCTCTTCCGGACTTTGCACACCAGCTGTAAGAAGTATGACATATACAGTCAAACCTGTAGCAGTGTTTTATTTCGTCCCTTAGGCACAACAGGCTTGTATCTCACTATATATATTATAGGGAGAAACCAACTTGTTGCAACAAAGGGACAATTGGTGTTTAACCCTATTTTTAAAAAAAATTTCAGTTATAATATAAATTATGGCTGCTGATTCATCGAACCAGTTTTCCTGGACTCTATCTAACCAGTACTGTATTCATTACCCTTCACAAAGAAACAGGCAACTTCTCAAAGTGTAAAGGTAAAGATTTCGTAAATTTCTTGTGGAAGTTTATGACCTGCCATGACTGGGAATCAAACCCAGATTGCCCGGTGGAAATCAGCGCATTAGACCATTCGACCACATGTCAGTCCCATACCTTCATTAGTACTCACCTGAAAAAACATCTCTTCATCTTAAGTAGCGCACGAGATTTATCAATTGACCATTGTTATACACCAGCATTAAACAGGACACCTACTACAATGAGCAAATTAAGTCTCCCTTGAGTGGCTTTTATTCTATCGGAAATCAAATAACCACCATCCTCTAATTTTTAAGTAAAATGTGGATGATCATGTCCTTCCATAGTAATCTAAGTCACTAATTTGTAATAGCCTCATAGCTTAATTTGTAATAGCCTCATAGCTATTTTTGTCAGAGGGTCAATGAACAACATTGCCATATATGGCAGGGAATAAAACGTATGATCACACACGACTTTCTTAGTCAAACGCAAACAAACATGAGAGCCTCGTACACATTACTCTAATGATCAGATCCTTTATTATATTCAGTCACACTAATAGCCATGGGGACTTTCTTCATATTTACCAGAGAATACCATTTTGTAATTAGGCTAAGTATACATACCTTATGAATATTCAGTAGTCAGTATCGTCCATTGAGTGTAACTTAGTAAATGGGTTAAACTATTTAATGATTTTAGCACACACAATTTCCAAGTCAATTTAAACTAAAAAGTCAAACCTGTCATCTTGATAAAATTATTTGTAGCACCTGAACTTTAAACAGAGAGCTGGCATGAAAGATTGGAAAATAAGATCAAAAGTAACTTCTTCTGCCTTCAGTGTAGCAATACCATCAGACTCTGGCGTCAAAAAAGGCAACAAATCCAAGATGAAATTTGTCAATATTGGAAAACGAAAATAGCCTTAAGTAATTTATTTCCAAACTGATTTCTATGACACATAATAAGTCTAAGAGAAAAATATAAGCTTTTCATGTTATATAGGATCACCACCGGCAGCTGGTACTTTTTTCAGCACCCTGCATGTGAAACCTAGGAAAAGATGGCGGCTTGAAATTGTAGTTTGCATGCATACAAACAACTCCGAAGGTTTCACAAGGTGCAGAAAAAATGGCCCACCTGCTGAAAGAGATCCTATATTTGGTGGAAAGCATATTTATAATATCATATTTTCCCTTAGATTGGCATATGTTTCATAGAAAGTGATGAAGAAATAAACCTAATACAGCTGTTCTTGAAGGGGAGCAAATTTTGTCTTGGATTTGATGCCTTGGTAATGTCAGTCACATGGTATTGCTATATTAGCCTTGTAACCAGGAATATTTCTTTTACTTTTTTTGGACAAATAATTGAGTTTTAATGACAGGTATGACTACTTTATATTCCTTTACATGTCATGCCTTCTATCAGAAACAAAGTCAAAGTCAGAATATACAGGGTGTTCAAAAAGTTTGTTCTCAAAATTTAAATTCATACTCAATTTTATCTGAGCCATGTTCACAATGTACAATTTCAATATCTTTTACAAATAGCTTCATTTAATGCTCAAAAGATTAAAGCAATGGTAGAACCCTCTGGAATTTAACCTGAAAATTATACATTCTTCCGACATCAGGAAATTAAACTATTGAAATTTAAACTTTGAGAACGAACTTTTTTAACACCCTGTGTAAATAATTATGTACATGCAGCACAAATCTGTCATGTAAGCATGTACTAATGTATTGGTGTTGTATCTGTGTGTATCTGTGTTGTGTAAATCAAATTGTAAGAAATACTTAATTTTGGAGCAGAGCAAATGAATTGTACCTTTGCAAATGAAGAAAATCTACCAAATCAACTATTTAAGCAAGGGCCATAACTCTGCAGAAGCAGCTAGGATGGCAGACGCTGATTTAAAAACATTATACTATCAACATTAATCATAACCATGTTCTAAAAACTTTTTGAGCTAGTACGCAAGACAACAAATTTGAGGCCCATCAACCAAATCTGGCAAAATAGTAACTTTTCTGTTTGTTTCAAAACCTCGTTAACAACAGGATCATTTATGATGCATTAATTGTTATCAATGTAATATAGATGGAAATAACTCGACAACAACACGTGTTCCGTATTTTTATATTATAATATTTTATTTTTTTTTATAAATGAAATATATATTTTTTTTTTTCTTCAGCAAGTTTGTGACTAATTAAAGTTACCTCTACCCATGAAATATATTGTTGTTTGGTTGTTTATAAGACTGTGTGACTGTAGTGTGTATCATGTTAGCAAAAACTGAAAGCCAAAATGTTACCTCCAAAGCAAGTGTTAGTAAAAGAACTTGATTTCTTCTTAGTCGTCTCATCAATACCAAGAAGTTGTTTCGGAGGTTCGGGCGTATCCAATGAAAAACTTTTCATACGTGCATTTAACTTCTTGCGTCTCGTCTTTGGACTGTGAGATACTGTCGAAATAGATACAAGCCAACGCCATATACATGTTATATGCAAACCCGGCACAAAGCAAAACCAAAACAGAAAAACAGATTAAAAACATATAAAATCTCTAACCCTTTACTCCAAAGACACTTATTTTTTATAATGCAAAGAGTTGGGAAAAGAGAGGTTGCAACCAGGTTTTAAGACACCATCTTCATACTGGTATTTTAGAAAATGATTAGTGAACATGAACACCATATGGCACCTAATGGAGTAAAGAGCTGAAATATACACTACAAGCGCACATGGTATAAATCAATTATTTAGGTCAGTCACTTGTTTACATAACATTGTGTACATAAAACATAGTATGTGTATTATAGTGCGCCCATGATAATAAGAAAGACAGGAACATTTGGGATATTCCACAAAGGTAGATTAATCAGATGTGCACAATTTATCAGTGATGCTTTTTAGTACAATACTGACAATATCTGTTTTAGTTAAGTAATTTGTAAACCAATTTTTCAACAGTTGACCATCCTGATTCATGTTTGCAAACATCACATTAACATCCTGGGTGCACTATTATAAGTATGTGGCTGAGTGAATAAGGTATTGGTTTTCACTGCCTATTTCTCCAATTAAAAATTTTAAAACAATGTTATGATATTGCAATGTTTGTATACAAGTGACAGAACTGAATAAAGGGACTGTAAATACCGACTCAAATGTCACATACCATGCATTGATATCAAAATAAAGCGAGAAATTATTATTGTAAAACAAATTACTTTTAAATTACAAATTACTTATCAAAACTGATCTGAATTTAAAATAGATTACCAAATGTTTTGGTAAATTTAGACTTAAATATATTTTAACTAAGAATTAAATCATATTACACTTAATAATGAATATTTCATACATGTCATTAAATGTTCTGATATCAAAGTTGAATAAATGATTGAAATAAGTTTGTCACACTAATTTTAAAGCTCCAAATTTTATCATAAACTTCTTTTTTGTAATACACATAGTTTTACATTTATAATTACAACTGAAATTAAATAATGAACTTAAACAATTTGGCAATTAGTTAGCTATTTAAAATCAAATTTGTTCTATAGTTGCCTAGCAACTATACACTACAAACACAAAGTAGGGGAGGTCACTCTAGCAATAACTACATGTACAAGAAAATACAAGAATTGCTACAAAATATTCTAGATTGTTAAAATAGAAAATCATGTAAACAGAACTTCATGTCTGACTACCCTGGCCTACTCTATAGAAACTCTTAATGTATGCTATAAATAAAATAACAACAGAATTAAAAGTAACTACTAGTTATCATTATTTAAAATGTCGAATTAAGCATAATGTATTATTACAATGTAATAAAAATTATTTAACAAGAAAAGTATTTACATATATTTATTTATACTTATTTATTTAAGGTCAATAGTGAAACAAGTTTTTCAACTTATATTAATCACTCTCGACACCTCAGTCCTGATGTTATCCATCGCCACATGGGTACAAGACAAAGAGAAGCCAGTTTCCCTTTTTGCTGAGCATCTAGCAAGGGAATAACTGGTACAACTTTTATTTTATCTTTGGTATATATTTACATTTATAGTGAAAACTTTAATATTCATACAGACCACTATATCACAACATTTATCCTCATATTTTTTTCAGAAATAAGCTGTCACTATTTTCCTGCATTGACAGTCATAAATACATGTGTATTGAAAAACACAAATTTAAACACAAGTACAGTTTGACTGTGCTACTGAATGAAGGTTAATACTGCTATTATAATAATGTCTACATAATTGATATTAAGTACAAGATGGAATTTATTCCCGCACACGAGCATACTTAGTATTCACTGATCCAGCACCTCTTCTCCAAAACCAAGCACAGTCACAGCAAGTGACCTACAGCCACAAGTCAACGTAAGTCACCCAGTCAGCCACCATAAATGGCCCACAGCTATCGTAAGTGACCCACAGCCACACAGCCACCATGAGTGCCCACAGCCACTATAAGTGACCCACAGCCACACAGTCACCATAAGTGATCCACAGCCACCATAAGTGACCCACAGCCACACAGTCACCGTAAATGACTCAGTCATCATAAGTGACACACAGCCACCATGAGTGCCCACAGCCACTATAAGTGACCCACAGCCACACAGTCACCATAAGTGATCCACAGCCACCATAAGTGACCCACAGCCACACAGTCACCGTAAATGACTCAGTCATCATAAGTGACCCACAGCCACACAGTCACCGTAAATGACTCAGTCATCATAAGTGATCCACAGCCAAGTTAAGTATTAGCTGCCTACTACCTTACGTTATTGCTAAACATATATTATTGTATAAAAGATCCAAATGTTCATGCAATATAAGGGAAAGGGCAGATAACGCATAAACACATGCAAAAAACAACCACAGTTTACACAAAGTTTGTTGCACGCGACAGCAACATACACATAACTTTGTATTCCACCGACATTTATACAACATAATTTTATGTTATATAATTTTATATGTCATGTATATATAACATATACATAATAGTAATCAGTGCATATATATAATTGGAAAGTAGTCAATTCTATACACAACTATGAGACAAAGTCGATGACGTAGTAGTCAGCCAGTATGTCATATACATCTGATTTATAGCAAGTATTTATGGGTATATTGCCCTTATTGACTTGCAGATAATAAAGTAAAACATATTAAGCTTGTTATGAAATTCTTTGACAGAAATTAATAAGAAGCATTTACCTACGTCACAGGGGAAAATAGAATAGCACGTAAACAACTACTTGATCTAAAGAAAACAAATAACACTGTGATAATTAATTTTACGGAAATATCCGTTGTTGTAGGAAAATATGGTAAGAGAGAGAGAAACAAACAATGGGGTTTTCATGAGAATTCCGAATGCTCTTAAGATAAAGAGAGATAACATTCCTTAAACTAAACATAAATAAATTTGTCATCTAAATTATTACCAAGCAAAAGCATAAGTTGAAACGCTTTTATGATTTGTTTACCCTTAAACTAAAGGACACTAATGTGAGAAAGACCTGAACTTTGGTAAAATCATAGTGGGAGTCAATTGGGTTTTTCAACTGGACTGTGTCGTGGAGCAGGTTAAAGTCTGGTTCCCGACCCCAATATTACAGAACTATGTAACACTCACTGTACACTACTGTAATATTGGAGATGGGAACCAGACTATAATCTGCTCCACGATACAACCCAATTGACTCCCACTATAATTTCACCCAAGTTCAGCCCTGCATTCCAACGAAGAATTACGTGATGCTTGTTTCATTGAAGGCCAGGTAGGTATGTGTGATAGTTTGAAACTGAAATTTCATAAAGGCTGCTCAAGAACTGTAGGAGTTTATGCTATCAAGGACCATAACTCTGATACATGTACTAGTCTATGCCATTATCATCTTATCAATTATCTGAGATCTTCTCTGACCTCAGTTGTTAGCTAATTAAGCTGCATGAAGATCTGTTTAACTCAGCGAGACAAAGCCTGTTTGGTTATAATGCAAGACCCATACTTTTGAACTTAACCTTGTTGTACTGAAGAAAGACCAGGTCCCGATCTCCTGAAGCGTCTCAAGTAGAAATCTCAGCTCAAATTGAGATTTTGCTCAAATCAGAATCTAAATTTAAGATAAACCTCAAATTCGAGGTCTCAAACTTTTACCGTAAATAACTCAGAATAATGTTTCTGTTTTATGATAGCAATTGTGAGTTGAGTAATTAGTTGAAATTAACATAAAGACACATGACAATATTTGAGATGAGATTTAGCTCAAATTGAGATCCTTCAGGAGATTGGGTTCAGAATTTTGAACTCTGAAATCATCATTATAGACAATGCATGTAATATTTTGTTCATTAGCTTACACACTTTAAATGACGAAGGTTGCGACACAGAATGTATTACTAGTATGACTAGGTGAATATCGAGATTATGTGTTACAGAACAGTTTCTATAAGTAACAGACTATTTTAAATTGTGTACTAAATCACACAGATCATGATGCGTAAGCACAAGAAAGAGATTTTATCACCCTTGGACTCATTGGATTTTTACAAATTTATATTCCAACTGTCATGTTTTTTATTCACACACATGATTATACACATACATGTCGCTGGCATAGAATTAGGAAGTTGTAAGTACCAAATCAAATTTTGAGAAAACAAGAAAAAACAGTCTGAAAACTACTCTTTACTTATAGAAAAACAAGCTCTTTATAAATTTCTGATTTTCATGAAAATAGGCTGATTAGAAGCGCCTTGAGTTGCAGATTTCAAATACGCATGAGTCTTACAAGGTCGTAAGTAGTACTTGAGACCTTCTAATTCTAAGCCAGTGATGTCTTGTTTTGCAACATGTATGGCATTGTGCAAAATCATGTACTGGTAGCTACATGTGCAGGTTCTACATCTATTACGCAACCTTCCTATTGTTCCAAGAACAACACCTAACACCAATTTGTGCAAAACAAAGAAATAAAACACAGTGATATTCATTTCTAAAATTTATTGATAGTTTTCATGTTAAGGACAAAGCACACATTTAATACGGATGTCAAGATTAGAAGAAGGAATATTATCTAACATAAAACTCAGAAAAGTCTTAATTCCAGAATATTTTAACAGTTTGACTAATCATAACCTGGTATACAATTAGTAAATAAGTCGTAATATTTCTAGAAAATTTCTTGGTTAAATGAGCTAACGCTTTTAATCCAAGCTGCCAAGTTCAGAAAAGTTCACTTATGAAAGATCTAAATTAACATAGGTACCCGGTAGTATACCCTGATATAGGGCCATCATTTTTTATATTAAACATTATAACAAGGGACATAACTCTTGATATTACAAGGGCTACTACTCTGATAATATAAACTTGTATCAACATTGACAGACCCTATAATGAATCATTAGCATCGTCCATACTCTATGTATGTTATGACTATTTAATTCACTCCAGCTTTTTATACCAGGTTTGATTGTCTCATTAATTTAACAGATTTTGAATTTAATATTTTATAAATATGATGTAAAACATCATTATTACTACATCATTAATTATTGTAAGGCCTAAAATAAAATATTTTATATTTCCCCATCCCCGATCGGTATCATTAAGAGTTAAAGGTAGATAGGTGGGAATAACCTTTTTTATTTATTTAGATTTTACTCAAGTAAAATATTGAATGACATTCGCTTTTTTTTCTGATTGCGGAATTTTTTTTTTCGAGAGGGGTGATATTGGTGGGTTACAGGAAATGAGAGGGAAAAGAAACAATATTTTATTTTAGGCCAAATTGAATTTTATAAAGTTCTGCAAAATGAAAATAAGGGCTAAAAATATCTTCTGTATAGATAAAATAGTTTGAAACAATAAATCACTATTTTAAAGGTACAGTGAGTCACACGAACATGAATATACAAAACTGTGTCTAAAGGTACAAAAATAACAAGCTAATAATAATAATATCACAATGTATAATATCAGGAATAGATTGGGGGTAGTACCTTTAACATGATATACATGCCACACGCTATACCTTTATTTACCAGTATCAATATAACTCACATTATAAGTTCTTTCAATAGAAAAAATTAACTTAATTTTAAATGCTGAAGATTTTATACATCATAATGTTCTTAAATTACATCTTAGCAACATTTTTTATTAAAGAACAATTTAATGTATTTCTTTATAATAACTTTTTGGGGAAAAATAATATTTGTTATGCATAAAATTTCTGGATAAAGCGGTGATTGGTAATTAACCTGCATTAACTGTTTGACCTAGTCACTCATCGAGTTTCAGTTGTTAACATGTCATTATCAATATCCACATGCAATATTGGAAAAATATTTGTGATTGGGGTCACTTGCTAAAGAAAATTGCCTCATAGCGCTTTTCAAGAGAAGTAATCCATGCCATCTTTGTTTAATTAAAGAGGAGGCTACAACCCCAACAAAGTGCTTTTCGTGGCATTTCTAGTTTGGTACTGGACCCCTGAGCTCCAGCTATTTATAATGGTATTTATAATGTTCATACACCTGAATTGGGGATTGACACACATATAATTAAATTGATATATATACCGTAAATAATCGACCATAGGTCGGACCCAGCCATAAGTCTTTGGCTAAATAATTGAGGTTTTTGTCAATACGGTGCATTAATATGACCATACAGAAGGTATAGCTAGTATTTAAAGCCGAAAAGTTGGTCTTTAATCATCTTCTGCATTTCAGTATCTATATATTTTCATATGAAATGGTGGGGAGGGTGATAGGGGGGGGGGGGGGGGGGGGGGTAAAAATCCCAATGAAAGTTATATTGGTACTGATAAACAAAGAAATATAGCTGTATGGTTATACGAATAAATATGACCGTATGAGAGTAATGTATCTTAATGGTAAAACAACATGAGATATTTATATACAAATGGTTTTCTAGACAACAATGAAAACAACATGCTTTATTGAGTTTCTATGGCAACAAGTAAAATAATTATTAACAACGTAAAAAATATTATCATTAATGATCAAATATATATCTTATAATAACAATTTATTACTTGGAATCAAATAATAACATTCAAATCATACAGAATGTTATCATATACATAATGTTTGCATTTCAGATAAATTTGTATGTTTCATGAGAAATAACAAACACAAGAAATTTTAAAATAAATTTTAAAACTTTATAAATAGAATAAATTTGTAACAACTCAACATTGAACAGCAATACAAGAACTGTCACATGGCAGAAACAGTACTATAAATATACATGTTCATGCAAGACGTACAGCAAGACGGTTGCGGCAAGTTTTAATTAACTAACAAGAGATGTTTGTAAAACATGTATGCCCCATGGCAGCCCAAAAGTCAGTAATGGTAGAGGTCACAGAAACCTTGACCTACTGACCTCAAAATCAATAGGGGTCATCTACTGTTGATGACCAACCTTGATGTAAAGTTTGAAGAACCTAGGGCAAAGTGTTCTTGAGTTATTGAACGGAAACCATTTGAATAATCAGAAATGGTAAAGGTTGCAGCGACCTTGAACTTTGACCTACTGAACTCAAAATCAATAGAAGTCATCTACTGTTGATGACCAACCTCCATAAACAGTTGGAAGATCCTAGGGCAAAGCGTTAATGGAAACCATTGATGAACAGACTGACATGTGCAAAGCAATATACCCCCTTATCAAAGATGGGGGAGGGGCATAATTAACATCAAATTAGTTTGAATAGAGAAGAAACGTCAAGAGTACTATCTTACAAAACCACAAGAAAAACACCTAACAAACAATAAATTAATCAAAGGGACGATTGATTCACTTATGATGACCAAACCTGAAAGTGGAATTTCAAAGTCAACATCAAGCACAAGAGAATGGTAATTTTACATTTTACAGTAGCATACGGGACTTGAAGTCTTCCAGTTTACATTAATACATAATGAATTAAAAATCAAGTATATCTAAAAATATTCCTGGATAGTTATAATGCAAGAAAATACCATAAAACATATTATGATGAAAGTCTATGACGGTCTACAAATAAGATATTTAATACCAGTAGCACTTCAAACAGCACAATTGACAAACTTAACTTATTTTGTAGTAGTTCAGTTGAATACTATTTTTAATACAGAAAAAAAGGATTTATTTCATATATATTGTATCAGATATTTGAACAAACCATTTGAATGTGAGAATATTTTGCCTCCTCCTGACGATTAAGGGGAAACAATATTGGTAGTAATGGCAGGAAATATGTAAGTCATCTATATTAGATATTCCCCATCGAGTTCTATCAGACACTTTTATTTGCTGATGATATGGTTATAATAATATCAGTAATTCAGCAGAGGAAAATTAAGTAGAAACTATCAGACAAATTGGTTTCCATGGCAACAACAGAAATAAGCAGAAATTTGCCTGGTGACTGCGAAAATTAAACCTATTAAATTTCTCTCATGATCATTTCATTCAGTTGATTTACCAGTTTTATTTTAACTTTTTTACAAAACAAATATTTAAATCACCATTACAACTGATTATTACTATGACATCTAAAACAATAAAGATTAATTTCTAATAATTAATCTAAGTTATTTTGCTCAGTCATTTAGTGTCTCAGGTCGTGTAAATTTTCTGTGGTTATTATCTACCTTGCTATCTGTGTCAGCCTGTATTTACAAATTACTCAACCGGTGATTCGGTGACGTAGCAAGGCTAGGCTATATAAACCATCGATCGGTTCTCGTCCGGTGTCATTAAATTTATTACACTTCAAAAGACAACTGTTCACACCTTGAATGGCGTGGTTCAAGGTAAAATGAATGTGCAACGGCGAATTGGAACACAACTATTGCTGCGACACACCGAAGATGGTAGAACAGATAAGTAATGCGTTTATTGTTTTTGTAGTCATTGCATGACACGTGGAACAGGTCATATAGCCATAACATATCAATGAAACGGAGAAATGTGACAAGCAGGTATTGAATAATTTGAGTTCATGCAGCAAGCATGAAGCTTGAAGCGCAATTTTGTGCCTTACGGAATAAGTTCAATTTATATTGCTTTGGTAAATATTGAACATTCATAATAGTCTTGTCACGAGTCCGTAATGAATATGTTCATGTGTAATGATAGCGATGACATGAGCCTGTTCATAGCACAAGTTAATTGTGGTACATTTATATAAACACATGAGTCGGTTGGTTATTTCAACATTTATGTATTGACAACTGATATATATCGATTATAATAATTCATTTGAGTTAATGGTGAAGGGGGTCATGCACTATTACCTAAGTACTGTTTGTCGCCTAGACGCCACGTGGTAAGAAGTTACTGTTACCATTTTTATTTTGTCTTCAATACAACAGCACAGCTTAGCGCGTTTGTCTCGGAAGGGAAATGTTTTATTGGTGTGGGCAATATGGCTGACCCTTTGCAAATAACATTTAACATATGTGCTTATACATTGTCAAATGTGAGTCTTAAAATTAACTAATCGAATCATGCTTATGGTACCGTAGCGAAAACACACGAAGACTAATTAGGGACAGGTCAAATGTTGTCGGCTGTACTTCTTATAGCACAGGGTGAAGCCACGTGGTGAGATTTTGTTTGTTTGACTACTTGGTTTCTTACAGTTATCGACCCGGGACGAATATACATAATTATACTAGTTTGTCCCAGACAGTGATAAGGGGGTATCTGGCGTAAAGGTATGAGTTTGTATTACCCAGCAGGTGGATTAATTAGCGGACTCGATGAACAATCGTTAACTTTGACTGATCTGTACTTATGTAGCTTGCCACTGTCACGTTTGACGATTTGACACTTGGTTTGTAAAGATAAAACATTGTTTTGGTTTTATTGTAATATGTGTACCGGTATTCACGTGCATTTCTAGTGTACTTTAGAATGGAACTATGATCGACAAATGTGTCACTATGTTTAGTGTTTAAAAGCCGCCGGTGTTTTTATAAGCCACATACAATTAACTGTCGAGCACGAGATTGTAGCTAGTACTTTATTATGTCTTCAACGGCACGACTTTCCCACTTTTAGTAGGGGATGACTGATCACTGTTTTTGCAAAACTAAGTTATGTTAACAATAAGGACAGTCCGGCGAGTTTGACATGCCTCTCGAACTTTTATTAGCATAATTTAACAGTTGATACGCTGGTTATATTTATATTTATAGTTGCGTTGGTTGTCATGGCGGGAAATGTCAGAGGACGATTAGATGTGATGCCAACATAAAGCTAGGGCACTGATATTGCAAGTTTACTCATGGAAATTCATATATTCAACACAATGACATTATGGTGTGCGTGCACAGGGGTCGGGATCATGTCAATTTATCCGAGCTATAGCAAGATTCAAAAATTACTCGTGGTACAGTAAGCATTTTAAGTGGGTTTATCCACGGTGTTCAATTAACACATACTTGCATTCTACTGCCATTGGCCTGTACTGAAATAGAATATAGGGTCATGTGGTCCTGAGCCGACTATACTATTAGGGTTTTTGTTCAACTTACCGAATAACTAAATTTATACAAACGTTCTACAATCCCTTATAGTTTAGTTGATGAAACTACTTTTCTTCCAACGCCGTCACCAGGCGGCGCCATCTTTGCAATAGTAAACCGGTCAGCCAGTAATGTTGCATAACAAACTATGCGGATGTAAACCGGTCATGCAAACCAGTACTAATTATTTCATGCGGATAACATCGGTCTTTGTCGCATCGCAGTATTTTATTGACCGAAGAAAGCCAAAACATCCCGCAATATAATCAAGACCATGTCACACTCCTGAATGAACTGCATGTGTCTATATCCCGGTCTAAATAGACCCGATTTATATTTACTAGTTATAGACCATGTATATGTTTATTTCTGCTTGGGGCAAAACATTGACTGATAAGCAATGGGGAAAAATAGTAAATTATCCCCCCTTACTACTCTCTAAAACTCCACCGGTCCTATCATGCGGATTACTCTGTTTTTATCCCTGTTTTGTTTATTGCACATGGTAGTAATTAGGCTGAAATATTTGCAACATTAATAATCAGATCAAATAATAAATCTGGCTACATGTTGTTTACACACCATGGTATATAAATTTTTATGGCCCTAACATATTAGGTAATACAGAAGTGAGAAATTTCATACCTAAAAGCAATGATATTTCAGCTAAAAACAAGGATAAAGTCCAAGGATCTGAACTAGTTAGGACCTGTATGCTAATTGGTCTACATCGGGCTTTATCTTACAAGGGAGATAATTTATATGTCACTTATGTCTCTCATTATATCTGTGTAGTTGGTATGTGAATGTCACTATTATTTGTGGCATATTTAAATGATCTTAACTTGTAGATTGACATATATTTTTCAGCATGTCCGAAGCTACATATATCTTCCAGTCCTAGTATATACGGATAGAAGTTTACATCAAGGCATTCACGCATGTATTATTAAAGAGTATACACTAGTATAAATGTACAAATAAATCAGTAGAAAAATAAAGTTACATCATCTTTAACTTATGACTTCCCCTACAGTCATTTGAACAACTTTAGCGCTTTCAGCGCTTCGATTAAATAGAAGGAATTATGTATATTTTGTATAATTATCACGATAAGTAAAATTGTCAAGTGCATACATTTTTATTACACATCTATATGTTTATTTAACTACATGGACACCAGACATACAGTTCCAGGACAACTTATTTGTTCATGCAAACACAAACCCGTCACTCGATATCAATTTTCAGCGGTTATTAGGAAATGCTTATTACAAATGAAATTTAAGGCTAAAAAATTAGAGTCGTATCCAAATATACATTGTATTAAAAACAAAATAAGTGTCGACTAAGTTGTATATATTTGCAGATATATGGATCCTGGACGATTCGATCCCATACTGGGCAGGAGCTAGCGCCAATGAACGCGGCAGGCCTAATCTACGACTTCGGGAAGGGCTTGGTGTTACATGGTGGAGTGGGTTGTTTGGGCTGGAGCGACTTACAGCACTGCATTCGGCTTCCCATGGATCTACGACCCGAGCCAACGGTAATAGTTTTCCATTTGTGGGGGAATGACGTGATAAACAATTCCCTCCGCTTTATTTTCAAAATGGTAGAAGGCATAGAGTTTTTGCACCAGGCACTTCCGGTGTCTCACATCGTATGGAATAGCCGCTGAAGCGCTTAAAGCTATTGATAGGAAACGACGATGTATTAACAGATTTGGCCACAAAATTATAGATCGTTTACCAAAACATACAAGTCTGCGTATGGACATTGATTAAAAAACACATGGATTCTTTGGAGAGGGCAGGTGCACCTTTTCATTGTCTGTTTAGATTTGTACTTTATTTACATTAGAAGAGAAATTGATTTTAAAATAAGAATTGGCGGAAATTAAATGTTACATTTAATTTTGTGGCGGAATTCTTATTGAAGGAGCGACCAGGGGTACTGAAGCGTTAGGATTTTATCCTTCTAAAAAACGGGATAATGGTGATGTTAAAGATATGAAATATGGCAGCCTGTGATTGTTTACCGCTACCTGTTTTAACTGTCGGTCTACGATTCTTGGCTTGCTTCCAAAAAATATTATTTGGGTTAAAGGAGCGGTTACTGATGTGCTCGATAGATTAGCGTCTTAGGCGGTCTCTAATTGGCTCACACTTTTAGTTAGGATCTTGTTTAGTTAAGCTGTATTATACATTATGTTGCACTGGTAGTCGAATAATTAGGTACAGCGTACCATGCGGACTTATTTCTCGCCGTGCGGCGATAGCTTAAAATTATATGGCACCAGCGGTGCCTTCCCAGGGTCTAAACGCATCAGGTGATGCGCTTGCTTTTATATCGCACCAGCGGTGCAATTATATATATACGCCAGCGGCGTTTGCAGAAATTATATGGCACCAGCGGTGCCTTCCCAGGGTCTAAACGCATCAGGCGATGCGCTTGCTTTTATATAGCACCAGCGGTGCGATTATATACGCCAGCGGCGTTTGCATAAATTATATGGCACCAGCGGTGCCTTTCCAGGGTCTAAACGCATCAGGCGATGCGCTTGCTTTTATGTAGCACCAGCGGTGCGATTATATACGCCAGCGGCGTTTGCATAAATTATATGGCACCAGCGGTGCCTTTCCAGGGTCTAAAAGCATCAGGCGATGCGCTTGCTTTTATGTAGCACCAGCGGTGCGATTATATACGCCAGCGGCGTTTGCAGTATGGCTACATAGTGCAACTGGGTGGGCGATTTCCGGTTACGTTCATGTTTGCTCCTGGTCGCTCCTTCTCATGTCTGGTCGGCAGTAAATTCAACTCCACGCTGGCGTTTAACCAATGGAGTTCCTCCTCTGCTGTCATGGCCGTATCCGCCAACTCATTAAATTAAATAACTTCTGATAAAGAATTACACTTACATTTATTGAATATATATATTTATATAGAATACTTTTCGGGAAGAATATTAGATAATAGATTATCAAACTCAAACAGCTTTGTTGTTTTGTCAGGACTGAGTCCTAAAATAATAAAGATTAATTTCTAATAATTAATCTAAGTTATTTTGCTCAGTCATTTAGTGTCTCAGGTCGTGTAAATTTTCTGTGGTTATTATCTACCTTGCTATCTGTGTCAGCCTGTATTTACAAATTACTCAACCGGTGATTCGGTGACGTAGCAAGGCTAGGCTATATAAACCATCGATCGGTTCTCGTCCGGTGTCATTAAATTTATTACACTTCAAAAGCCCACCCACCGCTCCCTTTTTGTAATTTTGTGTAGACTGTTTATTTTGCACGATGTCTTTAATAACATTATTGCCGTGTCTAACGTTATATTTTGCAGTTGGTTATCATATATGTGTGCGAATTGGCATCTTCATTGATACATGGTTTACAAACATCGTCATACGACATGGAACGAATTACGTGACAGAGTTGTCAACAACCCTCCTTCAAATAGAAATGAACAACAACGGTTGCAGAGGTACAGTCGTTCTACGTTAACTGATGCTCCTACAAGGAACTAACTATAAATCAACGAAGCGTAGTGCGTGATTCTTGCGATAAGTGAACTTTGGAATGCATGTGGAATGTTGTGCCTTAAGATTCTACTACGGGAAGATTGTAATGTATGTAGGCAGTGGTCGATGTAACTTGTGACTATGTGTACATTATAGTTGTGTACCTATTTATCAGGTTTGATTTGTAAACCTGTGACTGTTCATATATTTATTATAAAGGGATGCATATTTACTACAATGCTTATCATGTAAAATTGTGATTAGAGTTAATTAATTTGTCGTGACAGCAGCACTATTAGAGCTAGGAATGAACAGGGGTACTGAAGCGTTAGGATTTTATCCTTCTAAAAAACGGGATAATGGTGATGTTAAAGATATGAAATATGGCAGCCTGTGATTGTTTACCGCTACCTGTTTTAACTGTCGGTCTACGATTCTTGGCTTGCTTCCAAAAAATATTATTTGGGTTAAAGGAGCGGTTACTGATGTGCTCGATAGATTAGCGTCTTAGGCGGTCTCTAATTGGCTCACACTTTTAGTTAGGATCTTGTTTAGTTAAGCTGTATTATACATTATGTTGCACTGGTAGTCGAATAATTAGGTACAGCGTACCATGCGGACTTATTTCTCGCCGTGCGGCGATAGCTTAAAATTATATGGCACCAGCGGTGCCTTCCCAGGGTCTAAACGCATCAGGTGATGCGCTTGCTTTTATATCGCACCAGCGGTGCAATTATATATATACGCCAGCGGCGTTTGCAGAAATTATATGGCACCAGCGGTGCCTTCCCAGGGTCTAAACGCATCAGGCGATGCGCTTGCTTTTATATAGCACCAGCGGTGCGATTATATACGCCAGCGGCGTTTGCATAAATTATATGGCACCAGCGGTGCCTTTCCAGGGTCTAAACGCATCAGGCGATGCGCTTGCTTTTATGTAGCACCAGCGGTGCGATTATATACGCCAGCGGCGTTTGCATAAATTATATGGCACCAGCGGTGCCTTTCCAGGGTCTAAAAGCATCAGGCGATGCGCTTGCTTTTATGTAGCACCAGCGGTGCGATTATATACGCCAGCGGCGTTTGCAGTATGGCTACATAGTGCAACTGGGTGGGCGATTTCCGGTTACGTTCATGTTTGCTCCTGGTCGCTCCTTCTCATGTCTGGTCGGCAGTAAATTCAACTCCACGCTGGCGTTTAACCAATGGAGTTCCTCCTCTGCTGTCATGGCCGTATCCGCCAACTCATTAAATTAAATAACTTCTGATAAAGAATTACACTTACATTTATTGAATATATATATTTATATAGAATACTTTTCGGGAAGAATATTAGATAATAGATTATCAAACTCAAACAGCTTTGTTGTTTTGTCAGGACTGAGTCCTAAAATAATTATACACACAAAAAAAATAACTATTCCCACATGAAACAAAAACAGACAATTATTCTCATGCTTGAATTGTTGTTTTAGAAACCTGAACATTTATAACATTATTTGATTGCATTTAAGGCCAATAAAAATTAATTCCTCAGGGTATCAACCAAAATGTCGAGTTTCTTTATGTTTTTAGATACATCTTTTTTTTTCAATTTTGACTTATTGCCATTTTTTTACCGTTTCAAAACAATTGAACAGACAACCGATTTAAAAAAAAGGAAAAGGTCAGACAGCAAGAAGAGTGCAGCATCAAGGGAGGGTCTGATAGTGTAGAAATTAACATATTCCAGCCTAATTAATTAACTAATTAATCAAAGTGTTGTCACTTTATCTCCAAATATTTATAAATAATATGTAGCGATAACTACAGAATGCTAGCATGGCTGTAAAATGTACCTAAATATTTAACATAATCTATAGTACATTCCGGCACATTCAAGCTCCCTAATCTGACCCCTATAAATCCGACTACGTGTATCATAATTATACACAAATCTGAGCCCTATTCTCACTATGTATGTCATACCCGGTATAGCTAAATTTCTAGGTTATGCATGTTATTGTACTTTTACCAGATAGTTTATATAGTAAATCTGTCTATTTAAACTACCAAAATCAAACATTTACCTATATATACAAAAACTAGTCAATCAACAACACTATTTAAATCTATCACAGAAACCATATATAACAACAATAACAAACACTTTTCAGTAACTAGTTAGGCCAAAATTAAATAATATTTGTTTCCTGTCAACCAACCTCTAACTAACCAACAAAAAATGCGACACCAAAAATTTCTATTGGCCTTTAATAATAGAACAAACTAAGGATGTCCGAGATCGTTTTTATCAGGTTGATACCATTTTCATAACGTTTCAGTCAATTTTAGTAACACGAAGTCCAGAATCAGCAAACAATGATATTTTTTAATTTGGCCTTACAGCAATTAATTCTAAGATAAACCAATATTCACACTATTAACAAATATTAAGATAAATATTATTAAAGAGTAAAAAAAAACAATGATTCCACATACGGGCATGTAGCTAGAAATTCATTGAGACAACACTATCCACTTTTATACCAGGTCATACATATTTCAACCATTCCAACAAGGCCCAACAATGTTATATTAAGGCAGCCGATTACTATAAAATACTCAAAATAATTTAATTTCAACAGTTATTACTTTGTATTCAAAAGAAATAATAAAAGTATATACTCTACGTTGAGTATTTACTCAAATTATTTGAGTGTTTTCTCAAATCATTAGTTTGATATGCATTCATAATTAGAATCTGAAATATTGAAGTTTTAGAAATTGAACAATTGCTTTCATGAAACTGCAGTGAAACTGTTTTTTGCATTAATATAGACGACTAGCTCTTGCATGAGTGCTCATTACATACAAATTTTATTTAGCAAGTGGATAAAATAATGACACAAGGTTTTGCCTAATTCAACTATTTATTGTTCACTCTTGGAATGCCAAACAATATTTCTGGCACAGCTTAATGTTACTGCTGGGCCACAGGTTATGTGATAAATATATATTAAAGACTCAAGTCAAATCTCAACTTCAAAGGGAGACATTCGAGTTTTAGTGATTATAATGAAACTAATGGTGATCCGATTAAAACGTAAAACATGCATGCCCCTGTGGCAGCCAATAATCAGAAATGGTAAAGGTCACAAAGACCTTGACCTTTGATCTAATGACCTCAAAATTGTTAGGGGTCATCTATTCTTGATAGCCAACCTCCACATAAACTTTATAGATCCTAGTGCAAAGTTAACCAACTGACCATCCAAGCTACCGACCAACAGACCGACAACATATGCAAAGCAGTATAACCCCTCATCAAATATGCGGGGCAAAAATATGCACAGTAATGATTGATTTAATGTTAAATAATACCTGTACTAGTTTAACTGGCCATGTGAAATATATTATGTGACATTGATGAAATAGAACTGGTATTAATATGGTGTTCTGTTGGAAGTATTATATAAGTATAGCAGGTGAGCTAAAAACTAGAAGGGTTTTTGACACAAATATGTTAAAGTTACTAATAAGTCTTGTGTTAAAGTTTCAGTGAAATAGCGTGGATATATAAAAGTTGTATGACCAACTAACTAACTGACAGAAAGCCTAACTCCCAAGATAGCCTCTATATCTGAGGCTTTAACTAACACTGAACAGCAACAAGTAGTCACAATCGCACTATCTCATCACAAAATGTTAAAATAGCACCAAATATAATATATGGCTGGAATGATTTAATCTAATTCTGTTCATATACCATTCAACATTAGCTACATTAAGTTCTGGGGTGGTATTCAATATTGATCTTCCTTGACTTGAGGATAAGGAAAACCAATCAGATCACACCATATCAAACTCTTGGTCAGTAACAGGCGATATGATTGGCTATCCTTATTCTCTAATTAAATAAGATCAACATTGAATATCACCCCTGCAGTTTTTCAGTGGCTATAAGGTCCTTTCTTTACTTTGTCTGTTCACATGTATGTTTACATGCTCATGCATTCAAAAATGATTGCATGCTTGTATTGAAGATATTTCATATCACTCCTTACCAACAACAATGTCAATATTTGTTCGGCTAGTTTGAAATAATCTGACATAATAAAATGAATTATAATAAATGCTGAATGCACATGTAATTTTGCCAAACTCACAAGTCCAACTACAATAGTATTGCCTAAAAAGGCTGAATGCACAAGTCATTTCTCAACTACAGAGCCTTACTGTAGTCACGATGGTCAAGATTTAAGCCAATACATAGATCAACCTTGAATATATTTTTCCTCCACAAAAGGCAATTATTTTTATTCAATTATTCAAGTATAAAGTAAGCCAACATGTTTCTCTTTTATCTAATAGAGTGTAACATAGCAAAGCAGGATGATTGACTGCAATCAAAAAGGCTGAATAATAAAACTGTGTCATAATACGGCACCATAAAACCATGTCATAAAATGCTACTACAACCGTATCATAAAATTGTGTCAGAAAACTGTCAGAAAATAGTGTCACGAAACAATTTCATTAAATGTTGTCACAAAATGGTGTCACAAAACTGTGTCATAAAATGGTGTCACAAAACTGTGTCATAAAATGGTGTCATTAAACCTAGTCATAAATTGGTGTCAAAACATGAGTCATAAAATTGTGACATTTAAACTGTGTCATAAAATGGTATCAAAAAACTGTGTCATAACATTACTTCATAACAGAACTCCCACTAACCTAAATGATCTTTTTTGAAGTCAAAAAGCTCATTGAAACCAGATCTCTATGTAAAGTCAATAGAATAGTTATATTTTTAGAAAACAGACAGTTTGTTGGCTTATAGACTACAATAGAATGATGCTATACATAACAATAGAAAGGTGTATGCACATTCTGTCAGATTCTACAATTGTCTAAAAAAGGAAAATTAATTATATTGATTCAGAAATATAATAGCAGTTTCAGGGGTGGTATTCAATATTGATCTTACTTGACTTAAGGATAAGGACAACCAATCAGATCACACCATATTAAACTCTTGGTCAGTTACAGGTGATATGATTGGCTATCCTTATCCTCCAATTAAGTAAGATCAATATTGAATACCACCCCATGTCACAAAATACAGAAGTGTTTCCTGTTTTTTGAAGCTCTACGTTACGCTTTGCTACTGGTTACCTGGTTATTCTGTTTCATGCATTTGAACTTAAAAGACAACAAACTTGAACATTTGTAGGTATCTACACAGGGGTATGAAAATATCACCTCACAGTGGATACAAAAAGTTTCACAATTATGTTAATTACTTAAATTAATAAAGACAATTAATACACATTGTGAAGATAAGGGGTGGTAAACACAAAGCATCTTAAGGGAAAACTTAGAATTCTCTTAAAACCTTAAAAAAAATTAAAAGTGTATTTAAATTTTCCATTAAGATGCTTTGTGAATACCAGCCCTGGCCATTAGCAACCAAGTAGAGCTTTATCTTGATAAAAAATCCTTCAATCCTTTAATGATTATGATGCATGTCAGCCAGACTGAATGTAAAAGGCATTATATCAAAGGTATCAGCAAGTATTTTAATATTATCATGCATTTATCACTGAATATCATTCATAGGTGCGTTACGTGTTTGTTAACAGACAGGCAGAAAGACAAACTACTTATAAACTGTACAAACTAAACATACCTCATGGTCAACTATTATACTATGGTCACATGGCAACTATCAAGCATGAACATGTATAACATGTGTTAAACAAGCATGCTCCTATTCTAATCAGTAACACAAATATTAAAATCGAAGCCTGAAAGCCAAAACTGTACCATTTCCATGTAGTATATATCTGTATAACATTATGCACGTAAAACAGTTTTTGCCTTCAGACCTCTAATTGTTGGCTGAAATAGGAGTGCTCCATTTGTGTGTAAAAAGCAGAATCGTCAATCAAAATGTTTAATCCCTTTACAAAATGTAAGAAAATACAGTATCTTTAGATGGCAAAATGTGTCAACAATATATATACCTCAATATGTATAAGACAGTTCATCCCTACATAATGTAAAAAACTAGACATGTGATTATTAAAAGCTGTGAGTCGACAATCATAGATATATCAAAATGATGTCATGCATCCAGATTCCTTCAAGTAACGCAGGTCTCTGCTCATTTCTGTTGATGTTTTGTTGAACAAGTTGAGAAAAAATAGCAAACTTCGTTCTCTTAGAACAAAAAAGTGGAAGACCGGTCATAAAGTTCTAAGAAGTATCTGGGCCTTAAATGTTAAGTGACCATATTATAAATTAGATAATTGACACACATATCCGGTCATGTGACTGATTCTCACAGGTCATGTGACTAACAATCTAGTCATGTGACTGATCTTACAGGTCATGTGACACAGATCATAAAGATCATATGACTGACACTCTAAATTAATGAATTTGATCAAAACACTCAAAATTTAAAATTCATTATACAAAACAACAATAGTTTTTAGATGACCTATAAAAATATGTACCATAAAATAGTATTCAGGAGTCATTGTAGCCATACTTATATAGTAATATAACTACCAATTAAATTAAGAACAAAAAGGGCTGCAGGTGACATCAGCCCTGCATTCAACGAAATATAATGTGACACAGGTTTGGTACCTGTTTCGTAACTGTTACGTACCAGGTACCAAACGTGTGTCACATAATTTTTCGTTGAACGTAGGGCAGATGCTATCAAAGGATATTGATACACGATACAACATGTTACAATCCAGATTAGAATTTTAGCAAAGAGAAGACAGTGACAGTAATGGCAGAGGAACTGAGAATTAAATATACAATATAAAACACCAAAACAGCAGAGAGCAAACATCATAAAGATACAAGAGTTTCAGTCACTGACAACGAAAATGTACATGCACACATTTATCTGTGTATGACAACATTCAAGTTCAGTCACAGAAAATTAATGTCCATTGAGAGACAAAATAGTTCAATTTTAAGGGCCAACTCACAATTTCTTGACCTGAGTCTACAAATTCAATTTTCATTTCATTGAAGTCATTTGTAATTGCAATAAATCTACAGTACTAGTGCAGTCTAAATATACACATATTTGTTTTACTTCAACACTTAAAAATGTACAAGAACAGTAAGAAAACATAAAAACTGTCACTAAGCAACATCTACAGGACATGGCCCTAATGTCTGCTGTTATTTGCTAGATTTATTCTTGGTTTTCTTCGACTCTTTCTCCGGTTTGACTTCCGATTGAACGACAGGCCCTAAAAGAAACAAAGGTGTTCCTGACAAAGTTAGTCTCAAGAAATGGACCCTTGCTATAGAATAAAGGGAAAGAAAAAGGTGGCACAGACAAAGACAGAGGAAAAGTTGGCAAAGGTGCAGAAAGAAGAACAAGGCATATAGCATTGATCATTGAAGATAAAGACAACTTTATAAAGACAAATAGAAGAGAAAAAGAAAGTTATAAAGATCAGATTATTTATCTATTTATATAAATTATTTAAAGGTCGAAAGCTGAAAGTGAATTTTGAACTTTGGTAAGAGAAGGGCAAAGAGGAATGCATGACTTTTATAGACATGCTTTCAATGAGAATGGAGACCATTATTGTCATGGGTTCAGCAAACACAAAAGCTGTACAAATTGGACAGTATGTGGTATAGCTATAGAGACTACGGGAATGTAGTCCTTTGTTATACCATTAGACAGTCTAAGCCTCTGTAACATAACATGCAAGAAATAGTCTACAAACAAATGTACAAAGGAAAACATCTGACTGTGGTGGGACATGAAACAACATACAAACAAATTGGTTAAACCAACATTATCAGGCAGATTTGGGGTTTGTGAACAATGGGTGCAGACTATTCCTGTATTTTTAACTCGATCATAGTATCTTAACCCTGGAGTGTATTATGTTCTTACAAAAGGTTGTAAATCAACTAAGAGAACATCCAATGAATAAGTGGTTGACAAATTATGAATAAGTGGTTGACAAATTACAGACCAATAGAAGCTATGTATACCAAAATGGTGCATGTTATAATTGGCAATTAAATTTAATTGGAATATACAGTATAACCTCTCCATTGGTCCCACTGTACAGCAACAACCTCTCATAGATTGTCTGGATATTTTTGTAACTAAATTTCTTTGTTTTCTAAATTTTTCCCAGTTTGCAGCAGTCCTCTTGGCATTAAATTTGTTAAAATTTCAAAACGTTCTGTCATTGTTTGGAACATGTAACTCGCATGACAGTTTTTCAACAGAGAGGTGGGGCAATAACCTGGAGCAGTGATACTACGACTAAGGTAAACATATTCTGGCATAATTTAACCTGGCATTTGTGCAATTCAGCTATAAGTATGTCAGCAACATTGTATCAACCATTGACAGCCAACCCTTAGTTAAGTAGTCATCTACAACATGATTGAACCATATGTGTATATATTTTTAATGCCATGATGAACCAATTAAAGTTTAATTAAGTTTTAATTAATGTTTGTATACATGTATTAAATACACCTGTATATATACAACCACTTGCTTTGAACAGCTTTATTTGATGGATTTCCTGGACTGGCGGATAGCAGAGGATAGTCTGCCATATTTGAAAATGCTTGTAACCGTTTAATATACCATAACAAGACTGCGTTCAATAAACGCTTATGCCCCCTGTGGAAGCTTTGTCCATAAATAAGTCTAAGTCCAAAATTAGGTCAAGGTGAAGGTCAAAATGGGGTTAGGTGATACTGGCGTGTGGAGAGTGTTCATACACAACATCCATGCAAGTTTGGAAGCTTTGTAGCAAGCCATAATGATGCTAGAAGAAACGGTCAATTTGGGTTAACCAGGACGGACGGACGGACGGACGGACGGACGAACGGACGAACGGACGGACAGGTGAATCACTATATGCCTCCCGATCTATCGATACGGGGGCATAAAAACACTTAAGTACTCCAAGAATAATCTTACGAGATTAAAGTGTCAGACATTGGAGGAACATGACAGTGAATGCAACATCACGATTTATTTCTGCCAGATCATATGGATATTAAATGAACAATATATGAATCAGCACTTTTAAAAATATCTATTTGAGGTCAAAGACCATTCAAACACTAATAGCAGATTAAACATTTCTGAGGAGTTGGCTACGTATTTAAACAACGTTCATACCAAAGACATTTGTGATATGTGTCTTAGATGTGTTTAGAATGATTGACATTTTGGATGGGTTTCTAATGCATATTGCAACTATTATACATGAATTGTATGCATTTATATAGTGCCACTTCAAAGGCTATAATATACATGAGCCAGTCTCCAGGAAAACCTGCTATTTCCACATTATGTAATTACTAAAACAAGGTTTTGAAACAGCTCTCAAACAAGAGAAAAAAATAAGTATTTGCTGATTCTTAGTTATAATTTTAAGTTATTTACCAATATAGTACTATACTTTAGCTTTAAATTTTCCTATGAATTATGTCGAAATCACATATTTTGTTGCTATGGCGACTAATTTCAGAAAAGCACTCTGACTGAGGAAAACGAGGAGTTAGTTGTTTAAAACAGTAGAAGCCTTTCTCTGAATGCAAACAATTTTGATGTGATATATATTTTTAAAATTAAAACGTGAGTCTTAAACGTGAAACTATTTTAAGCAGTTTGTCAAAAATTTATCAAATGGTGTTATTATGAAATACTATGGTTACAGATATGTTGAGTAACGTTAGAATGACGTTTAAGACATTATACAAAAACTCTCAAAAGGGACTTTAAAAACAGCTGTAACTTCCATGAAATTCACGATATTAACAAAATTTCTTTTGCATTTTGCGTCATTGATATTATTCCTTAAAACTATTGAAAAATCTCAAAATCAATATTTTTGTTTCAATAGCTGGTTTTCCTGGAGACTAGCCCACATGTATAACACTCAGCGAATCTTTCAAAACCAACATTACTGTGCCAAGAAATCCAAATATAGGAATATTGACATACATATAATATTCTTCCTTGGAAATTCATATTTCCGAGAAAGTCAATATGTCTCTATTTTGAAAAAATACCTCCAAGATCCATTATGTTTGGGCTAAAGTAATGGTAATATGACCTTATATTCACGCCAGCATCTGAATAATGTAACACAATTTACTTTCGCGAATACTAACTTCCGCGTTTTGCTGATAGTCGGCATATTTGCGACTACAAATTTTCGCGTTTTAAAGTTTCCTGCCATGTCCATATAAATGTTATTAGCAATTTGCGGTGAATTAATTTTGCAATATTCGACCAATCACGAACGCCACGAAATTAAATTGCACGAAATAATTTCTTGGTTTACAGTAAGAGCTTATATATTACACCAGGAAAATAATACAAACCAAGGTGAGATATCTATTATAACTTTACTTCTCCTTTCTTCAAATTACAGCCAATATTTTTATTTCTAGCATTTCAGTAAATCTGGCACCGATGTCCATAAGGTGTTACACTTCTATTATTACTTTGATTCCTGAAGAAAGGAAAAACTTAATTGATAATTTTCTATCTGAATTTTCTACAAATTTCTTTTACATTTTTGTTTGTTTGTATAGTAATCATGGAATTCTGCTAGAATGCGGAAACTTGACAAACATGTTCAAGCCGTTTATAACAAAAAATGTTTATAAACAATTTCGCTTCAAGAGCAAAATCAATATGTACATTACTATGGTAACATAAAGTTATTGGTCATGTTTTTGTCACCATATTTAATTGATAACAACAGTAGTTTTCACCCAGTTACAGGAAATGTAGAACAAACTGTGAGAAGCAGGAGAGAATACAAGAGGGCAAAATCAAGTGTATACAAGAGGTGTTTGTGGAACACATATGCCTCCCATGGCAGCCAAATAGTCATAAATGGTAAAGGTTACATGGACCTTGACCTTTGACCAACTGACCTTAAAATCTATAGGGTCAACTACTGTTGATGACCAACCTCCATGTAAAGTTTGAAGAGCCTAGGGCAAAGTGTTCTTGAGTTTTTATATTGAAACCATTTGGTCTTCTAAAAAAAAGGCAGACAGATCGACATGTCATTGTGCTAAGCAATATAGCCCCTCATTAAAGATGGGGGGAGGGCATAGGAATTGGCTGGAAGGGGCAACATAATACACCATTTTTACCAACAAAAAATAACACAAAGCACAACTGTCATGACAAATGTAATTGAAAACATAGATTGTTTTAATTTATTAAAAGTCTAGTCTTAGTAAGCAAATTTTGAGGTTAAATAAGACAAATGTTTGTTTGAGGTTTGCCAATGAAAACATCTTTCACATAAGGTTTTTAAACAAATTTTGAGGTCAGCCAATGAAATATTGTTTTACAAACAAATTGGACCATTAGATGTCATGTACATAATAATTGAAATTCCAAGAAAAGGGTGTCAATACTATGAAACATTTTGTTCTTTATATTGACATTAAATTACATGAAGTCACTGTCATGCCTAGTAACTGAACATCAAAAGCTGCAAGACAATATGAAAGATGTGTTTAACATATCTCTTGACTTGGAAAAGTAATTTTTCCAAGTTGGAAGTACAATAATTCTTCATGTTGTAGGATTAAATAAGTATATCAGTGAAGCATACTAACAACATGCCATTATTTACATGTAGCACACATACACAAGCTGCCAATTAAAACATATAAATTATATAGTAACACATACAACAAATAACAGGCATTACAGCAAGGCAGGCAAATCATATAGTATCAATAAATTACCAACAACAACAAAAACCAGAAAAAATGCAGCCATATTTCCTAATAATCATAATAAAATAATCTATTATCGGGTAAAAAAATAATACAAAATTTGTGAAAACAATTCAACTTGCTTTGGCAACACGGCCAATTCAACAAAGCGATGCTCCTATTTATAGAGGTAACATGGGGTCAAATGCAGAAGTTTTTTTCTTGGCAGGGCTTGTTAATTTGTAGAAGTTCTTGAAGTCAGAAACAAGGTTTTCTGTGTCCATGTTAGCTGCAACATCTAAAATTCAAAATGCAATCAAAGTAATATGGTAAAAAAATAATAAGTAAAAGCTTGGAATGTCAAACATAAACCCATTGGTTTACTCTACAGTCTGTTAAAGCTGTGCTGATTGGATGGCTAAAAAACTAGGAGGGGTCAAGCTGAACAGGTGGGTGGGGCTGATGAGAAGCAAAAATGTGATTGGTCAAGTAAAAATGGCCTTTCAAACTAGATGTAAAAAGGAATATTTATGAAAAGAGATGTTTTCTCTATTCCCACAATGGAACACAAATGAAGCAAACCTTGTTTTACGGAACAAAAATGTGAATATTATTGATTTAGTTTCAACCACTTTAACACATGACATGCCTACGAAACAAATAAGTGCTCAAACCCATAAAATGGTTATTGCAACTTTCACCGGGATTAAATTTGACAAAAATTACAATACTGTACTGACTGTAAAGAAAGTCAAACACAAAACTGCAAAATTGAAAACACATTCTTGCAGAAAAAAATCGAGAAAGTATATGTAAGAAAAGTGATATTGAGTGAAAAGAACCTGAATCAAATAGCTTGTTCATAATGACCAATATCCCACCAAAGTCATGGAAAAAAACAATGAATATTCCACCTGAATGCATTGAAAAAAAACATCAATGAAAAAGTGTATCACATCCAGAAATATTTACATGACGAAACAAATCAGAAACACCAAGCAAGCAATCTTAGACTTTGTCTTCCTGAGGTAGAAGGAATTCACTTCTTATGTAACCTTTGAATGAGGGAACTTCGCCATTTTCTGAGCCCTCTAAATATGTTGGAGATGATTTTATCTGTATTTTGCTGTACATTTTATTGATATCAATATCAATACATGTGTGGTTGCAATTTTTTAAAGCATGACAGCATGCTCCTGCTGCATTCTGATTGGTCGAAGGGGTGTGCTCATCAGGAAAAGAGGCGTGGTCTAAAGGCAAGTAGGCAGGACTAGAACAGCTTCGCGCATTTTCATTGGTTGATCCACTAAAATTACTGGAGCATACAGCTGAAAATGAAAGGCTTTCTTAGATGGAAGAAAACAAATTAAGAAAAATATTCTACAAATAACAAGGTATCTATAAATGAAATAGCAGCAAATAACTACTTGCTACTAGCTGAATCTTGTGCTCTACAAAAAATGACATTTTTAAAACTGGTGTGCAACATTTCTACACATACTAATAGTGCTAAAGTCTACCTACTAACCAGCATTAGAAATAATTCGGCTATCTCTAAATTTACTTCTAGAATCAGAGGCATTGGGTATAGGTACAGGTACTCAAAACACTAGAAAATACAAAATGAATGTTTACAAGTGAACACAAGTGAGGCACAACAACATATCAGACAATAACCATTGATTGAAGACTAAACAACAACAACAACAACATGTTTCTATGGCAACAATCAGATTGTATATATACATGTGATCATTAACTAACTGGCCAATGAACTAAAAAGAACTTATGGAGTACACTATATACTTGCAGTGGAATTTCAAACAAGAATGCCATGATGGCCCTATATCGCTCAACAGAGTCAAGGGTCGATAATTAATGGAATTTTAGCTGAATTACTTTTTGATGTGAGGGTCAATAATTAATGGAATTTTAGCTGAATTACTTTTTGATGTGAGGGTCAATAATTAATGGAATTTTAGCTGAATTACTTTTTGATGCGAGGGTCAATTATTAATGAAATTTTAGCTGAATTACTTTTTGATGCGAGGGTCAATAATTAATGGAATTTTAGCTGAATTACTTTTTGATGTGAGGGTCAATAATTAATGGAATTTTAGCTGAATTACTTTTTGATGTGAGGGCCACTTGTTAGAGAGAGTTACTGTAGATAAAACTACATACCACTTATCAAAGCCTTAAGCCGTATGGTTTAGGAATAGTGAACTTTCTTTTCCTTCATTTTAAATGTACTCTGCAGGAGACTGGAACAATTTATACAAATCTTAAGAACTATTGTTGTCAAATTTAGTTACAGGGCAATCAGTGGTAAGGTGAAGATACTGTTCAAATAAAATTTTGATATGCAAGATGACAGACTAATCAACAATCCCAATAGCTCATCATAAGCACTTCATGCTCAGGTGAGATCAAAAGGCAGGCACAGCGAATTAAGTGTGAGTAAGTGACAAAGTATATTTTCTCATTAATATAGGTCGGTGTAGTAATGGCTAAATATGGTGGAGTTAGGCTTAGAGAATGCGCTTATACCATTTCTGCAATCTGAACGGAAGAAAGCATGATTGATTTGATACAGGGCATACCTCCAAAGTTAAAAGTGAAAGTAGGTCATTGCAAGAATGCATGGATATAATAGGAAGGGACAATTAGCAGAAATATGGGTTGAATGGCGGTACAAAATCAGTATGCAAACCAGTATTTGGTGCGCTTTTAAATCAATGTATGTAAATAAAATACTTGGGATAACCATAATTAAAATCAAGCATGACATTTAACTCTTGCGGACAAATGGTTTGGAATTCAAGGTCATGACATTATTTGATTATTTAATGAATCTTCATTAATGGAAACTCAATTATTCACACACAACACTTAATGGTGATTGGTCATATAAACAATTACATGAATATTCATTAAGGAATTAAGTTATTCAAGAAGAAAACCTGATCACATTAAAACGGAAATCAAGCATGGCTGTACTGTAATGCTTTGTCTATTAAACTCAGGGGTGTTAAGCTAAATATATGCTAAATACAAGTCATTATTGTAAAGAACGTTTAAAGGTAAGTCTAAATACTTAAAACATATTTTGAAATCATTAATCTTAAGATTATTAAGAAATCTTGTTGGCAGCATAAACATGGTAGAAAATGATGTATTGCAAAGGCTCATGCTCTGATTGGAAGTAGTACTTGTCCTACAAATCCTGAAAACACCCCTGAAACTTACGGTACTTCAAGTACAGTCATTTTAAACAATTTACATATTCATGAATACATAATCTATTTACATATTCACGAATACATAATCATTGCATATGGAAATTATTATAGAGTTTGTCAATGAGCACAGAGGATCAGAAACTAAGCAGAGGAAATCAGACAAAAAAGACAATGTGCCAAATTTCTATCAAAGGTGCAAAAAGGGGACAGATTTGTTGTCACTGTGATGTCAAACACCAAAACACATGGTAAGGAAAGCTGTGGCCAGAACAGTGGAGCAATTACCTGACTGTGGAGAAGAGAAGAGGCAGAGTTTGGTCGTATGTTGTTGAAACTTACCAGATGATGAGGGACTTGATGTTTTTGATGTGTTACCACTGCTATCTCCACCGCTAGGATACCGGGAGTAACCCGGTGTATGCTGTCCACTGCAGTGTGCGTGAATTAAACATGGTGACTTTCCACCAGACCTTGGCAAGTCTGCAGCACATTTAAGTAGACTGTAAACTGGGTCCACTGGACCAGCTGTAAAACATAAAACAGATCGCGAGTAAGAACACAATGGACATTATGCCAGAGTAGAGCTCGCTATATGATGTACTTAATGACCACTTAATTTTTGTCAAAGTTGTTTGGAAAGGCTTTCAACCTAATCCATCAAAGGGTCACCTAATAACTATTTCTATAAAATTATTTTGAAAACTGACCAGTGGTTAATAGTTTTTTCAACCGGCCGCTATGGCAACAAGAGTTATTGATACATTACAATTCTTTTAGCTATATTTAGAAAGTTTTGTTGAAATTGGCCAAATGGTTAAGGAGAAGTCTTTTGAATGAATTTTTGACAGATGCACTTATTCATGGACAAAGACCGAAACTGCGTATATAATGATTTCTCGTCTTATTTGGAGGCCGTTTTAAAGTTCTAACGGCTCAAACATATGTCCTAAAACCTGGATTTTTGCATTTTGCAAACATTCTATGCTGGGCACAGGCGACATTGTGTATGTGTGTTGATAAAAGTTGGGATTTTTTATGTAGGATATTATATTGTCGTGAAGTGTGCAGTACAAATCAAATGATTGCTTTCGACCTGTTTAAAATATTTGACATAATTTTGAGTTGGGTATTTGAGGATCAGTCATAACTAATTTCCCTAACTATACCTATAGTAGAGAATTGATTGAAATTTTTACCGGGTTGGATCCCTTTGGTTGTTACATATTATATTATATGTTTTAACAAGCCTGTATATGACAGATGAAGCCATCGGTCAAAGGTTCGGTAACAACAACAGTAATTTATTGGTCAGCAATATTTTCCCAATAATTGTTTTGACTGAGTTGCATAATTATGCTTTTAGTACTCACTAATAAGTTCATTTGTTCTGGAAAGACTCTGACACAATAATACGCTTAGATTATGCAAGCTTATTTCATGAGTGCAATGAGTGTGTTGATTATCATAAGTTCTGTTTACATTTTGTTGTTCTGAACTAGACAGGTCAGGTCAAGAAATGTCAGAAACTGTATAATATATTATATAAAATAACAAGACATGGAAATTCCATGAAAACCAGGTTTTGTGGCAGCCAAGTCTAATTCTACTTACTCTCTCTGGTTCATGAGTAAATCAATTATTCACTAATCCCATGTTACTAACAACTACATAAATAACAAACACAATTCTAGGAAATAGGTATCAGTATTTGGCATTATATGTTCGCCTGCCAAATCTAATACCTCGTGTGACGCTTCTACACATTCCAACCAGTTTATAGTTCACACATCATGGCACGGATTATCTGTGACCATTGGATCGTAACAATTTGGACAGTTGCATATCTGTCTGACCATAAAATTCACCCCCGACAATTCAGTAAGCATATGGAAACGTGAATAATTTCAATTTTAGTAACAGTGACATTGACCCCACCAACACCACTTTCAATCCCAAGCAAGGTTTTCATATAAGCTACCTACACAGCAAGATTCATCATGATATCTCATTCCTAACTTTTAACTGTTTTTCCTATTTTAGTTTTAGTGACCTTGACCCCACTGACTGGTCCCAGTTTCAATCCCAATCTGCATCTTCACAAAAGCTACCTATACAGCAAGTTTCATTAAGATATCTCATTCCTAACCTAAGTTATTGAGCAGAAAATAACTCTAGTAACGATGACCTTGACCCCACCAGCCCAAATTTTAATACCAAGCAGGGTCTTCACACAAGCTACATATACAGCAAAATTCATTATGATATCTCATTCCTAACTTAAGTTATTGAGCGGAAACTGTTTTTCTATTTTTAGTAATGGTGACCTTGACCCCACCAGCCCCACTTTCAATCCTAAGTGGGGTCTTCACACAAGCTACCTACACAGCAAGTGTCATTATGATATCTCATTCCTAACTTAAGTTATTGAGCAGAAACCGTTTTTCAATTTTTAGTAATAGTGACCTTGACCTTGACCCCACCAGCCCCACTTTCAATCCCAAGCGGGGTCTTTACACTAGCTACCTACACAGCAAGTTTCATTATAATATCTCATTCCTAACTTAAGTTATTGAGCAGAAACTGTTTTTCTATTTTTAGTAACGGTGACCTTGACCTCGAACCCACCAGCCCCACTTTCAATCCCAAGCGGGGTCTTCACACAAGATACCTACATTATGACATCTCATTCCTAACTTAAGTTATTGAGCGGAAACCATTTTTCTATTTTTAGTAACGGTGACCTTGACCCCACCAGTCCCACTTTCAATCCCAAGTGGGGTCTTCACACTAGCTACCTACACAGCAAGTTTCATTATAATATCTCATTCCTAACTTAAGTTATTGAGAGGAAACTGTTTTTCTATTTTTAGTAACGGTGACCTTGACCTTGACCCCACCAGCCCCACTTTCAATCCCAAGCGGGGTCTTCACACAAGCTACCTACATTATGATATCTCATTCCGAACTTAAGTTATTGAGGGGAAACCGTTTTTCTATTTTTAGTAATGGTGACCTTGACCCCACCAGCCCCACTTTCAATTCCAAGCGGGGTCTTCACACAAGCTACCTACACAGGAAGTTTCATTATGATATGTTATTCCTAACTAAAGTTATCCAACGGAAACCAATTGTTGACGTCGCCCGCCCGCCCGTCCGCCCGCCCCACGAAATCGCCAATCCAATAACCAGGATTTTTTTTTTAAAAACCTGGTTAAAAATCGAGCGAAGAGATGTCAAAAACAACCACATAAGGTTAGTTTCTGGGGACTTTTGGCTCACACTCTAAGGTCAGGAAATATTACCTTTTACAAACTCTTGGCATAGTTACTTTATGAATGTACTTTGTGTCATAGGGGTCTGTATCGACTCACTGGTCTCTCAATCACTAGATATAGATTAACAGGGACGTAACTGGTATCAAAATTGCGACACCACCAACTTTACAAACAGTCTTGTAACTTTTCCAAAAAGGCAATTAATCCCACACTGTTTTCTCCAGTAGCAAGCTTATACATTTATCTTCGAGATACAACCAATCTTATGTCAAAATATATCGCACTCGAGCCGTTACAAATGCATACATGTTGAAAATATACTGAAAAATAAAAACAGGACAAAAATGTGGACAGGCCCTTACCATACTATAGGGCTCTTCACACAGGAGTGTCGACAAAAACAATGCCATGGTTGGATGAGCGTATAATATCTAAAACTATAACCAAAATATCACCTCTGAAAAGTAACACAAGCGCTGGTGCGGTCATTCTATCATTTTGAAATCTAAAAATGTTCATCGGACTTCCATTTTGAGTCACGTGACGTAATGTCGAATACCCGATGATACAAGCCATTTTATTGGACACGCTTTGGTGGAACATGTGACGTCACAAACCATACTCTTGGACATTAGGAAATTCGATCGAGGGTTGATCAACAAATATGCGGAAAAGTTACTAATTTAGTACTGTAGGCCTATCTACTTTATTCGTCATTGGAAGTCTATGAAACGTTCTAAATATATAGGTACCCTTTCTTTAACCATATATTCTTATTATTAACCAAAGTCCGAATAGACATGATCTCCTGTGGTAACATCGTTCGACGCCTTACAGCTTAATGTTTCCAACGTTGCGTGTCGCAAACTGTCAATCGTGCGTTTGTAACGTCATGTTTTGATAACGGGTTGGTTTTGATCGTGCATTGTTATATACATTTGTAGTTGTATATATATATGGTATCAATATACATGTAGTCAAGTACAGAGAATTTAACTTGATCCTATTCTATTAGCATAAATTAACAGATGATATATTGTCTATATGTAAAATAAACAAATGCACTGCATCCAGCGGGGATTTCCCATCAGGTTTTTTTGATAATCTGATCGAAGAAAAAAATGACTTTGGAATTTGTTTGCTATACAACAGAGACTATAGATCTAGCCAGGCAGCACCACATAGAAAACCAGGCGAACAAATACTTCGAAAAGAGTGTTTTCCAATCTAAGAGACGGGTTGCACAGATATTCCCTATAAATAGTTATTATAGTTTTACACTTGTCTTTTATTTGCTATTTATCATGTGTTTGACGTCGCGGCAGCGCAATAAAGCCATTATTTATTTTTGAAAATACACTTGTGTAATAAAGTTTTGACGTGACGTCACTCAAAGTATAGGCGATGTCGTCAAAGTTGCGCGTTTATTATAGTGAAAAAAAGTAGCTATACATATGATAAAAAGAACATTATATTTGTGACTTTCCACATTGAATTTATTAAACTCGTTGAATAAAATCGATAAAATGCTCGACAGAGCCTCACATTTTATTATTTTATTAAACTCGTTTAATAAATTCAATATGAAAAGACACTCATGTAATATCCTCTATTTATATTTCAATTCAACATAATTTTATTCACAAGTTGGCGCGCTATGTCGTGCGACGACGTCGCGTTAACGTGCGATGACGTCGCGTTAAATGATGTGACGTCAATTCAGACGTCGCCATATTGTTTTATTACGTTGGATTAAATAAGATGTGGATTTTTTCAATAATTTACATGATTTGAATCAGGCTTAACGTTATGAAAGAATATGTTAGGACTCAAAAGTTTCGCAATTTGAATACTTTCAACCATTCACTTCTTTCGACTCCGCAATTTTCTAAACCGGAAATAACTTTTTCTAAAACGATTAGTACCGATTCAAAACTCTGAAGAACATAGGCACGTGCGTGTTACTGGTATGGGTATTTACAATTTGTTCGCAGAAATTCATAAATTCAACGCAAGAACTTGTTATATATTCAAGTATACAGTAAAGGTAAGGATCAGACCCAATTCTCAGTGCTGTACTCCTTATTACACATGACGTGAATTATTTTTAAATAAAATAATCCAAATACATAAACGTTAAGTTGTTTGTTTGTTTGTGTTAAAATGAACGTTTTTTATAGTCCATTATTTATAATAAGCCAATATATTATATGTTTAAACAACATTGGTCACTTAACAATAATTTATGAGCATTTTCATTTTTATGTGTTGATCATCCCTCATGTACATTTAACGTGTGCTTCTTAAAATGGGGAGTAGACTCATTGATTAGTTTAAAACCTTTAACTGCTGCACGCTTTTCAGTGGAATATAGTAATATTTACAACCATTCTACATTCCTTGCTTACTCACTTGGATCAGAACACGAGTTTTTCGTGCACAATTTGTAGACCGATACGTAGTATTTTTATTTACAAACTACTTGATCCCGGTTGTGCATCCAATACGTATTACCTGCGCTAGAATATCGAGAACTAGTATATCTGTTTGCAGTGGTCACATGTTCGAAAGTTTATCCAGTAAAATAGCTTGTATCATCGGGTGTTCGGCTTTACAAACATGGAAGTCCGATGAACATTTTTAGATTTCAAAATGATAGAATGACCGCACTAGCGCTTGTGTTACTTTAAGAGGTGATATTTTGGTTATAGTTTTAGTTATTATACGCTCATCCAACCATGGCATTGTTTTTGTCGATACTCCTGTGTGAAGAGCCCTATAGTATGGTAAGGGCCTGTCCACATTTTTGTCCTGTTTTTATTTTTCAGTATATTTTCAACATGTATGCATTTGTAACGGCTCGAGTGCGATATATTTTGACATAAGATTGGTTGTATCTCGAAGATAAATGTATAAGCTTGCTACTGGAGAAAACAGTATGTGATTAATTGCCTTTTTGGAAAAGTTACAAGACTGTTTGTAAAGTTGGTGGTGTCGCAATTTTGATACCAGTTACGTCCCTGTTAATCTATATCTAGTGATTGAGAGACCAGTGAGTCGATACAGATCCCTATGCTTTGTGTGACATGGTATACCTGAGTTGTAACATTAAGTATGATTATAGAGTCCCTAGCTAAAAGTGCATTCACAGCTTTAATTACTCGTTTTAACCAGTACTTATTTTTATTTATGTTCGAAAACGAGTATTAAATTGTTTTTTAGTACAAGAGTAAAATATAATATAACTGTTGCTAAGGCAACACTTACTGGTTACTTGTTCCACTTCATCATCAGCTTCTTTCGAACTTTGCTTCTTTTTACTGAAACTACTTTTCTTGGACTGAAAATAAAAAAAAGAAGAAGAAATGTCATAAAAATTGTTAAAATAAGAAAGACTCCAAACTCCAGACACATCCAAAGGTCGGAGGCTCCTAGTAAGCAATTAGACAGTTGAACAAAACTAAAAATACACACAAAATCAATTGAAAACGTTTAAAAAGAAATAAAAGCATACATACTATGAGCAAGTTAATATAACAGAAAATAGACAACATATTCATGATCGCAGACTAAAAAGGAAATATAATCAACAGGACAAAACAATATTGTCAACTAAGAAAGTTATTATTTTCACAAGAATTGTCATATATTTGACAAAAGGGCCATTGACCCATATAGAGTGCTGACATGTCGACATGCCAATTCATGCAAGGACAAGCAAAGCAATAATATAATGACAATATAAATCAATTAATTAGGTCAGTCACGTGTATAAATAACAATGTGTATATAAACATTGCAAAGTATTTTATTAACATATTATTTTAATATATAATTTTTGTATTAGTATGTGGCTTTATGAATAAGGTAATGGTTTTTACTGCCTTTTTCTCCAATTAAAATGTTTAAAACAATAAAAATACAATGTATGATATTGCAATGTTTGTATACAAGTGACAGACCTGAATAAACAGACAATATATATAATTGCTGACCAACACCACATGGAGTAACATGCACACATCACCATGTCATAGTTCAAAGAACAAACTTGTGTTGTGATTACCTCATTTAAGAAACCACATGTTTTATTGTGTTGTGATTACCTCAATTAAGAAACCACATGTTTTATTGTGTTGTGATTACCTCAATTAAGAAGCCACATGTTTTATACAAAAATATCAAGCCAATATAATATTATATATTATCAAATGCCAATTTCTCATAACTACAAGTATCTATATTAATAAGCAGTTACATTTGTACTTACAGCCGTAATTCTAAATTGTCCCCTGAACAACCCTTTACTCAATATTAATGACTGTTTCAAGTTTTCAGGTAGAACATAAATTAGTGCTTTGCAATATACAGACAAACAATATTCCAGAGATTGCTACTACAAACCAGGGAAATGTTTTATCAAAGCACTTACAAAAATCATAAACTTACGTTCAAATTTAATTGTTTTCTTTTTATTTAATAACTACAAGTTGGGGACAGATATGGCTTCAAGGTGTGCGACATTAAATGAATCATTATAAGTATTGCAGATCCATTTACCACACTTTCTTTTTATTTAATAACTGCAAGTTGGGGACAGATATGGCTTCAAGGTGTTCGACATTAAATGAATCATTATTAAGTATTGCTGATCCATTTACCACACTTTGAGAGTTGTAAAATAGTGAAAACAAATTTAAATTTGAACGTAATGTTACGATTTTCTTAAGTGCTTTGATAAAACAGTACCACAAATAATAATATCAGGTAGGACGAATTTCAAATAAAGCGTGTAAAACCACTTGGTGTTCATTGTAACTTTTATGCTCCCCTGAATGACCCTGGTTGTGGATAGTGAATATAGTTTGATTTACAAGTGCATATAGCATGTGGTATGTGATGTAATTTTTGGCAAAGAATGCAAAAAAAATCTGTCAACATTAAGTTACAAAAAAACATAAGTTATATTCTTTATTAATCTTTGACTGATTTTAATGAGACATGATGCTCAAGAAGGGAACAAATACTTTCCATGTACAACTCAAAATGTTTCAGCAAAAGGTCACACAGTTTTTGCCCGAAATTGATTCAACTGACTGGATAGCAGATGTGTCTGTTTTGGGCAAAATAGGTTACCTATTGCACAAAAATATTAAGTTGCATGGATAGTACTCATTCTCTGCTTGAGCATCGAAGATCGATAACAACCGTCAAAGAATAAGATACTGACGGTTGTTTTTAACTTTGATTGGACTGATTTCTTCTTGCGGTGTTAGCCAAAAATGATGTCACATTACACATGGTATGTCCACACCAAGTACAATGTTTTACAGTTTATTAACAGGTATACATGTCATCACCATGGCTACTAGTGCAATATGCAATGCGTTTAGTGCTGGCAATAATTACTTTCAAGCTCTGTGTAGCAATGTATACATGATGCCTCCATCTCCTCCTCACGTCCAGGTGGTGGTCAGATGGTTCAATGGTCACAGATGGATTGAAATGAACTTTAGGTTTTGCGTCCTTACTCACTTGAACGCCTGCCTTTAACACATAGAGGATATTAAAATTGTGTGCTCATCAGTATATATTTAAAAGAGTTTTCCAAGAGTGATCAGCAGATAGAATACCATGACTTTTTTTGTACACCTGTGTAAAAGCCAACCTCAATGATAAGATGCACCTAGACCATGGACCGATGAATTGGGATCTTTAGACTGTCATATATAGGCCTGGGGTTGTATTCAATATTGATCTTACTTCACTTAAGGATAAGGACAACCAAACAGATCACACCATATCTTGGTCAGTATAACAGGCGATTTGATTGGCTAACCTTATTCTCCATTTATATAAGATCAATATTGAATACCACCCCAGGGGTTGTATTCAATGTTGGTCTTACTGGACTTAAGAATAAGGACAACCAATCAGATTATACCATATTAAACTCTTGGTCAGGCGATATGATTGGCTATCCTTATTCTCCAATTAAATAAGATCTAAGCCTGTACAAATATGTGGTATAAATAAATTAATCAGGTCGGTCACTTGTTTACATATTAACATTATGTACATAAACATTGCAATTTCTCTTATCAATGTCTTATCTTGATAGATATTTTGTGTAGTAGTATGCGGCTTAGTCTAATAAGGTATTGGTTTTCACTGCCCTTTTCTCAAACTCGAATGTTTAAAACCATAAAAATACAATGTTTGTACACAAGTGACAGACCTGATTAAAACAGACTATACTTCCATTCATATAACATGTTTGATACATCTAGTACAGGTAGATCAAAGACAATCGAATAACCTTAAAAAATAATTCAATCTTACAAAATTCAATATTCCATTAACTTCATGCCTCTAAATTTACCATTGTAAATTACCGGTTATCTTTTATGATTTATTCTGACTATTTACTTTTTAAATTACATCCAATTCCTCTAGGCCCTAATGCTTTGCTATTTGATGTGACACATCATTTATAATATGGCATCATCATCACATTGAAAATTTCCCCCAGAGATTATCTGAACAATTTGACAGGAAAGCAGGAAATAAATGAAATTATACACACAAGATGTAGGTAAACATTAGGGTACTGTTTTATCAAAGCACTTACGGACACAATAAAGTTTCACAAAAAATATTTTTTTTGAACGAATACAGATTAGAAACATATGTGGTTTGAAGAAATGCATTTACTGAAACATCATTAGTATTATGTAACAGTGCCCTTAAAATACCACAATTTGCAACTGTTAATGAATTACATAGGGTTTCAATTTGAGCATTACTTTAAGATTATCAGTATCATAGTGCTTTGATAAAACAGACTAATATCTCATAAAGTCACATGGCATAAAGCATTGTTTGTTTCCCAAGCATGCCCAAAATAACAAAGGGCCAGTTCAGGAACCAGTGGGTCGCTCACCAGTCAAATGTAACGGGATATAGGAGTTTCATGAACAAAGACTGATGCAAAAATGAGGCCTGCAGACCCCAAATTGCTTGACCTTTGGGTGGCTTTTACACTGGAACCCAGTGTGGCATATAATATCCAGTTCAACAAAGGAACCTGAAAACCTAATGATGATAAAAAATTCCTGCAGACAAGACCAAAGTAGCTAATGTCTGGTCCTTTTAGGGGCCGCATATTACTTTAGAACCCATGGTAAGATTTAAACATTTCAAGAAAGGAACAAACCTAACAAGAGGGCCCAAAGGGCCCTAGGTCGCTCACCTGGCGTAGTGCATGCAAGCCCTGTGATTTGACCTCGTGACCTCACACTTGACCTACATTTTGTTGAGATGATCATTGTGACCAATTGTCATAAAGATGAGGCTAAAATGGTGACCTCTAGCGACTACACAAGGATTTCCTATGATTTGATCTAGTGACCTAGTTTTTTACCCTGGATGACCCATATCAAAATTGACCTAGATTGCGTTAAAATAATCATTGTGACAAAGTTTCATAAAGATGAGGCTAAAATAGTGACCTATAGTGACTACACAAGGCTTTTCTATGATTTGACCAAGTGACCTAATTTTTGACCCTGGATGACCTAATATAAATCTTGACGTAGATCTTGCTGAGATGATCATTGTGACCAAATTTCATAAAGATTAGGTCAAATTTATGACCTCTAGTGACTACAAAGGGGTTTTCTATGATTTGACCTTGTGACCTAGTTTTCGACCCCAGATGACCCAATATCAAACTTGACCTAAAATGTCTTGATATGATCATTGTGACCAAGTTCCATAAAGATTAGGTCAAAATTGTGACCTCTAGTGACTACACAAGGTTTTTCTATTAGTTGTGACCTAGCTTTTGACCCCAGATGACTGAATATCGAACTTAACCTAGATTTTGTTGACATGATCATTGTGACCAAGTTTCATAAAGATTAACTCAAAATTGTGACCTCTAGTGACTACACAGGGTTTTTCTATGATTTGACCTTGTGACCTTGTTTTTGACCCGGATGACCCAATATCAAACTTGACCTATTTTATTTCTTCACCAATTTCTATGAAATATAGAGCACGCTAAGGGAAAAAATATAAGGTTTCCGCGATATATTGTATATCTCTCCGTAGTTTTGCCGTTTTTTCAATTACCCTGTGAAACCTTGGAAAAATTGTGTGTGTGAGCGGACTACAGTCTCAAGCATTTTCGTTTCCCTCGTAATATTTACTCCATACGTGATAGAAGAGTCATATTTACACCTTCTGGGAACACCAGGGGCTATTTCGCAACCAACAAATACAGAATGTAACAATGCATGACATTAATATGACATTTTCCTTTAATTTGCAATTATGACTACAGTCCCAAGAACAAAAATGTAGACTACAGTTCAAAGCTGTTTTCATAATTTACCCTATGTACCAAGGAACATGTCGCTCCTGATGCAATTTTTGTTAACATAACACTCAATTTGTAACAACAGATTATACCATGTTTAAGAACACAAGCACGCGCATGGGTAACAATAGTTTAAAATTTATACATGAAGTAATTGATATTAATCTTGTGTGGGGTAATTTTGAGTAATTTCCATACGTGTATTTGCTTTTTGATCTAAATTAAATATTTGACGGTGCCATTGGTATTCACTGTGAATTATAGAATGTAACTTAAACAGTGGGGACATACCTCGAGGTACGTGACCTAATTTCTGGCTGAGAACGCAAGCAAATAATCTGGCAACTCAAAGTTAAAAACAACCATACTCATTTTATTGTTTGACTGATTTTAACGGACCATCCTGGAAATTCGACTCACGGTAAAATCGGTCAAAACATAAATACTTACAGGTTGTTTTTTTTACTTTGTGTTGACAATTTTGTCTTTGTTTTCTTAACCTTAAATTACGCAACATACCACGTGGTATGTCATGTCGACACGGGTAAGGTGACTTATGCACGTTTAAACCGTGAAGTGACACAGTTGAGTAAGTAAGGAAGGTCGTTGATTTGTTTTCAGTAGGTTTGCAGGAGAAAAAGGAAAGAACTATACTGTAAGGCAGTTGCTATCCGTAACAATGCTTTTCATCTTTTTATGGAAAATACAAAATGTATGTAAAAGTCGGACATTTTACACATGTGGCTTGGTCGGGGCTGGTCAAAGGACTACCTTTTAGTGAATATCGAACAATTATCCGCCACATGACACTAAATGTATCAAGACTTCCAAAAACTTACCCGGTAAATCTTATGCGTTCAGTCGTCGGCAGTACAACCCCGAAACAGTTGGAGTGACACATAAAATCGGGAACTCAGCTGAAGTTCTCCCGATTCCTCCCGATTTTACAAATTGTCTTATGACTTACCCGAAGTCATACTACTGATATAATGACATTCTTAATTATCTTTTTATGTTATGTTATTCATTAGTTGCATGTACGACGTTGGTTAGATGTTTATGTTTTGTGCTTTGGTTTATGTTTTAAAATATAGCTAAATTAGTCGCCCGCGCCACGACATAAGTACTAGGATGGACATTGCTGTCAGTAGAAAGGTAATGTTTCATTTAAAAAATTTACATGCATATTCAGATTTTTTTTAAACTATTCCATATATGCTTCAGTCTCTGGAAACCATGCCACTTATAGTGCATGGGACATTTGGAACATTAGATACAGTTCATTAATATAAACTGACGTCAAAAAGAAACGCTACACCTACCCATATGTTCGGATATTCGATACGTTAGGATAGCTAAAATATAATTTCTTCTCTGAGACTAAAATATAGAGATGTGCAAACATGTCTGCAAATTCTCATATGAAATTATCGTCATTGATATGTGCAAAAGTACGATACAAAAACATTACCCTATCCAAAACGTCAGTATCACGTATGCCCTTCATGTCCTGCAACAACTGCTGGCAATCTTCGCCTAATAAATTGATCAACACAAGTTAAACAGCACGTACCTTGAGATAGTGTGTATACGCCTAATGTTTAGAGTAGATGTAATGGCTTTAAACGCTTCGTAGCTGACGTAAAAACTGACGTAAACGACTATCAAGGACGTCCCACGTTTGTTCCATAGGAATGTATTCCATGAAAAATAAAACATCACTGCCAGACCACAATTACTTTTCGCATGAGAAAAAATCAGATGTGCCGTTGTCAAGCGAACACGCGGGTGACATTAGAGAGGTTGCGAAATTTAACATGTAACATGTACGTGACTACCACTTTTGAGTATTTCGTCATCCAGGTATGTGTAATTTCTACAAGTAACCGACGTGTGACAGACAAAAGTATAGTGTGTACTATGCCGCACAGGTATGCATATGCACGGGAGACACAATAATTCTTCGCCAATGATTTCATTGAGTTTATATAAACAATCACTATCGATTCACGAAGAAATCATGCTACGCCTGGCATGTGATGTTACATGCACATGTTATCTTTCGCAGGCCAATTTTAATGGCAACGCGTATGTATACATGTACGGGTAACTACACGTACACGTAGGCGTACACATTCGCATCGCAACCTCTCCATTAACGGATATAAACGTCTTGTATAGAGGTCACAGGCGGTGCATCAGAGCGGGACCTATCTGATAAGCTCCTAGTGACATTTACGCAAAGAATAAATCTGGCGATAATTTATTTTGAAGCAACAAAACGTCCAACGACGTCAATTTGAGAAATTCCACTTTCCAGCATTCAAAAAACCCGTGCTCGATTTCCCTTTTTTAGTCGAGACATTTAAATCGCTTTCATTTTGTAAATGTCCTTGTGAATTTCACATTGTAAACCAACTTCAGCATATAACTGCCCTTTTATCGACCAATGGAAATGCCACTTGGAAAAGGAGCTCGGGATGCTCGTGCGAATCGTGCGTCATACCATACTTCAGCACATCTGGACCAGATCGGGATTACTTTTTTGCTTCGGCAGACCTGTGCGTTCTTAGCTAAACTATGGTCTGTCGATAATCACGGGAATAGTTTGGAAAATTAAAACGTTATTTACTTTTTTCAATGTAGTGTTTTTTTCTTGACGTCAGTATACTTGTGGTAGACCCAAACATAAATAATGAAAAAAATCACGTATTTTCGGGTATTAAATTTCGTGGATTTTGATAAAAATGCTTGTTCATGGAGTCGTAAATTCGTGGATTACAGAACACAAAAAGGTAAAACATGTCTGAATTTGAGAGGTCGATTAATCGTGGAGACTAGATTTTGTGGTCGAGTTCAACATCGAAAATTACGAAAATTAAACCCCCTTCAAAAATGATGATTTTACAGTATATGTCATTTATTTAGCGCAAAATTATTACGACATATTCTATTGCGCTTCACAAAACCATGATTGAAGAAAAAAATACTATTATTACCATCTAGGAATGTTTTTATCTGTAATGATGCCTTGATCGACTGAGCCCATATGATACCGATTAAACATGTGGAGGCTATGTTGAATCAACCAAATTTGAATGCATGTTCATAAATAGTTTTTTATGGTAAACAAAAGTGTCCACGCTCAATGGATGACATGTTGCTTGGTATTATGGTAAATTATGAAAACAGCTTTGAACTGTAGTCTAAATTTTTGTTCTTGGGACTGTAGTCATAATTGCAAATTAAAGGAAAATGTCATATTAATGTCATGCATTGTTACTTTCTGAATTTGTTGGTTGCGAAATAGCCCCTGGTGTTCCCAGAAGGTGTAAATATGACTCTTCAATCACGTATGAAGTAGATATTACGAGGGAAACGAAAATGCTTGAGACTGTAGTCCGCTTTCACACGCAATTTTTCCAAGGTTTCACAGGGTAATTGAAAAAACGGCAAAACTATGGTGAGATATACAATATATCGCGGAAACCTTATATGTTTTCCCTTAGCGTGCTCTATATTTCATAGAAATTGGTGAAGAAATAAAATAGTTACGCCTATTTTTCTTCTCCAAGTGGAGGTTTTGTTTACAAAATTCTTCTTTGGACTGTAGTATTTTGTCACGTGGTATTGCTACACTGATAAAGATTAGGCCAAAATTGTGACCTCTAGAGAGGACACAAGGTTTTTCTATAATTTGACCTAGTGACCTAGTTTTTTACCTCAGATTACCCAATATCGAACTTGACCTAGATTTTGTTGAGATGATCATTGTGACCAAGTTTCATAAAGATTAGGCTAAAATTGTGACCTCTAGAGAGGACACAACCCAATTGTTGACGGACAGACGGACGACGGACGAAGAGTGATCACAAAAGCTCTCTCTGTCACTTTGTGACAGGTGAGCTAAAAACATTTTGGTTAGGGAAGGTCAGACATATATCGAAATCAAACAATTTTTTAAGGCCTAAATTTGCATAGCCCTGAAAGGTATCAGCATCCCATAATAACTTTCAGGGTTGAGTACACTAGTAATGTGAGGGCTAGCATTTATGATACTGCTGGGATGATTCTAAAACATAGTAAGATGCATGTCAAAAATACTGTACAAATGCCAAAACTGAATAAAAATCTCTCAAATACATAATACAAACTAAGGCAGTGCCAAGAATGCAAATTTATCCATCTTAATCTTTCTTAGTCCGCTTGGTGATCAATCCCCTCATTAGTTTCTTTCCAAACTTGTCTACTTTCCTGGGACGACATAATAAATACAACACCTAAGGATGATACAACAACAATAACAAGAGCCATCAACAACAACAACCATCTAATGGATACTATACTAAACCTACAGAAACATTTTCCAACCAGTTTTCGATCTTGTCATCCAATGATAGTTGATGATTATCTAGTCTACTGTGTCTAAGTGATTCATTTTCGCCACCCCTTTTTTTCCGGGATATTTTAGGTGTCTGTCTGCTGTGCTCACTGGAAGTTCTAACTTTCTCAGACTTTCTTCTCCCTTGTCTGGTACCTTTAACGGTTGAATTTCTGATCTTGCATGTTTTTCTTCCGAGTTTTAGATTTTCTAATTGTTCACTTGCTTGATAAATTCCCTGAATATTCTGAAAATCCTCTTCACAGTATTCATTCTTTGTGCTATAAATTAAAGGATCACTTTTTTCTTTCTTAATTTTACCATCATACTGTTTTTGCACTTTGCATTTTGGAGCACTTTTTCTTCTCACTAAAGTTGGTGAAAGCTTTTTGGCAACAGGACCTTCTGAAACATTTCTAGGTTTTCTAACTGCCCTAGATGGTCTTGATGGAGAAACGCTACTAGATTTACCTTGAGTATGACATCTTTTTCCTGATATCATTGGAGATGCTGAGGAAGAACTAACATTGCCACTTAATAATGGTGTACCACAAGATGTTCCACTGCTCTGTCTACTAAGCAATGGTGTTCCTCTCCTAGAAGCCAGAGAGGCAGTACTACTCTGTCGGCTTAATTTGGGCGTGCCCCTTTTGGATCCGAACAATGATGCAAAGCTACTGTCCCTACTCAACTTTGGGGTACCCTTTTTTGAGCATATTGGTGACACATCTTTGCTGGTTGGAGTACATCGTCCAGACATGGTGAGTGACTGAGGACTACCTTCCCTTCTCCATTTTATTGATGTAGAGGTTTTACATGAGCCTCCAGTAGACGTATATGAAGTTTTACGACCAAATATGGAGGGGAAGCTTCTTTCCCTTCGCAAATCTCGCACTTGTTGCTTTTCTTTGTCTTTTTTGTTTTTAAACAAATCAATTACTGACATAAAGCTGCTTCTTATGTTCTTTGGAAATGTTTCTGGAGAGCTATTTCGTCTGTATTCTTTTGCTCTAGCTTTCTGATAACTATCAAATTTCTCGTAATTTTCATATTTTCGATTTAATCCAGCAGCACCCCAGAAGCATTCACTATCATTTCCACCTTCTTTAGGGAAATCTAAAGTGTACTGGAAAATACTGTCTGAGTAGGTACTGTCACTTAATGCTCGTCTTTTGACAGATTCAACACTCAAATCATTTTTGGTATAGTTTGAGGCACTTAAGCATGTAAATCTTTTCTGGCGAAATGAGTTAGTGAAAGACTGTGATCTACTGGGATTCTTGTGTGACATTGTTTTAAGATCATACTTGATTTGTCTTTCAATACCTAACGGATCAATTGCACTAAATTCCTTATCATCTATGACAGATCTAAATAAAAGCGCTTTCATCATTTTTTCAATATTTGGACTAATTACATGTTTACTGTCAGCCTCATTGGTAAATACATCATCAACAGAATTTTTCTGTGATGGTAAACTGTTGACATATCGGATTTTGCGTTCAGCATGACTTGGAATGTCATTCTTTGTGTACAGTTCTTGGTTGAATATATTCTCAGAAACTATATCACTTTTTCTTTCAATTATTGGAGAAAGCTTTTTATGCATACATGCAGAAGCACTTGCAGACTTCTGAACGCAAAGTTTAAATCGTTCCTCACCATCCATTTCCTGGTAACCATGGCAGCCATCATCCAAATTGTCAGTTCTTAGACTTTCTTGATCGGCATTGTCATTAATGACTACAAACCCTTTAAATGAGCCTGAATTCACCTTTGTGATATTTGCTCTGACCTTTTCAGTGTTATACTCCACATGAACATCACTGTCCTGGGTTTCCCCTAGATAGAACATGCTCTTGCCTGTCTCACACATGTTATATTGTATACTTCATTTACTTTTGTAGTATCCCAAAACAATGTTAGTCCTGTAGAAAAGTTCAATAAACTTCTCAAAGTTTTTTTTTTAAAGTTTCTGTTTTCAATAATTATCAGTTTGTATTAATTATAGTCCCCTGAACCTCCTTGCAATAACAAGTAATGATGCGACATGGTCATTTTAATTGTTTGAAAAGCAGTATCAACATTCATAAATTATTACCACATGTTTGATAACAAGAATTCTAACACTATCTGCAGATTAATCCATATACGCATAGAGCTACGCACTCTTGATTTAATTTTTCCGCATCTGAAATCCTGCCCGTGTTTTATTCACCGACAAAATACGCGAACAGAACACATACTTTTATAATTTCACTGATGTCTAATGATTGAGTGTTATAATGTTCAGCTATCTACAAAGCCTCCAGAATACTTTAATTTACATGACACTTCATCCAAAATATGCTTCAATACCAAATCATCCACATTCCTATGATTATTGCCATACACAAAACATTTCAAGCAAAACTGTTTGCAATCATTCAGCTACAACATCGCTCCATATTGATAATTATTTCAACGTGACATTCAAATTTTTACGACTATTCTGATTGCACAAAGTAAACTTCATACAATGTGCCTCTGATACACAGTAACTATGTCATCCATATTCCAAAAACTTGTTGCTTCACTTCCCCAGTGCATTAAATAATCCTTGGTCACATTTTCATACTGGAGAAGTACATTTGTAAATAAATGTGTTTGTGTCTATTACTGCATGTGAACCAAACGCATGACACTCTCCTAAACAAAGGAGCAGTAATATATATATAATTATATATATATATATATATATATACATGTATATTGTTTCCTAATGCGGTGATGGCAGCTAACCTTACTGTTCTTGACAGATACCAATAGCCTAACACACCTCCAGTAGGGTGTGTAAAATCTATAAATCTGTTACCAATACCACAGGAGAGATGTTCCACAACACGGCTGATACACTGACTCAATTAATAAATGATCATAACTATTACAGGATTAATTCCATTACTCATGTAAGCCATACTATTCAATTAAAATTATTAGATTGCTTAAGCGATTAAATGGAAGCCAAACTATTCAACTAAATTATTAGAAGTTAGGTGATTAAATGGAATCAGAACTATTCAACTTTCAAAATTATTAGAACTTAAGTGATTAAATGGAAGCAGAACTATTCAACTAAATTATTAGAACTAATACTAGGTGATTAAATGGAATCAGAACTATTCATCTAATTATCAGAACTATTCAACTAATTATCAGAACATAAGAAGTGATAAAATAGAAGCATAACTATTGAACTAATTATCAAAACTTAAGTGATTAAATGGAAGCAGAACTATTAAACTTTCAAAAAAATTATTAGAACTTAAGTGATTAAATGGAAGCAGAACTATTCAACTAATTATTAGAATTTATAATTATTAGAACTTAAGAAATGATTAAATGGAAGTCAAATTACTACACTATATCATTAGAACTTAAGTGGTTAACTTAATGCATTAAAGCCATAATAACTTAATATAGCAAGGAACCCAAAACTAAATCAATGGAAACTAAGGAATTAACTTAGCCAACAACTACATTCCTTTTTTCTAACAGCAGGTGAGATTTTATCTTATGGTTGACACCTGTTTCTTGGGAACAATGGACAGACTTACCTCAAAAGCTCACAATTAGCTGGTGACCAGGGAGTCTCAGGAATAAACAATAGGGGACAGGGGTTACATGGCAATCAAGGAGTGCATTTATTCTAGGCATATAATCTTAGCTGGTTACAAAAAAGAATAACAATGTAAACACATAGAACAAACTTCCTAAATAGCAACAACTAACTTACAAAATATCTGTATGATTTATTATAGCTAAAAATGTTTCCTAATCCAAGCTTTAGTGCAGGATGAGGGTCATTATTGGAATAAAGCCGGAGGCTGAGCATGTATAAGTGGTAAATTTGCCTCAAAACCCAAAGATTACCATGCGACATTTTTCGCGTGACCCGCTCAAACCAAATGCCAAGCTGGATATGATTGAATTATAGGTGCAAGCGTGGTTTACTATACAGCGCACAGCACTTTCTTCTCGGGTCTTTATAAAGCTCTCAATCCAGTACCCAGACTGAAATGCTAACTATACATGTGAAAGCCAAAGGCTTTATGAAAAATAATATATATTTATAGCAAAACCAAAAGTTCAAGATAGGTGACCTAAAAATATAGTGCCACCAAATTTTTAAAAAATATCATTGCAGCTAATTCTTTTCTTTATGCACATCTACATGTTGTGGTTGTTCATCTGTCAAAGTTTGAAGAAAATGCGGGCGGGCGGACGGCGGCAGGCAGGCAGGCAGGCAGGGGGTATAAAAAGTTCAAATATCTATAAATAGTAACACCAAAAATTTCAAAACATCTATAAATAGTAACACCAAAAAGTTCAACATAGGTGGTAAACTAGAAATGTGTCCCATGACACGGGTGCCCCCCTTATAGCACATATCATTTACAATGGGGAAGGAGAGAGAATAGCGGTTTGAGGTAACATCATTATTCAATTTCTTAGTCTTGTGTCGTTGTGGACAATAATTCTAATAAAAAAAAAATATCAAAGGTCCATCATATAGTAAAAGTAACAAAGGGCAACAATTCTGGTAAAAATTTGCACAACAAAAATTCCATCCTTTAAAGTCATCTATACATTGAGATTATTAATCTGTGAAAGTTTGAAGAAATTCTATCCAACAGTTTGTGAGGAGTTCAACATACAAGATTTTTCACTATAGGGTATATGGTAAAAGTAACAAAGGGCAATTACTCTGGTCAAAATTTACACAGCAAAAATTCCATCCTTTATGGTCATCTATACATTGAGGTTGTTCATCTGTGAAAATTTGAAGAAATTCCACCCAGTAGTTTAAGAGGAGTTCAACACACAAGATTTTTCCCTATAGGGTATATAGTAAAAGTAACAAAGGGCCATAACTCTGGTCAAAATTGACACAGTAAAAAATCCTTCCTTTACAGTCATCTATACATTGAGGTTGTTCATCTGTGAAAGTTTGAAGAAATTCTACCCAGTAGTTTATGAGGAGTTCAACACACAAGATTTGTGTTACGTACAGACGGACAGCACCAATGCTATATGACCCCCACTTATAAATAAGTGTGGGGGCACAAAAATGAAGAAGATGGATTGAGTCACATTCATGATGCTAATTGCAAGGTAGCATTTCTGCCTGACAAAACTAACTGTTAGCACCATATTAAACTAACTGTTAGCACCATATTAGCTTCATAAAGGAAATAAATCTAGCAAAGTTACTGTAATTATTATTCATGACATAAATTGCCCGTATTTTCTGATAAATAGCCTTGTGAGTTTCTCAAGAATATAGCCGAGTAAGCATATTTGTTGTTCTAGATCGTCAACAACATTTGAATGCAAACGACGCATCCAATAAGTAGCTGAATTAATAAAACCTTAGTAACTATGGTAACAGATTGGCAAATGACATTTTGAACTCTGAATTGGTCAATAACTGGATTGAATACTGAAAGATATATATTTTCCCTAGAAAAGATATAGATAGCATTATGAAACCGTTACAAAACCATAAAACACAACCTCACCAAGAATGCAGTCTGCTACAACTAATCATACCTACACAGATCCATATAAGGCAGAAAGCAATATAGCCAGACTGTGTCTATATATGGTTACAAGCAATCAGCATCAATTCATTACAACAATCTCAATATTCATTGGTGAGGTAAGCTGTGATTGTATTATGACAACATTACTGTAACGTGACATTCATATTATCTTTTATAAAGCGTATGGCTTGCACATGTACAATTAGCATTTCAGTCTGGGTACTGGAATGAGTGCGCTGTTTTTAAAGACCAAGTTCGGCGCATTCATATTTGTGGCCATATATTTCATACCTTGTGCTAAAATTGCAATTTCATGGGTACATTATTTCATGGGAGTGCTAAAATTGTGATTTCATGGGCAATATGTTTCATACCTTTGTGCTAAAATTGCAATTTGTGGGCATTATATTTCATGGCTTGTACATGGTAAAATTGCAATTCCATGGGCATATTATTTCATGGCATGTGGTAAAATTGAAATTTCAGGAGGGTCTGAATTTGTGGATTTAAATCAGGAAAACCAATTAATCATGGGGTAAGTTCTTCTTAAAAAATCGATAAAAATCATGTTACAAAATGCCCCATGAATATTAAAGATTTTACAGAACCCTTGAAAATGGTGCATGTCTAGTCAATTCATTAACAATGTATATCAAATAGAAATATCTAATTTGATCAGACTCCTTTATTATGGTGTACTGAAGGAACGCAATGAATGTTCCCTATAACAATTTCCATTCAAGACACGTTATAAATGGTAGTTGTCATACAAGGAAAAAGGCCTATACATCGTGAGAAGGTCGTATGTACAAAAACACTATTTTGAGAAAACAAGAAAAAACTGTCTGAAAACTACTCTTTACTTATGGAAAAACAAACTTTTTTATCTTCATGTTTGATCAACATGACCTGTTCCGATTTTCGAGACAATAAGCTCATAAGAAGCGGCTCGTGATGCTGATTTTTAATATGTATGGGTCTTATATTTAGGTCGTAAGTAGCACTTACCAGTGGTATGTTAATTGAGAATTTAAAACCCATAATCTAAGATCCTTAAGCATTCAATTTCTGGCATTTTAGTATAATAAATACATGTATATACCAGGGTAGCTCAAAAGAAGAAGTTTAGGTAAAACAACATACACGTAAACACTACAAAGACACTTGACGTACATTGCTTTACTTAAAATTTGTTTTTGATAATTCCTAGTATCACCATATTTTTATAACCATAATGGTCAGTTATGTACTTGACCAGTTTTCCTGAAATTAAATTTAACTTATTATCAATGAATTATCAATAATCATTATCAATGAATTATCAGTGACTTATCAATGAATTATCAGTGAATTATCAATGAATTATCAGTGAATTATCAATAAATTATCAGTGAATTATCAATAAATTATCAGTGAATTATCAATGAATTAACAAGGAGACATAATTATGCAGTACAGTGCAGTGGGGTCAGTTACCTTATGACATGCAGCTAACAGATTCTTCAAATGTACCTGGGGCTCACAACGAATCACTGGAGCTAAATTCTAATCACAATCATAGACAGTGAAATCAAACAAGATAAAACATGCATTGTTAAAAACTCATTCAACTTGGTAATAGATCTACAATTTTTTTACAATATTGGGAGTTTCAAAAAAAGAATGGTTTAGGACTAACAATCACTGAATATGATGAATGCCCCCAGATACTGCTTGACACAGTAACTCCAATGTCTGCAACAAAACTTGGTACTGATCAGTCATGCAAAGTTTCGTTAAAATCTGACCAATGGTTACAGAGAAATAGCCTGGAAAAATTTGCACGGACGAACCAACAGACCAATCAACCTAATGACCAGCATCAAGCATGGCCCCAATATAGCCCCCATATACTTTGTATCTGGGGGTATAATAATATTTTATGACATGTATATTTTTTCTGAATTTATAAATTTAGATGGAAGCGGCATGATTACAGTTATTGATGATAGGTCATCATGTTGTTCAAGTAAAGGAAGATGACAGAAAGCTAGAGGCTTATCATACAGTGATCATGGTGAACCATTGAACAACAAAGTTTCTATTAAGTTCTACAAGAAGCAAGCCAGTATATCATGCAGTAACAATACATAGTAATAAGCAGAACATGAAGTATGCAGAACAAAAATGCTAACACTCAGCTAGAATGATCAGTGATCAATATTAAGACATCATAAAACAAGATTTAATCATTTAGCACGATTTTTTACAACGGTTAAGGCCTGAATAATATTTTTGTAAAATTTAGTAATGTTTATCATTATGCAAAGGTCATTATATTGTTACATCACAAATTGGAACAAAATATTTAAAAAAAAAAAAAAAAAATCTTTGCTAATCAAACAAAGACCATTATCAAAATGCTCAGATTAAAAGCCAGGCATCATAAAGTCAAAGGGCAATAAATTGTCCAGGTACCGAATGTGCTACCGACAGACACGAAGCTGGAATTATGAAGTTAAGTTGAAATCTTACCAATATTTATAGAAAAATAACACAGACAGAATCGGTCTCAAATGGACAGACAGACCAAACAATAGCCCCGATAAATGAAATTTCATAGCTGGGAATATAAAAAAGCGCTCACCTGATGACTAGCAGTTTAGGCATAATCAGTATTTGTTATGATATGACCTTAATATTTTATTCAGATTTTACAGTGACACACTTTGTGTCAGGTTTAGTATAGATGAGGTGAAAATGTGACATCTAGAGTATAAACAAGGTTTTTCTTTGAAGTTTCATTAAGATTATGTCAAAAATGTGACCTCTACAGTGTTAACAAGGTTTTTCTTTGATGTGACCTGGTGACCTAGTTTTTTCCCCACATGACCCAATTACAAACTTGGCCTAGCTGTCATAGAGACAAACATTGTGACCAAGTTTCATAAAGATAAGGTAACAATTGTGACCTCTACAGTGTTAACAAGGTTTCTCTTCAATGTGACCTGGTGACCTAGTTTTTGACCCCAGATGACCCAATTACGAACTTGACCTACATTTCATAGAGACATACATTGTCACCAAGTTTCATAAAGATAAGGTAACAATTGTGACCTCTACAGTGTTAACAAGGTTTCTCTTCAATGTGACCTGGTGACCTAGTTTTTGACCCCAGATGACCCAATTATGAACTTGACCTACATTTCATAGAGACATACATTTTGACCAAGGTTTATTAAGATTATGTAAAAAATGTGACCTCTAGTGTGAACAAGGTTTTTCTGTGATGTGACCTAGTGACCTAGTTTTTGACCCTAAATGACCCAATTATGAACTTGACCTAGATTTATAGAGACATACATTGATACCAAGTTTTATTAAGATTATAACAAGGTTTTTCTTCAATGTGATCTTGTGGCCTAGTTTTTGACCCCAGATGACCCAATTATAAACTTGACCTAGATTTTATAGAGACATGCATTGTGACCAAGTTTCATTAAGATTATGTAAAAAATGTGACCTCTAGAGTGTTAACGAGGTTTTTCTTCAATGTGACCTGATGGCCTAGTTTTTTCCCCACATGACCCAATTACGAATTTAAATTAGATTTTATAGAGACAAACATTGTGACCAAGTTTTATTAAGATTAGGTCAAAAATGTGACCTCTAGAGTGTTAACAAGGTTTTTCTTCAATGTAACCTTGTGACCTAGTTTTTGACCCAAGATGACCCAATTACAAACTTGGCCTAGATTTCATAGAGACATACATTGTGACCAAGTTTTATTAAGATTAAGTGAAAATTATGACCTCTAGAGTGTTAATAGTCCAATTGTTGAAGGCGCACGGCGCAGGGTGGATGACAGACAAAAGGGTGATCATAATGCTCAGGTGAGCTAAAAAAACAATGGATTATCCATAAAGAAGAAGAATTCAATTATAAGACATTGTATTAAATTTTTATCATTAGATGTATAAGTTATTGTCAATATGTTGAATGTATGATCTTCAGCCAGTTATGAGAACAAATATATTAAAACCATAAATAATAAACTCAAAGAAACTACTTACAAGTTTTTCCACTGATGAAGAACTTTTTAATGTTTTAAATGCTTTCTTCCACATTCCACGTATCGTGGAAGGGTTCTTCTTCTCTTGGTCATCTTCAACCGATCCATTATGTTTAGGGGTCAGCAACTCTATCTGCAGATAAACAGGGATAAACCACTATAGAAACGTAATGAGCATTCTGTTTAGGGGTCAGCACTCTATCTGCAGATAAACAGGGATAAACCACTATAGAAACATAATGAGCATTCTGTTTAGGGGTCAGCACTCTATCTGCAGATAAACAGGGATAAACTACTATAGAAACATAATGAGCATTCTGTTTAGGGGTCAGCACTCTATCTGCAGATAAACAGGGATAAACTACTATAGAAACATAATGAGCATTCTGTTTAGGGGTCAGCAACTCTACATGTATCTGCAGATAAACAGGGTTTAACTATTGTAGAATTATATTGAGCTTAATGAGCATTCTGTTTAGGGGTCAGCTACTCTATCTGCAGATAAACAGGGATAAACCATCGTAAACTTATATTAAGCATAATGAGCATTCTGTTTAGGGGTCAGCTACTCTATCTGCAGATAAACAGGGATAAACTATTGTAGAATTATATTGAGCTTAATGAGCATTCTGTTTAGGGGTCAGCGACTCTATCTGCAGATAAACAGGGGTAAACTATTGTAGAATTATATTGAGCTTAATGAGCATTCTGTTTAGGGGTCAGCGACTCTATCTGCAGATAAACAGGGGTAAACTATTGTAGAATTATATTGAGCTTAATGAGCATTCTGTTTAGGGGTCAGCGACTCTATCTGCAGATAAACAGGGTTTAACTATTGTAGAATTATATTGAGCATGATGAGCCACAATAGCACTGTAATGTGTAGACTATTCCAAGACTATAAGGGCTTTAACGTTTTAGTTAAAACTAGAAGGGTTTTCGACACATTTGTCTTCAATAAAGGGCCATAACTCTGTCAAAAATCGGCCAACCTAAAATTCTAAACAACTTGCACACCTAGGCTTTGTAGGAATTATTCATGTGAAGTTACATTGAAAACTGGTTAAGACTGATGAGAACAACTGCTGACAATGTAGCTATAGTTTCATACATCAATAGAAATGCATCCAAATCCAAAATATGCAAGTCCAAGGGAAGGCACTCTGTTTTTGTTCATAAATCTTATATGAAGAGTTGTTTCCCTTAGACCAAAACATATTGTACAGCAATAATGTCCCCTGCCAGTGATGTAAAATGTTAATCACACAGCACATGGATCAAAACAATATTACCAAGTAATGAGGGCAAAAAATGGTCTAAATCACTGACACGATAAAAAAAGCAGGTACATGTATTTACGTAATTCACTTGCGTAGTAAGTCGTATATGAATCTCTTGGGGAATTATAGCAAAAATCCATCAACCTTAAAGTTACTAACTGCACAACTATAAAACAGTTGTATCGCTAATTAGTATATGCAAGTGATTATACCCGGCTTAAATGGTGTATGTAACATTGTCATACAGCGAGATAGCGGTGTTATATACAGTGGCTTTCTAATGAAGAAAACAGCATGTTGTAGATAAATATAGCACTAATGGAAACAACAGAAAATATCATATACATGTATAATTATATACACAGCTTCATAGCAGCAGAAAGGTAATGTTGACGTTTCCGTCAGAATTTTGTTTTGCAGCAGTGAATATTGCTTAATTGCTAACCAATATACCATGTTGACTTACAAATCCCATAGTACGTTTATATTGACATAAGAAACCATGTAAACAAACATTGAGGTCAAATACCACGTAAATATTGTGTAAATATTAGGAAATTTCCAGAAGTTGCCGAAGAGTGAGTTTTACATAATTTGGAGACATAAATCAGAATATAACTAACCTGTTTACTGAATAAACAACATGACGCTAACCAATATATTATGATGTCACTTGCATATCCAATAGTCTGTTAATATTTATTTTAGTAGCATGATTAATATTTTTGGAGTTATAATATGAAAAGAAATTGAAATTCTGTTTCTAATATACACTAATACAAGCGATTTTTTATATATTTAAGGGGCCGCTATAAGGCATTCCCTTAAAATAAAAGCAGTTACTAATTTTACTCAACATGTATCTATTTCTTCGTGCGACTCTCATAGACATGTCAGAATACATTTCTCCTGTGACAAGAGGTATGGCATAAAGTGCCTACTACATAATGAATGTTTTCAAAATAGCACATGACAGAGTTAGGAAGCCATCTTCAAAGATGCCACAATTAGCCCTGCTTACATCAGCTCTACAAAATCTTCAATTAGTCAGCCTAAAGGCTTATCAGGGAAAATATGTATACTATTATTTACAGTATTTATAGCACGGTGATGTAATCAGTATATATATATAAGATTAACTGCAACAAAACATAGGTACTTTTACACCCGTTCAAAACAAACACGCAGGAAAAAGTCATTGACATTATAGTTATTCTATTTATTTACAGACTTTTGTAACAAGTGATTCATAATTGAATTCAAGAATCTGACAGAATCAGCAGCAGTTATGACATCATACTAATTTACCAGGATTGTTTCTGTACAAAATGTAATTCTTGTCTGTGAAAAGAAAAAAAACAATTTGTTTTGTTATTAAACAGTCAAGAAAACTTCAAAAACACACATCTAAGTTCAGGAATTCATTTTATATTAAAAAGGGAGTGAACTTTACAGTTAACTAAGTTTTAGTCTACATTTTTTATATTAAAAGGGAGACAACTCTAGCAGTACTAATTTTTCCTCTGAATTCCAGCAGAGTGATCTTTTCTTATTAAAGTAGCAGGCAGCAGAGCACTAAAGGAATGACATTTCTTGTGACATGTAATGAAAAATGCATAACCTCTAGAGTACACCACTGCTCGTTATCAAGTTAATTATCACATACATGCTGTTCAAGAGATAACAGATTCTTTCGTTGTTGATTTTTTACTGACATAACTGCATAGTGCTCAGCTAGCTTTTTGCATTATAATGAAACAGACAAAGTGTGTCAATGTGATATTACACAACGATCGATTTTAAGAACTTGCAGAGCACTTAATCAGTTCTTAACATTATTACTAAGTACAGAAACGTAATTACTAAGAAGTACAGAATGGAATTAGGGGAAAATATCTTCTCTTATTTAACTGGGAGGGGTTGGTTGAAATCCCACCATAAAAGTTTTCAGTAAAAAATGTAGACTAAACCTGGAGTAGCATTATATACCCTAACATTGGTCAAATCAGTAGACTTGTTTGAAAGAATGGTAGGCATAGTACAGAAGATTTGGCCTGATCCTGACCTTTATGCATGAACATATTACAGGGTTCTTGCGTTGAATATGTATAAATTTCTGTGAGCAAATTGTGCTTGCAGTATCGGTCCTTTCGATTTGTGTTTGTATTACACTTTGAGCAAATCACGGTACTCCCTGCCTATGAAAACATACAATTGGGGTTATAAATATAGAAAAGATGTCAGCTGTTAAAATATGCTAATGGAAGTTGAAGGATTGAGTCCAATTCTTTGTACTATATAACATGGACACAGACATCAACAAATAATTAGCTGGCTTAGAATTAGAAGGTCGTAACTACTACTTACGACCTTATAAGACTCATGCATATTTGGAATCTGCATATCTAGGCGCTTCTTATGAGCCTATTTCGGAAGTGGCCATGTTGACCAAACTGAAGTGTAAAAAGCTTGTTTTTCAATAAGTAAAGAGTAGTTTTAGACAGTTTATTCTTGTTTTCTCAAAATATTGTTTTTGTACTTATGACCTTCTAATTCTAAGCCAACGATTTGTTTACATATATCATTGATGGATACAATGACATAATAATTATATCAAAATGCCACAGAAATGGCTGATTGCACCCATGGAGACAAGCAGTTGACTTCCTGAATTCTAAATGAAAACTTGAATGACCATGCCAGGAATCATCAGTTCCTGAATTCTAAATGAAAACTTGAATGACCATGCCAGGAATCATCACTTCCTTGAATGACCATGCCAGGAATCATCAGTTCCTGAATTCTAAATGAAAACTTGAATGACCATGCCAGGAATCATCAGTTCCTGAATTCTAAATGAAAACTTGAATGACTAAGCCAGGAATCATCACTTCCTGAATTCTAAATGAAAACTTGAATAACCATGCAAGGATCATCACTTCCTGAATTCTAAATGAAAACTTGAATGACCATGCCAGGAATCATCAGTTCCTGAATTCTAAATGAAAACTTGAATGACCATGCCAGGAATCATCACTTCCTGAATTCTAAATGAAAACTTGAATGACCATGCCAGGAATCATCTATACAGGTACATCCACATGGATGTGATACAAACTTGATTCTACCCACAGACAATCTATGATACCAGCATTCAGTAATAAAACCATAACATATAACCAGTTAATAATAACAGAAAAGCTAAGCAACAAAAAGTGTCAAACTTGGCATGGCAGACTTTCCATATATCATGTCAACAAAATCTGTGTAGGTGTTATACATGATGCCACAATCTATCTCATGCAACACAGTGTCGTCATAATGTGTATATAAAAACCCTACATACGTAAGGTGTATTACCTAACCGACATTTACTGGCAATGTATTATACGTCTTATTACCCAGAAAATATGTTGCTGGTACTTGGTATAATACAATGCTTATGGACTTCAAAGGAGGTTATGATTATACTAATGGTGGTTTAACATGACAACCTGATCTGGTAAATGACTTGTGTTGTTGATGTCTTCAGGTTATAATAGATCACACAGTCACTGCATGGTTCTAGCATCAATTATATAGTCACATGACTTACAACATCACATGGTTGATCCTAGTATTGCGCATGTAACACATATTGGTCACATGCCTGACAATATCCAAGGTATTGGTCACATGACTGACTCTATCACACATATTGGTCACATGCCAGATAACATCAAATGTATTGGTCTCATGACTGACAATATCCAATGTATTGGTCACATGACTGACTCTATCACATGTATTGGTCACATGACTGACAATATCCAATGTATTGGTCACATGACTGACTCTATCACATGTATTGGTCACATGACTGACAATATCCAATGTATTGGTCACATGACTGACTCTATCACATGCCCTGGTCACATGACTGACTCTATCACATGTATTGGTCACATGACTGACTCTATCACATGCCCTGGTCACATGACTGACTCTATCACATGTATTGGTCACATGACTGACAACATCAAATGTATTGGTCACATGACTGACCCTATCACATGTATTGGTCACATGACTGACCCTATCACATGTATTGGTCACATGACTGACTCTATGACATGCCATGGTCACATGACTAACAATATCACATGTGATAGAGTCACATGACTGACAATATCACATGTATTGGTCACATGACTGACAGTATCACATGCATTGGCCACATGACCAACACTATCACATTGATCGGCCACATGACCGACATTATCACATTAGTTGGTCACATGACCAACAGAGGGAGACAGGTGTTCAAATAATTGCATCTAACAATCACAATGCGGCAAGTTATGTTTGAGTTAAGACACAAAGTAACTTCTCACAGCTAGCTGGATTTCTATAACACTCCACCATATAGTTATTACAGTACAAAAGCAATGTTCTCCAGTTTTTCTATGTTGTTTTGTCTTGTTCCACAACAATACTCCATTAGTTCTAGAATACATCAGTAAGATGCACTCATCAAGTGATAATTGTTACAAAATATTGTTCTCTAACCACAGACATTCCTCTAGAGTCGACATAAACAATGTAGTACGCAAAACTAGTAACAGTGAGGTATAGCGATCCTGTATTGTCTCATTATGTGTACGATATTATACAGTTATGTTACATGACAGAAAAAAAAAACAATAAAAGCAAAGTCTACAGCAGGCAGTATCTGATTCCATTTTGCAGACTTTTACAATTTTTTTGTCACGGTGCCTTTCCATTCAATGGCATGTTTATATATACTGGCTTGGTTTGCTGGGCGGCAGGCAGTCAGAGTTAAGGTTGAACTGTTTTTGTAGCTGTTATTTGAGTTTCACTATTCTTGTTGAATTTTATGTTTGTCACTGTTGTTTGTTCTTGGGTTGTCACTGTTGTTTGTTCTTGGGTTGTCACTGTTGTTTGTTCTTGGGTTGTCACTGTTGTTTGTTCTTGGGTTGTCACTGTTGTTTGTTCCTGGGTTGTCACTGTTGTTCTTGGGTTGTCACTGTTGTTTGTTCTTGGGTTGTCACTGTTGTTTGTTCTTGCGATCTGTTTCTTTCGTTCCTTTCAAGCTTTGCTGGTTCTGTTGAAGGCTCATTAATGCAGCTTTCCTTGTCCAATTTGTTGTTATATTTTTATGACTGTCCTAATGTAAGCTCTAAGCATCCTTTTGCAACTCAATTGGTGCTCTGCCTTATTAGGAGTTATCAAGGGCTAACTAATAGTGTAGGACACAATCTCTTTTGTGTATACAGCATAACCTCCGTAGAGCGACATCCGGCGGAGACAGAAAAAACTGCCGCTCTGTGGAGGTGTCGCTCTGTGGAGGTCGATTGTTTTAGAATGTCGTTCATAGGCTTTTGAGTGTACATCATCACGGTAATCTTAAATTGATGTCGCTTGTCGCAGAAAATTATATCTACTCGTAGCCGCGCGTTTTGCGATATAATCCTGACGATTGTTTAATTAAGATCGTTAATTAGATACAAAAATGCGTACAATCCACGGATCTAGTATTTATTGCTATTAAAGGCAACTCTCAACATTATAAACCGAATCCACATTATTTTACGCACATGCGGTATTAAATTGAATTGTTTACCTTTAAAGTGTTAACATATCTATTACGTCATATCGCTCACTACACAATTTGTACACTTGATCAGTAATTGGTGTAACTTGGTCAATGCATAAATTATGCTGAAATTGGCAGTTTTAGACAGCGCAATTAACCATTACCACGACGTGTACCAGAGCTACAGATAATAGGCTTTTGGTGTAATTGGGTAATTACCCCCTGGTTTGTTTTCTAATTTGGTATTTTGTCATTACAATTGGGTACCAAAAAATTTTTACCCCCAAGTTCAAATCAATTGGGTAATATTTTTTATTGACGAACATTGTATTTTTTAAACATAACATAATCTTCGATATTGGAAGTTACCCACCCACAAAAGACCTGTAACAAGGGAAACTTGGTCATCAAATCCTTAATTTGCTTACAGAAGAATAGTCATGTTTTTTGGTTTTGACGAAACCAATTTGTAACCATCGATAATTTTGTTTAAAATACTGTGGCTGTATAGTTGAATTACTAATTACTTCATCTATTGTTTGCTTGCAAATTACTTCGCCATCATCGGAACCAGAAGCAAAGAAACTATACAAAGTCATAATTTGTGTCGTTTGTGACCGATTTTTCCTGCCGCGAGCAGTCATGATTGAAAACGAAACCGGAAATTACGGCGAACGGGGTTTACACATTTCCAATCATAGACTGGTTTAATATATTGACTAATTACCGAAATGAACAGAATGGAGAGCACTAGCTTTACCAACACGGTTCTGTACGAAGCGTTCCGAATTGAAATAATCAACCAGTCTACGGAATCGGAAATTGCGTAAATATGTAAACATTGGCTTTTGTTTACGTTTTTACGCTCGTGTTTTAAAAGTGTTTACGTTATTCGTATTTTATTTGCGTTTTTGTACGCACTCATTTAAAAATAATTACGTTTTTTTGAAAATTAATTGCGTAATTACGCAAATACGCAGCTTATCTGTAGCTCTGGTGTACTGATTAATAAGCGTGTTTTGATATGTCATTTACAATTATTAATAACGACTTTGAATTAAAAATATCGAATTTTATGCATCTCATCAAGTGCATGGTATGTACCGTGTTACTGTGTCATATTGTCGAACTGATCCCATAAACAGTCGCTAAATTACTAGCGCCCGGGGCATCGGATTTAGTTACCTCGATGAGCGATAATTATTATAATCCACGAAGGTGCGAAAAATAGAAAACAACATCGCATGGAGTTATGTAAACACGTGTGAATATGCCGATGTAAAAACACACCTGTCGCTTCTCAGAGGTAAACCATACTAAAGGTAAACAATTTTAACGGCCGTTTGCCGCTCTGTGGAGGTGTCGTTCTACAGAGGTTAAACTAAGAGTGAAAACGAACGGTGGGAAATAAAAATGCCGCTTCTCGGAGGTTGTCGCTTCTCAGAGGTGCCGTTTCGGGAGGTTATACTGTAGTTTCAGTTTGTTTTTTCTTCTTCTCTTTGTGATGAACTCCTTTGCTCTCTGCTGTTTTTGCTGAGTGCTAAATTCATTCCCTATTGATTCATAATGATCTTCTGTACACAACAAATGCAACTTGTATCGTAAATGTCTATAATCAGTAAACATATTTCCTTCACTCATTATCAACATATTTTGAAATATCATGCACAGCAAACAACAGTCCCCATGGGTTTGAATCATTATAAATTATTAAAGTATTCTGGCTTTAAAATGGCATTGTCTAAAACAAAACCATTACAATGACCTTTGAGGTTCAAAAACTGCTGACTAAGTGTTTGATTAATTTATGAGGTTTTAAAATAATAATAAATAGTTTTGTGACCTACTAGTATTGAACAAGAACCTGTTTGCTCTAGGTCAATAAAACACCATCAAGTATTGTTTCAGCTCAGCTTCAGATGGTTATGGGAATAAAGCCTGTTACTGGAAAAAGTCAATAAATGGATTTTTAAAATTGTAACTCCACAAATTATTTAGTTCAATTCAAAAGTTAGCAAGGTCACATTAACAGTGTAAGGTAAGTTATCTATTTTTCAGTTTAATTCCTATTGACTGATCATCTCGCAGTATTTGTATTTCCACAATTAATACAACATAGTGAATTTTATTATTGTAGTATGTCAGCTTCTGAAATTCAGGACAAATTTATTGATATGACAAAAACTGGAGTATACTCAAACATGATGAAATGACTTCTCTTAAAAGATTCAAGTTTTCTTTCATTTATAATCCAAAATTACGAAGGTTTTAGGAAGTATTCTTACTTCAGGAAACAATTGATTTAAGTTTCCAACATACAATATGGCTGTTGCTGTTATCTTAGGTTTACTTCGAAAAACTACGATTATAAAAGTTAAGTACCAAGTTAGTCTATTTCAGACTTGTGTTCAACTGACTACATTTTGTCCCCAACCGGAGTTTTGAGTCAACTGCTAACAAGACGCCACTTGCAGTCACAGCAAATGTTGGGTTTTTGTTATGCTCATAGAAATATACCAGTGGCACAGACGAAGATCGAATGAGGGACCTCTCGATATCAAAGCGGGAGCCCAATCTCTAGGCCACCCCCAACCATTAAAAGAATCGAACCCGCCCAATCTCTAGGCCACCCCCAACCATTAAAAGAATCGAACCCGCCCAATCTCTAGGCCACCCCCAACCATTAAAAGAATCGAACCCGCCCAATCTCTAGGCCACCCCCAACCATTAAAAGAATCGAACCCGCCCAATCTCTAGGCCACCCCCAACCATTAAAAGAATCGAACCCGCCCAATCTCTAGGCCACCCCCAACCATTAAAAGAATCGAACTAACAGAAAATTTGAATTTTAAGCAGTGTGAACTAGCTCCCTGTAGACGCAGCTGTCGGGTCCACTGGTTCGGTGTAAAACCAATTATAAAGACTTAAACAGACAGCCATAACTTCAATGCTAAACTAACAAACTATATTCAGACTACATATTCAGACAATGGTTGTAATCTTCTGTGTACACATAAACGGTTACGTCACTGTCACCAGATCCTAACTGGATTATACTATGTAACAATTTGATATGGATTCTATGAGAAACATAAACAGTTAACTAGGTTACATAATGTAGAGCACTCAATTCCCAATACCAGACAAAAAACGATCTTCACGATGAAGAGAAAAAGGAGCATACATTTTTTATTTTCCTAATGGGAGAAAAAATGAACTACAGAACTTCAGACAGATAAGTGAATAGTAACTTAGAGCTTGGTGAGAAAAGTATGGAATATCTCTACTGTAAAAGCATTGATTATTGTAGACATTCAATTTAATCATGGAGATTTGTAAAATGCAAGATTGTGTGGGTCAAGAACTTATGGGAAATTAAATTGGAAAGGTTCAAACACATTATTCTGTATTGTTATAATCAAGGGGATTTCATTGTGTTAAAAGATGATGCAATGAAATGAACAAAGGATTAAATAATTACACATTATAATAGTTTTTCATGTAAAGCCTAGGTCCCACTGAGCACCTTTTGCCTTGGCAACATACTCCCGATTGAATATAATGAGCATTCAGGACATCAGGAACAGCTTCCTCGTGGTATATGGGGAAGATTCGGGGAGGTACCGAGACAGTTTGTAATATCAGAAGAAATTGTGATGAATCGGGTGGTATCAGAAAAAATCAGGAGAACATCGCTTATGTGGAATTCCTCAGTGGGACCTAGGCTTAAACCTCTAAAATTGCTGTGATTTCTAGGAACATTTGTAATTGATTGTGTAATCTATATTAAAAGACCTATCACCTCTAGATGGGGATGGATATAAATATAATTTACAGCTAATTCTATGATCATATATAATCATACATTTCACCACATGCAATTATTCACAAATTAAGTGTATATTGATTATGTAACATTTTAAGAGAAAGAAACCACATGAAATTATATAGAAGGATTTGGATAATCATTTTACTCAGGTTACACAGATGGGATTGAGGTGGAGGACCAAAATAGCAGCTTGAATCTTGGGAATATAGAGAATGACTCCTGGTGGTTCTTGAACTTATTTCATCTGTATCAGATAAAGGAGAACAGCAAATCAATAGGCAGAGGGAAAATATCGAAAGCCAAGGACAAGTATATAAAGCATAAGGACCATTATAAATAAAAAGGCTGAGGGCCATTGCACAAATACTAAGGACCATTGCACAAATACTGAGGACCATTGCACAAAGGCTGTGGATCATTGAACAAAGACTGAAGACCATTGCACAAAGACTGAGGACCATTGTACAAAGGCTGTGGACCATTGCACAAATACTGAGGACCATTTTATAAAGGCTGAAGACCATTGCACCAAGACTGAGGACCATTGCACAAAGGCTGTGGACATGATTGCACAAAGACTTTGGACCAATGCACAAAGACTGAGAACCATTGCACAAAGGCTGTTGACCATTGCTCAAAGACTGAGGACCATCATACAAAGACATTGCACAAATACTCGTGACAAGTTAACACACGCTGGGGGAAAGTATATATCTGCTCAGGGTATATTACACAAAGCCTATAAGGCCATTGCACGAGGAAGGTGAACAAAAACACATATTTAGAGCTATTATACAGACTACATATCATGGAACAGAGTATCATTTTATAGATAGATATCAGGTGACTGATGTGCAAACAGAATGTTAGATGATAAGTTATATCATGTGGTATACAGTGCAAGTAGATCAAAATGATCATCAATAATTCAATGAACTGACAAGCTTACAAACAAATCCATCCATCACCAACAGAACATCACCATTGAAAGCTACAAAGCTTTGCAGATTGACTATCTTCTATCAGAATTGCATTTTATGTTAAAACATTATTCTAAATCCTCTGAGGAAATCAAACAACCTGAGCTGAACATTACACCTACTGGAAAACATTATGACAAGCAAGTGCTCTATTTATCCACTTTGCAAACTTGGCTGGTGGAGAGCACAAGAATAAAGAAGATAAATTGGAAAATTTCGACATGCAGAAAATTTGAAATATTAAGAGTTTTTAGGTACATATGTACAGCAGCTTAGGTTTCAGATGTTGTTTAACAGTCGGTAAATGCAACACTCAGCATGCTTGAAATAGATAATGACATGTCGGAATTGCACGGTAATAATTTGATCGATGATCGATCAGCCGATATATTACACAACAGAGCACCTGCTACACCATTCTGTAACATTATCACAGAGAGTTTTCTCTGAATTTGGGTTCAGTTTGTGAAAAAGTAGGGCAACCTTCCGAGCAGTTATTTTATTACTGAATTTTGGTTCAGTTTATAAAATGTATAGCAACCTTCTGAGAAGCTATTTTTGATATGCAATGGTACAGAATTTTCTATCAGTTTGTAAACAAGAGGGCCATAACAGCGCCCTATCTCACTCACATATGTGCCATATCATAAAATTTTGTCCTAGTTACAAAAGCATGTACATGTCTTGAACATGCTCTGCCTTTGGCCATGTTTTATCACATATCGGCATGGCTTGAAGGATTTTTAGAGATGACTGACGAAATAACCATTCCCCTGGACACCATTTTTTTGACAAATCAACAAAGCAAAGTAGGAAATTTGTAGGTTTACCCTAGGAACATTCCTGAGAAATTATCTGAAAGAGGACCATCCAAGCATCAATCTAGTAAAGTTTTGTCAAACTGGTCAAACAGTTCAGGAGTAGAAGTTGTTTATGAGAAATGTAGAGAGCTATATAATATATATAATATTAAATCAACATCATTTTTAGTAACCTTGGCAACCTGAGTAATACTGTAGAGCCATTTTGTCAGTTTTCATCACATAGATGCATGTTGCTGCTTGTATACCAGAGCGGGAAGGACAGTGGGAAGAAAAGCGAGAAGATTTAAGGTGGCAGACGGCTTGCATATATATAAACTGTACAACATTAATACTATGATGTTCCTAGGTTATCTAATAGTACTATGGTACTTACAACTAATTCCCTTTATATAACCTGGGTTATCCGTCACAGTACGTCAGCAAGCTGTTTATCATTTCTCCCGTTTTTTGTAATGATTAACATTCAGCATTAGATACAACACTACTGATAAGATGCCAAAAATATACACAAGGGAAAATAATCCTTAAAGTACCAATTAAATCAGATAAAATCCTGATAAATCGGTCACGAAACACAAAATGTATGGGGATGGAGATACATAAGCATCTTCAGGCAAACAACTGATAATCAATTCATTTAATTTAAGAAAAACTCATAAGAATTGATGCAACAACCTGAGGCTAACAGCAAGAAGAAATTTCATCATAAATGAGACTTAATTTGTTTGTTTCTTTGCCAAAATTTCCAAAGCAAAGCACTTTGACAATTTACAGTACCTATAGTTTGCATACATGCAGATATATAATGTGGTAACTATGTCAATGGTCAATTCTTGTCAAACAACAGTACTGGTCTGGGGAAGTTGTGATTGTAAAAATTAGCAGGAAAGGATACAAAGTTGTTTCCAGGTCACCGTGTTTTCACATAAACTAGAACCATATATGTGAGTGCTTAAAAAGAGATAATAGAAAATCAGACAGGGAAGGCAGCACTCAACATAAACAGCTGATTACACAGAAATTATCACATACCATAATTAGCACAATGCCTAAAACATAGACATTAAATGGCTGCATGTTTCATTATAAATAATGTAGTGCACAGACAACCAAAAGCCAAACAGACACGGCGGTAGCGCCAAGCCATCCACGTAAGAGTCAGACATTATAAGAGCGAACCATATCTCCAAATAAGGTCATTTCAAGCAAGCCTATATACTCACTCCTCAATGAATGACACACTGTGGACTTCGAATTATGTGCATAATGAACCATAAAAGGAGGTAATTATTAATAGTAACTACACTGAAGTGATAAGTCATAAATATCACTTGCCTATTGACATTATTCAGGAGTGGTACTATTATTAAATCAGGCTACGATGTGGTAAATGTAACACACATACATGAAAATATGGCGAGTTCAGTGTTTCGTTATTACCTTGAGTAATAATAAGAATGACTTACATGTGGCTATAATAATCCATTCTTGGCCAATATTACATTATTTTTTGGCAAATATCATAATTATATTGTTAAGTATAGACAGTAGTGATACACTCTCATACGGAGTAACCGTAATTATTATTGGTATAATCTGATGGTATTTTGTTATTGTCTGACAAGTTCGGTCAAATTCATTCAGAGCCAAGAGGACTTCTCATAACTTAAGATAATAGCTGACAGTTTGAATGACATTGACACAGGAGAGACTATAACATAGAGCCATATTATATAACTAAGAGGGTTAAAAGCCAATTTGTAGTGGCTGCTTGTGGTGCCATATTTACAGGTGACTTGCGACTCAAGGATTCGAGGGTAAAATGTACTGTCGGTTGAATGAACGCATGTCTGAAAATCTACTTTAACTTAGTACTTTTACTTAATTTACTTTATATGCTTACTATACCACATTATGACAATGTTCCAATTGCAAGGTGATAATTGGTATTTAATTTATCACTCAAGCAAATAGTTTGGAAATGTTAAATATTGCTTTGTTTAAAAAAGCTAGTAAAAAGGTTGAATGTTGAAAATATTAACTGAACCAATCTAATGATCTTTATTAGAAGTTAAGAATACTCCATCAGAACTGGACTTATCTCACAAAAACAAATAAAGTACGAAGAATTTGACTTGATTCTCAACCTTCTATCCTTTCTCGACCTTCTATCAGCATAATTTAACAGTTGACATATTGTCTATATTTATAATCACGGTTGTATGTTTTCATACCAGGAAGTATCACAAAGACGAGGTGAAAAGGCCCAGCTTCTCTAAATCATTGTATCTTAAATAAATGCACAAACTATCAGAAAATATCAATTTGACGCTTGCCAGCCAATAAAATTCTAAATTCCTCCGTATAATGACGATTCCTGCAGATTTAAAATAATCGCTCGGCCGTACGCGTAATGATTTTTGAATGTAAATGAAATCATGTGATTCACGACGACTTACGGAAATCTCCGGATTGGTTTCGTGCACAATTTAAAATTTGATTTTTATATTAATTGTATTTTAACAATGACATCACTTCTAGATGAAAACATAGTGTCAACGGCCAAATAGTAATGCATTTTATTAAATGCAAACATAGTTTTTGGCCGACTTTATGGTGATTTTTAACCCTAATGCACCTTTAACGCAACAACATCTTCATGCATGAAGGTCAAGATCAGGTCAAATTCTCCGTACTTTTACATAAAGGGGATCAATAATCATTACTGAAATGTCATGCCTTTGCTGAGTTTCAGGTTTTGAAGGGGAAAACACTTTCATTTCGGACCAAAGAAAAAAGCCAGATACAGAAATATAAAGCCATACTTTGCTGTACGATAATTGTTACTGTTCAGGCAATAATTGATCTTTAGGAGACTTAGGAGTAAGCTTTAAGATGCTTTATATCATCGATCAACTTTAATGTCCTCATCAATCAGCTAAGATATTAAAATGGACACACATGTTAGCTGCAGTTCATAATTACCAGTATTTCTGTTAGTGTTTATGCACAGTGTTGATCAGACATTATTGAATGTTTGAAATTACAAATATTTGTCATTGCAGCATTTTACCATTGCATTCCATACAGAGTGGGATGGCTTTGCAGTTCACTTGTTCTTGCCATCCCCATGCACTTTGTACTTTTGTGTGCTTGCCACAACCCCCTCCCTTGCTTTTGTTGGTGCTTGCCATTCCCTTGCACTTTAAAGTGATTGCTTCAATTCCTTGGCACATTTGGCTGCTTGCCAACCCCTTGCCATTTTGGGTGTTTGTCTTGCCCTGGCACCATCAAATGTTTGTCCTACCCTATGCTTTTGCCATACCCTTTGGGCTCTTAATGAATGCCTCCCTTTGTACTTTGTGGCGCATGCTTTCCCCTTGTGCTATGTGTTCTTGCCTTTCCCTGGCACAGTGGGTGCATGTTCTGTCCTGGTGTTTGTACTTCCCTTGTCGTTTTTGGTGCTTGCCATCTTTTTTAATGTTACAAGGTAGTTGCCTTTCCCTTGTGCTATAGTGTGATATTTTCTATGGACATTTAAAGGTGTTCGTCTTGCACTTGTACTTTAATATGTCTGCCTTCACCTTGTGTGTTTATGTGCTTGTCATCCTCTTGTGGCATTGAGTGATTTCCATCCCAGGCCTTTCAGATAATTTTAGGCTGATGATTTTACATGTTTCCTGTTCTTTATCTTCATCAGTATGTTGTTTCTTATTTGCATATTGCCTGACAATACCAAATGCCAAAACATTTATACCAGTCATCATTCCAATTCAGTGTATACTATAAGCACTATAAGAATATACAGTAAAGAAAAAGTATTCCCTATGGAACATTAGGTATTCTAGTCATAATGGATTTCAGAATTTATTCAATCAATAATTTAAGAAAACTATCAAAATTTTGGCAACGTCTGGGTGTATTTCAGAGAATAATTTAGACCACTGGAGTAAAATACATCAAATTTTGAAGATTGGTTCTATAATTGTATTGACCATGAATCACAAGGGTAACTTAAAACTTTTAGTTACCAAGGCAAGTGCCTATTGGGGATTTCCAGAAAGCAGTTTCAACAGTTTTCCGATATGAAGTGAATATCAGTCGGTGCTTCTTTTATTATGTCCCGAGAGTCATTAATAATCACTACATTGAATGTTTGAGAACAAAAGGCACCATAAATCAGCCAACATCATTTTCTACCAATCAAAATATTTTAAAGCTCAGTGTTACAACCTTCACCATTACTTGCAATGCATGTACACAGATGTTTGTTCATGTTTGTTATAATAATTAATTCATATTTCAATTGATACAGATTTTTTGTTAGGATTTTGTAGGCATATTTTAAGTCCTGAGTACTAATTTGACACATGCACATAAAAGCAATATTTACACAAATTGAAGACAAAGATACTGCTGTTATAAATACAGTGCACCTTAAATGCTAGTTAACCAGTTTTGCCTCCAACACCCTAGAAGTTTTAAATTGGTCCCAGAATAAGATGAGGAACTCCTACAGTAAAATCACATATTTTCAGGGGTATTACATTTCATGTGTTTTGATGAAATGCATTTCGTGGGATCGTAAATTTAAGGATTACATTGCATGGAAGGTTAAACCCATGTTCTGTATTTGGAAGGGCGATGAATCATGGGCATTAGATTTCATGGTCAAGTACAACAAAGAAATCAATGAAAATTGAACTCAAATAATGATTTCACAGTATACAGTATAGATGCCTCTAACAGGCATATAGAAGGCATTGATAGCCTCCAGTGGAAAGCGCTATGTAGTGCTCCCCTATGTTAACGGTCTTCAGGTAGAATGGTTTACAATATTTTCGCCGCCTGAAGGCTGAGTGAGTTCTAGGTATTAAAGTTCTATAGTACACTGTTATAAAACATTGTTGACTATGCAAGACAAACGATCAGATATAGGATCTATTTTCAGAAAGCAGTTTTAAATCCTATTAATAAAGATTTTAAAAAGTCATAATTTTTCAGAACTATTCGCAGTTGGGAGCCCTGAAGAGTTTCTAAACTGAGAGGAGGCCTAAACACACAGTTTATCTAAACTGAATCAATTCCAATGTCAAATTCTTTAATCAAGTTATCATCACCGCAATCTGTTCATCGGATTGTATTATTGTTTATTAGATCTCCGGGGAATTTGATTCAATACAGTACAACAAATACATCAGATAGACATCAGATTCAGCGGCAAATTCTGGCACAAGGTAACATGGTTATTAAATCCCGAAACGTCGTTTCTATGTTCTCTGTAACTATTTATAAGATGTTAAATTTTTGCGGTTTTCATATTGCTAATAGCCAGAACTATTGTAACCAGACCCCCAATCTCCCGAACATCTCAAGTAGAAATCTCATCTCAAATTGCGATTTTTCTCAAATAAGAGTCTAAATTTGAGATAAATCTGAAGTTTGAGCTCTTGAAATTTTACTTCAATTAACTCAGAATAATGTTTCAATTTTTATGGTGCCAATTTCCAGTCCAGCTTAAGCCTGGCATGGAAATTAACAAAAAGACACATGACAATATTTGTGATGAGATTTAGCTCAGATAGAGATTTTCGGGAGATTGCGGCCAGGATAACCCTTGCATGGAACTCAGGACACACAACATATTAGTTCTGTCAGAGGGTTAATTAATTTATACTAATGGAATTCAAACCAATTAAGCAGTCACTGAACAAGGTTCAAACATGTTTGACATCAAACAAAGTTGGTTGCAAGTTATGGATCAAACCAAGTCAAGCAAATCTCATTCACCATCACATCTTTCTTGCACACCAGTCCTTTGAAAAAGTGAAATTACCGGAAAGTTTCTAAGAATAATTCAGATGACTATATATTGCACTTATTGCACCAAAACTATACAGTCACAAAATGGCTGCATGTCTTTGACTTTCAGGATATAAGTCAGGCACAGTGATAGATAAACATAAAACATACATCCAAACAGGTGCACTTCTAATGCAATTTTGTAATTAATATGGTTTATATTACTGCAGAAGAAATTACAAAAAGTGCAGATATTCAAACTATTACAATAAAACTCAGCATTTTCTGTCAAACGTAATGCATTTGAATTCTAATTTTTTTCTCAGATCCACAGTCTGCATTTTTAACTTCTACTAAAATTTGCTAAAAAAACAGAAGAATTATTTATACTAGAGATAGTATTTGTTTATGTAGAATTCAGTTGGCATCTTAATGTAGTTATCAGAAAATAAACAATCCCGTGCATTTACAAAACAGACAAACTTATTTTACTATTTCTTATTTATTTATATAAAGCTAGGCATACAAAATTCTTAAAACATTTTCTAGTAAAGATAACACTGTTTAAACACTTTCTGAGACAATGTCGAAGCTTCTTGCGATATGATATGTAATTGCTTTTTAATGCATCTGGATTTTGTGATGGTTTCATTGTTTAAATAAAATTTCTCCTTGGATTGTTGTCTGCGAGTAACTTGTATTACATCAATATTGGTATCTCCAGTGCATTAGATGTTATATGTACTTTAAAAGTTGTCAGAATGTGGACATATTACATACAACTGTTGTTTAGATTATAAAAATTTTACCAAGATCTGAGATGGATACTACAAGGACAAAATCGATTTTATAGAACATTTTTTATATTTTTATGATTTGAATAAACCTTCTCTAAGGGAAGATGTTTTATTAACACCCTTTCTCTAAGTATAAGGGGGCAAACACTTTTGACACTAATATTTTAAAAATTATCTGATTACAAAATTGTCATTTTTAATACCCTGAATACTTAATTAGATACTCGGGGAAAACACCAAACAATTTATGCTAAATGGTGACATGACAAACAGACACGGCATGGTAGAGACATGACTCTTAAGTAGACAGGCCATGATGGAGACACGACATGATGGAGACATGACACAATGTAGACATCACATAATGTAGACATGACACAATGTAGTGTAGACCTGACACAATGTAGTGTAGACTTGACACAATGTACACATGTCATAATGTACACATGACACAATGTAGTGTAGACTTGACACAATGTAGTGTTGACTTGACACAATGTAAACATGACATAATGTAGACATGACACAATGCAGACACGTCATGATGGAGACAATTGACACTATGTAGATATGACACAATGGAGACATGGCACGATCGAGACATGACATGATATAGACATGACATGGAAACAAACATACAGAATCTTCCAGTATCAGGATTTCTCTCACATCCCAATAACCTACTGTCAGCAAGGTTAAGACACCTTCATCAATCATAGGAAAAATTAGATATCACAATATCGGAGAGGAATAATTCAATATAACTGACAGGCAATAAATCACTTTAGATCCACTCCGATTTTATACCCTTTTAACTTCATGTTGCAAAATATTTATTTGGGACACACTAATGAACAAAATCTAGCGAACACTATGTGCCAAGAACTCAGACAAAAGACTGAGGCACAGTTTTTGTGGGGTAAAAAATGCCTTGCTAAAGAATGAAGGACATGTAAGTTTGAGTCTAGACTTGGTTGAGATTGAATGAGCTAAGTGGATCTTCACAAGTCATGAAATATGTGCAATATCGCCATACACCAATCTTCATACTGGTTTTATGTAAATAATGTGAAAGAATGCATTGACATAAATGTAGGGTAGACTTTTTGCATCGTAAGCATCTTCATTGAGTAAAGAGCTACGAGGGTAGATTTTTGCATCGTAAGCATCTTCATTTGAGTAAAGAGCTGCAAGGGTAGATTTTTTGCATTGTATAAATAAGCATCTTCATTTGAGTAAAGAGCTGCGAGGGTAGATTTTTTAATCGTAAGCATCTTTATTAAGTAAAGAGTTGCGAGGGTAGATTTTTGCATCGTAAGCATCTTCATTGAGTAAAGAGTTGCAAGGGTAGATTTTTGCATCGTAAGCATCTTCATTTGAGTAAAGAGTTGCAATGGTAAACTTTTTGCATTGTATAAATAAGCATCTTCATTTGAGTAAAGAGTTGCAAGGGTAGACTTTTTGTGTCGTAAGCAGCTTCATTGAATAAAGAGTTGCAAGGGTAGACTTTATGCATCGTAAGCATCTTCATTTGAGTTAAGAGCTGCAAGGGTAGACTTTATGCATCGTCAGCATCTTCTTTTGAGTAAAGAGCTGCGAGGGAAGACTTTATGCATCGTAAGCATCTTCTTTTGAGTAAAGAGCTGCGAGGGTAGACTTTTTGTGTCGTAAGCATCTTCTTTTGAGTAAAGAGCTGTGAGGGAAGACTTTATGCATCGTAAGCATCTTCTTTTGAGTAAAGAGTTGCAAGGGTAGATTTTTGCATCGTAAGCATCTTCATTTGAGTAAAGAGTTGCAATGGTAAACTTTTTGCATTGTATAAATAAGCATCTTCATTTGAGTAAAGAGTTGCAAGGGTAGACTTTTTGTGTCGTAAGCAGCTTCATTGAATAAAGAGTTGCAAGGGTAGACTTTATGCATCGTAAGCATCTTCATTTGAGTTAAGAGCTGCAAGGGAAGACTTTATGCATCGTAAGCATCTTCTTTTGAGTAAAGAGCTGCGAGGGTAGACTTTATGCATCGTAAGCATCTTCTTTGAGTAAAGGGTAATTGCATGTAAGTATAAGTATATATGTTAAGTAACAATAGCATGAGTTAGCAGATATATCAGGAGACCAATATAATTAGTTACAAACGGCAGATATATCAAATGCCCTAGGTCACTGATTGTCTGGACAATAATGCAAATGAGTACTTGTAATTAGTAGACAAACATCACAGGTATCATAACAATACTATATTGTATGTTGTAAGGCAATGACCCCTTCGATGGCTTGGTCACAGAACTCACGATCTGACCTGGATGATGTACATCAAAGATTCTGGACAAACAATGGTTTGACCAGAAACTGGGAGATGAAATCACCGATGGATCATTATTTGACAATATATTGTAATTATTTATCACCATTTGCCAAACTCTGGTGATTATATCTGCCTATAATTACCCACCAGGTAAGACATACTCGTAATAATACGTCAAGGTCAATACACAACATGGTGGAAGGTCAATACACAACATGGTGCTGTTATTGTACACAGGTCAATGCTCTTGTGACATACTATTGTATAGATGGTACTAATCTTAGCCACAATGGTCTGTTTTAGGACATCATCACCTCAGCGGAATGCAAGTACTTGGAATCACCAGTCCTATACTTACATTAGCCTTCCTTCACCCCAAGTCTGCTGGGAGACACCAGTTGGTGGCAGTACCCGACAGTGTTTTCCCAATGTGAAACATTACTATGGGCTCTTTTCAATTTTTCTTTCAAAAATCACCAATACACATAAATACGTGGGGTGATCAAAAAGAAATGAGACAAATGCTATAATGTGTAATGTTTACGTGTTTTAACCATAAATATATCATATTCGCTTAGGTGCATTTAATGCCAATTTGTACGTGTGCAATATAATTTTCTACTATAAGTAGTGATTTATTAATAGAACGTTAAATATAAGGTATTTTTCTATGTCGCCGCATATCAAAACGTCGTCAGTTTTCAACCGTATGATATGGCAAAGCATATGACTAATATTTTATTAAATATTCCTCCAACATTTGTCAAATTAACTGGACATGACGTCAAAACATTGAATAACCGCGGTTTAAAACGGTTTTGATGTAAGTGTGTCTGTTTTAAATATATGACTTGAAAAGTAACAGTACCCTCTCAAAAACCATGTCATATTTCGGCAAAAAATCACAGCTTGAAAATATACAGTTTTATCACAAACTAGAAGAAAAGACTAAACAAACTCAAACACTTAAAATGATGAAATGGGCATCAAAAGGGAAGTCTGGCAGAAGTATACTTATATATCGTTAGTACACAATATTTTGTGGCGGGAAATAAACTTTATTATATCAAGCAGAGGGCCGAAATGCATTAGATGAGCGTTCAATTTTGGACGTCGCTGGCCAAGATGGACATCATACGCGGAAGCCGACTTTAGAATGATAATGACGGAATAATTATTTAACATATCCGGCAGTCGGGATATTTTATTACAACTGAAATGTTTTTATATAAACAAACTCCCTTTTTTGCTAAATACTGAATAAATTGCAGTTGTATGCAATATGTTTAGAGATATGAGCTATTTATTTGAGCAATGTAACGTGCGAATAGTTACCGTTTACGTATATGACGTCATTGACGTCAATTTTGTGCGGCGAGTCGCTGCACCCAAAGTTGCGAAGCCGCTGATATCTCTTCCAAGTAATAAATGAATAAATATGAAACTCAGCAGACAGAGAGAGGATATATTTTGTAATAGGCATACATTTTTTCTTATTTATATCCATATGCAATGTCATTTTACAGCGTTTGTCTAATTTCATTTTGATCTGCCCACGTTCATACTTACCTTCTCACAAGGAATAAATCTAAACACTCGCTGTATTACTTATTGTGAGACTATAAAATTCAACTTGTATGACTTGTTGTGAGCAAATCTTAAAGCATTTGTGATTTGCCATCACTGTATGACTGATTGTGAGACTATATTATTCAACTTGTGTGACTTAGTGCGATAACCGAAAGTTGACTCTATTATACAGTGTGCGTCTACTTATAGTAGGTCAGAAACTACAGTCAGTATACACACCTCATGTTTTAGATGCAGATATACAATCTCAAAGAAAACGTTAATTCAAATAAAAGTCTCATGTAAATTACCAGAACATTTTTCAATTTGTTTTGATGAAAAATAAGCTTTTCATTAAGAATTTCAAACAGTTTTTGAACATCTGTCATCAATTTGATTGGCAACAATTCCCTGTCTGTTCAATGGTGTTAAAATGGTATACTCAGCAGCTTTGCGATGTAAGAACTTTGTTTACTGCATTCAGAAAGTTTACTTGACAAAATCCATTTGGTGCATCTGAATGCACTAAATTTGAAAATAATCAAAGATCTTGAAGCTCACATAAATGCTACAGAGACTGAAACTTGCAGTTGTTATGTTTCTTCCTTTCTACCTGTGTTTTCCACAGTTTCACAGGATGCTGGACAAACCAGCACATCTGCTGAAAAAGATCTTATATTTCATGGAAAGTAAATAATTTTCCCCTTAATGTGGTGTATATTTCATAGAAATCGATAAAGAAATTGACAAATTTCTGCTTGAACTTGTAGCCAAAAGTCACATGGTATTGCTACACTGATATTACAGCCTAATTATATTTACTTAAAAATGGTGGTTTAGCTTCAGTTAGCCATATTTGAAAACATGTTATCATTTTCACTTGTGCTCTTAAATTTTCTATTTCATTTTCTTCTTTGTGTCTTTCGTGTTCTGCTGTTTCTGCTGAGTGCATTCTTCCCTGTCCAATTTGTTATTATCTAATTGTATCAGATATAGTCCAGTCAGGGTAAGAATACAGTGACGCAGCGGTCGGGATCCACTATTACGGTGTAAAACCAATTATAAAGGCTTAAACAGACAGTCATGAGCTAAATGCTAAACTTACAAACTATATTCACACTTCCTATTCAGACAATGGTTTTAATCTTCTGTGTACACATAAACAGCAACGTCACTGTCACCAGATCCTAACTGGTCCATAATTAAAGTACACCAACAGTTACAAGTCTACAGCTTTAAATGCTACATACTAAGAATGTATTTTGCTTAAATGTGCAATAGTCGGTTTTTTTTTCGTTTTTTTAAATCATAGAGTAGGACATCAATAAAAACTAATGTTTTACTAAGACTCTCATTTTTCTTACAAAGTTATTCCTGATATTTTACGTATGCATGATTATGTTTTAAGCAGATTTAGCTCAGTGGTAACGCACTGGGCTGTCAATCCAGATGTTGTGCATTCAATCCCTGGCTTAGGAACATGACAGTTCTGAAATATTTATAATATTTCCCGCTTTATCTGGCCGTGTGGTCTGCAAAGTATCTGGAAGTGCCAGGAAGCTGTTTCAGTGCTATACACCGAGCACATTAAAGAATCAGGCTGTCTTTTTGAAATAAGAGCTAGGCGCACTTCTGCAGCGCAGCGTTTGTATGAAAAAGGCGCTATATAAATCTGGTATAGTTTTATTTATTTATGTTTGAATTTGTCCATGCAGTGATGTCATGGTTACAGGTCTTAATCAGTTACAAAAATACTTGTATAAGCATTAAATTGTGTATATAAACAGACGTCACTATATCGTCAGCCAAACTGTACAAATATGCACAAGCTCTTTAATGAGCAAATATTATAATATTTATATTCATTGATTTTTTTAACAAACTTATTTATGTTCACTCAGCTAATGTTTGAAAAATATAATGAGACTAAAAAGTTAATAGAGCTATTTGCATTATATATTATATAATGAAACGTATAATTATTTGTCAATTATCACTGAAGAACGGAATATGTATGTAGACATTGCTTAGAACTTTTTACTGTAATTAGTTTAACCTCAGGTGGAAATGGAGGTAATTTTACCTTCAACAAATTAATATTGTACCTGTATGCAAGGACAAATATTCAGTAAGGACAAATATTCAGTAAGGACAAATATTCAGTAAGGACAAATCTTCAGTTATTTTGTGGATGCTTCATACAGCACTAGCATTTACCATGTCTTGAAAATTGAGGCATGTAAAGAACAATCATCATTAGGGCCCCCACAACACTATAGAAGATCTCAACAACATTTAAGTCTTATCAGATCCTACAATGTTGCAAGTTCTATATACCATCATCATTATGGTGAACATACAGTACAACCTCTCTAGAATGCCTCCATTAGAGCAACAACCTCTCCAGAACGGCCTCCATTAGAGCAACAACCTCTCCAGAACGGCCTCCATTAGAGCAACAACCTCTCTAGAATGGCCTCCATTAGAGCAACTTGTAACCTCTCCAGAACGGCCTCTATTAGAGCAACAACCTCTCCAGAACGGCCTCCATTAGAGCAAAAACCTCTCCAGAAAGGCCTCCATTAGAGCAACAACCTCTCCAGAAAGGCCTCCATTATAGCAAAAACCTCTCCAGAACGGCCTCCATTAGAGCAACAACTTCTCCAGAACAGCCTCCATTAAAGCAACAACCTCTCCACAACAACACCTTCTAGAGAAACAACCTCTCCAGAACGGCCTCCATTAGAGCAAAAACCTCTCCAGAAAGGCCTCCATTAGAGCAACAACCTCTCCAGAACGGCCTCCATTAGAGCAAAAACCTCTCCAGAAGCCTCCATTAGAGCAATAACCTCTCCAGAAGCCTCCATTAGAGCAATAACCTCTCTATAACAACACCTTCAAAATTGCCATCAGCCAAAATTTACAATAAACTTAACCTCTGTAGAGCAACAATTTTACCCTTAAACAAACGTCATCATATGTCCCTTTGGTGCAACAAGGTTGTATCACACTAAATATTATATTAGGAGATAAAACCTTGTTTGCACCAAAGGGACAAATTTTGCAGCTCCCGAAAGAAGTTGCTCTACTGAGGTTCACTGTGCAGTCAAATAAGATCATCAACAGTAATAGCTGCATTATGCATTTCTGCAACTTTGTCTATTAGATCTATGATTGATAATCATGGTTTTGTTATGATTAGATCTTATCAGATGATCAGAGCCCTATTACTACAATCAGATATAGAAAGCAACAATGTAAGACACAACATGATAGTGGTATGTGAAAACATTTCCGTTAAGCATCCCAATAAGTATGATCAAATGTGTCCATGCAATGACTTAATAATTGCATCAGGAATAACATTTATTATTTCATCTGACAAACCGAGCGAAGTTTTGCGCCTTATTATAACACCAAACACAACAATTAAGCCAGAAAAAAGAGCCAAAAATTATTGAACTTGCACCCGTTCATTGTGCAGTCATGCTTAATGCCAGCATTTATATAGTGCATAACGCTTAGAGCAAAACAGGAATGTATATTAAGTGCTAGAGTAAAAAAGGATTTTACAATAGCTTTGCACTTAATCATCAACATATATCTATCTAATATAACCCTGTTATATAATGGTTTGGGTATGGGGGAACTGACTTAAGTCACTTTTCCCCTGAGGAGGGGGGATTCAAAGCTATAGTGCGCCCAGGATAACGTGATGTTTATAAACATGAATCGGTTTTGTCAACTATTGGAAAGTTGGTTTAAAACAGATAGGTCAGTTTTGTTCTAAAAACATAACGGATAAATCATTCACACCTGATTAATCCACCTAAATGGAGTATACCAAAATTTCCCGCCTTTCATGTTATCATGGGCGCACTATAAGACCGTGGAAAAAACTGACTGTTATCACAAAATGTGAGCTGAACTCAGCAATTAAGTATACTGGTAAGACAGCCATTGAGATCATTTTCACATCTTGGTACTGTTTTATCAAAGCACTTACTAAAATCTTAAAGTTATGCACAAATTTAAAATCTTTATAATTCTTTAACAACTGTAAAATCAGGACAGATATGGTCTGTAGGAGTTGATTAACTGAATCAACTCTATGTATCCCACATTGTAACTGTAAAATAATTATAAAGAATTTAAATTTATGCATAACTTTAAGATTTCCATAAGTGCTTTGATAAAACAGTACCCAGATGGCTATAATTCCAACCCAATTGTAATACACATTTTCAGCTATCCACAAATAGGCTAAGACAGGTTCAGCAACAAGTAGGAGGAAGCATTATAGTCACAATATGTTCAATAGGTCTCACAGGGTTTTTATGGCGACAGCAAAAACATGTAAATTATTCATACCTTATTAGTGTTCGCTTTCTCGTTTGTCCCAGCCATACTGTAACATAACACTCCAACATAACATTTAGACGATCAACTTTCAATATATCCCCCTCTTGAGGAATTTAGACCGGATCCTTATAGTGGCAGTCACTCCTGTACCCTTTCCAAATATCGAGGTTCATTCACTTTATACTATTAATTACAAGTGTTAGTACTATGATATACTTATGTAGAATTTCAGAGAAAAATTTGTATGTTAATCCATTTTTTTCACACACTCATGCATAGTATAGCACTCAAGTTTCTATATTTGTCATTCTTAAACGCTCCAGAAAAAACACACTCATGTACATGTATATAATAACCTGTAGAATAAGAGCCAACAATTAAAGCACTTGTTCAGAAATACTATCCGTTCTTGAACTGTGTTCTGAAATATTATCCTTTCTGAAATCGTGTTTTGAAATATTATCCTTTCTAGAATGGCAGGTTTTGTTCATGTAGTGGAATTAATTTATTTAAAATAAGCAACAACATATAACAAACACGTTGATAAACTAAGCGTTATATTTCAATGTAGTATGAAGCAGTCGCTTTAACTGAAATTTGAAACGAAACATTGAATATTTTATGAAGGTAGGTAGGTGCTGAATGTATCAATTTGAGTTATCAGGTACTGCTTGCTAACAGATAAATTTAACCATTTATTAAAAGGAGAATTTCATGGTGAATTTAAAAAAAAATTGTTGTTTCGAAGACATAATTAGTCCCTTTGTCACAACAAGGCTGTATTTCACTATATAGTTTAAATAGAGATACAACCTTGTTGGGACAAAGGGAAGAAATATTGTGAATTTAAGAAATGAGAAACAGTAGGTTTAGTTGCACTCAATTAGTACATTTTATGATAGCAAACAAGGATAATTCACACTTATATGTTACTTAATTGCTTCATTTACTTTTGATAAAAAAATGAACTCGGTGATATAAATTTTTATATATAATCAATATTATATAGGTAGAATCAATGGGTTTAGGTTTTATCCGGAGAAAATTTTATTTTATGAATAATGCCAACACACTGCGCACAAATGACGTCACACTTTATTATTCCATAAGTCCCCGAGATCATGAACGCAATACGTTAAATCCAACAAGTAGTTTTTGCCGACTGCTTTATGACGACAAGTTACACGATGAAGCATTAAGCACAGCGAATATGTTAATAGTGTCCCACAACACTTCGTATCCAATACACAGATATTAGTTAGCTAGAACTTACTTTTTGCACCAACGATCTAAGTAGGTACGGAATATTAACAACATTATCAATTATACATGTACACTGGTGAGTGGTAGTCGGATGGGATATACATTTGGTATCAATCATACCACGTTCATACAATAGATATAATCAGTATAGTTTCTGCTGCTCATTGCATAACCAGAAAACTATCATCTGTTATTATATTCAGTTGATTATTACGAGAGAAAAAAGACAAAAAAATTACTAACAATTCAATTAGCCTTACTTAGTTATTTTTCATTTATAACCTGTTCTAAGGGTACAGTCCAACCTGTCCTAAACAGCCAGTCAATTGATACATAGAGGATCTTGCATGAGTGCTCTTTACATACAAGTTTTATTTAAAGAGTGGACAAAATGATATGACACGAGGCTGTGCCGTGTGTCATATTGTTTTGTTGACGAGTTTAATGAGCACGCATGTAGGATTCTATTTATCACATAACCTTCGAAAACACTCATTATCATTCAACATAATGATGCACGCTGAATAGGTTTCAGCCAAAATTTAGCGGTCATGACGACGTTTTTATTATCCTGACGTCATGGGACAATCAATGCATGGATTGGCTAACTTCATGTCGGGCTAATGTAAACATAATTATATGGCACACTCTGGGAGTGCTGAACAATATTTACTGCACGGCAGCTGGACCACGGGTTATGTGATACATCAAATTAATTAAAGGTGAGATTGATGCTTTATACAGGTGGTGTATTTATATATCAAACTTCCACTTACTTCTTTTATAACCGAGTACATATTTTATTATCTCCCTTTTATCAAAATGTTTAATATTGTTTAAAAACTATTTATAAATCTTTAAAAACAAAGTGGCAACTATATTTTCGCAGAGCATAAAATTCACAACATTATGGAAAATGTAAATCATAGTTTTAATCTTGATCTAGCAACTACTCAGTTAAATCAATGAGTTAATAAACCTATTGAATGAAACTTTTAGCATGGCCATGCACACACAAATTTTGCATTTATTTCCAAATCACTCAGATTTTCACCTGTACAATATCACAATTAATGATCCACTTGTAACTATCCATGCTGCAGTCATGAAACAGTCTTACAAAGTAATAAAAAACTTTTATATGAAAACCAGTTGTATTCTCACATTGGCCGATAGGGAGGGGAAATAAATTTCTATGAAACCAGTTGTATTCTCACATTGGCCGATAGGGAGGGCAAATAAATTTCTATGAATCAACATGCCAATTCCCTATATGCATTAAGTTAAAACACTGCCTTACAATTCAATACAAAAGACTCAGCAAATTCTGCAAGTTCCTATTGTAATATATTTAATGTTTCAATATTTCCCATGAAAGTAGAACAAACAGTTCTATAGAGATATAATGATTATTTATATAGGTTCAGTAGGTGTTATTGCAATCTACCAGTAATGTCGATAACCATATTTCAGAATGTATCGAGATACTTAATCGTTCTATAGACATTAGACATCCTGAAAGCCTGAAGTATACAGCATGTTCTAATTGCAAGAAACTTTTACTATTTGTTAAAAAAAAAATCCCTAAGGAAAATTATGATTTTTGAAACTACTGGTACAGAATACAATGAAACAGTTGACCATATTGAACATTGCATTGCTGTCAAATAATTGTGTAATCCACAATAAAGAAAGTTGTCATTATTATTATTATAGTTATTATTATTATTACTACTCATTAAATTATTAACAATTGAGATTTCAACAACACTATTCAAATGGATACTTATAGTACTGTGCACAAGTGTGTTAGACAGTCAATGGTAATTAATTCATCTTTTATAATTTGAACTCCCAGTACCCATACTTTAGTCACAATTGTAGACAAAACCTTACTAACATAGGAGTCTTTGAAGGTCACATGATTTGAAAACCGGTCATTATGACCAATGGGATAATTTTAAGACATTAAACAAGTCATGGAACTGTACGTTAATTATGCTTGGCCCGGACAGAACAATGATGCTTACCTTACGATATATGGAGTTTTCAAAAGAGACTAGCTTATTATTGTTCTTTAATATTTTAAGTCATTATAAAATTGAAATTATTAACATTGTTCTTTAGTATTTTAAGTCATATAATTGAAATTATTAACATTGTTCTTTAGTATTTTAAGTCATATCATTGAAAGTATTAACATTGTTCTTTAGTATTTTAAGTCATAAAATTGAAAGTATTAACATTGTTCTTTAGTATTTTAAGTCATATAATTGAAAGTATTAACATTGTTCTTTAGTATTTTAAGTCATAAAATTGAAACTATTAACATTGTTCTTTAGTATTTTAAGTCATATCATTGAAAGTATTAACATTGTTCTTTAATATTTTAAGTCATAAAATTAAAATTCTTAACATTGTACTTTAATATTCTAAGTTATGATATTGAAATTATTTATATTGTTCTTTAATATTCTAAGTTAATATGGTATTGAAATTAAACCTTAAAAGCGGTAACTGTGGAGACAGACATTTAGAATACTTGCAATTATAATCCCTGCAACTTTATTTTGAATTAAAGCTCAGCTGATTTGCACATAATTTACATATAATCCATATAGCATATTAATATACATGTACATATATATAATTCCGTTTATACATATACTAGAATAATTATTTTCTATCTTTATTATGTTAGGCACTTATTCTCATTTTTCTAGAATCGCTGCCAAATTAGCACAAAATCAAATTAACACCTTCATAGAAACACTGTGTGTAACGTCATGTGCAATAACTGTCAAAATTAAACCACAATAATTTTATAATAAAATAATGTTATAACATTACATAGTATCTGATTTTTATATCACACTAAATCTAAATCCGAGTGGATGCCACAAATGAAACAATCCGCAGCCAAACTATACGATTTTGTTCTTTCTCCAAAACAATAACCCACATTTTTGACACAAGGAATAATCACAGGAATTCCTGATAATCCCATCCTCCGATTTCTCACATAGTATCCAAACAAAACATCCCTAGGTTTATGTATCCACAGTCAGACACATATACAAAGCAAACAAAGAATGGGTCACAGTTGATGCTGTATCAAACTTACAAGTCGATTATTTTCAGTATAAGTACGATCAATGTGAAGGTTCTCTCGATAATTACAAATTTACAATACAAGAACCAATTATCCGGTTGACACAAAATATAATCACAGCACCATAGTATTCCTCCCCCCCTAATCCACAAGGGGTTCCACCGTGCAACAACAAAAGAGAACTGTACACTAATTAATTGGAAAATAACAATCAAATTAAGTAGAACATAATTTTTAAATCTGTAAGACGATATTTCAATTAGTGTGGGCTGAGAAGAGTAAGGAAAGGTACTACAAGAAAAACGATCGACATTTGTTTCAACTGATAAATTGAGTTCATTGCCCAGACACTGGTACACCTAACACAATTACTGTCACTATAACCATCACTCTTCACAGAGACAAATTAATGTTGTATGTCTAAAAGCTAATATAGTTCAATTTTGAACTCTGAGCCATGACCTCCCGACTAGTCCATTTTTGCAGGTAGACTATCATGTATTACGCCCGGATCGCATTTTTTAATAATATGATTCTTACAGATATCTGTTTATGATCAGTTTACAGTTTAGTGCAGTCGGCAACGTTCAGAATTTCAAACTCAGAAGTCGGTGGTTCGATTCCCTGATTCGCTCATTTTTGTATTAGTTGTTTTATGTTATTTGAATGGATTGTAAGTTAAAGATTTTGTTTATATTTTTAATTTATCCATTGAAAGGTGTCGATTCAATATATTTATTATTTTCACTCATTTCGATCGTTGGTGTCTTTCGAGCTTGCTGACATCCTATATTCGGTTGATTATCCTTCATAACATTCTACAATATACATGTAACAAATATGGTCTGTCACATGTACTAGTATTACATGGATTTTACAAATTGTGTGCATTTAAAAAAATATAATAAAAATGAAAAAATATTTTAGTGGGATTCGAACTCGCCCTGATCGGACAAAAGTTATTTTACAATGTATGATGAAGCGCTTTACCGTCACGACCAACCAGACACTTGAAATATTTGGCCTTAATTGTATTACTTATCGTACTGGTCAAACCTATATCAACCTATATCGATTATTGGTTTAAACCTTAAAAGTGCAGTCACGGCTCAATGCTCGAAATCGAACAATACAAGGACAAAATTTAAGTTTGTAAATATTTTAAATAGTCATCAGTAGTAACCCATTTTTTCCTGTTGGAAATTAAACCTCATGGTTGACAACACACTCTGCTAAACTTCTAGGATAAAAATGCATAAAACCAATCAGGGAATGCTACAAAAAAGTGGCAAACCGCTTCAACAAACGTAAAAAATAATTTGATATTGGTTTAAAATCTAATAAATGCACAGACTACAGGGAGAATAGCTCAACCCAGTGGCAGTTTTCAGAATTCTGGCAGAACATGAATGCTTGAATCTGAACTAACACTGCCCCAAGAGTAACAATAATATCTACCAATAACAATGTCATGGTAATCACAGATTTTACCAACAACAACAATGTCATGGTAACCATTACCTTTTACTAACAACAACAATGTCATGGTAACCACAACCTCTAACCAACAACAAAAACAATGTCATGGTAACCACAACCTCTAACCAACAACAACAACAAAAATGTCATGGTAACCACAACCTCTAACCAACAACAACAATGTCATGGTAACCAACAACAACAATGTCATGGTAACCACAACCTCTAACCAACAACAACAACAATGCCATGGTAACCACAACCTCTAACCAACAACAACAACAATGTCATGGTAACCACAACCTCTAACCAACCGCAACAACAATGTCATGGTAACCACAACCTTTAACTAACAACAATAGTTGCAACAGTAACCATAGCACAACGTAAGCAACACATGTAATTATATCAATGTAAAGAGAAAATACCCAGAAAGACAATAGTTCAGTAAGTCAGTGACTATACTATATACACATGAAGCTTAAGAAGGCTAATTAAAAACTGGAACTGATATAACAGGTCTACACATAGGTGGGCGGAATGATGATGCTCATTTAGAAAATTGATTTCTATAAAAGAGCCTGACCTGAGGGAATAACGTAGCAGATTGCATTTTGCTGCAGTAAATACCCCTGCCAAATGTTGTTCATTATTTCATGAACACTTCACTCCAATCAGGAACTGTTTATGAACAGGCCTTGATAAGTTCTTGAACCGAGTTCATAAACTTTTGGACATGAACGTTTCCTAAAGTGGGTTCATGAACGGTTGATGAATTAATGATGAGCACTTGGGATTTCATGAACTGTTACTGTTCTTGATCCAGCCATAAATATTACCTGATGAACAGTTCATGAACATTTTTTCTAGACTATTCTTAAACCCTCCTTAAATTAATTTTTCAATAAATTCATGAAAAATTCTTGAAATATTCATGAAACCTGACTTCTTGTCACATGTTGCAACATCACAGATTTTCAAAATGGCTGCCAGTATTGACATGACTGTGCTGATGTTTGACAAATTTTAATTAAGAAATAAAAATCTGTTCGCATATTTTGTCGGTGAATAAAACATGGACAGGAGTTCGGATGCGGAAAAATTAAATCACCAGTGTGTAGCACGAGTGATTTAATTTTCCGCATGGGAACGAGTGCCCGTGTTTTATTCACCGACAAAATACAAGAACAGAGTTTTTATTTCGATTCTAAATACGATAATATCCTGCACTATTTAACTGGGCGCATTCCATTTTTACCCATTTGACATTGAAAATAATTCAATGCTGAAACTGAGTGGCTTATTAGCTGGTACAATTACCTCCCTCGTTAATGAAAACGACCTTCGTAATTTTCTGAAGGAAATAACACATTTTAAATATTGAAACAATTTTTATAACACAAATATAGTGTACCTATTTCATGAAATGAAAAATATAAATGAATTGATTATCAGAAGTTTTTATGAATCTTAATTTCGAGAGTAAATTGGAGTTTCTAAAAATAGATGCGTCATAGCTGTAACACTGGATACTCGTGCAACTCGCGACCCTTTGAAGATTTTACTATAATTAAGTTTACATTCATTCATTCATAAATATGTCACGGGATATAAGGCGTAAATGGTAATAGTCAATTTGATACCATGTTTTATTGTGGTAATAATACATGCCCTGGTTTGCTCTATGTGTATATGGATTAATCCGCGGATCGTGTTAGAATGGGTGTTTTTATCTAAATAAAAGGTAAGTTGCAGACTTTAACATGTCAAGTTTAAAAGTATCTTGTGTGACTAATATCTAATTATAAGAATAGTTGTTCAAACTAAGAATATAGGAAAACAAATTAGCAAGTGGGTGGAGTAAGCTTCGCATGAGGTTTCAAGACTAGGTATTAATGAAGTGTTAATGATAATAATGTGAACAAAAAATCATGCTGCAAAAGGTACAAAAGGTAGCTAAACAATTATTCTGATTGAGGAAAACAATTGTTATGATAACTAGAGCTGTCGCCATATACCCCCGCCAGCAAAGGGCTATAATTTTGCCAAAATTCATCGCAGCGCAAATTCCTTTCTTCATGCACATCTATATGTTGAGGTTGTTCATCTATGAAAGTTTGAGCGAAATCCTGCCAAAACTGTAGGAGGAGAATGCATCTACGGACAGACAGACTGACTGGCGGACGGACAAAGCTGAATCCAGTATACCCCCCCTAGCAACTCGTTCCAATACTCATAGTGTCAACCTAATACTCTTGGTGTCAACCTAATACTTTTATTGTTTTGCAAAATCCCGTCCTCTTACTTATAGTGATTTACTGCTATGTGACGTTACATTTATTACATGTTTGCCAGTAAATGTTGTTCCATAACAAATATATTGCATGCTAAATCTTACCGTTTTCTATGATAATTTAAAGTTAACGCATCACTATTCTACCTGAGTGCTATCCGCTGATCATGTTATAATGGTATGACCTTGTGTCTACCATAGTTGTTACTATACTACATTGACGTCAATCTTCGCTCGCAAAATGTCTTTCTCGCTGTGAATGTCTCCAGATATGTACCAAATATTTCACTCCATTACGTAAGCTATGCAGCAAATCTGTTACCAATCAGTTTCACCTGCTTGTGTTGTGGAACTGTCAGATAATTCATGTTTAATTGAGGAATTTGTTTTTTTTAGCTCACCTGCGTAAAGTGCTCACACTGAGCCTTAATTTTTTATTTAACAGTGTAGCAATGCCATGTTACTTTTGGCTACAGGTCTAAGACAAAATTTGCTTAACTTTATTCACCATTGTCTTAATTTAAGTCTGATGGCTCTTGCTCATGATTATTTTGACTGCCGGAAACAGCAGGTTGTCGAAGTGTGATGTCGGAGTCAGGTATGTCGTGTTGGTGAAGCTGTTCAGCCGTTCATACTCTGCTGTTTCTGTAGGGTACAGTGCTTCCTTCCGTCTTAAATTCTTTATGATCTTTTATTGAACAGAGAAGTGAGAAATTTCACTTTTAAGAGCAAGAAACAACCATAACAACAGAGGATTCCAACTAATATAAGTTTGAATAGACTGGTACCAACTACTTCATTTTACGATAGTATTTTGATAGCACAGCCCATGGAATCAGTCTAAGTTTGAAATGTAATAATTGGTCTACTTTGGACTATACAACCTTACAAGGGAGATCATTCATACCGTATAGCTGGTTATTTCTGTGGGGTGGAAATTTCTGCCATTCTGCGGTCCAAGATCAATTCACAGAATTAAATCCACCCAGAATAATATCATCCGTAAAAATTAATCAAGCAGAATAAAATTGCCGATGTCAACAAAATCTTCGTCCGCCGTAAATTGCCGAAAAGTTCGAATCATTCGGATTTCGATTTTCGGTTAGGTATAACTATGATGGGCAATTATCACTGTAATCATCTCATTGTCGTTTTATATATATGAGTGAAACTACGGAAATATTTAATCACGAGCATAAATGATTATAACCTATTTTTCCGTGAGAATTTAATCGTTAAAACATCTCAGTTTGCCCAAATGAGTGAACATTTATTTAATCTCTACATACAGGTACATGTATATATATTATATTTGTTGCATATTCAAACAGCATAATAAAAGAATCCTTTTTTAATTGTGAATCAGTATAGATCGAAAATGAGCATATTGAGATATTTTTTATTCTTACCATGATGAAAACAGCAGAAATTTATACTTGCTGTTTTGGCAATCAGCAGAAATTAAAAACAGCAATAATAAACACTTATTTTTTGGACAAAAACGCAAAATATTACACCCGCAGAAATAACCAGCTATACGGTATGTCACATAAAGTGACACTCGTTGATTACATTTGCAAGTTTATCAGCCTCATGTCTGATTATATGACGGCTTGTTAGACAAGATAAATTTTCATTTAATAATATTTCCGTCTCCGTTATGCATGTAATAACAAATTGAATCATGACACCAATGTCAAATATTGTTATAAATATCACTTTACTATCAAGAACTTAATGTTTATGCATAGACATTTTACCAGTAAATCAGAAATAAAAGAACTAATTTTGTTCTGCCTACAATTGAATGTAAATAGTTTGTGGAATACAGTGTTTATAATGCATCTAAAATGATCTGTTCTGCACAAGTGATTGTATCATGATGTACGTCTTTAAGTAGGTAACAGGTCTGAAAGAAAAGTTTTAATACTCATATACCAGTACATCACGAAACCTGTTGCCTAACTAAAGCGCTACCAAGAGCTTATTGGTAGTGCTTTACTAGGTCTATGCAACGTCACGATATGAGCGAGCAGTTTTTGTCGATAGCATTTTGTTTCTCATTTTGCCAGGCAAGCGCTACCATGCACTTTCTTGTGCAACAAACTGCTTCAGTAACATTAAATAGCACTTTGCTGTGCAACGGTCTGCAGCTATCCGCATGCGCTCACCAGTAGCATATAAATTTTCGCTTCGTCCACTATGTAGCACTTTTTTAAGCAAGCAGCATTTCCTGGCATTGCGCTAGCAAGCGCTCGTCAGCTGTTTGTTTAGGCAACACTTGCTCCATATGCCAAGTGAAATCAAAGAAAGTGACGATGAGTGACAGCTACCTGACACTATACATAACTTGAGAGGAATCATTTTGTAGTTCGTAGGCGCAAACCACGACAAAATCGGTCAAAGGTTAGGCGAAATGTAACATTTTATACTTTCACAATTTATCACTGACTTTTCGTAGGTTGGAACTTGTCTATGTGCTGCATCAAAAAATACCCAAATGAGTATTTTTCTAAATTTCCGATATAAAATGGATGCTAAGAGTTATAGTGGTTTGTTAAGTAATATGTGCAACTCTCAGCCACATTCAACAGTAAACCAGAGCTGCCATGTATATTGCTGATTACCAACCGAATAATGGGAAACATTTTATTAATAACTGAAATAAAGGAAAGTGGCACTAAATGAATAAGCCTTGAAACCAACATGGCATGATTATGTAAAATGTTAATTGACATTATAGGTAAATATTTATGGAATTCTGAAACAAACGGTAACCTTCATTTTCTTGCACTATCTTATATCAGTAACAACACCTTGAATATACCTGTCAATTAAATTTGCACCCTGAAGTACAACCTTTCACAAGTTTGCACTAATGTAACTCATAAACAAATGAAAAATACAGGAAACACCTATATAATTCTAAGAGTAATGAAAATTGGCATGTTAAATGAAACATGAATCATGCAAGAAACTTACATTATAGCTTTACGGACACAACAGATATTCAAGGAAGTCTTTGGGTGCATTTATTGCCAACAGGAAACGTTCCAAGATGTAGTTTGTATTATTTTCTCTATTGTTCACTAATTCATATAGTTCATTATATACAATTTTTAAGAATTATTGACTACTTAATTACCGTTCATAATATACAATTTTTAAGAATTATTGAACATTTAATTACCGTTCATTATATACAATTTTTAAGAATTATTGACTATTTAATTACCGTTCATAATATACAATTTTTTAAGAATTATTGAACATTTAATTACCGTTCATAATATACAATTTTTAAGAATTATTAAACATTTAATTACCGTTCATAACATACAATTTTTTAAGAATTATTGAACATTTAATTACCGTTCATAGGAGATTTTTTTCAAAACCGAAGGTTTTGAAAAAAACATCTCCGAGACGTCTGAGTTTGGCTTTTTTCCTAAATCAGCAGCCTATAAATGTCGTAGAGGCCGTACCAATTGTCTTCCCGGCAATCGTAACTACTCGGGTCTTTCCGTCATCGGCCGAAGTTTCGCCCCACTAATAGCTGAAAAGGTATGGATTTCCGGTCTCATCGAAGATCAGCAGTGACGTACGAGAGTAGTTATGATTGGTACGAGGATTCAACCATTATTGTAATCTCAAATTAGTTGAAAACTGACAATTCGTAGCTGAACTTCTATATTTTTTAGGTTTTCTGAACATCTGCAGATTTCAAATTACGCTATACAAAATAAATAAATAATCCCGGGTCCGGAGCGATAGCCAGGTAACAGGGGAAGTAACTCAACATTCTACGCGATTGCATTCGTCTGAGACGCCGACCATCGATTACACGATGTAAGTACTTGTTAAGCAAGGAAAATCGTCTTTAATACTCGCAATTAGCATACTTATACAATAAAATCAACATCCGATGACGTATGTTGTTATTAAAGGTTTGGTAAGTACAACTTTCTACAAATTCATGTCGTACCCGTTCCTATTCGTACCTACGACCGAAATTATTCGTCCAAGTTTCATTAGTTTGTACCAAAACAAAATGTAAAATGACTCTTTGACAATGTTCCGTCTGTATCATGTGTATTGTACTTTGGATAGCAATGTTTATGAGATAATTGTAGTACTGTGTACAGGATTAAATTACTGATAGGGGAGAAATGTATTTGGCCAGCTTGACCAGTTTTCAATTTTTCAACTGAGCCGCTACAGTGTATACTGTACGCGTCCAATACGTTTGACTAATGCCTGGATAGCTCAGTTGGTAAAGTGTTCGCTCTGTTAGCATCTTGCCTATAGTCTAACCAACATGATGTGTGTATGCCTTCACAATAACATTGTTAAAACCACAATTGTTTTGTGCATGGTTTTCAGAAGTGGAGGTTGGTGAGTCGGGCTTCGTCATCAGTGCCGATTTAGTTTGGTAGGAATTTCCCGTGCCCCGGCAGAGATTCAAATCAGGGACCTCTGGATCGGTACTAAGTTGAGAGCGCTTATCACTCGACAACTGTTCCACCAAAATGTCTGCCATGAAAAGTGAAATTTGAAGACTGCATCGGCAAAGTTATGATCTACGTATTCCAATTCATATTCACCTTATCAACATTACCGGATAAACATGCGTAATTTCAAAATATATAGGAGCCATGACTAAAACCCCTTTCACAATTGTCGTAGGAATGTTTTCGTTGCACGAGGCTTATGGGTCTACATGGAAATGTACCAATTTGCGCCTGGAAAGGGTGCGACAGCTCAACGATGCATTTTTGGGAACTATCGTGCGTCCGCCACACGACAGACAGACGTATGATGGTCATGCGATGGTCGCAGGTCATAACAATTGACGCACGAAAGCCTTAAGATGAACAGTTGTAGCACGTCCGTCGTACGATAAAAGCATTGTCAAACTATTAGCTGGTTTAAAAAATAAGTTTCAGCAGCTGGGTATAATTAATCAAAACGTCCCACCAAACTCTTTATTTTAAAATAATAATAAATATATGCAAATAGGAACTTGCTAAATGCTAGTATTAAACTGAAATACATGTATGCATGATCAATTTAATTATAAAAATGCATTTTGTGGTCCGATGGTGTCAAACGCGACAAAATTTCTTAAGTTTTTTGTACGACGGACATAGGATATTCCTCAAATTTACATCCAAGACTCGTCGTATGACAATTGTGAAAGGGGTTTAACTTTGATTTTAAAATGTTTGGAAAAATTTATTTGTTACAAGTTTCATTTAAATGAGAGTTAAGAATTTCCCTGAAAAATATGCTAAAAGTGTCTGTCTGTAGGATGCCTGGAGCTAGTATAAGATTTAATTACTGATAAGGAAGAGAACTTTGTAGTAATCCACTTAGCTCACTCAGTAGAGCATTGAACCTTCTTAATATATAGCAATGGTTCCAGGTTTGAGCCCTGGTCCGACTACATACTTTTTTAACCTTGTTTCATTATAAACGTTCCCGTAGATGATACCATGTACTATTCTGTATAAACTGTTATATATAGTCGGTTATGTTACTGATGTACGCACGTGCGTAACATTAAATATAAATATAAGTCTCAAATTTTCACGAATCGTGAGGACCCCCAACCATAACCACCAACTTCAAGGCTTATGAGTCAATTCAAGTCTGGCTACGCCCCTGTCGTAGTATTCGATATTACACATTTTTGATTATTTGGCTTATTATTCTGACTAATAAATTTAAACATACACCGGAATGGTCATGTAGCGTTGTTGCTCATTTTGGCATACTTATTGGTTAAATTGGGTTGTTTAAATTGGGTCATTCAGCTTGGGCTGTTAAGCTTATTGGAGCTAGGTCATTCTTGGTGACACTCGACTAAGGCTTGTTGCTTGTTGAATCTAAGTCATCCGGCCGGGGCTTTCGGTGTTTATTTATTATTGTATCTTTCCGCCGTTTTACATTTGAAACTAGGTCATTCTGAGTGGGCATTCAGCCTTTTGATTGCTGAAACTGTTTCATTCAGATTTTTGACAGCTGGGATTTGGGCGGATCATTTTTCTCGCTTGGCTGGGTGTTGGGCATTGTGCCTTGTATATTTTTATGATTTCGGTGCTCGACTGGTTAAGTAGAGTGTAGCCATCCCTGTCCGACTTAATGTTATCTTTTTGCTCAGCATCCTAACTGCAAAAAAACACATCCTAAGCAATACCAGTAAATTTTCTGGCTGCAGAAAACTATTCAACTTCAATATTTTATTTGATGTAAACATATAAAATGTTTATTGCAAATGCAATAATAATAATGTGGCATAATTTGATTTGTTCTTTCCCTGCATGCATTAATTCTAATCGTGAAAGTACGGCCATCTCAGTTTGTCTACTAAATATTGCAATGCATAAAGCCGGGGTGATCAGAATTACATACATTTGAACAACCTCAGGTCTTTCAGCTCTTTGATTCCTGTTTACCCTTAAGTACATGACTGTAGTTAAAATGCATACATGTTTCTTTATGTAAACTGTACATACATAGATACATACAATCTACATTAATTTATTAATTAAGATGTATACATGATTCTTTATGTAAACGGTACATACATAGATACATACAATCTACATTAATTTATTAATTAAGAAAGAAAAAATCTCCGTTAAAGGCCATGCCTTAGTTCATATTAATATACAATTTTTTAAGAATTATTGAACATTTAATTACCATCTGAATTCTAAGTGTCAGTGACAAAGCTGATGTATCCGACAACTATGCCTATCCAAAATAAGGTAAATTGTAGAAATATTATTCTAGTTCTTAAAAATTATTGGTACTTTAAGACTTAATTATTATTTAGTGTTAATTCCTAATAATCTTTAAAGCATGTTTAATTTTTTACAGGAAATTAAGTCTTGAAAATTGGGTTGTTGGGAGTAAAATTGTTAAATTTTTTCATCTCACAGAAATTCCTAATTCAAAGTGCATGTTGAGTAATTTCATAACCAAGGCATATATTAGCTTTGTATGTTTAACTAATCAATTGACCATATGCATTTTTTTCCTTTGAATCAGAAGATGTGAATCATTAGGTGAACTTAATAACACTATAAAACTTGGAAACTGAATGTATACATTGATTCTGATAGGAACCATCTTGGTACATATAGAAACAATCAATCCCATGAAAAGGATAGTGTAGCTGTGGATTCCATATGGTTTCAATTTCAAGAAATCAGAAAAAAATCTGGGAGATTTTATTTGTTTTAATCACAAACTGATGAAGCAAAGATAAATATGACGCAAGTTATAATTGAATACAAAATCATATAAAAGCATGATATATAGCGATATATCAACACAACAGAACAAAAGCAGATAAGCCAATTTATACGTCATGCTTCCATATTTCATCAGTGTTCTATAGTACAAAATGTAGAATTCAATTTCGTTCATGAAAAGTTAATTAGGATCAGATATTTATGGTGGCTGATTTATGCCTTGTTGTATTTTCACTTTTTCGCCACAACAAAGCGAAAATGTAACTATGCGAAAACACGACTAAGTCGACTTTTTCGCATTGTTACATTTTCGTATTTTCGCTTTTTTGTTGTGAAAAAAGCAAAAGTATGACATGGCATAAATCAGCCACCATAAATATTGAAGATGTATGGAGAATAAGATCAAAGCTAACATATGAATCTTTTGTTCCTGATGATATCTTTGATGTTGTTCATTCTGGTATGGGCTTTACTAATATAATGTTCAAGAGAAGTTAACTTTAATTTTGCGGTACACTGATTCTCCACCATGCTGTATGTAAGGGTCAACAAGTTATTAACAAACATAATAATAGCAAACCAATTTAAAACGCATGGCTTTTCATCGCACTTTGATTATTCTTACATTATTCAAAGGCAAATAGTCAACAGTAACATTATAACATCTATGTATATGTAAAACCAGCATCTAAAATAGTTCATATTTGTTCTAAGTCTACTATTAGATTAGGCACTGCAATAGAACTCATGTTGGTTAACAAAATCCCAGCATACCCCCTCCTAACACCCAATTTAACATGAATTTAGAAGCAAGTGGCATAGTATAATGCATGCTCCTATAAACATTATGTTTTGTGCGTTTGCTTCTTTTCCTGACGCTTTTAGTTTTTACACCGATTTTTAACATTTAACGAAATATGTCAGGAATAATTAATTATAGTTAAGCATAATTGCATTTTAATTGTGCCAGAAATTAGAGTAATAAGTATAATGAGGCAGGTTCTTCATATATCCAACAATCCAATGATGTTCCTGTCAGTGAGGAATTGATTGCATTAAACTTTGAAAAACAAAATGAAAAGGTAAACATATGCAAGAATGATTACTTACTATAGTGCGTCAGAGATAACACTAGCCTTTGTTTGCAAATAAAAATGAAACTTTAATGCATTTTCGATGTTCGTTTTTGTTCAAGCTTGTGCATATACACTTTTAATGATATAACCTTTAAATCTACACGGATAACAAGCGGTCAATCGACAGTGCAGTGTTTACATTATGCTTGTTTTGTTTATTGATAAGGCTAGAGTTATCTCCGGCGAACTATATAGGTGTATTTCTAGGTTATGCATGTTTATGTACTTTAACCATAGAGTTTATACAGTTCATCCCCCCCCCCGTTTAGCTACCCAAGTTGGTAATTTACCTATACAAAATCAATCAGTATGGGTTCATGTCAATATAAACTTTACGTCATCTAATCGGTGAAAGTATGCAGCGGCTATGTGATGTCATTGTGAGCCAGAGAGGTCATTTAAACATGACCTCTTATGGAGTGTAGTCTGATCTCTAACAGCGTAAAGATGATAGAGCAAATGTCAGGGTCTGATTTTAATTAGAATGCTACAAAATTCACTAATACTCAAAAAAGAATAAACATAACATTTAATAGAAAGGAAAGATAGAAAAGTTTGAGGGTATTAAAATCAAGCCACCCTTTACTTACTGATCAGAAACCATTCAGTCTGAACTGACAATGTTTTCTACAATTGAAGCATAGTTTTATATACCTATACCCTGCAATCTTTGATGGCGATCGAGAGTAATTAAAGGAACATTTCTAAGGTCTCATACATTAAATTTACATTTAATTTTCAGCTATAGGACAACAGTCAACAATTTTTAATAATCTTCCAACATAAAGTACCTGGAAAGAAAGCTTACGGAAGCAGTATTGTGTAAGTTTTGTGTCAGTTTTGTATATCATATTTAGAACTACATGTAATCGAGTGACATTTCCGGCCCACATTTTCATGATAAAGCTTCAAACCTAGCATTTTTCTGATTGACTATCCAGTGTTCAATACCACATTATACATTTATTAGGTCCAAGCATAATTAAGGACTTTACTCATTATAGGTGACAAAGATGTATCAATACCGATAATATATTTACCACAGCGTGATCTATTAATTATCTCCCTTAGTCTATGATTGAATATATCCTGTGTTCTTTGATTTATAGCCTTTATAATGGCCTTCTGGAAAAATATTGTCTATAGTCATAATCAAAGGAAGGAAATTAAGTGGCCAATCAAGAGGTTAAGTACCTGACATTTGATCCAATTTATGTTACTCAGGTTAATTAATCATATTTTCTTTAAAAACTAAGGGAATTCTACAGAACTGATTGTGGGTGACAAACAAGTATTATAAGATAAATTGACATAAAAAAGCTCTATACTTATAGCAGTATTATAAGATATATTGACATAAAAAAGCTCTATACTTATAGCAGTATTATAAGATATATTGACATAAAAAAGCTCTATACTTATAGCAGTATTATAAGATATATTGACATAAAAAAGCTCTATACTTATAGCAGTATTATAAGATATATTGACATAAAAAAGCTCTATACTTATTGCAGTATTATAAGATATATTGACATAAAAAAGGTCTAAACATATTGCAGTGTCTGTCTGAATTCCACTGCCTCTGTCATGTTCTTGGTACTGAAGCTTTGACAAAATTTATAGGTATCAAATCATTATATTTTATTATTTGATAATTATACAGGGATTGACAATTATGTAATTAAGTCACATTGTTAATGGGCACGCAGTGACTCTGGTCCAAGACCTGAAATGACCCTTAAATGTTGAACACCTAGCAAGCTTCTGAATAATTCTGAATAATTCAGAATTCTTATAATAATATAGCTAGTATTTTGAATGATGTTGGTGTGTCATACCTATTTGGATAAAGATACTTGCTTTAGACAGGTGGTTGCTTAATTCACATGATTATTTACACAGGTTTAAAGGTACTGACTGGTTTAAGACAGGTGGTTGCTTAATTCACATGATTATTTACACAGGTTTAAAGGTACTGACTGGTTTAAGACAGATGGTTGCTTAATTCACATGATTATTTACACAGGTTTAAAGGTACTGACTGGTTTAAGACAGGTGGTTGCTTAATTCACATGATTACTTACACAGGTTTAAAGGTACTGACTGGTTTAAGAAAGGTGGTTGCTTAATTCACATGATTACTTACACAGGTTTAAAGGTACTGACTGGTTTAAGAAAGGTGGTTGCTTAATACAGGTAATCACTACAACAGAATTGACTGTATACATAGCACTTATTTGATAACATATATTTTCGCAGCAAACTTATATACCCTGAGAAACTTCAACACAGACTTGACTCAGTAGACTGGTTGCCCTGGGTAGTTGTTATGCTTTCAATTAATTTATCAATTAAAACACACAAAGTAAGTGATGTGATAATGAGAATTTAAGTCTTTCCAGGTAATGAGAAAATAGGCATCTAAAACGGAGGCTGAAAAAAAAGTATCATGAGTTTATTTAACGGTATTTAACATAATTAAAGATATGAACGTGAATCATGGTAATTGAAATATAATGTAGATTTTCGATAACTTAGGATTATTTTCACTATCACTGTAAACATTCTATGAACATTGGTAACATTATAATGAAGCATTTCTCTTGATTTCAGGATAGGGAGTTATGATAGCCCTATACTAGACCCTTAGTTACATCACTTCCCTGAATGTTGCCAGACCCTGCATGCAGGGACTGTTTGGACTCCTGGGTGCTGTTTTATCAAAGCACTTACGAAAAACTTAAAGCATTCATGTATGCTTTTATCGGCGTGCTTGTCTGCAAGACACCCAAAATAATAAGAATCGTAAGTCAAAAATAACAGACAATTACCAAAATACAATACAAGATAGAATCTGACCTCTGGGCCGTAACCTTTGGGTATCCACTATATAAAGTCAATAGCCTTAAAAATGTGCATTTACGGCTCAATACTCAATCGTTTTTTTTATCTATATAACTTTTGTAGGAGCCAGAAATACTTTTACAGGCTTTTTGTTTATTCAAAATTCATTAAAATTATCACCCCTTAACATATATTCCACTTTTATCATTCGATCTTCAATAATCAAAAGGTTATAGGAGCAATCATCCAGTCGGTGAATAATAATTCTTTCTTCTAAAACTGAAATAAGGTGAAGTATTTCCATATGTCGATTATATAAGTAGCAATTAACCAACCACATGTTGTATAAGCACTTCAGACAATCAGACAAAAATAAAATACTATCTTTGTTTTTATTAAAACTTTTAAAAATAATAAAAAATTGTCTTTCTTCAATAGCTTTGGCAAATAATAATTATTAACTTTTTTAAATGTGTAAAATGGAGGTTTAACAAAATTATGGTTTTTACATTACCTATCTTTGATTACAAAATTCATTTTGGAAGTTTATACACCTGAGGTGCAACATAATTTCCATCAAAGTTTATTTACATTAAATGTTACATCTATATTTAACTTCATATGCCAGAATTAACTTAGATAATTTCAGGATTCAAAATAAAATGTTTGCTAATTGGCCTATTGAAACTCGGTAGTAATCACACCGATTCTCAGTTCCCTCAGAGAATTGTTCTGTTTTCATATGGCTCTGGTGGAACTGAAAACCAATGAAGCGCTTGGATGGAACTTAGATGTCACATATCCTGAGTTCCGTCAGAGAGTAAAAAATACATTGGTTTTCAGTTCCGCCAGAGCCATATGAAAACAGTACAATTCCCTGACAGAACTGAGAAGAGCAGTGTATGCGGAGAGCAGTGTATGCGGATATATACCATGTAATTGTACTTGAAAGGAATTTAGATTGAAGACATTGTTGATGGAGTCAGATGTACATGCACAGTTACCATCAATATGACTTGTGACTTGGTTAGGCATTGTGCCTTGTATGGTTTCATGTTTTCTGTGCTCGACTGGTTCAGTTGGGCATTGAACCTTGTATGGTTTTATGTTTTCTGTGCTCGACTGGTTAAGTTGAGTGCTACCTTCCCTGTTCGACATAATATTATCTTTTTGTGCACTACAGAAAAAGGGTGATCACAAATCCTCATCAAATTCTGTATAAGAAGTTGGGATAATGTTAAGTTAATTTGAACCTTTATAAGTGCTTTGATAAAACAGTAGTCGCAGGTATCTATGTGCACCGACCATAGGTGTAAACAAGATGACATGACCGTCATTCTACTTGATTATGAGAAGTAATATCATTGATTTAGTTAGCTAGGTAATAAAGGCTTTCATAATTAATATCATAGACGAAGATGTTAATTAATAAATAAATAACTAAGTATGATAAATAGTCCCGCCAACCATATACAGATGAAAGCTCACAGAACCCTGTGGTTTTTACAATGTTACACACAGAACCCTGTGGTTTTATAGTGCTTGTTTTTTTCACTTTGCTATATTGATGACGTAAAGTGCATTTTTTTCACTAGTACGAGAATAAGACTGCTTGGCATACATTATACCTATATGTTACTATACACCAGTATTGTTGTATGAAAATAAAGGAACAAACTAGGACTCACCTGCCGTGAACATTTCTTGGCAAGATTCTATCTACGTGTAGATTTTGACTCGCAATGATGAAGATATATATATATCGAGTGTATCAACTTACTGACGCATTTCAAGGACTGCTATACAAGTAGCTGCATAGCACTTTACTCCATAGAGGTACATAATGATACATCCACTTAATTTATATGCATATCAATGTGGAAATTAAAATTTTCATGAGTGAACTTGACCGCAATATAACTTTTATTACTTATCCTTGTGGGGAGCGATTGCATAAATGAACAGCATACTTTTTGAGATTGAGAGGTACCGGGGTTCGATCCCCATCTGCACTATTGCTTAATTTCTCTGAGCAAGAATATTTAGGATAACTCACAATGCTCTACTTTAACTATGTGTATGAACGGTTACCTGAGAAAGTCAAAAACCAAAATGTGCTGTGGCTGCCAGCGGAACGTACCAAGTGTATTGACCCACTTGCGACTCAATGATTGGAGGTTAATGTACAGTTGATTGAACAAATGCATGTCTGAAAATATGTACTAATTTACTTTATATTGTTTTTAAAATTTGAAAATAACCAATTTACAAATTGATTTTTTACGAACATCGACAGATCTTTTACTTTTAATTTGCTTTTAAAATTTGAAAATAACCAATTTACAAACTGAATTTTAACAAACATCGACAGATGTTTTTCCCCAGGAATATACAATATTTTTATAGTATCAAAAAGATTTGTATCATAAATGAAGTATTCATAACATTTCTCATATAATTAGCCTTCAAGATATATTTAATTATAATCTAATTTTGCACAGTAATTCATTCCCACATATCTCAATCTAGAACCATGATATATTAGGGTTAACGCACTGACTTGACAGAAATTAAGATAGGAATGCAATAAAACTGATAATTTTCATAAGTTTATTAGTTGAAGAAGATATGACATTTTGCATTATTTTAAATTCCTTTGGCAATTTAACTATACCACAATTCATTTGAAATAAAACCCAGAGGTTACAGTGTCAGAGCACATATTAAACCCAGAGGTTACAGTGTCAGAGCACATATTAAACCCAGAGGTTACAGTGTCAGAGCACATATTAAACCCAGAGGTTACAGTGTCAGAGCACATATTAAACCCAGAGGTTACAGTGTCAGAGCACATATTAAACCCAGAGGTTACAGTGTCAGAGCACATATTAAACCCAGAGGTTACAGTGTCAGAGCACATATTAAACCCAGAGGTTACAGTGTCAGAGCACATATTAAACCCAGAGGTTACAGTGTCAGAGCACATATTAAAACAGCAATCAACAACTAGAAGTGTTTTTGACACAAAAATGTATGTCTTCCACAAAGGGCCATAACTCAGGCAAAAATCAACCAACCTATAACTCCTGATAATATGCACAACTAGGCTAGGAACCAACTATTCATGTGAAGTTTCATTGAAATCCAACTAATGTGTGCAGACACCAACTTAATAAGTTAAGCAGTCAAATTTGATGTATCCCTTAACTGGTTTGATTAAGACAGAATAGACTGCACTGTTAAAGATTTTTTAATGTTGAAACTACCGGTAAATGAAATACTTCAAAAATTTTAAGTTCCTGCATTGACGATTGAAAACAGCCAAAACACATCTCCATGGAGTAAATGGTTAATTGTTAACACACCTAGACCTGAAACTATAAGTAAAACTCATGGAAGCACAATTTTTACAGGTACAATGACTTCTGTTTGCTGATCGAACACATCAGATAAATATTAGATCGCAAAATCTACCACCCCTCTGCGATACTAGCAGCAACAGTAACTGATCCCTGATTAAATCAACAACTGATCCATAGGTTGCAGATGTCAAACTTGTAAAAAAATTTAAAAAAATAAAAAAACTGATACTATATTGATACAAATTGCAGACACATGAATTCTGATAAATCGCTAGCTAGAATCTGATACTGAGATAAAGAGTTATATGATGGCGTTAGTTTTCAAGCACCTACTGTTACATTAGTATTAATTTTCACTCACTATATTGATTACAGAGCTGCTATACAGAAGAATGACATAGATAACCTCTTCGAATATGTTACTAAAGGTATGCTTATATGTTACAAATGACAAAGCAGTGGCTGCTACCCATAATTTTCCCACTTCTCTTGGGACCGGGGCATAATTGTCCCACTTCTCTCAGGACCGGGACATAATTTTCCCACTTCTCTTGGGACCCCCTCCCAAGCACTTCTCTTGTGCCTTTATTATTGCTTTAGGCCACAAGAGAAGTGCAATAATTTTGTTTGTATTTGAAAGTCTGTGTACAAGCAGGTGGATACACTGGACAATTTAAACCTGTCATAGAACTACCCTTTTAAGTTTACGCCAAGCAAGGGGGAGGCAATACCTTGAGTACCATTGTAACGACTTAATGGTAAGTGGCGGCACAATGATAGTGTACCCAGTAGGTGGCAGACCACACAACAATACCCCCCTGAGACACAATCCAGAAATCACTTCAAGTTAAGAAGCTCACCAATAGTTACTGATCCAACAACAACAGCACAAAAACAGCTTAACCAACACAGATAAACCTAAACATTATAACCGGTATATCTCTTACCCATGAGAAACAAGTCCTTAGTTTAACTGCCATCACAAAATGCTTGAGGGCACTCTAATTACTAAACAGATAAATGATTATTACAGACATGAAGGAGTAAGGTACATAGGAGTTTATACAACTCAAAGACTTGTGCCAAGATTTTACTTATGAAAATGTATATTTTATCCAACCACTTGTTGTCAAAGATTGTTTGGCTGTTACGTAATGAAGTGGCGTTCATTACTAAAGGAGCATGACAACAGCCTATTTAAAATCACATAAAACATTATTAGTAGATACCAAACATCTCTTTACGACTACTACTATAGTCCAGTTAGAATATTGTGACAGTGACGTTGCAGTTTATGTGTACGCAAAAGATCACAACCATTGTCTAAACAGGTAGAGCGAAGTCTAGTATGTTAGTTTAGCATTGAAATTATAGTTGTTAGGACAGTATAAGCCTTAATAATTGGTTTTACACCGTAATAGTGGACTCGACCGCTGCGTCACTGGATTTTTATCCTAACTGGACTATATATGTAAAGACAAAACAAGAGACAGACAAGAGGGCCATGATGGCCCTACATAGCGCTCACCTGAGGTTAAGTAAAAATATCTGTGGTACTGGAGATTATACATGAACATAATGTTATCCAAAATAATCCAATTGCTTTGAAATATAAAAAGTCAGTCACGGAATTAATTAAATTCAGTGCAATGGATAGAACAAATTTTTATCCAAATGCAGAATATTCGGAGTGCACAATCAAATACCAACAGATGCCAACAACCACTTGTATGTATACCCTTAAAACAATTGACAATATAATTAAATTAGTTAATAAGTAAAATATAATTGGTATTATAAATTCTAAATAAAACAACCGTAACAATAAATTTGGAAAACCATTCGAAACATGTAGACTTGCAAATTGGTTTAAAATAAACGTAAGGAAAATGTTCTTGCCAGAATGTTATAAAACAAGTAAACCGTATAATATTTTTTGATGATTTGATTGCAGTTTCTGGCAATCCTTTCACTCTGTAAACACTGGTAAAAATTTACCTGTATAATATTAATTAGTATAGACAACAATGGGCAATAACAAAATGTAAAATTGACTAGAAATTGGATTTGATTATATATATAATTATCATTAATTGCAATCATGGTGAGTGTAACTGGTAGCTTCCACAATGAAATAGAAGCAGATAAATTAACCACGCATATTTTTATTTCATAATCAAGTTTATAAAAGTGCATTCACCCCACACTGACATAGATAGTCATCGAAAATGCAGCTTTGGAGATGTAGCTGTTCTTTTCATAAAAACAACACAAACTCAGCATAGTTTAAGTTATGCTTTATCCAACAAGAAGCGCAGTCACTTGGCTAAATCTGTGTTTAAATTTCACCGATACCAGCCTTAGCTTTTGTGCAGCTCTTTTGCTTAAGCAGCGCTTTTCCAACAACCTTTGCTTAAGCAGCGCTTTTCCACCAATCTTTGCTTAAGCAGCAGTGCTTTTCCAACAACCTTTGCTTAAGCAGCGCTTTTCCAACAACCTTTGCTTAGGCTGAGCTTTTCAAACAACCTTTGGTTAAGCAGAGCTTTTCCAACAACCTTTACTTAACCAGCAGCGCTTTTCCAACAACCTTTGCTTAAGCAGCGCTTTTCCAACAACCTTTGCTTAAGCTGCACTTTTTTACAAAGTGCAGAACTTTGATCGCTATTAAAAGCTGTGTTTTAGGGTGTCCAAACTGCAACCTTTAGTACAGCTCCTTTACAAAGCTATGCCTATTACAGCCTCTTTTGCATACGACAATGTGGCCTTCGTTAATGAGTCATTAAGCCAAGATGACCTATATTCAAGCTCAATCTAAAATTCTAAAATACATACTCTAAGATTCACAAGACTATATTAAATTGCCGCCTATATTGCATTAAAGTAAGGTTTTCATATCATTCGACAAGCTGACCTAGTTTTTGACACACAGTGGCCCATATTTATCTAGGTAAACACACTGATCTGTGACATTTCATGAAAAACACTATTGCATGCAGAAGGTGTTCTATGCTTTGACCAAGTGACCTAATTTTTTCATGTGACCAAATTTCATGTGCATAGGTATTAGGTCAAGATTGTGATAGTTGCCTCGTTCACAAGCTATCGTGGGCAGCCAACGGATAGACACAACAGTCAATAAGTGATCAGTTTGTGACAGGATAGCTAAAAATGTAAGCACCTTATTCAATACTTAAATAGAACAAATAAACTTGGCTTCCAGGTAAATATTTATCGCTAGTATTATTGACATGGTTTTTCTCATATTCCGTATTGTTACAGACAGATCTGTAAGTGCAGCGCTATCACCGCAATCACGCAATAGCTTCACACCACTTATTGTCACTTAAGATATGCATTCAAAATAATCTTATACCCGTTATCAGAATGTTGGAATCATGACATAATAAATGTACTCGTTCTTATCTCACTGAACTTTCAATAAAATCTGTAACATTGCACGATAATGGCGAACATTGACAGGTCCATAATCAAAGAATACAAGCACAGTCTGTGGGAGGCGGTGCTTATTTAACTTGGAGGCAACTTCACATTCCTGCACTCGCTAGCAGAAAAATCCATGTTTGTGCATTCTCTAGACAGTGAATTTCTAATTATCGCCTTGCAAGTTTAATTACACAAAATGATCGGAAAATTAGCCTCTAGTCAAGAAGTTGTGTGGTGAAAATAATAGAATTGTGGATAAAAAATTAAATCCTAGGGAACTTTAATCCTCATAGTAAGCTTTTAGTGTCTGACACCTGTACATGTATATAAGCTTGTCTGGCTTGCTCAAGTGTAGAGTAATCAATTTGAATCCTGTTCAGGTACTGTACTGTGATGTTGGGTGTGGTCATGCCCTTTTCAGGAAAAAAATTATGATTTCAGAAATGCTTCCAGAAGAGACAACAAACAGTTCCAAGGAAACCAAATAATTGAAACTTCCACCACAAATATTATGACGGAACACAGTGTTCTAAAAACTGATGAAAATGAAGTAATCTCTAGTTTAATGTCCCAGTTAGAGACATATTTTGTCCCAGTTAGATTTTTTTTTAAAAGTTCAGAAAATAATGAAAATAAATGGACTGCAAAGAACACCTGTTATACGGTACATTTTATCCAATTAGTGAAACCATTCCAAAGAGTGTAATATCGAGGAAAGTACAATGAATCAGCAGACATAAAAAAACAAAATCTTGTTGAATTATTTCCAAGTTTAAACAGTAAAGCTGACAGGTACATTGATACTGGCTGTAGGTACATGGATACCAGCAGAAAGTGTTTTTGGTGCTTCAGAGGTTTAAAACTATCGAAATATTTGTAAATACTCTCTACAACTAAAATGTTAAAGTAGTTAAAAGAAACATGTCTTACATCAAACAAATTTGCACTTACCTATGTAATTATGAAGAAATATAAAGATAAAAAAGTAAATTTGAAATATTTTATTGAAAGTTTGAACTTTTAGCTTGCTTGAAATGGTTTTTAGAATGTACTAAATGTTCGAGTCAACAGAAAAATTATAGTTCTTATATGTTCAATTACAATTTTTAAATGAACTTCAAATTTGGTACAAAAACAAATACAATAAGTTCATTTGAAGTTCATGAACTTTGATTTCATCCAAATAAAAGAAGTTCATGGACTTTAAACTTGATCTTTATAGCTCATGAAACAATAACAAAATTCATAAAATTTGTGAAAAGTTCATGAACTTGTCTGAAGTTCTAAAAAATGAAATGAACTTCTAGATAATGTTTTTTGCACGGTTACCAATAATTTAATGAGTGATCCCAGCATTGATTGGGCATGCTTAGGACAGTTAATTAATAGAAATAAAACACTCAGCTAACTGAGGTAACCCAGGTGTCTATTATCATACTCCATCATCAGTATCATATATTGCTAGATGAAGGAAAGGTAGATCAATGTACAGATATATCTAAGGTGGTTGACATGACCTATCCACTCCACTCTAACCAATATAGACCATGAAAGCTAAACACAGAATGCCATTCATCACCTAGCTGAACACATAGCTGACAAACTCAATAATCTTCCTGATAGAAAACAGAGATAAATATTGATGGTCATGCTGTCAATCAATCCATTAGAATCCATTTATATATATTTATCTGAGAGCATTAGTGATCAGCCAATGAAAATGTGTCTTACAAATGATTGATTAATAAACAGCCAATGAAAACTTATATACAACTGATTGATTTACAGACAGCCAATGAAAACACTTTTTACAAATCATTGACCAATAGGCATTCGGTAGACAATAGTGGTTTAAATATCTCAAATAATTTAGATTTGATGATAACATTTATAGAAATCCATCAACAATGCTCTCTAGTGTGTTAATGCATGCAGAATCCTGAAACACAACCTCACCATTGTCAATATAAGCAATTCCAAAGAAATCTGTTATTTTCGCAAATTAATAGATTTGCAATTTTATAATAGCTCACAGAATGATGTTATTGTGGCATTTTATCATTAATACAAATTTTGTTTATATTTTGTTAATGAATTACAATGTGACATTGGTTTTATTATCAGGGTTGTCATTAAGAGGCAGCTGACGGCCAAAATGCCTGTCTGAACTGCAAATTTGGCTGTCTCAGAACTTAGGTAATACATTTCTCTAAATTGATGAAAACTACTGAGTTTATTTCATTTTCAACATCTTTCCAGTCATACAAGGCAGCTAATTGTCTAGTTTTCCTGGGAATTTAACTCCTGATACCCTTCTTCTGTACCCTTTTTTGGCAAGCAGCTAACAAATTAACCACTACAATTTGTACCGTGTACGTACTACCGGTACTTGATTGCAAGAACACCACCGCCTATTTAACTTGAATTATTGAATTACTCCAAGATCTGCAAGACGACATTGGCATAACAAGGTTATATCTTCCATCAGTATATAATAATCAAATAGCAGGTACAACCTTAATTGTTGCACCAAAGGGACAACATTGAATTTCAAGCACTCATCAAACTTTAATGTTTTTCATCTATATTCTAAGAACACATCCTGTTTAGATACAGGAGTGCTAAATAATGTTTATCTCATCAACAAAACTTTGTTTATGAAACAGTCAATTTAAACCACAATTACAGTAAGCTAGTTTATGAAACAGTCAATTTAAACCACAATTATAGTAAGCTAAATCATCAGTGGGAATCAGAATAATGAACTTACTGCCAATTAAGCATCAATATATTGCATAGAGTAATATGACTACATGATCCAGTACTTGGATGAATTCAGCAGATACTATAATCATAATTAGGTGATCCTATTTCATGACTTTTATTGCAGAATGATTGAATTAATTAACCCCATGGTTCCCCTTTATACGCCCAATCTGTATTATAGTCAAGGGACCGTCTTGTATGCCCAATCAGTATTATAGTGCAACCCTAGCCTCCAATAGTCCTACCTGTACATATGTATGGTGCCACCATTACACAACTATCAGTATACAATGTTAGATAAAGAGGAAAATTAACCCCATACTCCATGGTTCAAGCCTTTACATGCACTATCAATAATTTAAGTCAGCAGAAAACTGCCATGGCCCTTCCTGTATGTATATGGTCACTCTATGATACCCCATATAGTCACTCTATGATACCCACTTTGACATGCTCTATCCATATACAGAGGACAATTAAACCTTTTACTCCAACGTACAATTTTACCAGGCCAAACAGATTTGCCAAAGACCTGATTTCAAGGGAATTTTTGACAACAATTATATAATGAGTTATTCATAAGGCTAGAAAATTCAAATCATGCAAACCAGCTATCACATGATTTATCAATGTTTTTCGAAATTATTTACAGTTACAAACATGAAATCCATAGCCCCTTTACATATGCAAAGTAAGGTCAGTCAACATGCTGAAATTTCAAATGAATTTTTCTAAACGCAAGAAACAGTTGCTTAGGTTTCCAAAATTCAACAGAACAACCGCAGAATGTTTTAATTGAAAGACCAAAGGCTTCGAAATCAATCTGGCAGTCAGCACGTAAAAAACACTATCTTCATTCATGGAATCTTCTCTGATCAAAATAAACAGGTATCATCATTGAGCTGATTAGAAACTTTTTATTGTAAAATTAATGTTGAACAAGATAAAGTTAATTATTTGGAATGGTATAAAACAGTTAGTTCACCAGGCAGTAACATCAAGCTCACAAACTGGGCTGCTGGTTTAACAGTATATGATAGCACTGATTGAGCAATGATTATGAGGTGCATAAAACAACCAACACTACATGCAACAGCTATGAATTTCTTGTTATTTTCTCTTTCAATCTTTCAGATTTAATAGGAATTGAAGAATTAATTTTCAAACAAGAAAAAATGCTGAGCTGCAGGTATTGATGTTGACTCACAATTATTTGTGATTTAGGCCTACCTATTGATGTTTATGCTAGAATACTAATTATTCGAAGCAGCAAGATACTGTGCTATTTTGATTCGAAAATCATTTTTGGCAAATATTGGGTCAGCTGAAAGAGAGTATTTGACAGTTATATGCCAATGGAGCTATATGATCTTGCTGGTCAGTCCCTGGGCAAACCACACACAGTTGGCAACCATAGCAGTACTGCACCTACACCCTTATACCTTGACAGGCCGTCAAAGTATACCACTTAATCAAGGGACGAAAGTCTCAGGTTAGTTTGGGTCTAGGAAACATTTCTCTACTAACTTCAGCATAATCTAATGTTAATTGTTACATTATAGGTATGGTTTGTGACATACAATTGTGATATATAATTATGGTTCTGATGTGTATTGAATTGATCATAAAGGTCACCTTGACCATCATGCAGGCAGTCTGTTGGAAACATGTGCAGAATCAATGACCTCAGTGACTGCAGCTAGCAAGGTAACAAATGCAAGGTCCTCGAAACACTGGTAGAATCAATGAAATGGGCCGGCAAGGTTGCAACGTCCTGGAAACACTGGTAGAATTAATGAAATGGGCCGGCAAGGTTGCATTGTCCTGGAAACACTGGTAGAATTAATGAAATGGGCCGACAAGGTTGCCACTAAATGCCAGTATATGATAAAGACATGTCAGACATTATTGCCACTACAGTGATAAGTCAATCAAAAACATTGTAAGCAGGTAGTATACACACACATAAAGGACATCAACCTCTCCTTGAACCTAACAGGGGAAAGTACATGTGAAAGTTATACCTGTAAATAAACAATATCCATGCACTGGTGAGAATAAAATGATACATATATCAACTATGGCAACTGCATGAATACAGTAAACCAAGAACTTATTCGCGTGATTTAATTTCGAAGAGTTAGCGAGTGGAAGAATTTCGCGAAATTAAGTCACCGCAAAAGTGCTTGAACAGTTTAAAAAATATGGACATTGTTGGAAACTTAAAAACGCAAAAATTTATTGCTGACGATCAGCAAAACGTGAAAGTTAGTATTCACGAAAGTGAATTGGTTTACAGTAGCTAAATTAAAGCTGCGGACATGACCTATCATTTGCATGAATAGTTCAATTAATGCTGCCGACATGATCTATCATCAAGGAAGTAGAATATACAAAGGAAGTAGAATATACAATTTGAAGCATATAATGAAACAGGTGTGATTGGTCAGGGAAAGAGGATCCATATTGTTCATTATGTTCTCCAGATGTTGTTGGCAACCAGTATCACTAGAATTATGCTTGCTATGAATGCTACCTAGTAAGCCATTTAAACGAGCTTCACTTAAATTTGGTACCTTAAGTTGGCTAAAGTTGTATTTTAAATGGCTGATTATGAAAGGCAAATGGTTAAAGTATATTTTATTGTTGCAGTAGCTATAATTAATACTGATAGTTAGGTATAATGTTAAGGAATGATCGCAACAGTTTAGGACATATGTTTTTACCCGGTACAAGTTAATTAACAATTAATTTCACTCATGAATGTCAACAAAAGCAAACATTGATTAATATGATCCCAAAGAGTTATTGTATGACTACATAGAATCATAAACAAACATCAACTTCCAGGTAATTTTATCTTAAATTGCAAAGTTATGATTTTTGGAGGCTGGGGAAATGAATGATACATTCAGTGTTTGTCTCTTGCGTGGGTGGCTAATGCAGTGGCGCAATTTCTGTATGGCTAGGTATTTCAGCCATTTTGCTGTTCGAACTAGGTCATGTTGAAACTGGTTAATTTGGATTTTCTTTAAGCTTCAACATGGAAGTATCATAACTTGTTTAGTTGGGCATTGTGCCTTGTATGTTTTTTTATGTTTTCTGTGCTCGGCTGGTTCAGGTGGGCATTGTGCCTAGTGTGTTTTTTATGTTTTCTGTGCTCGGCTGGTTAAGCTGTGTGCTGCCTTCCCTCTCTGACTTGATATTATCTTTTTGCAGCTGTGAATGTTTGCGAAATTTAGTGAATTTAAGAAGTCACAATATTTTGCAGGCAGCCCATACTAACTTCATCATTTCACAGAACTTCCTCATTCACAGACGGCAAAGTATATTTTACTTCAGTCTCTTCAATTCTAACTTACCATAATGCAAGTTTGCAATTTATAAACATTTGCACCTGCGAAGTGTCGGAAAAATTTCCTGATATATTCATCATTATCGTTTCTTGCAAATTCAAGGTAACATTTATGAAAGCTGTTGTTATATATCTACATCGTTGCTGTTTTGTGTTATATGACCATTAATAAAGGCACTAAAAAATTTGTAAAGAGTTAATATCAGTAAAGTCCTTGGTATATAATTAGATACATGCATATCATATACTAGGTATTATTGTAACTTAAGCTAATAAAGTATACAAAGCAGATTTAAATATTTTCTTTTACTTTCAATGAAGAAATGCAATATATGCTTTACTGTAGCTAATTCAGACCAAAAAAATAGATTAATAGTCATACTAAAATATTGTCTGATGATATCATTAACGTCTGATGATTTCATTATCGTCTCATATATCATTCCTATAAAGATTAATAGATAACGGATGAGTTATCTCCCTTAAATATTCTCTAAAAGCACTTGCATTTGTTCATTTTTTTGAGCTATTGTTTTAGGTGAAATTAGGAACAATTTCAACATCATATATTGATCACCAGGTGCACAATGTCTGCAAACCTTTTCAAACAGAGCAGCATTGTCGTATGTTGTCTCGTTTTAGCAACTATTCAGTTTCATTTTTTCTTGTCCATAAGTTTGTCCTTGTGACCAAATGTACTTGTGATCTGGGATTTTTCTTTTTCATGTATGCACATATTTTTGTGCCTTTCATCATATTTTTGTGCCTTTCATGCTCTGCTGTTTCTGCTAAGTGCTTCCTACCCATCTGATTTGTTATCTTTAATGGTTGAATGGTTAATGCGACAGTCCCCCAACATACTGGTAAACCAATCACCAAATAGGAGAGATCATGTTTGTGTACAGAGGTATTCATATGCAAATGTGCCATCAGCTAGCTAGCTATTGGTGAATGACTGAGGTTTTTATTGTTCATTCATCCAATGGATTGCCAATGGGCATTTTGCATATGAATACAGTGATCTCTCCTATACCTTTTCTCTCTATCCAATCATAGTGTCCATACACAATGCCAACCCTGGATATAAAGCCATCATTCACAGTATGTGTCTATGATCATCTAAATGTAATAAAACCATATTGTATCAGTAAGAAAATAAAAGTGACTGGCAAAGAGACATTGGCAAGATATTAGAGTACCAAAAAGTTCAAGGCTGTGGTACATGGTAAGTGAGAGGCCCAATTACTTATAAAGGAACTCTAAGAATGGGATACAATACATTTCTCTGAGCATACTAATTTATATTGGATCAGCAAGTTATTTTTATTGCTGAAACTAGGGCATTCTGTTTCTTTTGCTGAAACTAGGGCATTCAGTTTTTTTATTGCTGAAACTATGGCATTCAGCTTATTTTTATTGCTGAAACTATGGCATTCAGTTTTTTATATTGCTGAAACTAGGGCATTCAGTTTTTTTATTGCTGAAACTATGGCATTCAGTTTTTCAATTGCTGAAACTATGGCATTCAGTTTTTCAATTGCTGAAACTAGGGCATTCAGATTTTTTATTGCTGAAACTAGGGCATTCAGTTTTTTTATTGCTGAAACTATGGCATTCAGCTTTTTTTATTGCTGAAACTATGGCATTCAGTTTTTTTATTGCTGAAACTATGGCATTCAGTTTTTTTTATTGCTGAAACTATGGCATTCAGTTTTTTTATTGCTGAAACTATGGCATTCAGGTTTTTTTATTGCTGAAACTATGGCATTCAGTTTTTTTATTGCTGAAACTATGGCATTCAGTTTTTTTATTGCTGAAACTATGGCATTCAGTTTTTTTATTGCTGAAACTATGGCATTCAGCTTTTTTATTGCTGAAACTATAGCATTCAGTTTTTTTATTGCTGAAACTAGGGCATTGTGCTTGGCTGGTTAAGTTGTGTGTTGCCTTCTCTGTTTGATTTTCCATCACCTTTTTGATCCATCTGATTCCAGTCATCAATGATGATCCACTGCCAACTGAAGGCTGGCAACAAATATATGTACCCTACTTAATGCAAATCTGGCTGCTTAATACAGGCAACAAAAAGTACATGAAATTTTACTGTTGAGAAACTTTGAAAAGCGCATACAAGCATAGAAATATTTAATTGCTTTATCAAGTACAAATAAGTGAATATTGAAACACAGTTTCGCTGTTGGGTTCAATGCTCAAATTTTGTTTTATCTTGAAAATTTGAAAACAGAAAAGCATCAAGAATCCATAATCATATCTGGATGAGATAACCTTTCAAAGGTTGCAATATGTAAAACAGTTGCTGCATACTTCTAATAGATTACCAAGTTATCTGATATGATATCAAATGTAACAACTTCAATATGAAGTCCCAGCCAGAGCTCAATAAACAGTTCAACTATACTGATATCACAAGCTCTTATAATATAGTTCAACTATACTTGATCATAAGTTCAAGAAATTATTTTTGAAATGTTTCGAAAACGTGAGACTGAAGAAAGATTAAAGTGTACTTTTTATATGCTTAATAGTGGAACTACTGTATTCATCAACTCTTGTTAATCGCAGCATGATAAATAAAATGTTGCTCAAAGCATGTACTTGAATATTTCCAGTATTGAAATATTTAAAAATAGGTGCACTGCACCTTTGGAACTTGTTACGTAATTTATATAGCAGATGATAGTTAGATAATTATGGTCTGTTTCATAGATCTAAAAATAGTTGTCTCATATTTTTCTACAATATCTTGCTGTTGATGTTGGCATGATAGTTGCCTCTAATTACACATACAACAAGGTGATTCTAAGACAAAATAACAAAGCTTTTATCAAAGCTATAGATAGTAAAATTCTTAGTCATTTCAAATAGCAACACAATAAACCATTGCCAAGGCTACCTAAACATTCCATGACAAACTAATGTAAATTACGCAGGATATTCGGGAAGTTTCGGGACGACTGTGGTAATATTTTTATTTCTCAATATTTTTTAATGAAATTTTCTACAATTGTAGCTAAATGTTTCATCTATTCATTTCCCAGAAATAGTTTACATCATAGTTTTCTATTATCACGAGTTATAAGCGATAGCAATTATGACATTTCAACCAAAAACCACCAAAGTTAATATTATTACAATTATGTACTCTTTATTTTATTCTTTTTGGTACAACATACTTCAAAGTGCTGTAATAAACAGATAATCAATGATGTTAGCTAAATGAACCTAATAATTAGATTATAACATACCCCATATAATCCAACCTCAACCACGTCATCAGAAGCTATTCTAGTCGGTTATTTTTGCTTAAAGAGATATTCAGTCTCGTAACCATAACAATGTCGACAATAAAGGTAGAAATAAAACAGCTTATTTATGATTCTTTGAAGTGATTTCTATTAAACATACATAAATATAAACTGATCATAAAAGCACCAATGATAAAAGTTCAGGCAACTTATCGGCATTTAAATCGTTCCGACTTCAACCAAAATCTGAAAATCTGGGAGTCTCAGAGTTTGAGCCCTCAGGAATTACAGTTCTATTACCTGTGTCTCCAAAATTTAATTATACAATTCTAATCAATTAAGCTTAATCTTCTAAAATAATCTTATTACATTTTTGCATTGATACATTTAATTACTAAGTATGATACTGATATTAGTAAATACCAAAGCTAATTGAATATGTGAACTTTTCTACCAACTGAACTGACTTATAATTGGTAAATAATTAATTTTTTTTAGTAAGAAGTAAAGGAGATATAAAACAGTAAAAGATGAAAGCTGTTAAGATAATGATAATTAACTTGTTTCTGATCTTCAAGATGCTCAAAATTTTCATCAGGAATAATGTCTTATATCATATTGTTGTTTAATGAATTAATCTATTTTTCCTTGTGTTCTTTTCTTTCAATTGTTTAGAAGAGGGTTGGATATTCCAGAACACAGACAGTACCTATTATACTTTTTCTCCATCCGTGTTCACCTACCTGCTGTCTTCAATTACTTTGTAAGTGGTTAAGTTCGCGTCATGGTAATGATCGCGTTTTTTGCAAATGACCTATTTTCACGAACATATTCGCTAGTGAAAATTATGGCCTAACTGTTGTCAATATATAACAACCCTCGAAATCACTTTTTTCTTGAACTTTAAAAGGGCATGCCCAGAAACTGAAGTGTCTGGGTTTCCATACAACAAAATTGCATTTATCACTTGTAAAACCAACTATTACCGAAAAGTCAAAGAAGAATTTGACTTCAAAATTTATTCTATAACGCGCGCTTCGATATTTTATACATTGATTTACATAAAGGCTGTCAGTTATTCTTGAAATATATTTTTTTTTTAAAAATTCGCGGGATATTTCGTAACTTTTTTACAGGGTTTTGATTATTTGACTTAGGTATTAAAATGATACCAATTTGATTGCTATTCAAGACACTTCAGTTCCAGGGCATGCACCTTTAAACTGTACGCAAAATGCCTGGAATTACCAATTCATGATTTTTTCGACACATGAATATATCTACTTATACAGTATATATATTTGATGTAAGTACACTAAGTATTAGATGTAATTCTAGTCATCTACATTATTATTTTGCATTTGTACCAATTTATATCAAAACAGCAATGCATATTGCATGTCTTTCTGCACTCAAGGTAAAAGATTTGTGCATTGTGCACACTGTATCAGGCAAAGTTAAAGCATCTTAATTGCTCTCACAAATTACAAACATGAATGGACATAGCGCTGGTCTTAATCAATACCATTGCGAATACCCAGCAATGAATGCCCAGCACAAATGGACACTGGCTGGTGCACCAAGGGGTCCTAAATACAACTGGACACCACCAAGCCTCGATTGATACCTAACACACTCCATGTACCAATTGATACCAAACTTGTCCAAATGCTCGGACTCTGATCCCCAATGAATACAAATCATCAATGAATACCAAGCCCAAATGAACACAGAGTTCCAATGGATACCAAATACTTAAGGCTAGTCTGGCTACCCTACTAGATAATATATTTTTTCAATCAATAATCATAATTCCATTTTCAATTTTAGCTACATTTTATTTTGGGCTTGATCAACCGATATCAAACACCTAAAGACACGGTTAAACCCCTCATATCACAAATGGACACCATGTCCCAATGGATTCCAAACACCTATATAGGGACCAATTTGCAATGGACACCAATGCCTGATGGACACCAAACACCTATAAGGACCAAGTTGCAATAGACACCAATGCTTGATGGACCCCAAACACATATAAGGACAAAGTTGCAATAGACACCAATGCTTGATGGACCCCAAACACATATAAGGACAAAGTTGCAATAGACACCAATGCTTGATGGACCCCAAACACCTATAAGGACAAAGTTGCAATAGACACCAATGCTTGATGGACCCCAAACACATATAAGGACAAAGTTGCAATAGACACCAATGCTTGATGGACCCCAAACACATATAAGGACAAAGTTGCAATAGACACCAATGCTTGATGGACACCAAACACATATAAGGACAAAGTTGCAATAGACACCAATGCTTGATGGACACCAAACACATATAAGGACAAAGTTGCAATAGACACCAATGCTTGATGGACACCAAACACATATAAGGACCAAGTTGCAATGGACACCAAACACATATAAGGACCAAGTTGCAATGGACACCAAACACATATAAGGACCAAGTTGCAATGGACACCAAACACATATAAGGACAAAGATGCAATGGACACCAAACGCATATAAGCACCAAGTTACAATGTATACCAATGCCCAATGGAAACCAAACATCATTTATACCAAAGAACTTACCAAATCCATATTTGAACTTAATCATTTAAGTGTATAGAACCTATAAACACCAATGGACAACAACACAAAACACAGCAAGTACCAAACACCAATATTTGAATCCAAGCTCATGGAAACCAAGCCCAAATGGAATCTAAGCACCAATGGATACCAAAGACACATTGAAATCAAGCCCAAATGGAAACTAAGCACCAATGGATACCAAAGACACATGGAAACCAAGCCCAAATGGAAACTAAGCACCAATGGATACCAAAGACACATGGAAACCAAGCCCAAATAGAAACCAAGTACCTATGGATACCAAAGACACATGGAAACCAAGCCCAAATGGAAACTAAGCACCAATGGATACCAAAGACACATGGAAACCAAGCCCAAATAGAAACTAAGCACCAATAGATACCAAAGACACATGGAAACCAAGCCCAAATAGAAACTAAGCACCAATGGATACCAAAGACACATGGAAACCAAGCCCAAATAGAAACCAAGTACCTATGGATACCAAAGACACATGGAAACCAAGCCCAAATAGAAACCAAGTACCTATGGATACCAAAAACACATGGAAACCAAGCCCAAATAGAAACCAAGTACCTATGGAAACAATTTTGTCACACAACACCAATGAACTCCAAGCATCAATAACTACCCACAATGGACATTAACACATACCGCAACTGTGTGGTTAGAGCGTTCACCTTGGAAGCGAGAGATCGAAGCTTCAAATCCCTGCGGAAGATGGGTTAGAACTGATGTGGTCAGTTGGTAGGCGGCAAATTAAAGAATGGTTTGTAACCGTAGGCCCACCTCTGCCAGGCACCCGGCAATAAAGAGACGGGAGGTACAGTGCGCATGAAAGATAGGTGTCTCATAAGTCAAATTGGCTGGCCCTTTCAATAGGGGTGACACTATAATAAACAAAGCCTTTACCTTTATAACTCACTCAGTATAATGATATATATTCGAAGGCATTGCATTTTTGTATGAATGTATTGACATAAGAACAGACTTAAATTTATGACATACAATATACATTGTGCACAACTTATCCCACTTTCAATACTTCAACACCACACTTTCGAATAACTCATATAATTATAATAAAACAGTAATAATTCCAGAACTGAGTTTAAATGATGTATCCTTAACAGATAATAAAACATAATGGGGCAATCATTTTCAAATACTGTAAGATTTGTTCCCAGCAATAAAACAATTAACTTTAATGAGATGGTGAAAATTACGCTTGAGAAGCTGACATAATAGTGTTTTGTTGGAATTATGGAAGTTTTGTCTATTTATGAAATGCAGTTGTTGAAATGCAGTAAAAGACATCAAGTTTGTGATAATATTGACATTGGCATTAATTTATATTTCAATTCTTCAAAGGCTTCTGGCAAGTCTGTTTATTTGGCAGCCTGTTATATGACGATATATTCCGGCAATATTCCGGAAGTGACTGCATGGATAGAACTACCAGAACAGCTGTCCTAATTAATCATAATTGATAATTATATATAAATTCAATATTATACATGTTTGAGATGAACAATTGTTTTCAGGGGCTGGTATGACTATAGTTCTTTGAGCGTAATTAGTATTATGGATCTGCAAAGAAATCTCAGAAATGCAACAAATGAAAAAATATTTGCCTCTCCATTGACTCTGCATGGTTAATAAGACAATAAGAACAATGTCTATTATATTATTAAAAGCAACAACTAGATCAGTATAAATCATCATTGAATGGTGTTGTTGTACGGTCAGATAGACATTGCAGGTAAACATATCAATAATTAGTAAACATAGCACTAATTACAATCACATTTTTATTCTTGTAAATTCTCTTAGACACATGGAGCGTCTAGAATCTCAAGAAAGTATAGTTTCCATGTATTCTATAGGCCGGGAAACTGATTCTGGAAGAATAGTGGAAAATTGATGTTAACTTATATAATTATAATGTATTGAATTTTCGCAGACTAAATATTCAAGATGGATGCTTAAGACACAACATGACCAACATAACTTAATCTTACAACTTTTTGACATCTGAAATAAGGATTTTGTAGCTGTTTAGCTTTTAATCTTTGTATATCGGTGCTATACACCCTGAAAAATAAAGACCGAACCAGGCTGTCTATTCGAAATAAGAGCTTGACACACTTCTGCAGTGCTGGACATGTCTGTATCTAATGTGTCTCTCTCCCTTCAGGGGCTTTCTCTCAGTCTGTCCCTCTGGTCAGATCATGCTGTATCTGCACTGGTAGAAGATGTTCCTGCACCCTTGTAGCTGCAACACTATATGTAAAGCACCTTTGAACGTGTGTTTTCATAAAAAGGGTGCTGTATAAATCTGGTATATTAATTTTTTTATTTTTTTTAATTAATTTAATCTGAAGTTTTATGTTGGGCATTATTTTCTGTATACCTCATTGATCACCAATTATGTTCCAATAATCTGTATGGAGATAGTGTACACAGCTCAATTTATCGATATGCTGTATATAATAGATAAGGCATCTATGGAGTAAAGGGTTAAGAATGGGTTTCAAAACCCTAGCCAAACAATCAAATTATGTGGCACTGCAATTTTCCAAATTATACAAATTTCCAATTTATACAAGTTTCCAATATATAGATAAGGCCACCAACCCATATACCTTGCACTACAAGACATATAAACATTACGTATATACAAATACAAAAACTGCACAGAACTCATTTAACCAAGATTAGTGCTAACTGCATCAAAATGCAATTTATCAGTGACATGGTAAAAACTACAATAAGTGAATTTCAAGAAAACAAATTCAAGTGGATTGCCAGAACATTTCCTGCATGCCAAGCTGATTGGACAAATCCGAACATTTAGCTACGGGTTCTATCAGTTCTATCAGCATAAATACTTAATGCAAGGAAACAATTCAATTTGTAGAGTATGCTTTCAACTAACAGTAAACAGGCCATTATTTACAGACCAAACATTCGTTCTATCAGCACACTTGCAGTTCACAATGTCTATCAATTAGCAATGCTTAATGAGAAAAGGATTCAACCTGCCAATAGCAATGTTAGAATACAACTTCCAACCATTTCATATTTGAAGATGCTAATCAAATAAAAAAAGATGTGGAAAAAGTGCAGTTATGGTGGCGAGAAAACCTTTCATCTCTACAGCACTTCACTGACAGACACATTGAAGTGATCCCAGCTGACCTCCATTAAAGTTAATTTCACAGTTAACTTAATTAGATAAGCTTTATTTAGTTTCTCTGTTTATGATGTTAATTAATGAAACAGTTCCATCACAGACAATTTGGCATTATATTTATTCGTGAAATAAAGCCCAGCATCTAGATATGGGATCACTAGATTGTATATATAGACCCATCAAATTGGATTCCGGTGAAGGTAACTTGTTCTGTGGTAAAGGCAAATTGTTTTTTGTTCAAAAAAGTTGTTCTGTGGTGAAGGCAAATTGTTCTGCAGTGATCACAACTCATTCTGCAGGGAAGGCAAGTTGTTCTGTGGTGAAGGAAAGTTGTTCTGTGGCGAAGGCAAGTTGTTCTGTGGTGAAGGCAAATTGTCTTGAGGTGAAGGCAAATTATTCTTGCAAATTGTTCTATGGTGAAGGCAAATCATTCTTTAATAAGGGCAAATCATTGTATAGTCCGTTAGCGACTAAGCTGGACCCCCATAAACCTTCAATATCTTAAAAAGTACAATGCCAATTAGAATAAAAATTGGTAAATCTTCATAAATCAACCTTACCAACTCTCATGAATTAAAACAGAATGTTTGGTCCACAGAAAAGTGTACTTTGCATTTACTTCCAATGTAAAATTTTAAGTCTTAAACAGGGTAAATACGTATGACTGGAACAGCAAAGGTAAGCAAATTGGTCCAATATAACTGTACATTAAGTAACACACCAGTGGTGATTGCAAATATAAAATGAGGCCCATACATCAAAGTGTATGTGTTTTATGTTTAAGCTCACCTCAAGACTCAACATTTTGTTAATACAAATGATCATTACAATCAGAAGGTGTGCCTCAACTATATACACATTGATGGCCAGTCAAATGTAGGTCAAAGTTATCCATATATGTCCCGTTACAGTTATTACAAATACAATAGCATTAGTCTAACTACCTGATCGTAATGGCTTATTATACTCCCTGTCCATTTGTTGATTAAAATACCAAATTTAATACATTAGACACAATGGGGGACAATTAATGAGTTCGTAAAGAATTCTAAAATTTAAACACATAGTTGGTAAAGGTAATTCAGTGTACCATACCAAATTTCAATCAAATTGCATAATTATTTTAAAAGATATTTAAGGTTTATGGGGGTCCAGCCTAGTCGTTAACGGACTATAAGAGCATTTGAAAAATACAAAAATACTGGTAATTATTCACCAAATGCCATGGCTAGAAGGGGCCGTGATCCACCAAGTTAAAAAGCCCTGCAACTCCACAAAACAAGAACAAATGCTCAATGTGGGTCATTATTTTATCTACTATTGCATCTATTATTGTTCAGGTAATATCAATCGTAGAAAGAATCAATTAATGTCTGCACCTATATATCAGTAAGTAAGATTTATCTGTATACTTCGTATAATTATCATTATAATGTAACATACTTATGTCAATATATACATTCTATAATCACAGGGTACCGACCTGATAATGATCTCTATATGATATATATGAAGCACATACAGTACTCTGATATCTGATTTATCGTATACCATTTATCATACCCCATACAGCGAGAATAGTATACCACTACATAGTTATATTATATATAATTATTAAGGATTATTCTCTGATAAGCCCACTTTGGATTTTTTCATGTTAATAATTATGTCAACATAATATATTATCATATAATAATAATAATATTGTTATCATTATCATTATTATCATTACCATCATAATCATTATTGTCATCAAAATTATTATTATTATCATTATTATTGTTATCATTATCATCATTATATTCATCATCATTATTATTATCATCATTTTTATCATAATTATTATCATCATCATTATTGTTGTCATTATCATCATCATTATTGTTATTATTATCATTATTGTTGTCATTGTCATTATTTTTATTATTATCATCATCATCAATATCTTTATCATCATTAAAAAATATGCAGGAGGACTTCAGCAGAGCCTTTTCTATCCCTTAAGATTTATATTTATTCAGCATACCCTAACATTAATTTCATATTCTCAAATGTTGATTTTGACAGGACCTAAAGTCTGGTCAATTCAATAGCCCCCCCCCCCCCCCCCTCTTCCAATCGATCATCTGCCCATACACCTCCTCAAATACCTTTCCAACTTCTAATGTTTCATAGTAGACTATATCAACGTTTGCCTCTGGAATCTGTGTGGGAAGACATTATTGTATTGAATATGTTATGTTCTAGCCATATAGTAACAATAGCAACCTATAACATATACTCAAGTTGCAGAGAACAAAACACACCTGAAGGGAGACACACATCATTACATAATAATATTATATTCTTTTACTCGCACATATTGTCGACAGAATAGACTTCGAAAATGTTGTAACTCACGGAATGCATAGAAGAAGTTACTACAATATAACATAGAACCCCCAATGTACAATATACAACAGTAATATACATTTCGTATATTGTGTGATATAAACCAAGAAATAAGCGCCTTGTTACAATCCCTATAAAAGAGAATAGTTTACTATTCATGTAAAAACAATTATTTTCGTAGGTATTAAATTTTGTGGATTTCGGTAAAATGCAATTTCAGGGGTTGTAAATTTGTAGATTAGTAAACATGGAGTAGGAAACACTTCAGCTAGGCATTGTGCCTTGTATGTTTTTTAATGTTTTCTGTGCTCGGTTGGTTAAGTTGAGTGCTGCCTTCCCTGTCTGACTTAATATAATCTTTTTGTTCTGTTCTTGGGAAGTTAATTAAACATGGGAATCAGATTTCTTGCAGGGGTCAAGTTCAACCACGGAAGTTAACCACCACAAAAAATAATTATTTTACGGTGCACAATTGTTGATATATAACAATGATTATATACATCTAGATTAGAAGTAATAAATAATAATTAATCAAGACATAATATAGTACTAACACATAGCGTATCTAATGATAAACAGGTTATCAACAGTAAGAGGCCAATATTTGTCTATTTCCTAACATTAATTTTGTTTTTATAGCACAGTCATTTGTTCTCATTATGTTATTTATCATTATTAATAAAGAATACCCACTTGTTCGATAAATAGTCTGACCTACATATTTCACCTGCTTATTTGAAACTGTAACCCAAATTATGTAACCAAACATTTCACCTACAGACATGAAACTTTTACCTAAATTCTCAAAACATATAATTATCATACATAATCCACATACCTAACATATTGACCTACATACATCATCATCAACACTGACCTGCATATACATATCTGAACAAATACTCCTAACATTGACCCATATACTCCTAACTATGACCTAAATAATCCTTACTTTGACCTACATACTCCTAACTTTGACCCATATACTCCTAACTTTGACCCATAAACTCCTAACTTTGCTCCTAATTTTGACCAATATACTCCTAACTTTGACCCATATACTCCTAACTTTGACCCATAAACTCCTAACTTTGCTCCTAATTTTGACCAATATACTCCTAACTTTGACCAATATACTCCTAACTTTGACCCATATACTCCTAACTATGACCCAAATACTCGTAACTGTGACCCATATACTCCTAACTTTGACCTAAATACTCCCAACTACGACCAATATTCTCCTAAATTTGACCTAAACACTCACAATTTCGACCTACATACTCACATTCACTCATAACTTTGACATACTTTCAACCTTGACCTTCGTAATCTAAAACATAGCACAAACACATGAAATACACTTTCATGGTCCAATCCGGATTTCTGGTGACAATTTTGCTTTGTTCATGTTACAAGTTGTCAGTATAACTGGTAATATTCATGTAATGGTAGCTAATTAATATCTAGAAACCTTGTTGATGACAACTGATACCCTCAATTATTTCCCCCATTATACTAATACCAAGGACTTCTAATTCAAACTGACTGCAAAGTGCCAAGTCAGCTAGGCGTTATTTTAACACACTATTAACAAATTATCAGGTTTCAAACAAAGAATTGTATAAATAACTGCTACAAAAACAGAGAGGAAACTATATCATCATTCTGACACATGCAAGATTTGCAACACCATTTATTGCAAGCCTAATATAAAATCTTTCTCAACAAGAGTCTTTGGTTAAGGAGCATTCCATGGCTCCACCTATTCATTTGGTGGTCATGACCAAATGTGTGCTAAACAATAGCCAGAGACTGTCAACTCACACAAAAGTATAATTCAGGAGCCCATAAGCCTAACTAAACCGCTACCAAATAGTGCTATTGAGCACTTTCCTACATCTATGTAACAATACAGCAAGCAGTGCTCTCCGATTGTATACTGTTTCTCAGCAGTTGCTAGGTGAGCGCTTTTTTGTGCAACCGACAGCTTTGGTAGCACTTAATAACGCCTTGCTGTGCAACAAGTCTGCTATACGCAAGACTTAGTGCAAGCCAGTACCATATAAATGTATGGTTTTGTCCACTATGTAGCATATTTAGGAAGCAAGTCATTTCCTAGCATAGCCCTATCTAGCGCTCGGTAGCACTTGAATTAAGCAATGGGCTCCTGAAATAGTGAAAAACTGGGTCACTTTATAATCACATGCTATGCTTAATTATTTGCTTAGTGATTAACTCATTCATTATGAACATAGTCAACTATCATCATTTGTCCCATCAAACTTTACGTTCCGGTCCGATTGGCTTTAAATATTGTAAATTTTGGTAAAAAGGCAATTTTTGATGTATCCAAAGTTCTAGAATTCGGAAGTTCAAAAACAAAAGAGAAACAATAACAATAGATTGTGCAAGGATAAGACTTCATAGTTTAGTTTGGAGATTTAGGTCTGTTTTTTTAACCAATATTTTAGTGCAGGAAGGGAACAAAGTCAAAACGACTATAGTTATGTCTTTGATTACACTTGCATACTCTGCTAAACTTCTCAGCACACCTAGGGGAATTTCGTAGGTTCTGATTAATGCATTAATGCGGAATATTATACAGGTTATTAAAAGAAGTGAGACAGTCTGAGGCATAGTTACCTTAGTTATATTGAACACTATAATGCATGTACACATAAATAAAATGGATTATGCCAGGTGGCAATTAATATATAAAGAATGCCTTGCTGAATTTTTGTTTTCGTCTTCAGTGCACTCTCGATTATATCATAGTGAAGCTGAAGAATTAGTTAACCTGTGAAATCTCTCACCTGCAAGCTCATTTGTATGCTTTATTCTTTGATCTAAGCGAACATAGAAATATATTCTATATACTGTAAAATCATTATTTTTCACGTCTTTTTTGGATAAACTCTACGGAGTAATTCAACACCTGCAACTAACTCAGACATCTGAAACATTTTACAGAGTGCATTCACTTCCTCTATAATGGTACCTGAGTGAAACTTGCTATTGTACATGCTCTGTGAACCTCTGGCTTTATTCCAATAATGCCCTTTATCCTACACTAAAGCTAAAGTGGACATTAGGGGCAATTTTTAAACATCCACACTTTTTACATGATACTGCAGAATTATTTTTGTACCAAAAACTACCCAAAAAAATTAAAAGCACACATTTAAACTGAATTATTTTAGTTAATAAATTATCAATGAATGGAATCATAAAATATCTTACATGAATGTAAACCTGGCATAATCCATTTTATTTTGTCTTGATTTACTTTATTTATGAAGTTTATATCAAATAATATAAAATAAAAAAAGTCTATTTTTAAACAAATGGCATTTTTATCCATTTTATGAGCTGATCATGTGATAAATAAAAGATGTTTTAATGGGCACAACTCAACCTTTCATCAAGATTCAGGAGTTCTATTAACCCCTTGAAGTGTCAATTCTGTCCTAAATTACTCTCAGACCAAAACCAGGCAAATATACCATTGACAAAAGTTTACAAAATTTTCTAAGAAATAACTGCAACTGTTGTGTTTTAATGAATAATTAAGTACAGGAACAGGAGCTTGGATGCTTACTGAGTAATGAAAGCATTATACCGATAGCACATGTGATTTATTGTGTAAATCTGAACTGGTGATGTGCGCTTTAACAGTGCATTTTATGTATAATTAATTATAAGCCCTAAGCAGCTTGCTACATATACAAGGTCGTTGTTACAGACATAATGAATATCGGCTGATTATAAAATATTAGTTTTAAAGTACTAAATAAGCTCATCAGATTGCCAGTATACTCAAGAACCCCCTGTGCAGGAAGACTGTTAAAAGTTGTTGGAACATCTTAATTTCCTCCAACAGTTGCTGAGTATCCGATCTGTTGAAGATATCTCTCCAATGCTTCACACTCACCATAAACAAAATAACTGTTGTTTTCACAAGGGTTCTAGTACATACATACTCCTGTTTAAATGCCCAATAATGCTTGTCGGGATCCATCAAAAATCCTACACAAGTATAAAGTATATCCCACAACAAATCACACAAAAGAACCATAACAACATGAAAGATGAAAGTTTATAACAGCCAGAATTAAGAAATATTATTCAATACAGTTGAAACCATACAGTACAAATCAGTGAAGACAATAAGTGAAACTAATAGGTATCTTCCAAGGTAGCTATAGGCAATTAATTCCAAACAGTCGTAAAATGACTAATAGAAGCAAATATTTCCAGAAAAGTACTTGATCTGTCTGTATACATGCGTGCTAGACCCTACGTTTTATAAGAGACCAATCCAACAGTTTAACTCACATTTTGTATTTGTGGTCCATAATCATGCTAAGACCATTGAAAAACTTAGAAAAAAATACGCTTAAGTAAAAAATAAATTACACAGATGTATTACTATGTATCAGTCGTTGATTTAAAGATTAAATATAATCTAGTAAGCCACAGTGCATGTACCATCTTGCTGTTGACAAACATGATAGTTCTCCATCAAGTAATATCAATTTCAATACAAGAATTATGCCAAACAAAAGGGGGATACAAAAGTTTATCTCCAGGCCACATTTACAAAATGTCACTGGAATTAATTCTATGGCAGACACCCTGAAAGTTTCAAATCATGGGGTGTTTGTTTTTGTTTTTTTTAAATCATGTCAGACATTTGGACTCACTGCAAACCAAACATAAATACAGCAGAAAATAAACACAGCAAATTGCTTGATATTAATGGACTGCACTGACAACAGTGGAAAATTTGTCAGTCGAAATCACATTTCCAGCTATTCTCCTCAGGTAACAGGTTGATTTTGGGAAGTCTGCTGTCTCAGCTATATTGAGCATCTCATCCCTGCTGTCTCAGCTATATTGAGCATCTCATGTCCCTTTGGCGCAACAAGGTTGTATCTAACAATATACTATATAGTAAGACACAACCTTGTTGCGCCAAAGGGAAGTATTTGGCATTATAACTACAAGGTCTGTTACACGTTCTAGATTCGGACATGTACTAAGTACTATGATGACAACTAACAGCCTGAAATAAAACTAAGGCTAAATAGTATGTACAATGCTTTTAATGCATAAAATGTATAACTTAAGATAGGACAGTTTCTCATTTGCTCAGCTCGATAGTTCCCTGCTTATGTGCAAAACAAACAAACTACAATACATGATATAATAGAAGTTTTTTTTAAATAGTGGAGATCTTACTTGTGACCTTATGGCTCCTAGTTGCAGATTTGCAACTCTTATTTCGTTTCTTTTTCGGCACATATCCTCTTGCGTTTCATAAACTTTTGCATATAAATGGTTCGCTAAATTCCTGAAAATAAACCAATACAAAACATTTATAAATAAAAATCAGTTTACCTCCAAGTCGTCATGTGACCGTTCCCTGGGTTCGATCGGTTCCCTATGTCTTTTCTCCTTAACACTTTGTGAGCGCTTAATTTTTTCACTGTTACCTTTAGATTTGAAACTACGCTTTGTTTTAGTTGTCGATGTTGTCGACTCAGTCCTATGATAATCCTTCTGCGTAGTTTGAGGACTATAGAAATCTTTAGACCTCACAGCCATTTCAGTCACTATACCACTATCCTTACTCTCTTGTTTAAGCATTTCTCGTCTTTTTTCGGACTCAACCTGGGATTGCCGAGTCAATTTTTTGAAACTCCCTTTCGAACTACCGCTCTTTTTCAAACCACTTCCGTGTTCACCGCCTTCTCTAACATTACTATTCAAACTTCCATCGGTATGTGGCATCGTTTTTATGTCTTATGCTCGAAAACTTCACTCAAAACATTTACAACTGTATACAAAACAATGCAGAGAATAATGCCAACTTACTGACGTATGTAATATATTAGCGTTAAACGTACAAATTGGAATTCGTAAACCCACACTATATAATAATCTTTAATATGAAACAGGGACTTTTTGCTAATATATAATTCAAGTGACGTCAACAGTTCCAAACTACACAGTTTGATTTTTTTACAAAATTTGCAATCAAGTAAACAGATTCTAGTAATGATTTTACAGTGGAATTCTTATAGTGGGAAGCAATAGTTGTGTATGTATTTATATGACTTGCAATTTCTGTTTTTCCCAAGCATATCACATTCACAGAGAAATCCTTGAGACTTGCATTCTCATTTAATCAGATTATCCGCATCATTATTAATACCACTAAAAACAATATACTCCAGTGATATATTCTTCACTTTCAAAATGACTAAAATTGTCGCCAGTACAGAATTTAGAAGAATGTATGGTGATTTACAGCAACATACAACTCGACAAATCCAACTTATTACAATGAAGATGAATCCAGCAAAAAGTAAAATTTTGATTCCGTAACAAAAAATTCAAATTTATCTTCCAAATCCTTAGAACACAGTAAGTAAGAGGTTTCAGGCAATGTTTACCAATGCCCTACACTGTTTCACAACAACACAAAAACCACCACCATACACCAACAATGCTTGTTTCATAAATGAATGCACAATGTACCTATGTGTGTGACACTCATCTATTTACCTGTACGAACACAGAGAGCTTTTCCGCTCTCCTTCATTGAAAACCTCTCTAACTTTCTACTCCCACTTACCTCAGAGAGAGCAGTAAAATATCATACATACATAACAGCTAGTAGTTAAAATGTTGTTCTATATGATAGGTGAATATGATCTATTGCAAGAACAAGACAAAATCACAGACATATTTCTTAATTAACTTTGATTCATTTCTTTCCCTGCAAAGACAATTAATTTCTGAAAATATACGACAGAAGACATGTTTCCATGCAATAAATTGTGCACGATGCAAGATCATAATTTAAATATGGCGCTTTTATAGAGAGACAATTATAATAAACAATATAATTATGTTGTCGTTTGCAGTCGACTGAGACAGTGGTAAGTGCGTGTTTAATTGGTTTTGTCCCTGCCAGATCAGCCATGATGACCTGTGACTTCAAGGGAAGAAACAGGATACAAGGAATTGTGGTGTGCTACCATGGCTCTTTCCAAATAGACTCCCTCAGGTTCTTTAGGTGCCAAACAAGAGCTGTCCACGAACAGCGCGCTCCACTTTTCGCAGTGCCATGCTAGGATAGTACAATTATTACATATTCAAACAAAATGCTTCATAACAGCAGCATTACCCTCTGCTGTGTAGAGGTAACAGTGGGGCTTCTAAGTCGAAAAAGGGGGATAATTTGGACAAATTATGCGGGACCGCTACCTACTCATGTGAAGCGGTCCTCTTGGTCATGAAGGTAAACAAATAAGCATTTCTTAGTCCAAAAGGGGGCATAATTTCAACAAAATGCTAAATAGTTATCTTCTCCTGTGTATGGGGTTGGGGTCATGATGGTGAACAAGTATGCAAAGTAGCAAAGCAATATTTCAATTCACTTTGAAGATATATAAAGGGGTTAAAAAACCTGTACCTAAACTTTAACATTTCCAAGTCCAAAAGGGGGCATAATTTCAACAAAATGCTACCCACCCCTGTGTAGGGGTTTGGGTCATGATGAAGAACAAGTATGCATAGCATTATGTGATGCACTTTGAAAATATTAGAGGTGAAAAAACCTGTACCTAAACTTTAACATTTGCACTAAGTTGAAAAAGGGGGCATAATTTCACCAAAATGCTTGATAGAGTTACCTACCCCTGTTTATGGGATGGGGTCATGATGGTGAACAAGTAAGCAAAGTAACAAAGCAATATGACGATGCACTTTGAAGATATTAGAGGTTAAAAAACCCGTACCTAAACTTTAACATTTGCATTTCCAAGTCCAAAAGGGGGCATAATTTCAACAAAATGCTTGATAGAGTTACCTACCCCTGTGTATGGGTTGGGGTCATGATGGTGAACAAGTATGTAAAGCAATATGTGAATGAACTTTGAAAATATTAGAGGTGAAAAAACCTGTACCTAAACTTTAACATTTGTACTAAGTCGAAAAAAGGGGGCATAATTTCACCAAAATGCTTAATAGAGTTACCTACCCCTGTGTATGGGTTGGCGTCATGATGGTGAACAAGTATACAAAGTATCAATGCACTTATAATGAAGATATTAGAGGTTAAAAAACCCATACCTAAACTTTAACATTTGCACTATTTGCACTAAGTAGAAAAAGGGGGCATAATTTCAACAAAATGCCTGATAGAGTTACCTACTCCTGCATATGGGTTAGGGTCATGATGGCAAACAAGTAAGCAAAGTATGAAAGCAACATCTCAAAGGACTTAGAGAATATAAGAGGTTAAAAAACCTGTACCTAAACTTTAACAAAAGTGTTACGCCGACGCCGATGCTCGGGTGTCTGCAATAGCTCCCCTTATTCTACGAATATAGGAGCTAAAAATGTATAGCACAGATATGCGCAATACTACCTCTAGGTTACCAAACTGTTTACCTCTAGTTGGGTGAGACACACTGAATAGTGCCACCTATGATCAATATACTATAAGAGTTATGTATAAGAATCAGTGTGTCTGTCAAATACTCAGGACTGGCCGTGGAAGCTCAGTTGGTAGTTAGCAGCACTAGACTATCTTAGCAAGCAGCACTAGACTATCATAGCAAGCAGCACTAGGCTATCATAGCAAGCAGCACTAGACTATCATAGCAAGCAGCACTAGACTATCATAGCAAGCAGCACTAGGCTATCATAGCAAGCAGCACTAGGCTATCATAGCAAGCAGCACTAGACTATCTTAGCAAGCAGCACTAGGCTATCATAGCAAGCAGCACTAGGCTATCATAGCAAGCAGCACTAGACTATCATAGCAAGCAGCACTAGGCTATCATAGCAAGCAGCACTAGACTATCTTAGCAAGCAGCACTAGACTATCATAGCAAGCAGCACTAGACTATCATAGCAAGCAGCACTAGACTATCAATCAGATGACCGTAGTTTGATTCAGTTTCAAGTTCATTTCTGATAGGAAAAACACAGTGAGCAACCTAAACAACACAAATAAGAATGCTTATGTGATATATAATATTAATAATGCAGGAAGCTATGCAAATATAATGCAAACATCTTTGCAAGCTTCTATAATTGTCAAAAAAAAATGTAAGCCATTTAAGCTTGCAGCAATTAAGTCTGACAACATCATGTCTCGAATCAGAATCATGAATAATTGTTACAATATGCTTTGTATGACGATGTACATTTCCGTGTATAATTAAGTCAAAATTAACTGATTCCAATCATTGTTAGACCGTAAGATTTGCAATTTTAATTAGGATAATTAGGAACACTTCATAGCAGACATACATCATTGGTGTGGGATATATGTAAGTATTGCAAGCTTATTGTCATAATCTTGAATAAGGTTAAGATTGCGTGATGCATGCAGGAAGTTTGCAGCACAAAGACAATCTGTAAGCTTAATTTCTTTATGGACTTTAAGGACAATCTTGTTCTAAAGTGAACAGCTAGCAAGCTTGTAGAAGCTTGTTTAAGAAATGCAGGACACTTTCGGAACTCAGTGTCTGTGAAATGTGATTCATGAAATAAGGAATCTTTCAAACTCTTTAAATGTCATCAAGGTATTGGGAAGTATTATAAACTGCTTCAAATATATTAAATTAATTGATTTTATGGAGACACTCACTGTCCTAAGCATGAAATCTGTTTCGTAACAGTATAGAAACAGATCTACACAATATGATGCACCGTTTGTTTCATAAAAATACCAATAATATGTCTATATAATATTGTAGTGCAAAGCCTAATTTTTTTTTTTAATATAGTACATCCTTTGATGTTTACGACCAAATTGAATGCTTTTCTTGTACAATACGTGTATCCAGTACTGATTATTAATCTGGACAATGATAATGATTTCCCATGAGTTTAATGTTTTAATTAACACATACAACACGTATGCAAGGTCTCTTAGAAACCATCATGTGTTACCTTTGGTAATTAATATACTCCAGGTAAGGCCAAAACAAACTGATTATGTGGCTCTAGTAACCAGACCGACCCGAATTATTTGGCCCGACCCTAAACATTTTCCGGAACGATACAAAAACTACGGCATTGAGTGGTTCTAATATCAATTTTTATTATTTCTCACATACTGCCATTGATGATTCTTCCAGTTTTTGCAATGGCCTGTTCGGGGTCAGCGTCTGCTGGCTATTTCAAATAAATGCTCAAAATCAACAAAAATAATAAAATAATTTTACAAAAAATTGCATGTTTTTCCTACCTACCTACCCTAATTTTTTTCAACATGTTACCAGAACCACATAATTAGTTTGTTTTGGCTTAAGTCATAAGTAAATTAATTAATGATACGACTCTTGTCCTTAATTAAAACATGGTCATAACTCCACTAGTATTTCACTAGGAATGGTACATGTTAAGTTTTAGGAACAACAATATATATTGAAACCATGGCAACAACAGGTACCAGTTCTTTAAATTCAAAGTAATATTTATTAATGTTAAACAATTTACTTTCGCGAATACTAACTTTTGCGTTTTGCTGATTGCAGCATATTCGCGACAACATATTTTCACGTTTTTAAGTTTCCTGCAATGTCCATATTAATGTTTTTAGCACTTTCACGGCCACTGAATTTTGCGAAATTCTACCGCTTGCAAACTCTGCGAAATTAAATCGCGCGAAATAATTATACTGCATAATGTCTCCAGGAGTTACACTTTTGTTCAGTTCATTAGTTCATTAGTTTTTTATTGAAAACTTTTTAGTGTACCAAAATTTACCTATATGTTTTACACAACTATATAATTTCTAGTCTCATATCTTTATCACATACTGATGAACTGTTTTTTTCTTGATCATAATTATTTATAACTAAAAGTTTGTGACAGAAAATAATGTTGCAATCCGCCCAACCATCAACCCTCCAAATTGGCAGATGCATTACCATTTTCTTATGTGATTAAGTATCATATATCATTATGAATATAAGGATACAACTAACATTAAGTGCATTAAATGCCTAACTTAATACGTATTACAAGCAATCAGACATTAAATGCATTAAATGCCTAACTTAATACGTATTACAAGAAATCAGTGTATAAACATAAAAACGTCACAAAGAGGATTTATTGAATTAATTGATTTATTCAATGAATCTGAGACAGTGATTATAGCAACAAGAGCAGATGATCCTTAGAGAAATGATTTATTACCCAGCAGTGCAGTGACGATGTAAGACCTAGGTAGAAGAATTATTATGTTAGTTAAGTAATAAAGTAATAAATTATGCACCAACAAATCCGGCAAGGTACCAATAATACTTCTTACACAAACACATTTGCAAGTCCAATGGTCTTATAAAATAAGCTAAAATATTCAGCGAAATTCTTCTGTATAATATACCAATAAAGTCCAATTAAGGGACAAATACTTCAGAAATAACAAAACGAGTGTAATATTGAACAGCGTTAATATACAAATACCTTTAATCTTTAAAGGGACTTAATTTTCTAATATATTTTCGAAGACACATTCCATCTGATTTTATTTAAATGAATAATTTAAAGTTCTAATCAGTTATTTGTTTAATTATAAATATTATTTTTAAATACTGGTGACTGTGCAGACTGCATGCGCCATGGCTCTAGACAGGCATCTAGCTATAGCTCAGTTGGCAGAGCTACGGACCAATAATTATCGGGGATCAATGGTTTGATTCCGATATCAGGTGGACTTTTTCCTCCACAATTTACTTTAATAAAAAATGTACATGCATGTGCCCCCTTCCCCATTTGGTGGGGGCACAAAAAGGATTTAACCCTTTACTCCATGCGAACAAATTTTGGCACATTTTAAGCATAGTGGGACAGTTTTAATGCTTTGTCATCACTCATGGTATCTGCACACTGTAGATAAGTCAGTGAGAATTACTAATCTGTAATGTAAAGCTACCATGTAATTATGTACATTTTGACAGGTCTAAAACAACTGCACTTTAAAGATGGCCGATCATCATGGTCAGCTATGGGTAATAGAATCTAAGGTTGCCCAATGTCATGCAAAACATCCAGTTCATACAGTTGACACAAACGGATGCTGATGCCACTACAATATTTTCCGTTAAAAAAGCAACTAGCTGTTTATATAATATGGTTATTAGTTGCACAGTTGCTACTAGTGGTTTATATGATATGGTTATTAATTACACTTGCTACTAGTTGTTATAATTATATCATGGTTATTAATTACACTTGCTACTAGTTGTTTATATGATATGATTATTAATACTGTTGCTACTAGTTGTTATATATCATGGTTATTAATTACACTTGCTACTAGTTGTAATAATTATATCATGGTTATTAATTACACTTGCTACTAGTTGTTTATATGATATGATTATTAATACTGTTGCTACTAGTTGTTAGATATCATGGTTATTAATTACACTTGCTACTAGTTGTTTATATGATATGGTTATTAATACTGTTGCTACTAGTTGTTATATATCATGGTTATTAATTACACTTGCTACTAGTTGTTTATATCATGGTTATTAATTACACTTGCTACTAGTTGTTTATATCATGGTTATTAGTTACACTTGCTACTAGTTGTTATATATCATGGTTATTAATTACACTTGCTACTAGTTGTTTATATGATATGGTTATTAATTACACTTGCTACTAGTTGTTATATATCATGGTTATTAATTACACTCAGTTGCAACTAGTTGTTTATCTGTTTATATAATATGGTTATTTATTATACTTGCTACTAGTTGCTTATATAACATGGTTATTAATAACACTGTTGCAACTAGTTGTTTATATATCATGGTTATTAATTACACTCAGTTGCAACTAGTTGTTTATATGATATGGTTATTAATTACACAGTTGCTACTAGTTGTTTATATAATGTGGTTATTTATTACACTTGGTACTAGTTTTCTATATGTATGGTTATTACTTACACTTGCTACTAGTTGTTCATATGATATGGTTATTAATTGCACTGTTTGTCACGGTACATTCTCCTTGCATAGAAGAATATTCCCGAAAAATATATGCAGCATGTTTATATAACAATGCGTCATGTAATCAAAGCATGCGTGGGCAATTCACAATGCATGCAAAACAGACTTATTGATTTGTAACAAAAGCACTTGTTTCATAATGTCTATTATAAGGTAATTCCATTGGGGAAACACTATCTTTTCAAAAATCAAGACATTTTAGTCAATGGATGCTCCCCGAAGAACAAAATAGAATATGTGCATGTCACAAACATCCTTCAAATAGAAGATAATTAAATATAGCTTAATCAAGGTGCTGTGAACCAAGTAATAATGGCTTGATTTTCTCTTGAGCAATAAATGTTGTGGCCTTTTGAAAATTTGCAATTTATGGGCCTTAATTTAGTCACACCTTGCCTTAACAAGCGGTTGCTTGGACTAGTCAAGTTTTGTCCGTGCAGGGAACACCCTGTGGAAAAACTAGTTTTGGATGAGAAGCCTTTTGGAAAACGTTTTGGCCGAGCAGGGAACAGTCTGTGAGAAAAACGTTTTGGCCGAGCAGGGAACAACCTGTGAGAAAAACGTTTTGGCCCAGTAGGGAACAGTCTGTGAGAAAAACGTTTTGGCTTAGCAGGGAACAGTCTGTGAAAAAAACGTTTTGGCCGAGCAGGGAACAATCTGTGGGAAAAATTGAGTGTTTATCATAGTTCATAATTCTAGGACTGTGAGGAAACATTGAACTGGCATCAATCAAATAGACTGTTGTTGTCACTTGTAACTAACATTGCAATAAGCACCGCGTTAATGGGCCATATAAGACAAAATGACATTATAATATCAACTCAGGAATATCTTAATTCCGTCTACAAAGCATAAATAATAATCCTACGAGACAATAAATGTTGAAGTATCCAAATGGGCTATACCAACATCAGCTAAATGGTCTCTCCAACTTTGTTGTTATATAATGAACGCTATAAATACAGAATAAATGTAAGTATATATGAAATATTAATATGAATATTTCTATTATGTTGACAATATGAGATGTTTTTACACATGGAATGCAGACAAAACAAGTGGTAACATAGACCACTCAGACATGATGGTATGGTATTAGAATATAGGTGAATGATTACAATGGTGGCAATATTGAGTAAAATGGCAGTATTAAACTGTAAACCAAGAAATTATTTTGCGCGATTTAATTTTGTGGAGTTCGAGAGAGGTAGAATTCCGCAAAATTAAGTCACCATGAATGTGCTAAAAACATTAATATGGACATTGAGTGAGCTTGAATAGGCGAATATTTGTAGTTGCGAATATGTCGACAATAAGCTAACTGCTAAAGTTAGTATTCGCTAAAGTAAATTGGTTTACAGTAACAGTCACATATTGAATAAGATAGCCCAAACTGTCACATCAGTTCCCAAGAGCTGTTTTGGTACAAAACATATAATAATTTATTTTTGAGTAAACAAATTTCATTGTGACATTTACCTTTAGCCACTAACCTCAAATTTTTATAGGTAATGCAAAGCCCCCAACTATTATAGTTATATTGTTGTTGCAATCTGTCTCTGTTTACATGGCAACTAAAGCATCATTCTGAAGGTATATTGTAGCTGTACCTGTCTGTTTACATGGCAACTAAGCACCATTCTAAAGGTAAATTGTTGTTGCAATCTGTCTCTGTTTACATGGCAACCAAAGCATCATTCTGAAGGTATACTGTAGCTGTACCTGTCTGTTTACATGGCAACTAAAGCACCATTTTGTCTGTTTACATGACAACTAAAGCACCATTCTGAAGGTATATTGTTGTTGGACCTGTCTGTTTACATGGCAATTAGAGCACCATACTAAAGGTATATTGTTGTTGCAATCTGTCTCTGTTTATGTGGCAACTAAAGCATCATTCTAATGGTATATTGTTGCTGTACCTGTCTGTTTACATGGCAATTAGAGCACCATTCTGAAGGTATATTGTTGTTGGACCTGTCTGTTTACATGGCAATTAGAGCACAATTCTAAAGGTATACTGTTGTTGCAATCTGTATCTGTTTACATGGCAACTAGAGCACTATTCTAAAGGTATATTGTTGTTGCAATCTGTCTCTGTTTACATGGCAACAAGAAGCACAAGTCTAAAGGTATTTTGTTGTTTGTACCAGTCTCTGAAGACATGACATCTTAAAGCACCTTTCTAAAAGTATATGTTTGTAGCCGTGTTTGTTGCATATGGAAAATAAAGCACCATTCTAAAGGTATATTGTTATTTGTACCAGTCTCAGATGACCTGACATCTCCAAGCACCATTCTAAAGGTATATTGTTGTATGTTCCAGTATTGTTGTTTGTTCCAGTCTCTGTTGACATGGCAACAAGGAGCACAAGTCTATAGGTATATTTTTGTTTGTACCAGTCTCTGTTGACATGGCAACAAGGAGCACAAGTCTAAAGGTATATTTTTGTTTGTACCAGTCTCTGTTGACATGGCAACAAGGAGCACAAGTCTAAAGGTATACTTGTGTTTGTACCAGTCTCTGTTGACATGGCAACAAGGAGCACAAGTATAAAGATTTATTTTTGCGTACCAGTCTCTGTTGACATGGCAACAAGGAACACAAGTCTAAAGGTATATTTTTGTTTTTACCAGGCTCAGATGACATAACATCTCAAAGCACCATTCTGAAGGTATATTTTTGTTAGTAGCTGTGTTTGTTGCATGTGGAAAATAAAGCACCATTCTAAAGGTTTTTTGGTATTTGTACTTGTCTCTGTTGACATGGCAACAAGGAGCACAAGTCTACAGGTATATTGTTGTTAGAACTGCAGGAATGTCCTACACATGTTGCATATTCTTGAGGATATAATTATATGTATATATACATAGTTGATGGACTCAAGTAAAAATGCAATTTTGCAGGGTTCCAAATATATGGTTTTCAAATTTAAAAAGACAGTCATAGGAAAGCCAAACAATAAGACATGGGATGGACATCTGATGGCAAAGTTCATCCTAACAATTTTTTTTGTTATATCAATTGTGAATGAATTCATTCTAATATATGTATATATAAGTATGATGTTTTATTATATACCTAGCAATGTATTGTCACGAATACAGGCCAAATCGCGCAGTGGAATACAACGCGACAGATAGCATTTTCCGTATCATACATGTATTGTTTTCCTAATCCGTATCATGCATGTCTGACGTGTTATATGCCGAACATATGCCAACTTCAATGACGTCACGACGTAAACAATTGCCTTTTTATGAATGGGCGTCGCGTTATATGCCAAAAATATGCCGACGTTCATGACGTCAATGTATACACATCAAACGCAATTTAGCGTGTAAAAGCGCTTTTTCACTTTTGAAGGTATATAATAAAAGATTATTACTGCAGTGGTGTTAATCCGTTAAGCCGTATTACCTCTCCTTGCTTGCGCCAAGCAACTCGAGGTTATACGGCCCAACGGATCAACACACTCCAGTGATATTCCGTATATATCAATTGTAATCAATCTAACATGAAATTCTGTGAAGTAATAACAACTTTACATACTTGTAGTAGTAATTGATGTTTATTTTATTTTGGAATATTTAATTTAAAAACCATCTATACTATAATTTCATGTAGTAGTAAATTGATTAATGTATATAGCCAGAAAACAATATTTTTCTCAGACATCTTGTAAGTGGTTCAAGGAAAAACATGAGGCACAAAAATAATTATAAGTTCAAAAAAATACTTATCCTTAATCATTTTGTTAAGCTTTACCAGGTGAAAACAATAGGTTTGTGATGGATGATGAATCATAGGTTAGCTGTTGGTTATAATACAGGTAAAAAACAAGGAAATGAATCAATCCACCAAACATAGATAGTACAGCATCAATGGTGGGCTACAAATTGAATATAATGAAACTTGAATACCCCCTTTTAGAGCTCCATGCCTAAGGTAGCTATAGCTCATTGGTACATAGTACTAGACAGTACTAGTAGAAGCTGACAGGGCAGACTGAGCTTTCCCAACTGTGTTGCCTCATGAAATAAAGTCGTTATTATTATTATTATTACAGATAGGGGTAGATGCAGGGTGTGATTACAAGGTTGGTCAAGTTTTCTGCTTCTACTAGTATGGCATTGGCTGTGGCCATATCCTCAACATGAAAGAAACTGTCTGATGCTTGTGGAGTAAGCTAATTAAGGTGAGGAAAGCAGGTTTGAACAAGAGAGTGCATACCATGCTACCAGGCTTCGCGAAAACTTTAAAAACCTGTCAGTCATTCGGACTGACAGAACAAAAAAATTGTCAGTCCGAACGAACATTTGTCAGTCCGAAAAAATGCAGAGAGATGTATAGATAATGCATGTTCTTCTTAAATTATTCAGTGGTAAATTATTTAGAAATGCATTGTTAGCTTTAACACACAGTTAACAAGTGTTTTCAAATAGGCCTAATTAGATAGTTTGCCTTTTCACAATGGGCTCATTCAGCCCATTCAATGAGCATATATCAGACAGGACTTTCTGTCAAGAGAAATGTTATTTTCATTTTACCATTTAATATCAAACATCTTTAAACTAAATCACGTTTTTTCGTGTTAAAAAGCCCCCTCGGAAATCGTCAAAATAAAAATATATTCAGAAAAAAAATCGTGAACATTCCGGAATCCGTACCGTGTACTACGGGTTTTATCCGCATCCAAAAAATAATCAGTTTTCGCGACCTTCATTTCGCTGAATTATTTTACATGTTTGATGATTTCGGAGGGATATCTTATTGAATATCGACGAAGATTTACGAAAATACATTCGTGTTACATTCTTTACAATAATCTTCAACTACGATGTGGGAATATTGCCGTCCAGACTTAAAATCTCCGTCGGACCAACGGTCTGACATTCAGTCAAATTTTGCCGGACCAAAGCGTTTTTTGTCGGTCAGGACCGACGGACCGACGGTTTTCGCGATGCCTGTGCTACACAGGTACCATACTGGTTAACTGTATAAGTCCCTGGTTGACCTAAGATTGGAGTTTCAGGTGAAGTAGAATGTTTCAAACCAATGGGCAAGGTGAAACCTTGACATTCCCAATCACTGACATAGGTGAGAATACTGGTTAGCATCCCAGAAATTGGTTAGCATCAAAGGAGTTGGTTAGCATCCCAAGGATTTGTTAGTATCTCAAGAATCTGTAAGTTTGCCAGGAATCAGTCAGCAACCCAGGAATTGGTATCTGTTAGTATCCAAGGAATTGATTAGCATCTGAGGAATCTGTTAGCAACCCAGGAATTGGTTAGCATCTGAGAAATCTGTTAGCAACAAAGGAATTGGTTAGCATCTGAGGAATCTGTTAGCAACCCAGGAATTGGTAAGAATATGTGGAATATGTTAGCAACCCAGGAATTGGTTAGCATGAGAGGAATCTGTAAGCAACCAAGGAATTGGCTAGCATCTGAGGAATCTGTTAGCAATCCAGGAAACAGTTAGCATGAGAGGAATCTGTAAGCAACCAAGGAATTGGCTAGCATCTGAGGAATCTGTTAGCAACTCGGGAATTGGTTAGAATCTGTGAAATATGTTAGCAACCCAGGAATTGGTTAGCATCTTAGGAATCTGTTAGCAACTCAGGAATTGGTGAGCATCTGAGGAATATGTGAGTTTCCAAAGAATTGGTTAGCATCTGATGAATATGTTAGCAACCCAGGAATTGATTAGCATCTGAGAAATATATTAGCAACCCAGGAATTGATGAGCATTTGAGGACAAAGTTAGTATCCAAAGAATTAGTTAGCATCTGATAACAGGAATTGGTTAGCATCTGAAAATCTGTTAGCAACCCTGGGGAATTGGTTAGCATCTGAGAAATCTGTTAGCATCCAGAAATTAGTAAGCATACCAGGAATCACTTTATAGCATCCCAGTAATAGTTTCATCATGAGCGATAGTTAATGTTGCAAACAAAATTGATAAAGTAAAACTGACAGCTACCGATTTACCTCCCTTGATATCAAACCATTAAACAATAAAAATTGATTGGAAATGCATTTCTTTGAAAAGTGAAGGTAAATAAACACATAAATGTTGGTAACGTCCGGATATCATTAAAGATTAACTTGAACAAACAATTTACTGACTGTTAGCATACCTTGCAAATGGCAATTTAGCAAGATGATAAACAAATTATCATAATAAATATGTTCTGGTATCAGCTATGTGTAGATTTTATAAAGACTGCTAACTGATAAATTTGTCATGTAAATAAATGTCAGTAAGTCAAATTGCACCTGCTGTAATCTTTCACATAAAACAGTAAGTCGGGTATCGGAAGATATGCATGTAGTAAGACGAATATAGAAACTACTATCCAAATATCATCAGTTTAGTAAAAAAAAATCATCTCACCGAGATTTGTATCTTTCTTAATTTATCAGTAGCACTAATAACAATAGAAACTTGTAAATCCATTCTAAACTTATTGTAAAAAGCCAGTCAAGGGATGCACAACTTGTGGGTCTTAGAACCAGGCGACTGTTTAAGACAGGCATATTTTTATACAACAGTAGAGCCCCCTAAATCAAGACTTTCCCAAGTATTCTGCACATTGTTTTCGCGCAATTAGCAAGATTTGTCTGATGTGATCTTGAAACCTAGTTGTTGAACCCAGAGACTTCGAGAGTTGTTCAAGATTTGAAGAGATTTTCACCGAGACGCTATTTTTGCCGCTAATCGTCGCCATCTTGGATATTTAAAGCTTTTAACTTGCGACTATTTGGATTAATTTAAACAATTAACCCATGGTCAAATTGAGCGAAGGTGGGTTTTGATTTCGTCTATTATCATGTATTTGGAATGTTGTTGTATACATACTTTAGACATCAATTGTGAAATCAACCAATTTTTATTTTATGACCTTTCCGGGTCGATGATTTTTCAATTGACGGGTCTAAGATTGCTTCTCAGATTTAATTTTCAGATCCCTAAGAAAACTTATTTACGACTGTTAAACTTATAAATAATTATTTATTGCAATCTTTGGGTGTTCTCTATCTGCTGCAAATGATTTTGGTTTTAACACGAAAAAAACGATTTCTTTTGAATACACTACTTTGGTAACCTATAATAACGCAAAGAAATGGAGTTAACCGAACACGATTAAACCTTTGACTTGCGTATCCATTTGGTGTATCATGATCTTTGCCGTTTCACAGCACAGCCTGCATAACACAGTAAGTAACTTTTTAAATACAGTAATTAACTCTTCAAATACAGTATTTTGTGGCATCAAATTCCTTTAACATGTGGGTATGAAGTTCCACATGACTTACTTTAGTTTTTTTATTCAATATGGTACAACATACCTCTAGAATACCTAACCGATTGCATGGATAATTATTGGGATACAGTCTAATTTACTCTCGCCCACTTGAATGCTTTTATAATTTGTATTGTTCTATAATTCACCCATTACTAATGTATATTATTGGTGAAGTCAGGCAATTTACAATAGCAGGTAGGTTAAACAATTATCTATTCAGTAATGCCAAATACTGTGCTTGTTTATCAAGCACTATGACGTCAATAGGATACGTGCCGAAACAAAAAACGAAAAGTGAAGGAATCGTATTTCGTCTTGAATTTAATGTTTATTTGAAAATTTCAACTATAACTTTCACGTATGTTACAGTCTGGTAAGATACTGCAAGGTTAATTTAGTACCAATACATTAGAACACTCTGATATCATAAACTCACTTTCTGTACTGAACTAGGCAGCTAACTGCATGGGGAGTCCAACGAAGGTTTTCCCAGCTTCCATTTGGTACAGGTCCAAATTGATCATGTAATGTACAGAACAATGTGATAAACATTTTTATTCTGTACTTATAATGCACTTAATTAGCCATACTGATGGCTTCCATTGTAATGTATTAGTTTGTAACATATTCAGATTAACCAAGAACTTACATGCAGATTCCAAAGAAACATCAGTATGGGGTGATATTCCAAACATTTATATAACTTTTTTAATACGTTCTTTATCAATAGTGAAACTTAAATGAAATTAGCTGATATGGGTCGAATAATTATGGATGTACAGGGGTTTAGCTGACCATTAGCTGAAATAATGGTCATTCTTATTTTATCCTAATTCCGAAGAAATGTCAGTATACAACTATACATGGGATGATTCAATTTCTAATAAATTCTTTATCAATACTAACTCTTTAATGAAATTTATCTGATACACATTGATTATGTACAGATGAACAGGGGTTTAGCTAATGCCCTCTTGGAAGCTTAAGTGACCATTTTTCTTTGACCATATGCCGAAATCATTGTAAATGACATCCTTATTTTATCCCAAACAATGTTTAAGCCTGTAAAGAGGCATTACTGTGAATGTAAAACAGATAAATAAATTTAATAGCATTCAGCAAATCAAATCAAAATCTGTTTAACATAATTCTGGTAGAGTGTTCAATGATTCATCTTTGCCCAATATAATTGCATATTTGCCAGACCTCCCGCATCATGCCTGAGTCTCACGCATTTGAGACTCTACTTGCGCATGATCGGAGGCAAATTGATCAAATCTCTTGCATTTCTGGGACAAATTATTACTGGATCCTGACATTTTTTGTTTACATTATGAAAATGATCACAAATATTAGTTAAAATTGCTTCATGAAGCATGCATGGTATTGTCATAAAAGTAAAATAAGTGAAAACTGCATAGTTACAAACTTCATTAATTTAAGTTTAAAGTTTGAGCAAGAAAAATCTCCTGCATTTTAATGAAATTTTCTGCATTTCCATCACCAATCTCACACAAAGGGGGCTGGGAAACATGGCATGCAATTCTGATATAGGCACTGCATGTGGGCATTTACCATCTGGCAACTTGATAGAATAGTGTATATTATGTTCTCTAGGAAATTAATATACAAAGATGGAGAAGGTGCATCTGACAGAAAACCATTGAAATGTTTTGTGAAATGGAGAAATAAGAAATTTTATTAGTGTGGTACTGACAACGCAAATCAAGAATTTGCATGTCATTTTATTCTTTATATTGTCTGACTGAAAGTAGGAATATTCAAATTCAAGCGTAGGCAGTTATTGGCATGCAAGAACATATTACCATTATTGATAGAATTGACATTTTCATTTGGTACAAAACATTATAATGTATTAAGAATGCGGTTGCCTACGTTTTAGAAATTTCGGTCAAATTCTTGTTATAATCCCAATAGTTATCTTGCAATACTTTTTTTTCTTGAAAACTTCAATGTATTCTTCACAAAATACAATTAAGCATTATTCTTACTAATGTCTGTGACGCAAATGGTAGCAAAACAATGCTTCAATCTTCAAAATGGTCTACAATATAGACATGCAAAAACAAACAAGTTTCTCTCTATTCCAGCTTAGAGATCAAGATTGTTAGAAATTTGCGTGGTGTTTTGTTAGGCAACCAGACAACAATGTAAAACATTTTAAAGGTCTTTCATGTTCGTTAGTTATTTTGTGTTTATTATTGTTTTCACTTTTAAATTAAATTCTACTGACAGAATCATAGTCATATTGCGATTACCCAGTCTACTGTATCCTGACATGTACTAGACAAAAAAGCCACCTATCACCATAATACTCTTTTAAGTGCCTTAAAAGCAACAATTAGTTACACTTAGTACCATTAATAGAGACTTTGCTATAAATTACAGTCTTGACAATGTTTTGAACAGTTTTCGTCCACATGTGGAGAAGTTGCTGTTTCCTTGTGGATGCTAGGGTAAGTTTAATGTACACTGGTTAGGATACAGTTCTGGAAAACTGGTTATGTGAATCCTTCACCACAAACAAATCACATGTCTTCTATCAAAGTTTCATCAAACTCACAGCCTCTCACCACAATTTGTAACCACTAGACAGCTGTAATATGTGGTAAATGGAGTTGCATTACTAATAAAGATTTAGTTAACCTAATTTGCAGTTGTTTAAGATTTATATATAATTTAAATTTGAACATAAGTTTAAGATAATTATCCGTAAGTGCTTTGATAAAACAGTGCCCAGTAGCTCAAGTAGATAATGAACGCTGATAAATTACAAACAACAACAATGGTAACACAAAATAGACCGAAAATAATAGAGAATCTGAAACAAAGTATATTATTTGTTTTCTTTGAATTTTACTGACAGAATAAAGTAGACACTCTTGTAATGCTAGCTGTTATCAAAACCACTTGAATATCCTCAAATTCTTTGATTCCATTATGATGCCAAAATCTTAGGATGTATTAACATAAATATCAAAAATGTGAATTTGAAGTATATATAATACTTAACTTGCTGGTAGAAGTTGTAACATATTAAAGCATTTGAGGCGCTTTGATTGATGCCATACTGATAATTAATTGTCGGAAAGTATTAAATTCATGAGAAAATGACTATATCTGTAGCGCTATGTGAGTCTTCAATCTGTGTTATCCATCAAATGTAATCTCTATACTTGATTTCTTATTACGCTGAATAATTCGCAGATTTCTACAAATTTCTACATAATTAAAATAAATGAAGACAATTCAACACAGGCACATGCATGAATCATCAAATAAAAAATGTTCCACAGACGAGGCAGCGAACATTGAACCCAATCAATGCAACATAGTGCAAGTCAGTGCATTGTTCAAAAGTTAGTTACCTTCATCACTTTGGACTGAACTGACAATGTTTCAGTCACATTAACCGCACACCCGCCCAACCAGTCCTCAGCCCTTTTTAAAGAAGTTTAACCATGTTCCATGACTCTGCATGGTATGTTACAGTTCCATTGCAAAGTAAAAGTTTGCACCTAAAATACCGTAGGATTCGATCTCTTACTGTATGGTACATCGCCATCATCTAGCAATGAGAAGTACAAACTCAGACCACTCTGCAGCTATTCCAACAACCCCAAAAAAGTAAGTTCTACAACTTATGTTTATCACTTTTCGACACCTTATTTCTGATGGTACCCATTGTCACCAGTGTAAGATGCACATTATTATTATAGATGAGATCAGAGCAATCTTCATGATCAACATAATATAATTATTCTTTTCAACATCTTATTTCTGATGGTACCCATTGCCACCTGTGTAAGATACACATTATTATTATAGATGATATTAATTGCATGAATCAGAGCAATCGTCACGCTAACCTTTGAATCAACATAACATAATTATTCTTAGATGACTAAGCATTTTTTTATCAAGTCAAATGTATATTTTTTTACTTTGTATGTCATTTATTGTGAGTTCTGTCTCTATGCTGTCAATGATTGGTCATGCTCCCCCGCATTTATTAAGAGAATGTAGCCAGTAATATTCTAGAACAAATCATGAGGATGCTTAGCCATTGAGGCAACAAAAATAAGAATATATTAATCTAGCATGTATCGCTATGGCGTCACATAGAGCCAACAAATACATTTATGCAAGGACAAAAATGCTTTCGAATGAAAATGTAATTTCCATTAACTTGAGCAGAAAATGCTTAAATGATTACATGTAAAGCACTCAAAGCATGAAAATGTGCAAATGCACAACATATTATTTAGATATATTTGCAAAAACATAACAGGTGATCATTACACCCTTACTTACATACAGTTTCACTTATCTGTAGGTTTGAAGATTTTGAGCAATAAGGCCTACTCATGAAAACAAATATTCTTTAGATGTTGGGAGCTATGTGTGCCATCTGGAGTTGTGCTGTCAAGAGTTGTGCTGTACAGACTAGGTTTACAACTGTCAATCTACACTGGAGTTGTGCTGTCAATAGTTGTGCTGTTAAGAGTTGTGCTGTCAAGAGTTGTACTGTTAAGAGTTGTACTGTCAAGAGTTGTACTGTTAAGAGTTGTGCTGTCAAGAGTTGTACTGTTAAGAGTTGTACTGTCAAGAGTTGTACTGTCAAGAGTTGTACTGTCAAGAGTTGTACTGTCAAGAGTTGTACTGTTAAGAGTTGTGTTGTTAAGAGTTGTGCTGTCAAGAGTTGTACTGTTAAGAGTTGTACTGTCAAGAGTTGTACTGTTAAGAGTTGTACTGTTAAGAGTTGTACTGTTAAGAGTTGTACTGTCAAGAGTTGTACTGTTAAGAGTTGTACTGTCAAGAGTTGTACTGTTAAGAGTTGTACTGTTAAGAGTTGTGCTGTGCAGAGTTGTACTGTTAAGAGTTGTGTTGTCAGGAGTTGTATGTCTAAAGTTGTGTTGCCTATAGATGTGCTCACAGTCTGGAGGTGTGTTGTCTGTCGTGTCTGTAGATGTGCTAACAGTCTGGAGTTGTATTGTTTGTAGATGTGCTCACAGTCTGGAGTTGTATTGTTTGTAGATGTGCTCACAGTCTGGAGTTGTATTTCTGTAGATGTACTCACAGTCTGGAGTTGTATTGTTTGTAGATGTGCTCACAGTCTGGAGTTGTACTGTCTGTAGATGTACTCACAGTCTGGAGTTGTATTGTTTGTAGATGTACTCACAGTCTGGAGTTGTATTGTTTGTAGATGTGCTCACAGTCTGGAGTTGTATTTCTGTAGATGTACTCACAGTCTGGAGTTGTATTGTTTGTAGATATACTCACAGTCTGGAGTTGTATTTCTGTAGATGTACTCACAGTCTGGAGTTGTATTGTCTGTAGATGTACTCACAGTCTGGAGTTGTACTGTCTGTAGATGTACTCACAGTCTGGAGTTGTATTTCTGTAGATATACTCACAGTCTGGAGTTGTATTGTCTGTAGATGTGCTCACAGTCTGGAGTTGTATTGTCTGTAGATGTGCTAACAGTCTGGAGTTGTATTTCTGTAGATATACTCACAGTCTGGAGTTGTATTGTCTGTAGATGTACTCACAGTCTGGAGTTGTATTTCTGTAGATGTACTCACAGTCTGGAGTTGTATTGTCTGTAGATGTACTCACAGTCTGGAGTTGTATTTCTGTAGATGTACTCACAGTCTGGAGTTGTATTGTCTGTAGATATACTCACAGTCTGGAGTTGTATTGTCTGTAGATGTGCTCACAGTCTGGAGTTGTATTGTCTGTAGATGTACTCACAGTATGAAGTTATGCCGTCTGAAGATGATTGTGCAGTGTTTATCTTTGTCAAATCTTGCTGTGTGTATTCTGTGGCATATATTGTACACTATGTATATAATTATGTAGATTGAGATGAGTTGAAGGAACTGTCATCAGGTCGCTTAATATTACTTTGTGTTCTCTTGTTTTGCTTTTTTTGCAAAAATCTTGCTGTGATGTCAGCAAGTTGTTTGAGATAAAAAATGAACGGCTGTCAAAACTTCCATTACATTTATCTGCCAAATGCATTTAACAGCATGCGAGCACTTTCCTTGCAGTACTTTGGTTACATTAGTAAGCAGATGCCAGAATAATGTTTTCCAAGTGTATAAATTTGACAACAACATTTTGGTATATAAGTAAAGAATACTATTCCTAAAGTACATTTTATACTGATCAGTGTATTCATTGATTGTTTAGTTTGACTTTCAGCGGTTAGATTCATTTTTGTCAAGCCCAATTGCGGTGAGCAAGACTTAGCCGCCACTTTTGGTGTGTGTGCGTGCGTAATTTTTTAATTAAGTGTGTGCATCCAATTTTGTTCAGACCATAATTTTGCCATGTTGACCAATCTTGCTTATATTTGGCATTAATGTTCACCTCCACAAGGAGGAATGTCATGCCAAACTCTCAGGTTTCTTTCTTAAAGGTCAAGGTCACAATTGGAGGTAAAAGGTCAAATTGAAGCTTGTCTCAACCATAACTATGTCATGCATTGACCAATCTTTCTCATATATGACATGAATGTTAACCTCCTTGAGGTGGAGTGTAATGCCTAACCCCTAAGTTCCTATTGCTAAGGTCAAGGTCACAGATGGAGGTCAAATGTCAAATTAAAGCTTGTCTGGACCATAACTTTGTCATGCATTGACCAATCTTTCTTATATTTGGTATAAAAGTTAACCTCCTTGAGACAGAGTGTCAAGCATACCACCAGGTTCCTTTCTTAAATGTCAAGGTAACAGTAGGAGATTAAAGGTCAAGTTGAAGTTTGGTCAGACCATTATACCTAGTCATGCATTGATCATTCTTGCTTATAATTAGCATGAATGTTAACCTCTAATAATCAGAGTGTCATGAGCAACCCCAGTTTCCTCTCTCAAAGGTCAAGGTCACTGTTGGAGGTCAAAGGTCAAATTGAAGTTTTAACCAATCATTTCTTATTTATGCATGGTGGTATTAGATGTAACTTGGCATTTTTAGTTGGTGCTTTTTTTCAATGTGCACTGAGGCTCAACATAATTTGCCCGAGGGCATGACATTCTAGTCTTGTTCAGTTGTGCATTAGGTATTGTACCTTGTAATTGTGCAGGAAAATCAGCATTACTGTCAAATTTCGGTAGGTGAGTATTATACCTGTGTATCAAGTCCAGTTCCCTAACCATTAGACCACAAATGCGAAAACCAACCACAATTAAAATTTAATGGCTTATTTTCCAATTTGGCACAATCTCTCAAGACCCAATTGACATCTTGAAAATGCAATATTTGTATAATTTTATGTTTTGGAGAACCAAGAGACCCATTTGCGATTGTTGTACATTATCTGAATTTTTGGCCACTGTTCATGGTGATCTAAAGATAAAACCTCCATAATATCATACCCAGGGGTGGTATTCAATATTGATCTTATTTAATTGGAAAACGAGGATAGCCAATCATATCGCCTGTTACTGACCAAGAGTTTAACATGGTGTTATCTGATTGGTTGGCCTTATCCTTAAGTCATTAGCCCAATCAATATTGAATACCAACCAAGGAGTTTATAATATGGTGTGATCTGATTGGTTGTCCTTATCCTTAAGTCAAGTAAGATCAATATTGAATATCAATCCAGATCTACAGGTTGATCAAGCCTATCACTACAGCTAGCTACCAACAGTTACAGACCAATTGTCACAGAAGCTGACACAACATTCTGCAGCTCATGCAGTTACAAAGAACGGTGCCATCGTTATAATTTCATTGTACATAAATAAACCATTAGATTTTTTCCCATTTCTCGAGAATGTGCACAACAGATTAATATGCAGTAGAAGTATGCGCACAGATATTACATTATAATAAATACAACATAACAACAGCAGGAAGCTAAACATCCTATCTACTTCTATCTTGGTATCTAACTTACAGTACTTTGTCTCAACTACTCCAACACTGGTGTAGTGTGGTAATAACACACAAGTATATTATTTTTGGATAATTCGTAAGAGACTTATATTGAAATAGCAACCATATAACTCATATGCTTTATATGTCATAACAACAAAATTAATAAGTGATATGATGATGTCTTTTTATTTTCTACGGTGCATGAGATTTTATTTGATTGAAAATTATTTGTCACTTTAAGTTTGACTCAGCAATGTTTTAGGGGGATCCTAGGCACAGGAGGGCAATTTGGTATAGGTAAATTTCCAACTTGGGTAGCTAAACGGGGGGATTAACTGTACGAACTCTATGGTTAAAGTACATAAACATGCATAACCTAGAAATACACCTATAGCCATAAGGCACTGACAACATTGCAATTTTGGTACATTTATAGTGCGCCCACGATAATGAGAAAGGCAGGAACATTTGGTATGTTCCCAAAAGGCGGATTAATCAGATGAGCATGATTTATCAGTAATGTTTTAAGTATATAACTGACCATATCTGTTTATTTTAGTAATTTGTAAAACCTATTTGGCAACAGTTGACCAAACCTAGTCATGTTTGTAAACATCACATTATCCTGGGAGCACTATACCAGGATTTTGATGGTTCGACTAAAATATTCATATCTCCATGAGACCTTTGTATTATCTATAGTCCAGAGAATTTGACACGACTCTCAAACTTCTATTAGCATAATTTCACAGCTGATATATAGAGAATACTAGGTTAGTGCCTTATATTACTTGAATTTATTGGGTGAGTTGGAGAAAGTTTATTCGGCGAGCCTTCGCGAGCCGAATAAGCCTTTCGGAGACTAACCCAATAAATTCAAGTAATATAAGGCACTAATCCTAGTGTTCTATTTATCCTGCAAAACTTTTCTAACACAAGAAATGATTTCTTCACCTTTAAAATACGAACACAAAACCCTGTGGAACCAGCGCAACGATATCGAAACATCGGCATTCCAAGGTCTCCCAATGAAATATAGTTCCATATTAAAAGGCAAATCTGAAAATCTGACCAAGAATTCAGTAACGCGCTTCAATTCAAATGCAATCAATAAACACAAACCTACAATTTAACGTTACATACACTACATGTAAACACATTTTGTGTTTCAACGTCGAATCTCTCCAAAATCTATCAATGGCATTCTAGAAATTAGAAGTTGCAAAGACGTCAAAACCTAAATGACGTCACACAGTACGTGACGTTTCCCGTTATTTTAAGTAGCAACACGAGTATGTTCCCCTACCAAACAGATTCGGTGACAGGATAAATAGAATAAATCAGGCCCGTGACATATTCAGGATTCAAATATATCAGACCCCGCTCCAATAATTATGTAAGATTCGCCTTAAACACTAAATGACTTGGTTGAAGTTGAGAACGAAAGTAGTCCCATGTCATGTGACCACATAACCTAATAAAGCTCACATGGCATAATAAAGCTAAATTTACACGACGGGTCGATTTCGGGCTAATAAAGGCCTAATGGTAGGATAAATTGCTATATTTGTAACCCCGGCTGTATGTTTTCATAAGCGGGGAGTATTACGAAGAGGCTCGAGGTGTAATACCAACACAAATCTAAAAGACCAATTTTTCACAATTTGTTCGCGGAAATTTATATATTCAACGCAAGAACCCAGTAATATATTCGTGCATAAAGGTCAGAATCATGTCAAATTCTCTGTGCTATAACATAACCAATGAATTTCATTTAACATTCTTGAATGTTGTAAAATATGTGTGAAACATATACAACAATACTGTGACAAATGTTCGCAGGTTCCATGATCATATCTCTTATCGTTGAAAGCCTTTTTTGTCACACCTACCTTCCATCAGATGTGAAACACTTTTAACACATTATCTGTAAAATATGACTGACATCAACAGTAGTTTGCTACAAGGAAAATTGAATCTGGATAATTTTTTCTTCGCACACCAACATAAAACTTGCACATGAAACATGTATGCAACCCAGTGACGTAGATACTTCACAACTGTTGGATTCCAAGTAACCCTCCAGTGAAATGATTCGATTCAGGAGTTGTAAAAGCGTAGGTGTTTTTTCGCTGGATGTTGTAGAAATATACTCTCAGATCAGGTAAGTTAGGACTTATGATAGGTGTATGATAACAGAAATTATTACACAGTTTATTATTGATGAAACTGAGCTATCATGAAAGATGAAAAATGTGAAGCTCATGATTATGATGCATGTTTGTTAGTATTTATTAATACATAAGCTGTTGGAAGCGCTATTTTAGAAACTTGTAATCATAAACTATACATAAATCCTGATAGAAAATTATAGACCAGCGTCTGAATCAGCTATGATGTATAAATACGCCCATGGAGAAGCACTAAAATACCTTGAAGTTATTGTGTTTTTGAGTCACAATTTGTTACTGCTTTTTTGTTGTTGTTTCTTTACCTATTTTTATTCTAACTTTGTAGCCAAGAAGTAGACATCTACTACCAATGTTAGAGGTCTTGGGTCCGCTACATCACTGTATCATACAAATACAGACCAAATAAAATGAGTGTTCAGCATTTAAAAGGGTAAACTGTCCTTCTTCCTGTACTCTGGGGCAATATCGTACTGTTTATTAACAAAAATCGTGTGAGCGTCACAAAATTTAAATATTTACATTGAAAAGAGTTTATTAAAAACATTTAAAAACTGCAGAATCCTTTTAAAAGTAAGAACATTTTCGACCATGGTGGGTTCCAGAGTGGGAAGGCGGAGGGAAGGAGGAGTGCAGGAACACATCTATCTCTGATATTTTCTCATGTTACCCCCTAAACGTGATGATGGATAATACCAGAAATTGAATGAGGTGACAAGAATGGTTCATATAGCAAACATTTTACGTTAAATAATCTCGCTATTTGTTGCTTTAATCCTTCGTTGAGCGTTCTGTGTGGCACAAACAATTTGAACGCGTAAAACCCTGTTTTTTCCGTTCTCGGTTCCAAATATATACAGATGTACAGGTTTTACTATTTACACACCATTGTTTGCCTCTGTCAGCCATTATAGTATGATATACCAATTTAGACGCACCACCTCAGTCTATTTGTTAGCCAAACTTTGCTCACATCACAAAGTTTTTTAACATAGCATTCAACATATAATAGGTACATGTACTTCACGCGATGAAACATATCTCACATAATCCTTTGTTGAACGCAGGTTCCATGATGGTGGGAAATTCTAGATAAATTATTGTGTTTCTTAATTATTCCAGTATCATAATAAATAAACTTTTATTGTTGGAATTTTAATTGTTTCTCATGATTAAATTGTAAAATTATTTCAATTTAAGTTTCCTGGTGAAATAAATGTTAGTAGTTTTCAACTTTCAGCAGACGGCAAATGCAATAGAAATTCAAGCGAAAATAAAACGGAAATGAAATTCCGGAAATTTTGTGTATTTTGTAATAAAGGAACACAAGCACAGACATTTTAATACACAAGGTTCATTCAACCACAAATACAAGGACATAAAATATCTCAAAATTACTGAAATATATTTCAGACTAACTTGATAGATATACACATATTATAATACATCAGAAATAACTTAGAAGTATGATTTTCACAAGAGCTACAGTCTACAAGTTCCAATAATTTATAAACTTCACGAAGGGATAACTTTATAACCATTAGAGATAACAACCTCATTTAAATTGCAATGGTCTGCATTCAAAAATATCTTTCAACTGATATGCAACACTCGACAGATTTAGTAGTAACGAAATTATTTCACAACCATGACTGTAAACACCATTTTTGACTTCGCCTTTTCAGTAACCGGCATAGAAACTTCAATATGAGACAACTTTTAAATGGTTGAAGATAAAGACCTCACTTAAACTGCAATGGTGTGCATCTGAAATAATCTTTCCAATGACATATAACATGTTATAGTTTAATGGAATGAAACTTGATAATGATAATGTACAATCCTTGTCAATACATGCCACTTATACCCAGCTACATTGAACATAGACCATTACTGACTATAGTTTGACCATGAAAATTATGCCATGTTGCACAAAAAAATTGCCATCTATAGTAAAACACTTACGGATAGTCCTTAAAGATGACACAAACCATGTTCTGATCATGGTCATCTCCAGAAATTGCAAGCACGGTCAGCAATTTGTTAAGCAGGAAAGATATGTTCACAGCCTGGGGCGTTATGCACACAAGCCTTGAAGTTGGTGGTATCGATTGGGGGTCCCCATGATTGTTGAAATTTTGGACTTTAATGTCATTGTGGCCATATTAATATTTTTACATGTGCGTATGTCCATATCACTGAATACGCCCCGGACAGCAATTTCCCAGGCTTCTTCTAAGGTGGCATAATTAACATTGAACATTAAATAATAGGAACAACATTTACAGGCAATAGACACTTGCATCAATATATTGATTAATCTACCAAAACACATAATCAAAGGGCAATAACTCTGTCTATTGAACAACAATCAAAGTCTGTTATATAACTTGTCTGTCTTAATGCTTCATTTATCTTCTTTAAAGTTGTCGAGAAACAAAGTATCCTATTAGCATCAGGCAATATAATGTCAAATAAATTCCACATCAAAAAAGTTATTATATAATGTAATTAGTTTTGCAGGTAGACATTACGTCCCGGAATGTAGACAAATCGCATCATATAAAGTACATTACAGCAATAAAATCTCCCCGACATATTTTCTGCACATCAAACGGTCTGCCTAATGACGGTTATCTTATATAATTGGCAGCGTTTGATGGACAGAAATAATATGTAGGTCAATATTAATAAATCTATCATTGTGTACCTGGTATAAATATAATTTATATATTAGTGACTTAATTGACTGCTTAAATATTTATTGATAAAAACAGCAGTTGAAATGATTTTTCTAGTTGGTTTCACTTTGTTAAATAGTTTGGCCAAAGGCCTTAGCCAGAACTGAAAATAATCAGAAGAATTTCAATATGCATAACAGAACTCTATCAATACAAACATACATATAAAAAGATTTACACAGTGGGTACAAATTCAAAATCGGACATTAAACTTATAAATTTATAAACAGTTCTCAATGCAAACTTAATTAATTTGTGTTTCCTTGCTTACATAGTTAATTAAATAAGGGTCACTTGTAAACTAACAGTCAACAGGTTTAACTTTAAAAAATTGGCATAATTTCTTTACAAAAATTGGCAATTGAACTGCCAAGAACACTATTTAAAACATCCTCATTGGCAAAACAGCTTGATTAATTACTCTTCAAATCCCGAGAGAGAAAGTTGATTCCAGTGTGAGTACAAAATTCCTACACAATTTTCAATTTACAGAAAATTATAAAGTAAAACATTACAATATTATCTATAATCAATGTACCTCATGACGTGTTTTCTGTCTGGTATTAGATTATGCATTATGTAAATATTATAACGTTCATTTAATAACATTAAATACTCCCAGATGTTTGGAATTATACAATATAGGTTAGAATGTCTACCCTGGGATTACTTCAGTCTTGTTTAATACTGGAAACTTGTGAGTACATAACATACCTTTAGTTTGACAGTGATAATAAAAATTCTTTTTTCCAAAATCTCTTTTTTCTCTTAATTTTGTGGTCACACAGTCTTGATATTTTAGAAGATTGAAGATTCATGTATAATAATTATATTATTTTAGAGCTCTCCATTAGAGCTGACTGCATTTTTTTTGCCAATGGAGGTATCAAGAAAATTTGTGAATAGACGGGACAAAGGCCAAGAAGACTTAAGTAGTGTGCATGCCTGAAAGAAGCTTGTTTCGAAGAGAAGAATCACTTTCACAACTTAACGCAAAAGTTACTCAAATGACATAATTTACAAATACTTTTGGAATTTTGAAAATTAAATGGTTTGCATGCATCTTGTGACATTTTTGTTTTGTAGGAGCATCTTCACAGGACAGTATTACGATAGTCACACAAAAACTAGTGATTTCACAAAATGGATTTTGCCTCAAAATGTAATCGAAGACATGTGTACAACTGTCACTGTTGGAGATAGTTAAAATCATTTTGGCAAATAATTCAAAAAGATAATATTAAGTCGGACAGGGAAGGTAGCACTCAACTTAACCAGTCGACCACAGAAAACACGAAAACACACAAGGCACATTGCCTAACACACAATTGAACGAGAAAATTATCCGCCCAAGTCCGAGCTGTCAAAAGGCTGAATAAACTGGTTTCAGCAATCAAAAGCTGAACACACATATCGCTTGCTAATAGCGTGTATTTAAGCAAGGACAATGTTAAAACTAGGTTCAAGTCATTGAGTTCCCCCAAACACTGTGTGTCAAGTAAAACTATAAGTAGACTTGTTTTCTAATGTACCAGATTGGATGGAGCTCTCCTATTTCACTTCATGCACAAACATGACCGATTTTCCATAACTTAAGAATACTACAATATCAATCAAATGTATTCTAAAATCATGGATTTATATCTTCATCAAATGCCAAGAGAATATTTTGACATAATGAAAATAATCAAAACACCGAGGGAAACATCATCGTGTGGAGGGATACATCATCCTATGAAGGGAAACATTCTATCCATCTATCTCCATCATCACAGCATGATCAATGGCCTACATATACACATACTCATACATACACTCTCTCCCTAGATTCATATAAAAAACAATGATAGCAATCAATGCAACTTAATTGCAATTATATAAAGACAAATACTGGATATTTATCACAGAATTAATCCTTGTGGTGCCTTTAAAAGTTCTGACAAATACCACACAACAATAAACCATCATGGTAAAATCATTTATATTTGTGGGCAAAATATGACAGGATCCCTTTACACTAGAATTTATTTCAGGTTGATATATAGTAAAACATTGAGTTCTATGGATAACTAGCGTTATAATGGCTCTCAACACCTCAATCCTAAAGGTTACTGATAATAATAATCCATTGCCAAAAGAGAAGCCTGTATCCCCTTTTTTGCGCAAGGGATATACTGGTTCCATTTTGTTTTCATGACACTCATGACGTGGCCACAAAACCATGCTCTTCCACAAGGCTCTAAAGACGATAAAAAATGACTCATCTTTTCTTTTTTAAATTTGAAAATCTACAAAAGAGTAATTACGATTACCGCAAGTATTGCCTACAAGATTGTCAATTCAGAATCAAGCCAAAGTTTTGATGCGTCCTTTACACAAAATCTTGGGGACCTTTTTTCAAATCGCTGATTGGCAAATTTGGAATGACCGTATTCTTTCTTTGTATTTGCATGATTTCTTGCATCAGATTTTGGTTTATATGCTTTTAATTTATTCTTGCCATCGGAAATCCATATTGGCGAGGCCCTCAGAAGAGGTTAGTCACTTTAGTTTTTGATGTATAGTGCATGATACAGAAGTTGCCCATTTCCAGAAGCATCCCTGGCATCTGAGTCTAACTTTTTTCTTTTAATCTTTTCCCTGACGCACTTCTTACCTGCGCTCAATACACAGGTGTGTGCACTACTCGGGTTAATACGGTATCTTTGAAATTTTATGTCCACAAGTAGAAATGATTTAACATTGATATTCTGATATAATGCGCCCATGATAATGAGCAAGACGGGAAAAGTTGGTATATTCCACAAAGGTGGATTTTTCAGCTGTGCACAATTTATCAGATGATTTTAGTATAAAACTGACAATTTCTGTTTTCTTCAGTAATTTGTAAGTGATTTTGCAAAAGTTGACCGAACCAATCAGTGTTTGTAAACATCACATTATCCTAGGCGCACTACAGTATGATTATATGTTTATATATATTTCATGATTATACACACTTACCTTTGACACATATTTACTAGGGAATGATTAATGTCCTGATTTTGTTTGATGTAAGATGTCAGTTCCAATGCTTCTTTCTGTAACGCAGCACGACGTTCTCGTAGAACTATCTCCGTCATACGATCAATGATCAGGTGGTTCATGATGGATTCCTGCCGAGAAACAAGAGAAAAAAATTGTTACAACCAAAGCCATTATGAAAACATTTATCAGATAATTCGGGACAATATGTTCGGCAGACCTGACATAATGTCGAGTGGAAATATCCAGTCAACTTAACCGCAATCACCATTGCCAACAGAAGTAAGTACAAACCATACGGATTCTACTCCGAATAGGAATTTGGATGTTCCATTATTGAAGGGTAAATTGTCTGTGTGTGTTGAAGGAACTGTGGTGAAGGCATGCACAAGCATGGAATAGATCAGTTATACATCTTCTGACACTGTAGGGTTCCACCGAACACATTGGGTTATATAAACAAGAGGTTGTTAACTGGAGTTGTACTCACTGATAATAATGGACTACTAGATTGTGGAATGCCCCTTTACGTAATATATAGAATGATTTTAAATTTCATCATGATCGTTACCAAGTTTTTTTCTTTGAATTTGGACAATTGGCATGGTGACCTAGGTTTTAACCCAAGAAGACCAAATATTGAGCTTGACCTTGATATCATATAGACAAACATTGTGACTTATGGTTTCATACAAAAGTTCACAGCTTAAATAATTTAAATTTATATGGCCTGGTGACCCAGTTTTTAGTTGTATAAAATACGGCCTAATAAACATTTTGACAAACTTTCATGAAGATTAAACCAAAGTGACCCCTACTGTGTAAACAAAGCACCTGTGAAGGGAACAGAGAGACAAAGAGCAATCACAAAAGTCTACCTTGTTCCTTAACCTAACTCTTACATTTACACAGACAGAAGTTTCCCTGGCTATGACTAAGACTTGACGACTATCCACATTTTTCTGCTCCATTTTACTATATGCGTCAACAGTCGTTAAATAGGTAAGTATTCCGTTGTCTTATCGAAAAGAACAGAAAAAAGTCGACCAGACAAATTACGCATTTAGACAAACTACATTAATGTTCAATCTACCAAATGGAAGACGTAAGATTGTTCTCTTTTGTTTGAAAAGTTCTTAAATGTCAAGCAGAAGTTGATAAGAACAGCAACAACAATCAAACAGCAGCCATCAGTCATCAAAACAAGTTTGCAGTTGTCATTGATCAAAGCAGACAACTCGGATCATCTGTGTCTACCAGACCAAACATCCACTGATTGCATCAATATAACGCATTAACAGATTATTCTTACATCACAGGGAAAGTAATGCAAACATAAATAAATGGATTTCTAACAGATTTTAGCAGGTTGCACATATTAAACACAAAGGAATTACTTATAAACCATGCCACATTCTGATTTTATGACTAACTGTAATCAAAATATTACATGGCACCAACAAGACACCAACATAGAACCAATGTGGCAATATGGCACCAATGTGGCACCTAAGAAGTTAACCAATGACTCACCAACGTAGTTAACCAATGTCTCACCAAAGAAGTTAACCAATGACTCACCAATGTAGTTAACCAATGTCTCACCAAAGAAGTTAACCAATGACTCACCAACGTAGTTAACCAATGTCTCACCAAAGAAGTTAACCAATGACTCACCAACGTAGTTAACCAATGTCTCACCAAAGAAGTTAACCAATGACTCACCAACGTCATTAACCAATGTCTCACCAAAGTTGTTAACCAATGTCTCACCAAAGACGTTAACCAATGACTCACCAACATAGTTAACCAATGTCTCACCAAAGAAGTTAACCAATGTCTCTCCAACGTAGTTAACCAATGTCTCTCCAACGTAGTGAACCAATGTCTCACCAAAGTAGTTAACCAATGTCTCACCAAAGTAGTTAACCAATGTCTCACCAAAGAAGTTAACCAATGACTCACCAACGTAGTTAACCAATGTCTCACCAAAGTATTTAACCAATGACTTACCAACGTAGTTAACCAATGTCTCACCAAAGAAGTTAACCAATGTCTCAACAAAGAAGTTAACCAATGTCTCACCAAAGTAGTTAACCAATGTCTCACCAACGTAGTTAACCAATGTCTCACCAAAGAAGTTAACCAATGACTCACCAATGTAGTTAACCAATGTCTCACCAAAGTATTCAACCAATGTCTCACCAAAGTAGTTAACCAATGTCTCACCAACGTAGTTAACCAATGTCTCACCAACGTAGTTAACCAATGTCTCACCAAGAAGTTAACCAATGACTCACCAACGTAGTTAACCAATGTCTCACCAAAGCAGTTAACCAATGGCTCACCAAAGAAGTTAACCATTGACTCACCAACGTAGTTAACCAATGTGGCATGTTAACTAATGACTCACCAACGTAGTAAACCAATGTGGCATGTTAACCAATGACTCACCAATGTAGTTAACCAATGTGGCATGTTAACCAATGACTCACCAACGTAGTAAACCAATGTTAACCAATGTAGTTAACCAATGTCTCACCAAAGTATTTAACCAATGTCTCACCAAAGAAGTTAACCAATGACTCACCAACGTAGTTACCAATGTCTCACCAAAGTATTTAACCAATGTCTCACCAAAGTAGTTAACCAATGTCTCACCCAAGTAGTTAACCAATGTCTCACCAAAGAAGTTAACCAATGACTCACCAACGTAGTTAACCAATGTGGCATGTTAACCAATGACTCACCAACGTAGTTAACCAATGTCTCACCAAAGTAGTTAACCAATGTATCACCATTGCAGTTAACCAATGTCTCACCATCATGGCACCAATGTCTCACCAACGTAGTTAACCAATGTTTCACCAACATGGTACCATCATGGCACCAATGTCTCACCAACGTAGTTAACCAATGACTCACCAACGTAGTTAACCAATATGGCACCAACGTAGTTAACCAATGTCTCACCATCATGGCACCAATGTGGCACCAACGTAGTTAACCAATGTCTCTCCAACATTGCACCAACGTAGTTAACCAATGTCTCACGAACATGGCACCAATGTAGTTAACCAATGTCTCTCCAACATGGCACCAATGTAGTTAACCAATGTCTCTCCAACATGGCACCAATGTGGCACCAATGTAGTTAACCAATGTCTCACCATCATGGCACCAATGTAGTTAACCAATGTCTCTCCAACATGGCACCAACAAAGCACCAACAATAAATAATGAAATGGCACAGAAGTTATAAATGCAACAACTGCAATGATGTTTTGAGGCCCCAATTCCTTGTTCCCTCCAAACTTAGAAAATCAAGTATGTCCCGTGAAAAACACAAGCTCCCAATATGGTATGCCTTCATATACTGCTAAGTGTGGTTTAAACAAGATATTCTCATATAAACACAGTATCATCCGAACCTCTGATGATCTAAGTAAAGAATATGTGACCCTTTGATAAGAGATTGAGACATTTTGCAGACTTCCCGAAGACATGACTCTGGCAAAATTAGTTTTAGGCTGTCAGATTTTTCTGGCACCATTTTGTATTTTGTCTATTTAAGTCAGACAGATTTTCTTTTTGAATCCTGGCAAGTTATCGGCATTTGTCATTTTGATGCATTGGGTATTGACATGCACAAGAAAGGTGGTTGGAGGTTACTTGCCCAACACAAAAGAAATCTATTAATCAATCTGTAGCCACCTAATTATAAGTATTTTCTTTCCTAGATGGTCAAATGATCCTAAATAAGGGAAAAGCCGAAGATAGCAAAATGCTTGTTCATTATTTGACTGTATTTTAACACCTCTAACAAACTGTGCTAGACAGAGAACAGGCTTCCAGTATTAATTAAGAAAATATGTCAGTTGATGAAAATGTGGCATTTCATTATAAGGTTTCATGCACTATTTACACCCAACAATGGTTTACGCAGACTCTTGTTCTTGTCTTGTAGGTGCAACAAGGTTGTATCTTACTATATAGTATATAGGGTAGTGTGCCAAAGAGACATCTTGTTGTGATCATCTTTGGAAACCACATGTCCTGAACACTAATACACTATCCCTATTTAATCTATAAAAGAGCATAAAGTGACACAAACAAACATAAACCATATTGTTTACAGGTGTGCAATACACCTTCCAAGCATATGTTTATAATAAACAATAGAGCACCTCTAATAATTTCAATGTCATATAGTAAATACATTAGATATGGTATTTTAATATTGGCATCATTGTGCTCCTTATCTTGGCATGCATTATGTGCATGCAGTATTAATAGGATATTAATTACGCTTTATGTTTAGTGCACTTATTTCTAAAATGGTATAATTTCACTAATGCATATATTTTTATCTATAATGATGCCATTGTCTTCTATGAGGAATAAACAAAAAAATGTTTGTTTTCCGGGAATCCCCACCTACTCTTTAGAATTTGCTGCTGATTGCAAACATAATAAATATGTTATACAAATGTATTATATACTGTAAACCAATTTACTTTCGCGAATACTAACTTCCCCCTTTCGCTGATCTTCGGCATATTGGCGACTACAAATTTTCGCGTTTTTAAGTTTCTCGCAATGTCCATATTATTGTTTTTAGCACTTTTGTGGCAACTTAATTTCACGAAATTCTACCACTCGCTAATTTCGCAAATTAAATTGTGCGAAATAATTTCATGGTTTACAGTATTTAAATTCTTTGATTTTATTACCTCGTATTTTTGTAGCAGTTTTCAATATCATTCAACAATGTTTTGGAACTTCAGTGACAACACTTACAAACAATGAATTGTTAGCAAACTTGTCCCGCAATGACATCTGAGTACAACAAAGCTTTCCCTCAAAATATAACTGTTTCAACAAAAACAATTCACCAGTCAGAGGCGTAGCCATCCATACACAATTATGCATGTGCGTTAAACATCAATTTGAAAAGTAAAAACATAATACAGCCAACATATGACATTAAAGTCAAAATCTGGGGTTGTTGTACTTTATATCCCAAAGTTCCATTTTCTTACCAAGAAATATCACCATTTTTCTTCAAAACAAATTTAATTCTTAAGAATGATGTAAATTTACGTTTTGGCATACAATAACAGCATACACATTGATGCCATGTCACAAATGATGCTATGTAAGATAAAGCGTATGAGAAAGTATTTCATTTCATACCCGATGATGGTGAGAAAGTATTTCATTTCATACTGATAGCATGATGGTATTTGCAACAACATCACCAGATGCAGTTAATACACTAGGTGTTCCCATGTTATGTGTTGACCCTGTAAATTCTATATCATGATCTAAATGCGCAGCAATTGCACAAATTATCTTTTGAATGACTTTCGTTGTAGTAAAATTCTGTCCTAATGCATGAGATAAGCTGAGTCTGATATTCCCAAGGTAAATTGTACATTAGATTATACAATCTTACTTTATACTGTTTTTATAAGGTTCTTTGATAACATTCAAGGTGATTTTGGGTTTTGGCATGAAACAAACAAATCCGTACATCATCCTGAACGGGTTCAAAAAACTACCGTAAAACTCAGTATTATTCATTGGCAATTATTTTTGACTGATGTCAGGATTGAACTTTTGATTACTGTCATTCTTTTATTTTTTAGGACTTCAGACAGCTAAAACTAGGCATTTTAGCCATTTTATTGTTGAAACTAGATCATTCAGCTAGGGTCTACAGTTTTGTGATTGCTGAAACTAAGTTGTTCAGCTTTTTGACAGCTGAGACTTGGGCAGTACATTTTTTTGTTTGGTCATATGTTGAGTATTGTGCCGTGTAATTGTGGTATTGTCAAGCACTTTTGACCTGTCACTAATTAATCCCCCTGTGTTTTCGTTATAACACTGTAGGAATGTTCTGATTAGTTAAAATAACAACTCTGATTGGACAACGGATACGCATGGATATTCAAGAGTGACATGTTAAAAGTGCTAGCAATAAAATAATGTGATGTTTTCTGTGCTCGGCTGGTTAAGTTGAGTGCTGTTGTCCATGTCCGACTTCTTTTTATCTTTTTGGTCACGAAATCAAATCCAACTATTTATTGACAAGTAAAATACGTAACAAATAGTTTCCTTAATTCCATTTGTCAAGAATTTGTCTAGAATATACATGTATTTAGCTTACAACACTGCCATGAAATTGAATGTTTTGACAAAAAACTGCAAACTTTTATATACACAAAACTGCATAATCTTACATTACATTTGGTTAGAAAGTATTTCAAAATTCCTGGCAAACTGTTAAGCCAAGAAGTGCAATCAATAGAAAGCTATACTAGATTATACGCTTATAGAAAACTCAAGAAAATCTTTCAAACGCCAATAAAAAATATTCACAGTTTAGGCATTCAAACACCTAGCAACATTAGTTGCTATGCAAAAAATATGATGCACTTGATGTGCAAGTAATTAAATGGATAATTCTTTAATTGTTGTCTGAAACATTCATCAGACAAAACTAGAACGTCTGGCAAACCGTTGCCAAAGGCTTCTTAAGACTTTAATACACCTCCTGCCTCGAACCTTTTAATTCGACAAATTTCTATAAAGTTTCACACATGTCATGGGCTAAAACTCTTGTAAAACATGTCATATTGCAACGCTCCCACTTTAATGTGCATCTGAACATCTAGTCTTAATGAGCGTTTTCCAATTACGAACTCGGGTTACACGAGTAACACGAGTTGTAAAAGGAACGGGTCGGGTAAACGCAGTGCGCATGCGTATAATCTCTAACCTACTCGACCCAAGTAATCTCCAGTCCCTCGCGGGTTCTCTAGAGTCAAAATGGCGGAAAGCGTGAGGCATGCGTATAATCTCTAACCTAAATTTTGAACTTTGGGAACATTACATTTCGTTGCACATAACAGACAGTTTATTATAAGTTAATACAGTTGTTTTCAATCATAATATCATCCTCCTCGTCGCTGTTAAGCATTTCTTCTAACATCATAATTGCTAGACCTTTGGTCGCCATTTTGAACTCGACTCGATACGTACTCGATACGTTCTTGATATCACTACCGAGTTATCCGACTGCGCATGACCACAATTTTTACTCGGGTTACTCGGGTTGCTAATTGGAAAACGCTCAATAAGTCTGCAATGAAATCCATTGCAAACTGTAGGAGTCACTATACTGTGGGTACTCTACATAGCAAATTAGGGAAAAAATTACAAAGGGCCATAACTCTGGTAAGACTGATAGACAAAGATACAAGCAACTTTTGTTGTAGGAAGGTGCAGCCCTTAATAAATTGATTTATCAGAATGCATATAAATCCTATAACCTAGGATGTCCTTTTTTGGAGAAGTTGAACTTGTGACCTGTCATTAAGAACTTGAACAAGGCTATATTGTTACACCTGTATTATTGTTATACATACTATTATAATCACCTCAAATAAGAAGTGTTAAAGTTCAGATATTTCGCAAGTATTTCACATCACATGTGATCTAAACTGTGGTGTGAGAACCTTAGATTCATTGTTGGTCCTGTGTATTGTTACAATATAAACACGAGCAATGTTCACAAGGCCATCCCCGCGGCATATGTTTGTTACTAAAGGGTGTTAAATAATACAGTACTAGATAGAACAAGACTGCGTTCACTAAACGATTATGCCCCCTGTGGAAGCCTTGTCCATAAATAAGTCTTAAGTCCAAAATTAGGTCAAGGTGAAGGTCAAAATGGGGTTAGGTGGTACAGGCGTGTGGAAAGTGTTCATACACAACATCCATACAAGTATGAAAGCTTTGTAGCAAGCCATATTAATGCTAGAAGAAACGGTCAATTTGGGTTAACCAGGACGGACGAACGGACGGACAGGTGAATCACTATATGCCTCCCCATCTATCGATAGGGGGGCATAAAAAGATGGTAGGGAAATTAAATAAAGGGAGATAATTAATAAAATGGAACAAGGCAGAGTTAAATAGAATGAAAATATTAGGAAATTACATCAAGGGAAACTTCTTTGGCTAAAGGGAAATATTTCAAGAACAATACCAGCTAGAGTTATGTCACAGCACTTCTCCTAGATGCCATCTACTTATACTTAAAGTTTCAAGTCAGTCAATTGAATACTTATGAAGTTGTGCTCTGGAGAAATATATTCTTAAATTAAACAAAGGGAGATAACTTCACACCTGGACTACATAGATTTATGGTTCTTGGTCACTGCACTTGTCATAGTTGCAACTTATTCACATAATTATCAAGTTTCAAATCAATACCTCGAATATTTTTCAAGTAATGCTCTGGACAAAACATATTTTAAAATTTAATAAAGAGAGATAACTTCAAAACTGGACTATAAAGTTATGGTTCTTGGTCACTGCACTTCTTCTAGTTGCCGTCTACTCACATACATAGTTCAAAGTCAAACCTCAAATAGTTTTAAAGTTATGCTCTGGTCAAAATATTGGATGGAGGGACAGACAAATGGTCCAACGGACGGCAGGACGGACACATACAATTACTATATCCCTTCCCTTCGGCGAGGAATAATTATCATCAGACATCGTGAATCAAATTCATTGTCAAAAGTGTTGTTTTTTTGCGTTCAACTGATGCAGTTGTAGTATGTAGTTTCTTTGACAACACACATAATTTAAATCCTAATCAATGGATGAGATTTCTCATTGTCTGTCTAGCCTTCCCATAGTGGACATGCACACTAGAGAGGAACCAGTCTCTGGCGATGGAAATTTGCACACATTGGTCATAGTTTGGTATAGTAAGGCTGGGACAACAAGTCTGGCATGGATGCAATCTGATTTAAATCAGACCCATATTAAGCTTCACTACTTTACGCTGATACTCTAACAGCTTAAAGAAATGGAGCAAATGTTAGGGTCTGATTTTAATGAGATTGTCATGGATGGATTCAGTGGTCTTATATCAACTCCACAACCTATAAACACTGATATTCCATCCATATCAAGAGAGGTCTCATTATAAGCAACTCTCTGCAAATGTCTGACATCCCTTAGTCCATCCTCGTCAGATTAATGATGAATGTCCCGGTTTTAACCCATTATAAATGATATAAGATTTTACGAAGGCTCTTTTAGAGATATACAGGAACAACAAATGGAATGATCACTTTGAATGATGAATGATGCCCATAGTTATCTTCAACTACAGGTCTAGAAATTGATAGTTCCAGTTATCACAGAACCAATTTAAATCACAATACATTAAAAATTGATGCTAAGTGGCAGACATTTACGAGACTGCAACAAGAATCCAGCGTGTCATAAAAATTTTAAGGGAGAAAACTCAATTTTACAAATCAATGATCAGAAACAGAATTGCATCCCCTGACAAGAAATGCTTGATAAAGCTGGACTGTTTCCTGGAACTTTAATGCAAAACAATATTTTATCCATTCCTGCATCTACCTGGCACAAAGCAGTTATAGAAGTATTATGTAAAGAGCTACTATAATCACAAAGAAAGCATGGGTTATTCTTATTAATACCAGCCCAGTCCTGTATTAAATGACAGCAGCTTCAAGCACCTAAATTTAATGCATCAATTGACTGAGTCTATTGTTACGATAGCCCAGTAGTCTAGTGCGTTCATACTTCGCATTACAAGCCTAGGTGATGTATAGGTTAAAATCCCACTACAGATGCAAACTATCACATCAATATTTTCATATAATGTATTACTTACATCAGTACTGTTGACCATGTGATCAGCGGGACAGAATCTATGTCTTGGATAAACAATGGTTGCATCGTCACTACTCACGGCCTTCACAAAGTATGATATATCAAGCTGTGGATTCACCTGACGACAAACTTTCAGAAGATTTTCCAACTGTCGTTGTTGTTCACTTGCCTAAAAATATCAAATAAAAATTTAGACTCCCTGTTATATGCACTGTGGCATTATTAGGCCTTTTCGATTGGGCTGTAAATTGTTGAGCAGGTTATAGCATCTGGTTCTGGGTACTGTTTTATCAAAGCACTAAAGGAAATATTAAACTTACAATCAAATTCAAATTCTTTTTAATACTTTTACAACTATAAATTGTGGTAAATGGAGCTGCAATACTAATCAAGATTCCGTTAATGAATTCCTACAAACCATATCCGTCACCAATTTGCAGTTATAGAATATATAGAATTTAAATTTGAACGTTTATGATTTCCGTAAGTGCTTTGATAAAACAGTACCCTGGTCTCTAATATTGTAGAACTACTGCAATACTTCTACTGTAATATTGGCAGGGGGGTTACGCTTCCTATAGGCTGTGTAGACTGCTGCCTACACTTTTTCACAGAAAGTCGAAAAGTAAAAATGCAATAAAAATCAATGGGGGTATGGGATATAAGAGTGTCAAACTCACCTGGATAGTTACTGACATTTAGTCTGAAAACAGCCCAGAGAATTAACATTTATACGACAGTATATATTTTTTAACCAAAATTCGGGGGAGCATGCCCCGAACCCGCCTAAATTAATGTGGCCGACACATTGATTTAGACCAAACTGACATTTAGTCTGAAAACAGCCCAGAGAATTAACATATATACGACAGTATATATTTTTTAACCAAAATCCGGGGGAGCATGCCCCGAACCCGCCAAAATAATGTGGCCTACACATTGATTTAGACCAAGCTAAAGTAATACGCCCTTATAACCTGCTGCACCAAACAGCCCAGTCAAAAAGGTCAATATACATGTATATTTCAAGTGGCATAACTCTTCATCTCTACTCACAATAATTTGAGAACTTGGATTAAAGTCTGGTTAAGAAGGCTAAAAAAAACTGAAAGCTAGAATGGAACAATTAAACAACTGATGCCCCCTTAAGCATACACTTCATGCTAAATGACTGATAAGCAAAAAAACAACTTTCTGTGAAAATACAGAGAGGACAGCTAGGAGCCATAGAAACAAAAATCAATTCCTGTTAGTAAACAATGAGTTATCCTTTTAAATACCAAGTCCAATTAGCTGTCTATAAACTATAAGGAAACTCTAACATAAGAGAAGCATGTCAGTTACTGTAGGGGTCAAACAATTGTGTAAGAATGTATACAATGATTCTATCCATATGGGGTTCTATGCCATATTTCAACTCGATAGCCTAGTGGTTGAGCGTTCATTTCGAGTGCGGGAGGTCTTGGGTTCGATCCTTGACCGCGTCATACCAAAGACGAAATAAAAATGGTACAAGAAATTCCCTTGCTAGACGCTCAGCATAAAAGGGTAACTGGCTTCTCTTCTCTCATACCCTCGTGGCGATGGATAATATCAGGAATGAGGTCTCAAGAGTGATTAATATAAGTTGGAAAAACTTTATTCACAATCTACCTTAAATAAATTAAAAAACTATACATATTTGTACAGTCACATAGCACATGTATAGTTAACACAACAAATATTTCAGAAAATGATGAAACGCATACATTCCATGTTTGACAGAACCCTTTGCATGAAATTGGTGATAAAAGCAAGAGTATCATTAAAATGAGAGAGATCTGACATGTCTATGAGTCAAAATCTGCGTTTCCTTCCAGAAGAGGTTTTCTTTCAGATGACCCAACCAGTAGATCTTAGATCTAACCAGTTGTCCTGGATTTATTATCACTCAGTACAAACTTGCTTTTCTGTAAGTTATCTCCATAACACCACAATGGAGGAGATGGCAGTAAAATTTTACCCAGCAGGCATCATCAATTTCTGGTAAAATAGAGCAAAACGCTTGAGTAAAGACTTACTTTGGTAAGCAACAATAAGGAATGACTCTCAATAGCTACATTTACTGTATTACTGGTATCAATGTAGATCTCATCTAGTTCCTGAAAATATAAAACATTCACACATTTATACGACATAAAAGAGAAATGTTTGGATATCTGGAAAAACAAGGTTTCAAACAAATACCTGACTGCTGAGTAACTCTGCTCAAACAGTAACCTCAGGCACTGATGCATAGTTTCATAGAAAACGTTCCAGTTTACTACTGTCACACCAAACCTAAAATTATTTTAGAGGTTCTGTTATGCCACTCAAAAAAGTTGATGCATACATGCCAATATGTGAATGTATGTACAGTGTTCACCAGTCTTTTGCATTCCAAATCAGCAAATATTCACACATACATTCCAAATATGCAAATCATACACTTGCATTCTAATTCTGCCAATGTTCACCTTTGCTTTCCAAATCAAGCAATATTCACATAATTATGCATTCCAACTTCACAGATTCAAGATTCAAGATTCAAATTCAAGATTTCACAATTCTAACTTTGTGAGTTAAATATTTGAACTTCACAATGCCAACAAACGAAATTGTTCTGTTTATTCCATTATCAATTTTAACTTCCAGAATTGAATTCTCCCATTTCAATTTCAAACATCATGAATCTAGACTTTGTACTGCTAATCCAATCAAGGTATGACACTGTACTGTTTATTCCATCAAAGTGGTATGACACTGTACTGTTTATTCCATCAAAGTGGTATGACACAGTACTGTTTATTTCATCAAGATATTTATAACACTGTGCTGTTTATTCCACCAAGGATCCCATCAAGTTATGACATTGTACTGTTTATTCCATCAAGGTAAGACATTGTTCTGTTCATTCCATCAAGGTAAGACATTGTACTGTTTATTCCATCAAGGTAAGACATTGTACTGTGTATTCCATCAAGGTAAGACACTGTACTGTTTATTCCATCAAGATATGACAGTGTTCTGTTTATTCCATCAAGGTATGACATTGTACTGTTTATTTCATTAAGGTGGTATGACACTGTACTGTTTATTCCATCAAGATATGACAGTGTTCTGTTTATTCAATCAAGGTATGACATTGTACTGTTTATTTCATCAAGGTAAGACATTGTACTGTTTATTCCATCAAGGTGGTATGACACTGTACTGTTTATTCCATCAAGATATGACAGTGTTCTGTTTATTCCATCAAGGTAAGACATTGTACTGTTTATTCCATCAAGGTAAGACATTGTACTGTTTATTCCATCAAGGTAAGACATTGTACTGTTTATTCCATCAAGGTAAGACATTGTACTGTTTATTCCATCAAGGTATGACATTGTACTGTTTATTCCATCAAGGTAAGACATTGTACTGTTTATTCCATCCAGGTATGACATTGTACTATTTATTCCATCAAGGTAAGACATTGTACCGTTTATTCCATCAAGGTATGACATTGTACTGTTTATTCCATCAAGGTAAGACATTGTACTGTTTATTCCATCAAGGTAAGACATTGTACTGTTTATTCCATCAAGGTAAGACACTGTACTGTGTATTCCATCAAGGTAAGACACTGTACTGTTTATTCCATCAAGGTTTGACACTGTACTGTTTATTCCATCAAGGGTTGACACTGTACTGTTTATTCCATCAATGTATGACACTATGGTGTTTATTCCATCAAGGGTTGACACTGTGGAGTTTATTCCATCAAGATATGACAGTGTTCTGTTTATTCCATCAAGGTATGACATTGTACTGTTTATTTCATTAAGGTGGTATGACACTGTACTGTTTATTCCATCAAGATATGACATTGTACTGTTTATTCCATCAAGGTAAGACATTGTACTGTTTATTCCATCAAGGTGGTATGACACTGTACTGTTTATTCCATCAAGATATGACAGTGTTCTGTTTATTCCATCAAGGTATGACATTGTACTGTTTATTCCATCAAGGTAAGACATTGTACTGTTTATTCCATCAAGGTGGTATGACACTGTACTGTTTATTCCATCAAGATATGACAGTGTTCTGTTTATTCCATCAAGGTAAGACATTGTACTGTTTATTCCATCAAGGTAAGACATTGTACTGTTTATTCCATCAAGGTAAGATATTGTACTGTTTATTCCATCAAGGTATGACATTGTACTGTTTATTCCATCAAGGTAAGACATTGTACTGTTTATTCCATCAAGGTATGACATTGTACTATTTATTCCATCAAGGTTAGACATTGTACTGTTTATTCCATCAAGGTATGACATTGTACTGTTTATTCCATCAAGGTAAGACATTGTACTGTTTATTCCATCAAGGTAATACATTGTACTGTTTATTCCATCAAGGTAAGACACTGTACTGTTTATTCCATCAAGGTAAGACACTGTACTGTTTATTCCATCAAGGTTTGACACTGTACTGTTTATTCCATCAAGGGTTGACACTGTACTGTTTATTCCATCAATGTATGACACTATGGTGTTTATTCCATCAAGGGTTGACACTGTGGAGTTTATTCCATCAAGGCTTGACACTGTAATGTTTATTCCATCAAGGATTGACACTGTGGAGTTTATTCCATCAAGGCTTGACACTGTAATGTTTATTCCATCAAGGGTTGACACTGTACTGTTTATTCCATCAGTGTATGACATTGTACTGTTTATTCCACCAAGGTATGACACTGTACTGTTTATTCCATCAAGGCTTGACACTGTACTGTTTATTCCATCAAGGTATGACACTAAATTGTTTATTCCACCCAGGATTGACACTGTACTGATTATTTCATCACAGATTGACACTGTACTGTTTATTCCATCAATGTATGACATTGTTCTGTTTATTCCATCAAGGGCTGACACTGTACTGTTTATTCCATCAAGGCTTGACACTGTAATGTTTATTCCATCAAGGTATGACACTACAGTGTTTATTCCACCAAGGGTTGACACTGTGGAGTTTATTCCATCAAGGCTTGACACTGAAATGTTTATTCCATCAAGGATTGACACTGTGGAGTTTATTCTCATAAGGGTTGATCATGTACTGTTTATTTCATAAAGGATTGACACTGTGTTGTTTATTCCATCAAGGTTTGACACTAAATTGTTTATTCCACCAAGGATTGACACTGTACTGTTAATTCCATCAAGGGTTGACACTGTGTTGTTTATTCGAACAAGGTATGACACTGTGCTGTTTATTCCATCAAGGATTGACACTGTTGTGTTTATTCCATCAAGGCTTGACACTGTAATGTTTATTCCATCAAGGATTGACACTATGGTGTTTATTCCATCAAGGGTTGACACTGTGGAGTTTATTTCATCAAGGGTTGACACTGTAATGTTTATTCCATCAAGGATTGACACTATGGTGTTTATTCCATCAAGGGTTGACACTGTGGAGTTTATTCCTTCATGGGTTGACACTGTACTGTTTATTCAATCAAGGGTTGACACTGTAATGTTTATTCCATCAAGGATTGACACTATTGTGTTTATTCCATCAAGGGTTGACACTGTGGAGTTTATTCCTTCATGGGTTGACACTGTACTGTTTATTCCTTCATAGGTTGACACTGTACTGTTTATTCAATCAAGGGTTGACACAGTACTGTTTATTCCATCAAGATATGACACTGCACTATTAATTCCATTAAGGGTTGACATTATAGTGTCAACTGTATGTGTAATAGCAAGGTAACATTACTTCTGTGAAGTAGTTAAGTTAGGTCAACAACCTGTCAGTCATTTATAAAATATATCTGTTAAAAATATCAAATAAAAAATGAAAGTCACATGGCAATGCTCAGAAGTAGCTCATTAATTAGAGATGACCTATTAATGTGTAAGATTTTATCCAGATTTAAGCACTATTATGTCACTACAAGTGATCTTAATTGTAATCTGTTAAGCAATCAAAATTGACAGGAAGTAACTTAAGATTTTATGTCTGCTTAATGAACCGACTATGTCTATACCTACGCAGAAAAGTGTCAACAAAATAACTAAGCGTTAAGAGTTTTCCAAGAGGGGCCATTGACTAAAGCGCTCAACTAAGAACATTCAACTTTGGCACAATTTAGATAGATTTATGGGGGAAGCATAGTTCTTGCTGAGACAGGTTAATAGTAGACATCATGTTTGTATACAACAGGATACATATGCTAATGTGCCAACCAGCTAGCAATTGGTGAATGGCAGGTGTCTATTGTTCATTTATCCAATAGACTGCCAGTGGGCACTTTGCATATAAAAAGGTGATAATTTAATTGTAGAGGGCCAATGATGAACGTATGGGTACCATAGTTGAGCTAAAAATACCGACACTAAGCCTAACCGCCTCCTTGATATCCTAGTGGTCAGTGTTCGCTTCGAATGGGAGAGGTCTCGGGTTTGATCCCTGGCCGTGTCATACCAAAGACGAAATAAAAATGGTACAAGAAATTCCCTTGCTAGACGCTCAGCGTAAATGGGAAACTGGCTTCTCTTCTCACATACCCTCATGGTGATGGATAGCATCAGGAATGAGGTATCTCCAGTGATTAATATAAGTTGGAAAAACTTGTTTCATAATCGACCTTAAATAAATTAGTACCAGTAAAAACTAAACTAAAAATACTGCCTTATGGTACAATGGTCAATTACCCAGGTCAGATTCCTCCCTAATACAATATAAAAACAAGACTGCGTTCAATAAACGCTTATGCCCCCTGTGGAAGCCTTGTCCATAAATAAGTCTAAGTCCAAAATTAGGTCAAGGTGAAGGTCAAAATGGGGTCAGGTGATACAGGCGTGTAGAGAGTGTTCATATACAACATCCATGCAAGTATGGAAGCTTTGTAGCAAGCCATAATGATGCTAGAAGAAACGGTCAATTTGGGTTAACCAGGACGGACGGACGGACGGACGGACGAACGGACGGACGGACGGACAGGTGGATCACTATATGCCTCCCGATCTATCGATACGGGGGCATAACAAGACTGCGTTCAATAAACGCTTATGCCCCCTGTGGAAGCCTTGTCCATAAATAAGTCTAAGTCCAAAATTAGGTCAAGGTGAAGGTCAAAATGGGGTTAGGTGATACTGGCGTGTGGAGAGTGTTCATACACAACATCCATGCAAGTATGAAAGCTTTGTAGCAAGCCATATTAATGCTAGAAGAAACGGTCAATTTGGGTTAACCAGGACGGACGGACGAACGGACGAACGGACGGACAGGTGAATCACTATATGCCCCCCATCTATCGATAGGGGGGCATAAAAATGATTGCGCTGATAGAATAACATAAAATCATCAAAGCCAATGATTAATGACATCAATTTGTGACCTGGTTTCACTGACAAAGCCTGACCTAATTTGATAACATTTCACAGCAAATATTTCACATGCAAGTAATTACAGCAAGGAGGAAAAGTGCGGGGAAAAATCAATTTATCAACAAATAACCAATTTGTTGAGTAGAAAACATTCGCACAACATGGAATTTGTTTTCATCCTATTTGCATATCCTCGTAACTTGGGTGACCAATTTGATATAACAACAGGCTACATGATCATTGGTCCATAGATTGCACTCAGAAAAACTTTCAGCAATCCATTAAGTGGGTATGGTTATCAAATGGAAATAAATCTTGGTTTGGAAATATAAAGAACTCATAAAAACATGTTCCTGTGGCTACAAATTGCCATAGAAACCCGGGAGAACAATGATCCAAGTACAGTAAGTATGGACGTAAGGTAGTCAAACTTTTGACAGTGATTAGCTCCCTTAGTAGTCAGATTTAGTCTAAAGGGATTAATGCATATTGAAAATTGATCTAGAACCACATTAAGTCATCCACTATAAATACAGTTGTTATTATCATGCATTCCTCATGGAATTGATGGTCTCTGCCAAAAAATGCCTGACTGACAGACTAAAAATCACTATATATAAATTTTTGAAGCAAATACACTTTTCATTTAGTTTCTAAGTAATGAACAAGAGGGACATTTTGGGCCCTGTATTGCCTACCTGAGGGCATCAACATTTCAAAACAATTTAAATACTTTTGGCTCCTACAGCCTGTATGCGTGTGCAGCAGACCTACACTGTTTATACAACTATGAAAGAAGATCACCTAGGAATGTCATCATGCCTGGTTTTGGAGGAAATGTCATTAAAGTGTTTACACTCAAAAAGCCTGTATTTCAACCCAATGACCTACGTATGCAGTGGAACAGAACTGTCAACACAATCTTTTGAATAAGATGATGAATCATTCCTCTAAAGTTTTTTCAGAGAACAAAACAGCCCGTGCTCAAGGAAGGATTACGTGACAAAGTGTTTCATCATGTTTCGTACCTGTGATTCCTTGAACGCCATCAGTTAAAACAAGAATACATTCAATAAACGCTTATGCCCCCATGGAAGCCTAGTCCATAAAAAAGCTAAGTCAATCAGGGGCCATAATTCTTTTAAAATGTTGGATAGGGTTACATGGCTTTGACAATTTAAGGGGCTTTTGATGGTAAACAAGTATGTCAAGTTTGAAGACAACGCCTTGATGTAAGACGTAATTTGGGTTAACAAGAATTGGACGCTTGATAAGTCTAAGTCCAAAATGAGGTCAATGTGAAGGTCAAAATGAGGTTAGGTGATACACTGGTGTGTGGAGAATATTCATATACAACATCCATGCAAGTATGGAAGCTTTGTAGCAAGCCATAATGATGCTAGAAGAAACGGTCAATTTGGGTTAACCGGACGGACGAACAGACGGATGGACAGGTGAATCACTATATGCCTCCCGATCTATCGATACGGGGGCATAAAAAAACAAGTTAATGTCACATAAGCGAAATCATAGACAAAGGGGCAGCGCCTAAATTGGTGTATTGTACCAGAATGACTGACAGAGGCTAACAATGGAACTTCAATAAAGGAATAAAGAGACAAAAATCGTGTGATTATTTTACGTAAAATTTGATAGCTTTCCCTGATCACACGGCTGTGTATTACAAGCCAATATCAAAACAGGATAGTTTCTACAACAATGGAAAGAAAATAACCAGCAGGCATGAAATTGAATTAAAATGATAGAAGTGAGTTGGACTGTGAAATCTGTCTCAAGGTTAGATTAGTCTGAGACAGATACAGCTAGATGACCTATATTCTTTACATCCATCCATCATTCCACCAGACATCGATAGAGATGGTCTAATTGACATTTTTAAATTGTAAAAAAACATTTATCTGCCTCTGCGAAAAGGATGGACTATGTATTACAATCTGAATAAGGTAAGTCTGAACAGACAAGAACTCCGTTGATTATAAGGATACGGTTGCCCACACTTCATTCTTACAGATAAGACACGCGTTGAAAGGGCATGTTGAAAGGGCACGGTTGCTCACACCTATTAATTTAGTCACAATCTAAATGTTCAAACAAGATATGGCTAAAAACAACTAACGTATTAATTTAGTCACAATAAAGAGCCATTTTAACGTAGTGTTTACACAACATCTTTAGAACAAAATCGACAAAATCCGAAGATTAATCATTCACTGCCCTTTTAGTTGAAACGCTTCCGAACTCAACAAAATAAAACAGAAGTCAACAGAAACGTCTTTTGACCATGTTTTTTACGTGACAGGTTAGCTGAATACCAAAGGGCAATAATTCCGTAAAAATTAATTTGAAAATAACATACTGCCAAGAATATGCACTAACTGTATCATTGAAATCCAACTGTCATAATGGACTGATGTATAGAATTAAAGCGTGATGTCAATATTTAAAATCCCCCATATATATTTATTTCTGGAGATGTCATATAAAAGCCTACACGCCCATTTTAAATTCTCTGCACAAATTCAATTTACACCAATCTCAAAGGAACCGCCATAAAATAATTGATTCCATATTTATCACAAGAGACTTTCAGTGCATGACAAATGTATAAATGATACAAGAATAATACTGCTATAAAACACCTGACATCTCACTGGAAAATATGTAACATACAATACAAGAGGCAGATGGCCCAAGACATGATAATGTCATCATCAGGGTACGGTTTTATCAAAGCACTTACGGAAATCATAAACTTATGATCAAATTTTAATTCTTTATAACTTGTCAAAAATTATCAAGTGTGGTAAATGCAGCTGCAATACTAATAATGATTCAGTTAATGCACTCCTACAAACCATATCCATTACCAATTTGCTGGTTGTTAATGAATTATAAAGAATTTAAATTTGATTGTAACTTTAAGATTTTCGTAAGTGCTTCGATAAAACAGTCCCCAGTGGCATAACAAAATAATTATGGAGAAACTTTTTAAAGGTGCAGGCAAGAATACTTCCTCTTTTCTGAGGGCTTTATTTTTTTCAAACTTTTCAAGTTGAATTTATTTGCTTTCATTAGAGTTTTGTTAGGTTTATAGTTATTTGTAAATGTGCTAATCTATTTATAGAAGTTGAACAGCAAGTCTGATGTCATCATGTCATCTAGATGTCACAATGACAGCAATGACTTGTCAGCTAGGATTCAAAAATACGACACAACCAGATATTCTCCATATATACAGTAACGTCCAACTTCATATGCATTTAGGTGACTTTTGTCTGACTGTTGCAATAATTAACTAAGTGACAAAAAGGATCCACGCATAATGTGCCAACAGTATGCATAACTTAATTCTAGTGAAGTTTCGAGGAAATACAACCATTCATTATGTATATAAAGAGCACAGACATGAAAATATATATCTACAAGAGACAGTCACAGACAGTTGTATCCCTGCCAAAGGGAAAACATTTCTACCGAAAATGATTGAATCTTAAAAACTAAACAATATGTTTCCCTGCAGCTTGCACTTCACTGCTGTCATTCTGTGAAAATCCCGTGAGAAATGTACCAATTTGTTCTCTAAAAAAAGTTCAACTAAGGACAACTTTAGCTTGATGGGCAAATGGAGTAAAAATTCCTAAGTGGGGATTATCGACACTTAGCTAAAATCCTGCCAATCATATCGTCTGCTACTGACCAAGAGTTTAAAATGGTGTGATCTGATTGGTTGTCTTTATCCATAAGTCTAGTAAGATCAATATTGAATACCATCCCTGGTTTCATACTAATCAGGTCAAATATGTGAGTTCTATGACAGTGTGCTTGTTTTGCTTTGAGAAAGCTTCGTAACCTAGTTTTTGACCCCAGGTGTAACAGGTAAGCTAATCAAAGTACTGAAGTCTGCTACTGGGGGAAATCACAATTCTGGGTATTAATTTGTAGGGTTTCACATTTAATGGTAATGAATTTCAAAACAAATGTTAATATTGTGACAAGGTTTCTGAGACGCGATGGCAGCTGAATCATTCAAATCACACCTCAACGGACCCATCACAATACTAGAACTCATAAATCAATATACCTGCTGTAGAAAAAAAAACTAGAAACTAAAAACTGCGTACACAGAGTCCTTATTTCATAATTATACCTGCGTACAAACTGGATATGGTGCGAATTATAAGCACGAACGAATAAGACGGGGACGAAACATAAATAACTCATATGGTCTCGACTTTCGGCGGGAAAATTTATGTAACAGCGCTTGGAAAAGGGTTGTTCTTACGGTAGATCCAAACTATTTAGCTGAAGATCTCTGGTAAGTTAAAGGACGAAACATGGATCAATACTATCAACAAATGCAAAATATCGTAAATAGTAAAAGACAAGCATACGTTAGATTAGAAATTTCTAGCTTAACTGTAATATGAATGTTAAAACCATGAATTGTGTTAAGTTCGTCTGCTCAACGAGTTACTTCTAACAGTGACATTTTTATCGCCCCTCAAAAATCATTAGTCATTTTACAGCGGGTAGGAATTTATACGCACAAATACATTTCTAATCAAAATAAGGTTTCAAAAAGTTCACACAATACAAACAAATAAAAAAATATTAAATTGTTGTTAACAAAAGTTCTCATAAATGGTAGAAAATTACGATATCGGTTGAGTTTTGCAGGCACTTCTTTCTTGCTCGGATGAATTGGTTGGGGAGAAATTACATTGTTAAAATCGTAGTGATTTCAGGATTGTATGTAATACAAATACTGGGGTTCCCCAAGTAAAAATACAAAGTTTGATTTACGTTTCATTTTATCTACACTTTCTACAAGATGGTCTTCCATGCACATCTTTATTGCTAACAACTGACACACTGTTTTATTTAACTGTACTCTTTTTTGAAGATATTTCTTGTTTCCTTTAATCATAATTAACAACGGAGAAGGGGTGGTATAAATTGGTCACAGGGAAGTGGTTTTAGGGAAAGTACACTGTACACGTGAACTTAGTAAAATGCAGAACGTATATTTTGCTTAGATAAAGAAATCACTAACATTTAACCTGGTGAATATCTGGAGAATGACAAATTCACAAAATTTTGATGTGGCGGAAATATATGATTTACGATACTAGAAGAGTTAGTTCAATACCTTGGTGGTTGACAATACTTACGCAATTTCTGTAGGTGTGAATCGAGGCAATTATGTAGAGACTCGTAACATCAGGAGTGTTTTATGTCAAAGCGCTACTATATAATTCCAAATGACATAGATTGGGGAGAGAGTGCCGCACTATGCTTATATCATCTGGATCTTTTTGTCGTTAATCGATTTAATTATTACGTGATGATTTATTGTCATTGTCTAAGTAGCGACTATAAATCACTTCAGCAGCAAATAAAACATGGTGCATATAATGAACAAATATTTGTATGCGTAGAAATGCAAAATGCATTACAAAATCATAAGTAGTTTCACTATAGCGTACATAAAAGTACATAGATATTATGATCACAGTAGTTCATGTGCATATCCAGAGGGAGGACGTCCCTCAACACCTGGAAAGTATTTTCTGTATTTTCACAAATTTGACAGGGATTATAGTCTGATAAATATATTTTATTGACCCCCTCCAGAGTAAAAAAATTGTCGGTGCACATGGTCCCAGTACTTGGGAAACAAGGGGGCCATTTGGCCCTAAAGTGCTCACCTGATGAATAGCAGTATAGGCAGAATTAGTATTTGTTATTATATGATCTTAATATTTGATGTAGATTTTACAAATACAGGCTTTATGGTCAGGTTTTATAAAGATGAGGTAAAAAATGTGACCTCTAGAGTATAAACAAGGTTTTTCTTTGATGTAATCTGGTGACCCCAGCTTTTGACCCCAGATGACCCAGTTATGAACTTAATCTAGATTGCATAGAGACAAACATTGTGACCAAGTTTCATAAAGGTTAGGTTAAAAATGAGTGTTAACAAGGTTTTTCTTCAATGTGACCTGGTGACCTAGTTTTTAACCCCAGGTGACCAAGTTGTGAATATGACCTAAATTTTATAAAGACAAACATTGTGACCAAGTTTCATAAAGATTAGGTAAAAAGCGTGACAATTTGAGTGTTCAGAATCTTTTTCTTTGATGTGACCTTGTGACCTTGTTTTTGAACCCAGATGAACCAGTTACAAAGCTGACGTAGATTTCATAGAGACAAACATTTTGACCGAGTTTCATAAAGATTAGGTAAAAAATGTGACCTCTAGAGTGTTCACAAGGGTTTTCTTCAATGTGGCCTCATGACCTAGTTTTTGACCCCAGATGACCAAGTTACGAACTTGACCTAGAGTTCATAGAGATACAAATTGTGACCAAGTTAATTAAGATTATCACAAAAATGTGACCTCTAGAGTGTAAACAAGGTTTTTCTTTCATTTGACCTACAAATGTAGTGACCTACTTTTTGACCCCAAATTACCCAGTTATGAACTTGACCTTGATTTTATAGAGCAAACATAGTAACCCAGGGCTTTTTTTCGCTGAATTGTGAAGAGGCCCAAGCCCTTTTGTTTTGTGAAAATTTAGCGCGAAAATGCTCAAAATTGTGAAAAAGTAGGCGCAGAAACTTTTTAAATTGTGAAAAACTTAAAGCGATAAATCATCAAATTATGATACAAAATTTTTTCAGATGTTAGTTCATTTTTTGTCAACTTTTCCCAAACATGCATGTATCTATGATATAATACTTTATATCATGTCCTGTACAGGAATATATGACTGTTATCTGTGATTTGTTTGTTTGGTGCTTTGTGAAATTGATTTTACAAAAACCATGATGCAAATTCTAATTGTGAATTAAGGGGCCTTTTAGGTTTGTGAAAGGGGCCTATAGCAAATTGTGAAGGGGCCTAATATAGGCCCCTTGTATAAAGTGAAAAAAAGCCCTGTAACCAAGTTTCATAAAGATTATCACAAAAATGTGACCTCTAGAGTGTTAACAAGGTTTTTATTCAATGTGACCTTGTGACCTAGTTTTTGACCCCAAATGACCCAGTTACGAACTTGACCTAGATTTTATAGAGACAAACATTGTGGCAAAGTTTCATAAATATTAAGTTAAAACTGTGACCTCTAGAGTGTTAACAAGGTTTTTCTTCAATGAGACCTTGTGACCTAGTTTTTGACCAAAGGTGACCCAGTTGCAAACTTGACCTAGATTTCATACAGACAAACATTGTGACCAAATTTCATAAAGATTAGGTAATAAATGTGACCTCTAGAGTGTAAACAAGGTTTTTCTTCAATGTGACCTGTTGACCTAGTTTTTGAACCCAGGTGACCCAGTTGCGAACTTTGTCTAAATTTATAGAGGTACACATTGTGACCAAGTTTCATTAAGATTATGTCCAAAATGTGACCTCTAGAGTGTTAACAAGGTTTTTCTTTCATTTGACCTAGTGACCTAGTTTTGACCCCAAATGACCCAGTTAAGAACTTGACCTAGATTTAATAGAGACAAACATTGTGACCATGTTTCATAAAGATTAAGTGAAAACTGACCTCAAGAGTGTTAACAGTCAAATTGTTGACGGTGGACGCCGGACATAGGGCGCTCACAAAAGCTCACCTTGAGCACGAACCTTGAGCACTTCATGCTCAGGTGAGCTAAAAACTAGAGGTGTTGCCATTTGGCAGACTAATATACCCCCGCCGGCAAAGGGCCATAATTCTGCCAAAATTCATCGCAGCGCAAATTCCTTTTTTCATGCACATCTATATGTTGAGGTTGTTCATCTGTGAAAGTTTGAGCGAAATCCTGCCAAAACTGTAGGAACAGTTGCGTCCACAAGAATGCGTCTACGGCAGACAGACAGACAGACAAGCTGAATCCAGTATACCCCCTTACAACTTGTTGTGCAGGGGTATAAGAATTAGTCTGACCCTCCCTGAGAAAAAAACTTGGATCCACATTATGCAGTTACATTCATTGTCTATCTATATTGTTTCTACAAACTTGATTATCTTTATCTTTTTTAAATATATTTTTGTAAATATTTGAAAATGAAAGAATTTATCACATACACGAGGGAAGTGGGTTGCCTTAACATACATAACCTAGATTAAATGACAGCTATTGGTCAATATCTTGGTTAAGACATTCCTATTATTTGAATGATAATTAACTACAAGTTGCCAAGTCAATTTTTCACCTGTTTTAAAGTAACTGTATATTGTAAATTCCTATATAGGAATATTAACCTTAATCAAGACCAAAAAACGATTATGACAATGATATTTTTTATATGTGTAATTTATAGTTTAAATTCATGTTAACATCTCTTAATCTATATATTTACCTATATCTTGCCTATATCTAATGCAAGTATGTAATAACATATAGTGTATAAAAAAGTCAACATCCGGTCTTGCAACAAATCGTACAGTGATAGGAAATCACAAGAAGTTTCAATCACAATAAGTCATACAAGTTGAATTGTATAGTATCCCAATAAGTCATGCAGTGATTTGGTTTATATGCGGTGAATAATAACCATTGCATGAATACTGTAAAATTTAATTCATCAACACGGAATGAATAAAAGAAATAAAAGTATTGTTTACCTCAAGAACTTGCGGAATGGTGCACTGAAAATCGTCTATTAGACGGTTGGAAGCTCGTATTTGTAAGATATATTCATTGTGTGCGTTGTGAAACTCGTGCCGTAGACCCTCCCGATTATCCAAACTTCCGCAATTTTTGAACTCACCATACGCATCCATGTACGCTTGTTCTTTCTGTTAAAACAATATTTAAGAAATTAATATGCAATAAAACAATAGAAATGACTAAGGCCAGAGTTTTTTAATTTTAAGTTACTCAGACATTAAAAAAAATAAAAATATAAACTCCCAAAATAGAGCTTGCACAAGCTGGTGGTGGTAGAATAGTCAATGACGGTCCGATTGAAAGCATTCAACACTTAACAACAGTGTTAGTTTTCAAGAAAACAGCAAATTTATCTTTAGACTAGGACACTGTAGTGAAACACTAATATAATAAAACATATTATTAACAAATTAATGAAATAATAATACAAGGTTGGTCCATTTATCATCAAAACATTATATGCAATTTTGTTTTTTTCCAGTTTTTCATTTATTTTTTTGAAAATGCCAACAAATTGGACAGGAGGGTCCGAGTAACAAAAAATAAAAGAACTCTGGCCTAATTAATTGATGCGAGCAGGGGCTTAGCAAGCGTCATTCGGACATACAAAGCTGAACACAAAACTGAGTATACCGATAGTTTGTATGAATGAAAGGACTTTGAACTTGATCCATGGAACAATTCAAACATACAGCATAACATATAAAGTTTCAGAAACAATAGATATCAAGTGTTTTGTTTTAATATTGCAATTTATTGTGCAAAGAAACAGGGAAACTAGAAAAGTGCAAAATGGGCAATGGAACAAGGCAAACTAGAACAGTGCAAAATGGGCAAAGGAACTAGGCAAATTTAAACAGCTCAAAATGGGCAAAGGAACAGGACAAATTAGAAAAGTGCAAAATGGGCAAAGGAACAAGGCAAATTTAAACAGCTCAAAATTGGCAAAGGAACAGAACAAATTAGAAAAGTGCAAAATGGGCAAAGGAACAAGGCAAACTAGAACAGTGCAAATTAGCGACCGAACAAGGCAACATTGAACAGTGCAAAATGGGCAAACGAACAAGGGAAACAGTGCAAAATTGGCAAAGAAACAAGGCAAACTTGAACAGTGCAAAATGGGCAAAGGAAAAGGACAAGCCAGAGCAATCAAGGCAGCAAAGGACCAGGGCAATTAAGGCAAACAGGTAAAATGTGCAAAGAAACACACAAGGCAATTAGGCTCAATATCAGAAATTACCTGTATCTGCTAAGAGAAATTGAAGGGCTAAAAGGTCTTGACATATCGAAATCTCTGTTTCATTTATGTGACCATAATAAGAATTGGCGTGATACCTCAAATCACAGGGTATGGCCACACGGTTATAAAGCTAAACCATTAAATTACTATTTAAACCTTTCAAGTCCATGTACATTTACAATATTTAACAAACAAACACAGGGGCTGAGGTTTTAGAAGGTTGTGGGGTAGGAATAGGACTGGTATTTGACCAACAAAAATTGTACTGTATTTTTACCCACCTCAAGAAATTCCTTTTCTGACTGTTCCAGCATCTCTTCAAAATTTTCACGGAATGACTGCAACTTCTGTGCCTGACTACGCTTATATTTAGATACTTCATGCAAGGGCTTACTCACATTCTTAATCAGCAAAGCTGCAGCATCCAGATGTGCCTGAATTAGTAAAATAAGGCATATTTTGCAAAAATGATAAAATTGCTGAAGTGACGGCATTAAATACCTGTTATTTTCAAATGGCTAAATGTTTGAACATTGTCATATATTATGACCCAATATCGAACTTGACCTAGATTTTGTTAAGATGAATATTGTGACCAGGTTTCATAAAGATTAGGCCAAAATTCTGACCTCTAGTGACTACACAAGTTGTTTTATGATTTGACCTAGTGACCTAGTTTTTACCCAAAATGACTCCATATTAAACTTGACATAGATTTTGTTGAGATGTTTATTGTAATCAAGTTTCATAAAGATTAGGTCAAAATTGCGACCTCTACTGTCTACACAAGCAAATTGTGGACAGACGACGGACAGACAGACGGACAGACAAAGAGTGATCACAAAAGCTCTCCTGTCACTTTGTGTGACAGGTGAGCAAAAAACAAAAGTATTGGTTTCTTCTCTCATAATCTCATGGCATAGATACCATCAGAACTGACTTGTTGAGACTGATTTATAACAATGACAGAACTTGTTTCACTAATCACCCTTAAACAAATTTAATTATTAGTAAACAGAGACTTGTCAGATTTGAAGGAGCATAATTATGCTTGGAGTCTCAGTTCAATGTGGTCAGATAATAGCTGATACTAATTTACCTGTTAAGTGTGTCAACAATGAGAACTTACAAAGATGCATGAAAAATAAGCAGAGTGTAACATGGGAAGATACATATCCATTTTATAGTACCTTCGAGATTTGCATATCAGAAAGCCTTGAATGATATTTTATTAGCACCTCTGATCCTCTCCAGGAACTGGCTGTCGGATAGATTGTCCTAACTATACCACTTGTCTGTCTGATAGTCGATTGCCCTTTTCACCTATTAAGTCTGTATTTTGTGGCATGTTGAGTTTTTATAGGTCTCTGTATTTTGTGACATCTTGAGATTTTATAGGTCTCTGTATTTTGTGACATCTTGAGATTTTATAGGTCTCTGTATTTTGTGACATCTTGAGATTTTATAGGTCTCTGTATTTTGTGACATCTTGAGATTTTATAGGTCTCTGTATTTTGTGACATCTTGAGATTTTATAGGTCTCTGTATTTTGTGACATCTTGAGATTTTATAGGTCTCTGTATTTTGTGACATCTTGAGATTTTATAGGTCTCTGTATTTTGTGACATCTTGAGATTTTATAGGTCTCTGTATTTTATAGTTATTATAGTATGTCATTTCTGAGAGAGAGAAAGGAGGGAATCAAACACGGCTTGAAGCACTACTATGTTATCCAGGAGTGGAATCAAAACAAGATTTTATGCTTCTCAATGTTATTGATATTGATTCAAAATTAGAATGAGCATTGATGGTGTTCACAATTTCTATTATTAGTTAATCTTCATTAGCTGATATTTTGTAAAACATGCTTTTCGTTAGCTTATATTTTTGTAAACACATTTTCATAGGCTTTCAGTTCGTAAAGCACATTATCGATCATCTGCCTATTTTTGTAAAACACATTTTCATTGGCTGATATATTGTAAAACATTTTTTCATTGGCTGATATTTTTGTAAAACCTACTTTCATTGGCCGTCACCATCAAAGTTACATGAATGTTGTGTGCTGACAGGTTTCCACATTCAATGGGTTTCAGTTAATAGACTAAAAACTGGAATCAGATGTAACAACTAAAATTCTTAATTTGATTTGGATTAAATGCATTAACGTAGATTCATTAAAAGCAATGGTATAATTACTGTTATACAATCAATTCATTTGTGCATGGTGAAATTTTGTAATAAATATCTTTCGATGAAAACCACCAATGCTATGAATGGTGTTAGACGGAATAAAGTAGATTACCCTATTTCTCCCAGCTAACTTGCCTGGATAACAACAATATATAGCCTATTATCAACAACAATATATAATTCAATCATCAATAATATATCTCCAGTGTTGTTATTATATTGCCAGGGAATCAATGATTGCGTTCCAGAAAGCGGACCTAGATTAATTTGGTTGGATGAATTTGTTTCTTTGTCTGTTTTGCAGTAGTGTTTATTATGGAACATTCTAAAACAACATAATACTGATTGCATTATGTTACTTATATATTGTTATTGAATTATAACAATTAATTAGTGATTAATCATTCATATAATATTATCAGTCATTATGTTATAGTTAGAACATATTAAGTAAATTTTTAATGATTAAAAATGGCGGAGCGATCAAAGTGAAGTGAGTCCTTTTTAATCATTCAAATTTACTTAATAAGTTCTTACTCGCTTAGTATATTATAACATCCTGCATTTTGATTGGCCGATAGATGACTGTTTAGAGCAAAATTTAAATGATTAAATTTTCATTTAACTGCCAAAATTTGGTGTTTTCATTGGCTCATAATGTAGGTAATATTCCAAACTGGTTTAGTCAGTGCCGTTATCCATATTTAACTGATTACTTACTAACATGTTTAATATTATTAACAACAGTTACTATGTAAACATATTACAGTCCAAGATATAACTTTTCAAATATCATTTATTTGTTAGAAGTGTGTGATGATGTTAAATTTCATTATCAACTCAATTTTACCAGCATTTCAGTTTTTGCCACACTCGGTTTCTCTCAGAAAATTCTACTGATACAAACTGACAAGTAATCGGATATAAAAATGAAATTATCTGAAATAACTAATGTTATTAATTAAACTAGTCCTGACAAATATGTTTGTTAGAGCAGGGATGGACATTAAACAGGATGTACTCAAATCTGTCACACACAAAGAGGGGAATGACATTTTAAGAGGATGTATCCAAACCTGTCACACACAAAGAGGGGAATGACATTTTAAGAGGATGTATCCAAATCTGTCACACACAAAGAGGGGAATGACATTTTAAGAGGATGTATCCAAACCTGTCACACACAAAGAGGGGAATGACATTTTAAGAGGATGTATCCAAACCTGTCACACACAAAGAGGGGAATGACATTTTAAGAGGATGTATCCAAACCTGTCACACACAAAGAGGGGAATGACATTTTAAGAGGATGTATCCAAACCTGTCACACACAAAGAGGGGAATGACATTTTAAGAGGATGTATCCAAACCTGTCACACACAAAGAGGGGAATGACATTTTAAGAGGATGTATCCAAACCTGTCACACACAAAGAGGGGAATGACATTTTAAGAGGATGTATCCAAACCTGTCATACACAAAGAGGGGATCGACATTTTAAGAGGATGTATCCAAATCTGTCACACAAAAAGAGGGGATCGACATTTTGAGAGGATCTGTCACACACAAAGAGGGGATCGACATTTTGAGAGGATCTGTCACACACAAAGAGGGGATCGACATTTTGAGTGGATCTGTCACACACAAAGAGGGGATCGACATTTTAAGAGGATGTATCTGCATCATTTAAAAAAAAATTATTTTGTTTACTTGCATAAACATGTAAATAGCTGATACAGGGTATACTATAATACAAAAAAGAATGCAGAAGAATCTAAAGCTAAAATTGTACAGATCTTTGTTTGTCTGCAGTGAGCTGCAGAAGTTGTAAGTTAATTTTGTCTTTTAGTTTTTCCAATACCAGATTAGCCAATGATTTTTTATTTTTAGGGAAGAGAAAATTTTGTGATTGAAGTAATGTGTGTGTTTCTACCCTAGCTTTTTCCACATAGGCTCCATGGTTCTATAATGTGTCTGATGTACAGCATTGATTACCAACTGGATTACCAACCAGTTTATCTCTAGTTTGGTGTGAATTTAAAGCTTGAAAGCGTTTCAGAAATTACCAAGTGCCTTGGCCAAGAATCCAACCAAGGACATCTTGATCATGGTCAAGAGGGTTATTCCCTCAATGGCCAGGCCTCCCGTATGTACCTTTTAATAACAGAATGTTTTTCAGAATCAGTGGAATTCTTGCAACGTTCTGATGATTATCTTCATGTCGCTGGCTTAGAATAAGAAAGTCGTAAGTACATTTGTACTACTTATGACCCTATAAGACACATGCATAATTGAAATCTGCATCTTAAGGTGTTTCTTATAATGATGAGCCTATTTTGATGAAAAACGGAAGTGGTCATGTTGACCAAACTGAAGTTTAAAAAGCTTGTTTTTCCATAAGAAAAAGAAGTTTTAAGACAGTTATTTCGTTCTCTCAAAATATTGATTTTGTACTTACGACCTCCTAATTCTTAGCCAGCAATGTATCCTCTTCCTATATGGTCATGAATAGGAAACTGTGTTGAATTAATTGTAACTAATTAATTGTCAAATACAGGAAACAGATACAACATGAGTTAGGCTCAGAGAACACACAGTACTAGGAGACCTCTGGGAAAAGCTGCCAATCACAACTGTTTGCCCTTTAGTGACAAAGTCTCCGATTGCATACGTATAAATATCTGCCCACATACAAACGAGGCGAATGCACTGGAACCAGGATATTGACTTGCTGTTATTTTTGTACAATGTTATCAGACACAGTAGTACACGATTCATGATTTATTATTCATTTATTAGTCCGCCTACAACTTTTGTCCTCAACTCATGATTATTATGTTTTTTATCTAAAAATGACTTGAACCTAGCTAGACATGTTCTGAACTATAATATGTTGTGTGGGGGTATTTAACAGCTGCAGAATTTATAATATGAAAGCTGAATTTCTCATAAAGGGTACAAACCAGAACCAAAAAGCGAGTGTGGAGAAAACTTGCAGGAAGTGTGCGCACGATTGTGAAAGCAGAATTTATTATATTAAAGGAAACAGATCTATCGATGTACATAATATAAATGTATGTTCGGTGTCTTTTTGGAATTACAGTCAAATCTACAAATAGCAGTCTGTAATTGGTATACATTATAGTTTTAATCGTATGACAGCATTGTTATGTGACTGCTAATTAAACAGGTGTATTATCATGTGACTGCATATTACACAGGTATATTATCATGTGACTGCTGATAACACAGATGCATTATAAGGTGACTGCTAATTACGCAGGTATATTATCATGTGACAAATACTTCCTCATTTGTATTATCATGTGACTGCTATTTGCTCATGTCTATTATCATGTGACCACTTATATGCCACAGGTGTATTATCATATAACTGCACATTACACGGGTATATTATCATGTAACTGCACATTACACAGGTAACTGCACATTACACAGGTATATTATCATGTGACTGCACATTACACAGGTATATTATCATGTGACTGCACATTACACAGGTGTATTATCATGTAACTGCACATTACACAGGTGTATTATCATGTAACTGCACATTACACAGGTATACTATCATGTGACTGCACATTACACAGGTGTATTATCATGTGACTGCACATTATTATCATTTGCATAATACTCACTCTTGTGTACTATCATAATTGACTGCTTTTTACACAGGTATATTATCATATGACCTCATTACACTGGTATAAATATTATCCTTTGGCTACACATTGCATAGATGTATTATCATGTGACTGCTAATTACACAGATGTATTATTATGTGACTTCTACCCACTCTGATGTAATATCATTATTGACTGCTTATTACACAGGTGTATTATCGTGTGACTGCTAATTGCACAGTTATATATAAGAGATAAAAATCATTTACTTTGAGATTTAATACTATTCAATGGTTGCTAGACAGGGGTTTGCTCAAGGTAACCAATAAAACAGCTTTGACTGTTGAAGAATGCTAAGTGAAATTTTATAGAAACCACAAAGAGTACTAAGTGAAGTATTTTAGAAACCACAAAGAGTGCTAATTGGATTACTTTAGAAACCACAAAGAGTGCTAATTGGATTACTTTAGAAACCACAAAGAGTGCTAACTGAAGTATTTCAGAAACCACAAAGAGTACTAACTCCACAAAGAGTGGTAACTGAAGTATTTCCTGTGTTTACAATCCTATGTGAGTAAACAGACTATAGGCTATCATTGAGTTCTCTATCATTACACCATGGAACAATATGATCAAAGACTGAATTGATAAACTGGCAAATTGTCATGAATAATTGATCAGATAAAAGTTTCCATAGATAAGACAGGGAAGAGAATGTTTTGGATAATGACTGCGTGTTTTAGATAGAGCGAGTGATCCACATTCCAGTAGTTATAGCAAATGCTGTAGGCTGTATTATATAAACACATGTTCTGAAACCTGTCATCATTCATGTCGATTTTCAGTACTAAAAAAACACCCCATTGATGCCTATTGCAGTAAATTCCATCATGTTATCCCTAAACTTTGCGCGGACATGCTCGCGGACCTCCGGGCCCCTAGTCTAAGGTCTTTGACGATGATCATTCGGTGTAAATAAAAGACCATTTAGTTATGGTATCCAGAACTACCGGGCCCCCAAACATTTTTGTGTCTTCACGAATAGTGCGCTGCCAACAAGTGCTCTTGAAAGTCGACCTTTTTTACGAGTTCTTCAAACCACGTTCTCAATTTAGCTTAAAATCCATCAATGATCCACATTTACAAATAATAAGCATATCTCTCTTACCTGAGCGTCCATTTCTGTACCCTTGATCAGATTCTCCCAGGCATTGCAGATAGTACTGGGCGTGTCCACGTACCTGAAACCAAAGAACTGATCCGTTATTTACTTACAAACGCCACGTGCAATGATGCTCACATTTGTCTGTGATAAACTTGTAAAACGTACCCTTTCGAGTAAAATTCTTTACTTTTTCCACGGACTTAATAAACTCCCCTTGACGGAGTCAACAAAATGGTTGTGCGCATAAAATTAAACTCACAGGTGTACGACATACCATTCAGCGTCATTTAGACTTCGGAAGTTGGGCGTGATGGCTATAATTTAATACCATGTCTTGTCCCTGTGCTCTTGAGTAATCCCATGTGGGTGTAGCTTACGTCATTCTGGCGGGAGAACATCAAAGGACTAGACAGAATGTAATTGTTGGTGTAACCAAACTGTACCAGTAGGCACAATAATTGTGAAATGTCGGGGTCTAACCTAACTCGAGTTGATTATTCTCTGGTTGCCATGTTTTATAATTTGCCCCCTCCCCCTTTATTATTGTGAGTCAGTAGCCAATTGCAGAACTGTTTCTTTATACAATGTTCAGTACAGCTGTTAAATATCTTGGTTCAAGCGAAAATTATCTTGACAGACCAAAAACCCTTAATGGCGAAAAACAGAAATCATTAGAAAAAACTGACAAGTCTGACACTGAAATAGTGTAAATTGTGTTTTGTAAACATTGTAGTTTTTACGTTCTCAAGGTGCCATGCGTACTTTTTAATTTTGAAATAAAAGTCTTCACCATGTACAATGGCTTCGCCTGTTTTTCATACACACTCAATTAAAAGTTATTACGATTTATATCAAGGCATGTTTATAGAATACCTACCCTACGTAGGTCTATTCAGCATGCACACCGGGAACTATAATCATTATAAACTAGTACATAAAGCCTGCAGAATTTTGTTTCATTTGTCTTCCCACTCGGTGTTCAATTACATTAGTTAGCCAACCCACAGCAATTCCACTGCCTGCTAAACAGTTTAAAAGATGTTCCAATCTAGATGTGATGTTGTTACCTCCAATTGAAAAGTTTTGTTCAATTTCAGAATAGCAATTAAATGTCAATGATCGTTCGCTTACAAATGATAATGTTATTTGTGTTACAATTACAATGTGCCTCCGTATTTTCTATCAACTGATACAATTTATACCAGCGGATATATAAACAACTCTGCAAAAGTTTATTAGATTGTATTTAATATTTATTTCACCAAACATACGTACAAATAAGTAATTAACCGTCGAAAGGAAAGGTCACACACAAGGCATCAACACTTCAACATATCACGAAGGCCGTAGGCCTGAGTGATTAATAACTATGCATATGAACGACAAACCGTGATCTATTCACCGGTATATCACGCAAAACTGCGATCTATTTGCATTCTAACACGTGTAATGTGTACAAATTTAAATGGACTATTTTGTTTGCGAAGTTGGTGGGTTATTTATCATGTTGCTATAGACAACTTCCGCTGTTCAAGTATCGTAACGTCCGCCCCTGGGTTTTTAAGCTTTACTATTATCTTTATTTGTCGCCAAACTGATGCTTATTTAACGCTAAATTCCAATTACGCATTTCACGTTTAATCATATGAATTGATACATGCAATAACATGTTGCTAGAATATAAATATAATCGAATAAATAAACAGAAACGCTACGAAAAGAAAATTACGCAAAACGTCGCGCTTTACGGCCACGTCACAATTTATGACGTCATGAAATAAACAAGACGTAAATTTCATTGATAAAAATCGCGAATTATACGCGGGAGATAAATTACACAGCCGAAAATTCTACCGTGATATACCGTTTATTAGATAACGCTACAGCTCTATACGTTTACATGGAGCAAAATACAGACAGTGTTAGAATTACTATTACAAACAAAATAGTCCGTATAAATTTGTACAAATTACACGTGTTAGAATGCAAATAGATCGCAGTTTGCGTGATATACCGGTGAATAGATCACGGTTTGTCGTTCATATGCATAGTTATTAATCACTCAGGCCTACAGCCTTCGTGACTAATTCCTACGCATATGAACTCTAAACCGTTATCTATTCACCGGTATATCACGCAAAGCAGCCATCTATTTCCTAAATAACACTAAAAAAGAATGGACATTAAACCAACCATCCTTTAATATTGGCTGTGAAGTATGTTGATTTCCGAACGAGATACTAATCGCTACGTTTGCTCTGACACTGGGGATATTTTATGGGGATCGCGAGGATGTCAACCTTATACCACCCATGCCGATACTACAACAGGATTGGACCCGTGCATGCATGTCTGCTGGTCTAATATCGAGCTACGTCAACCCTTTGAATCACGATTGCGCACACACTTGTCAGTAGTGTAGTCATGATCACCTCCTTTTTGCATTGTAATATTTACCGGAGAAAAACGGAAATGACCGAGCGTTCACGATTGGGAGTTTAGTGAACAGTACTCTTGCACAAGCGCGTCTGAATATATGGACTTGATCTGATGTAAATATCTAGGCTTCCATAAAAATACAAAATCAATCTTTTACCATCCAATCCATATTCTCAATACGTTGTATATATATATACTTCGTAAATTGAATTACCTCAGTGAATAAAGGCGAGCATAGCTATCATTGCTGACAGTATCTACTGTATTAACAATAGCTGGAAGTAGCCGTGATTGAATAGGAAATAAATAGTCCCAAGTGTAAGTGACTGTATAGAGAAGGAAATTCCCCTAGAGTAAATTGCAACATCAAACAATTCATTACAGACCAACGACATATGTCACAAGAAAGCAGACACATTTAGAGAGATGTAACCAATATCTGTTTGTAAGCCCATTAATAATTCAAACCTTGCAATGATTTGATCGCAATCTCAGTGGATGTCGGCAAACCCTTGCCATATCAATGTTTTAGGAGATGTAAAACAAATGTTCGAGAGTTAGAGAATACATAACTCGTTTACAGAGGTCACACACCTTAAGACATACGGTATTACCATAGTAACAATAAGACAAAATTGGTATGCATCATATTTTACTCTCATTTCCAACAGTCTTTGGAGAACTTGTAATGAAAGGCTTTACACAGATTGTCAACAGTGCTTGTCTTGTCCAGTGGTGTTATTGTTGTTACTGTGGTTATTGCTACTCCTGACTCTTGCCAACGTCAAAACCGGACTACTCGAGAAACACCGAATTGAGTGAGTGTCCTGCAAAAGGTTCTGTCACTAATGAGCTTTCATAAAAACTATTAGAACGTGAGCCAGAGGGGGTTTGCTCCCCCAGGGGGAATTTTGTGGACCATATTTTTTTTGAAAACCCAAGGTGTGGCGAACATTTGGCCATAAAGTTTGCAACTGGCAGGTGGGGATTTTCTCCCTTACCACGCTTTAAAATACGTTACCCCCAACATATATATATTTTTGTATTTTTAAAGATAAATTGTACCATTATGCTATTTAATAATTCAAGTTTGCATATGTTAATCAAGAATGTATACTAGTAGCTGCAAGCTGATAGAATGTCAATGCTAAATTGCATTGTTAAAGTAGATAAATATGGGAAAACTTTCGTTACCCTAAAAACCAAAAATAATTTGGCATAAAGTTTTTGTTGCAAATTTAGATGACCAGGTAATCAAATAATGAAGTTACTATTAAGAAGTTCCATACACGCATCAGTGGAATTGCGTGTATTTGGGTATTCAATCAAGGATTGAAGTCGACTTAGGATGACAGAGTTATTCATGATAGTCAGACATAGTCACAGCTACTGAATTATAAACACCTATAATCGTATTAATGACAGTAACCGTTAAAGCGCGCAAGTTGTTGCAGCAACAAAGATATAACCGAAGCCTACGCAAGAAGTAATGATTGATAATCTATTTCGTAAAGAGCTCATGGGAGGGGACTGTGCATAATGACATGACTAACTGTTTGAAATCAAAAAGGTTTTGTGCTGAATGGACCCCCCAAATTGTTGACTGCATACCTACCAAACTGGGGTTGTTCAAAATATAAGCCTACACTGAGGTTTTGATATGGGTACGTATTTTAAAACTATAATCCGAAATAAATAATTTATGTTTTTATAGCTTATTGAAATGTCAATAAATCAAACACACAAGATACCTCTCAGTCTTCAAGGTGGTATTCTTTTCTCTAAATAAGTGAACGATCCTTTGAACGTCCTTGGCGAACATTTCGTAGGCTGTCGCCATCTCCTGAGCAAACTCGGCAACTGAAAGTAGAGAATTCTAGCCTGTATTACATGTATTACCAACAAAGGATCTGATACGCGATGTGAGAACTTGGACTTTTAGAAAAGTTACTGAAGAAAGGTTTATTGGAAAGTAATGTAACACAATAAACAACTCGACAAATGTGTACCCAACTTTAAATTACAAAATACAATGTAATGCTGGTCTAAAAATAACGTTTTGTCAAACAATAAACCACATCGACAGCATTGGTAACACAAGTTCAATATTAAATTATAGAACCGAGGAGTATTATACAAGTACATACTCCTTAATATACATAAGTATGCATGTATCTAAAATCAACTGAAGACAATTCTACCCCCCCCCCCCCCGGATAATCAGACCTAGAACTTTACGTAGCTCTCTATAAGTGACATTACTGAGTAAATAGTGTCGTGATGTCAGTAAAGGAGTTGCGTACGAAACATATCGCTGGCTCAGAATGAGAAGGTCGCAAGTACATAATCGATATTATGAGAAAACAAGAAAAAACTGTCTGAAATCTACTCTTTACTTATGGAAAAAACAAGCTTTTAAACTTAGGTTTGGTCAACAAGACCAGTTCCGATTTTCATGATGATAATAGGCTCATAGAAGCACCTCGTGATACAAATTTCAAATATGCACGAGTCGTATAAGGTCGTAAGTAGCACCTTCTCATTTTAAGTCAGCGAAATGTAGGAACCATTACGTAATATAGGATTCTTTTCATTCTTGAGAACAATTCATTTTGAACAAATTCCGCCACAAACCCTGGTGACAGCATTGTCGATTTTCAAGTGATAACATTATTCTGCAGGGAAAATACAAAAGTTATGATGATTTAGGGTAAGGACACAAACGACGCTAAAGACACATTATCACTTTGTCTGAGACAATCCTCTGGTAATAGGGTCAAAGTAATTCAGTATGTACTAGTTAAAGCACCGTCCCCCTTGGCTTGTTTGCACTGAGAACGGTTCCTAGATGGAAGTTTATTATAGTTGTTTAAGTTTAACGTCAGCTTTAAAGGAACACACCGTAACTTTACGCATATTACAAATACAGAAACCACACACCAAATTGTTGCATGAACTTGAACATATTTAGCTTGATAAAATTCTTTATTTGTTTATTTTGTCTTGAAGTATGGTAGTGATACTTTAGCCCAGTGATTAATTATTAAATTAACTTATAAATAACTTTGTAGTCAACCGATGGCCAAAATTCACGGCTTTGTTTATATTTTTAAAGGTTTTATCCCAAAATATCGCATTTTGCGCAATAAAATGGAGACGATGTTTGATATCTTAAACTACAAGTAACAACCTACCTATCACAATATATTATTATCAAATAAACCCATTAATGACAAAGTGGTATAGAGATTCCAAAAACCCATGCGTTGCCTTTATGTTTTGTCAGGTTTACCCCCAAAAAATTGACTTTCACTAACAAGTACGGACCTAGAGTTGTAGTAAGTTACAAGACAGACATTATGTGACATGATCCTAGAAAAATATTTGTTTTGCATTTTTTCCCAAAAAATATTTACTCTGTACTAAATGTGATTTCCCAAATTGTGTTATTTTTTGAAGCGGTTGGAAATCGCACAACGGAGCTCATTTATAGGTCGTCCCCACAACAATGTTGTTCCAGGTACAGACGGTAAATTACCAGAGGGTCTTCATTTGCTTTCCTTTAATGCTTCATCCCGAATTGATTTAAACTATTTCGCATCCCGACAGACTTAAATCTGACAGATTTATTTGAAGCCTCTGAACGTTCAATCTGTCTGTATAGTTTGTACGTCCAATCTGTAGTCCCATGTCATATTAAAATCTAACTCTTATTATTAATTCAATATTTATGTAGCCATATAAGTCTATCGCTTACAAAAACATGGTTCAGAACGTTATAAAGCCATGAAACTCTTGATTCCAGGTCTGGTGGTTTTGATTTTTCACGACGGAATAAATTCATGTTTTAGACAAATGTATTTCTGTGTTTGCAGGGTGTGTGTGGTTCGGTGAGAGATGTCGTGATTTTGTAGTTGCGTTTGGCATTGTCTGTGTCTTTTCTTTTTTATTTGTCCAGTTTGTGCTTTTCGTGTCCTGTAGGGCATTGTGTCGTGTAATTTAGGTATGTGATGTTTTTCAGCGTTACCTGTCTAGCTTGAATGTTGACGTACTTTAACAACCAATGAAATGTTTACAAATATATCCGGGGTGAATCAAATGCAAAAAATGAATTGAATAGAATATTGTATTCGTTTCAAAAAAGGTTATGCCCGATTTTAAACTATTGCATTATTCTCTTGTGCTAAACTTATAGTACTTTACTCGCCTGTCTGCTTTACCATAACTTTATTTCTGCGGTGTACAAGCCAATATAACAGTGTTGAACTTTATGCGATCTCTTACTACACCAGGCAGAAGGAGAAGCTAGATCTACCAACTTTTGGAGGGATTCGCAATATATAGTATACTATCTTGTAAAAAAACATGCATTATTAGCAATATCGGTTTCCATGGTTTATCCTAAGCTTTCATTAAACTTCTTGACATCAATAGATCACGTACTTCCAAAATCAACACAAAGCATGATATTTTATTATTCCGATAAACTTAGGGCGTGCACTTTAGTTTTTAAAGAGAAGAATACAACAACGTGAAAATCGCAGACTGTCATTAAACTCAACGCTGTATATCTTTTTTAAAGATATTTATTGTTTATGTTTTCTGTGCTCGGTTGTTTTAGTTGATTGCTGCCTTTCTTGTTCAAGTATCTATTATCTTCTTAAAACAAACTGAATGTTGGTCATTTAACGAAAGCGTTTCTGCGGTACATTACCCAATAGATATATCGGTATATAATTTCGATCAATTGCCACCGTTTTTACAGCGCCCGGTCGACAGTTCAGTTTGATTCCTAGATTTATTACAGTTATTCTCTTCCGTGTTCATATCCTGTTCATGGAGAGTAGCTGCTGCGTGCGGAAGAGCAAGTCAGTACTGGTCGATAATTAACTCCAGGAACACTGGTTAGGTCAACCTTTGACCGTATATCGACTGGATTGTTCAACCATCACTATAAAACCACAGGTGAATGTATAATTGATGAAGAATATTGTGCAGAAATTGATCTAGTTAAGATCTATACATTTTCTAAAAAAAACTTTTTAAATGGCACAGTTTACCTGTGCGTGAAACAAAACATACAGAGAAACAGTTCATTGTTAAGGTTCATACTTTGTATACTTCTACTTCATTAGACCTATTCGTCAAAATCCGCAGACATAATAACAAGTTGAAAATTACATTATTTATGTAATTATTTTGAACCAATCTTATTACGAATTATTTCTTTCTTGTATTTGTACTTTGTTTTGTAATAGACTCCCGGGCCTCTTATTCTGTAGTTATTGAATTAGATAGCAATAGCGCTGTGGAGATGCAATGTTAACCAGATAATTTAGTGGAATTATGAAACATTTTAACTTACTTACTAAGAAACATTCCTGTGAACTATGTACGGATGTTTACTTATAATATGTACTATAAAGCAATCCTATCCATGCGGTATGAAGTATGAACCGTGAATTGTAAATTTTGAAGCATGAACTATGAAGTCATCACCGTTTTCTCGTATGTTGGTATAATGTTTATGTTCTCTTAGTTGTTTCATTAGCCTTGGGTAAAGACGCTGGTATTAAAGTTAAGTCAATTATTTATTCTACGTTCCCAGACAATATCGCACCTTTTATGCAACTTTATGGATGTATTTGTGGCATCTGAAATTACTTTGACATTTAAACTGTAACAAACCGCGCTTGGGGAAATGTCATTTTCTCATTTAAGACACCCAGCAAAGCCATTAAATTTCTACTGAAAACACATAATACATATTTGTTACAAACTATTGTTTGTTACACGTATCTTGAACATAAGCAGTTGTTTGTGTATTTTCAAGTTTAAATGAAACAATTCCACCAGTGGACATGGTTTTTTGTCCGGCAGAATGATGGTTATTTCGAAGTGGTTTTTTAAAATTGAGGTATTAGTCTGGGGCGTATTGATTAAAATGATATTAATCTTGACACTAATTAGTAATTCTGAGAGTTTGTTATCAGGGTTGTGTAACCTTTAACTACAGCCACAATTTACGGCATTACATTATAGCTCACATAAAGGGACAGTGAGAGCTTTTGTGATCGCTTTCGTCCGCCGTCCGTCCCTCGTCCGACCGTTCACAGTGTGTTGTGACACACTGAACACACTAGAGGCCACACTTATGATCTAATCTTTATGAAACTTGGACAGAACGTTTGTCTCTATTAAATCTAGGACAAGTTCGAAACTGGGTCATGTGGGAACAAAAGCCAGGTCACTAGGTAAAATTTTAAAAATGGCTTGTGAACGCAATAGAGGACACAACTATGGCACAATATTCATGCTACTTTGTCAGAATTTTGTCGCCATGAAATCTACGTTCTGTTTCATGTGGGGTCACAATCTAGGTCACTAGATAAAATCATAGAAAAATCTTAAAATCTTTACCAAGCTTAAACAGTACTACTAGGGTTATCTTTAAAGTTCATGGACAAGGCTCATTGTGAAAATATCCGTTAAAACATAATCATAAACATAACATTTCCTAAAACTTATATCTATTCGTGATTTACAAACGAAATATTTTGCAGAAATATTAACAATTAACAATCTCCACCTTACTTCGACGTTATACATAGTCACTGTTGCGGAGCGCTCTAAATAACATCATGACGTCATATAACGTCACGTCAACGTCAAACTAGTTCACAATAATCTCCACCACGTGCTACGCATGTACGACGTCTCTATTTCTCATTACAATGTATCATAAATCTATCAGTATCGTAACCATGGATACCTTTTCAAAATTGTTTATACCTCTTGCTGAGTTTATTAGAATCCCCGGATCTTTTACCACATATTTCCTCTTCCAAACGTCGAAAGACGGCGAATTCCCTTATAGCCATGTCTGGACTATATGAACTGAAATCGATCTATTCCAACCCAACAAAACCCAATGACCTTCCGTGTCTTAACCACAAGTGTTATTGATACTTCTCAGAACAACAGTTACTGAGCATTTGTAATAAATTTGAAGTATTTGAAGATGCATGTAATGGCTTGGTGCAGTACGTTACAGTCGAGGCGGGCTCCGTACGGTTTGACGTCGACGTCTCTGACAGTGAGCGTCGAATGTTCTTTTATATAATTTTGTTATTTTACAAGAAATTGCTTTGAAATTTGAAAACAAACATCACGAATAATATATTTCAAGTCATGAGAACTTTTAGGTAAATGATGTTTTTTACAGAATAGATACGGTGGCTGAACGATGACGAATGTAATAACATTAAGTATAAAATTAGGACTGCTCAGTAACGCACTACATGCGTTGCCTTAGCAATGATAACTAACGCATATGTTAACTCCGCATTATTTATTTGCCATATTAAAATTCATAAGATGCCATTCTACATAATTTATGGAATGGATTTTAAAACCGTAGTCAACCTTTAACTAAGTTTTTAGGAGCTATCCACGATTTTTATGGATGACCTTCGTACTAGTAGTATCTATCATATGAACTCATTTGAGCGCTGTGGAGAAGTCTTAGCCCATTTGCTGCATTTGATATGCAGCAAATGCAATGTTTCTCTGGTGAGTGATTTACGGCCTTCATTTTAAAACGTGTCGCTTCATACAGAAGGTCAAGGGCGTGATCAATCTACATAGATTATAGCGCGGTTAGAGAAGTTCACTGACTACTTGATGAGAATTGAGTGATGACGTTTTTACTTACGCCTCGTATGTACACATTTAACGTTGTTATCCGAACAATCACTTGGTTCTCTATTGAATCATAGATCAAGCAATAATATGATTGACAAGCTTTTCATGATATTGATTTGTCACTATAGAACATTCTGGAATAGCTCGTAGCTCATCTATGACAGTACTTTGTACTGTAACATGCTATACATTGAAAAGACGCACACATCTGTTATGGTTTTACGATTGTCTGAAATTATTCAACTCGCTCAACGTTTGGTTCATTCGAGTTTCAATATCTTGCTTTTCAAAAGTAGTAGACACAAGCTAGGCAAAAAGATACATCTAATAGTATTAGTTGAATGCTTATTTTGCACCTGCTTGCAATTGCCTTCAACCGTAGACATTTAACCGGTGTTTGGTTCTGGTTTTGTAATGATTAAGAAGAAACCCGGGATACAATCATATGACAACATTTATCCCATTTGTATATATTTATTAGTAACTTAGATCTATGTAATTGTTTATTCCGACAAGTACTTATTTTTCACCAATATTTATCGAATGCATTTTCATGCAGTTTCGATTATTTTCTGACAATAGACACTTGGCACTTAAAATGACCAAAAAATGTAACAGAAAACCCTATTAGATGGCCCCTTTTACCTCTAAGGAGATATGTACCGTTAAATAACTTTTGTCACGAATAAATGTCAAGCTGATTATTCAAATGAAGTTGTTCCTACAACCAAAGATCTAAACTCTGTATTTTAGATCTTTGCTACAACTACAAGCTTGTTTGTATACTCTCGTATCATCAAGCTCGAGTTAATTGTAAGTCTCTATCAGATCTGTGTTTCCCAACTACTTCCATTCTTTAGGATTTCCTAATCGATCATTTTAATGATAACCCGTTATGGCAGCCGTGGTTCATGGCTTGCCATTATGTCTCGCCTTAAACAACAGACTGTTTTAAATTAAATGTGATTTTAAACTGGTCATTGATGGATCGACTTGGTACCGTAAAAATACAGACATAGTTTGTATTATTATTGTACCATTAGAATGGTAGTTATCTTCTCTACCATCGGTTACTCGTTTCCGCTTAGTTACCATGACAACGTAATTAACAACGATTAGTGAAGTCTCAAAAGTTGTAGGGAGCGCAGATGACCATTATGCAAACATGTGGTAAGGTCGGAATTTGAACACCGTGTCTATGGACAGATCGCAGGTGTTAATATATTATTTAAAATAATTGGTGTTCTTTATGATTTAAAGAAAAATGGTGTTCTGAATGCGCTCATCGTCGCCTTCTCAATTGGACAAATGGGAAGGATGCGACATCGTTGTGTCGGGTGTATTAGAAAAAGTTCTCAAATTACAATCCCATGATTTTACCAGTTTACAAATTACGCGTAATTTAATGCACACGAAAATGTCATAGTTTGCAGTATCGGAGTTTCAAGGATATCTTGTGTGAGTTTATTAATTTAGGATTCACAGTGTGTAGTAGAGTGTTTGCTAATTAACATTTAATTAATTAAACTGGTTTCCGGCTGAACCAATTTATAGTTCACTTTATCATTGAAACAAGTGAACGCGTAAAGTTCTTCCAACCCCATAAATTGCAGTACATTTGTTGACAACACTATAGCAACCTGACTTGTAATAACAGAATTGGAATACAGTATTGCTAATCTGGTTGGGATGAAACATTTTATTGTAGATGAGAAACCAAAACGTGAAAATGCATGAGGCACTTGCTCATAACCATAATGTATCGAAAGGTTAAGTTCTGAACGAAAGTCCTGGGCTGGTATTCACAAAGCATCTTAGTAGAAAACTTAAATATTTTGACTTAAGTTAAATATTTGTGCAGCTTATATTTCCCGCAAATTAAAGAATAATCCATGTTTTCTTAGTGATTATTGTAGCTCTTGACACAATGCTTTAAACCTATGCAAAAAATAATTAATCTTGATTGTCATGTTTAGCTGGCACACTTGAGGAATTTTTGTGTTTTTAAGAAAATTCTAAGTTTTCTAACATGTTTCCTGCTCAGCATGTACTTTTGTTGTCAATTACGAAAATATTCGAATTTCTGCAACTAACTGGTCAAAGCTATGAAGGAAAACTCACTTCTAACCTTGGTTATGATTTAAAAAATTGCAACCCATGCCCCGTTCGATGTAATCAAAAACCTAAATGTAATTGGACCCTCAATTGAAAACGGAGAAAATGCAAAATAGGACGCAGCAGATTCTGATATTTTGCATACACGCTTTTGTTTGTCATCCTTTTTTAATAGTAATAATAATAATAAAGACTTTATTTCAAGAGGCAACACAGTTGGGTATACCCAGTCTTCCCTATGAGCCTCATTAACACATTTACATAATATGTACAGTAATAACAGAAGATAACAATTAACAATAACAACAATAACATAACAAAATTATGACTTGGCTGAAAACAGATTTAGTTTAAAATGTACTGTTATGCATATATAAGGAATAGATACAGTAAGTCACAACCGGTTGGAGCTAAGACCAGGACCTAAATGATCTTTCAAATGAAAGAAATGGTTTGTTGACCACCAGAGAACCACCACTTTAGATATTTGCTTTTGAATGTGTTAACACTTTCAGATACTTTTATATCATATGGAAGTGAGTTCCACAATTTAGCACCCGAGTATGCCAATGATTTTCTGAAAAACTCAAGTATCGGTTCTGGTACAGAAAGAAGTCTTTCTTCAAATGATCTCAATGACCTGTTGTCGCTATATGTGAATAGCTGCTCCAATATCTCATTTTCAAGACCTAAGTTTCTTCTACTGCATGATGTAACTTTTTATATCTCATAGACTTCAGAAAAGTGTTGTTTGAATGAGGCAAATTGGGTATTTTCTGACAAAATTGGAATTTCCATTCAAACGAGTGTAGGTCAGGTTCTTTGCTAACACCTGTTTTATTCCTTGACTGATTTCAATAAATAAGGTATATATTAAGGCGAATATTAAATCTATTGCATAAACTTGTTACAGTTTTTGCCTATGTATATAAAAACAGGAGATATAAGGTATTAAGAACAAACGAGATTTCGCGAGATTTCAGAAGACTGCCGCGACATATTGTGAGATTTGATACTTTTTCCATTCTTTGTATACTTAGATCTTTGATGTAATATTTCGTAAATTGTTTTTCAATTTTGTCGCAAGCAGCAAACCAAACACTAGAAATTTACAGAAATTACTATTTAATATAATACCAGTAATTTAATAGGAAACCACGAGTGTTTCCAAATCAAGAAAGAGCAAACTGTGGAAGGGTTGTCTTTTTCCAATTATACATTGTCTACAAAGTGCCTAAAGCGTTCTGTACTTGATGACAGAATATTGAATGTTATTCAAGACCAATGTTTCCTCCTTATCTATATTTGTAAGTTCGACGAAACTGTAGGCCTACAAATCTGGGAAAAATCTTAAGGAATACAGATTATATCTCAGTGCTAGACGCCGGTTACCGCAAACAACACAAGCAATGATTCAAACTAATAATGTGGAAATTGCTATTTTAGTGTAGACATATCTAGTGTTAGTAGATTATTTATTTGCAATAATGATCACATTATTGAATTACTGTAACAAGTTATATAATTGATATCTAGATAAAACAAGGTTTCAAGTTAATTTCTTTTACATTTAACCAGAGACGATGTTATCTATAGTCTCTGATTTAACTTCATTGGTAAATTGATATGTATTTAATAAAATACTAGTAGTATACATGTGATAAATGGAGATAGTCCCAATTGTCATGGTTACATATATTATTTAAGGTAAGAACTCAAAAGTCTAAAATGCAACCACGCTGACGAGCATCATGTTTGCGGTTATTTGGACCTCCATCTCTATGCATTGTAATAATTCAGTTGACGAATATAGCCGATATTTCATGATTGGTTCGCAGTATGTTATTCTTCATTGTTGAAACATTAGCTTTATTGGCACTTTGATTGATTTGAGCTTTCTAGTCGTACACTATCAAGCATATAATTACTCTAACACATTGGACGTGTAGATTGTTGTCCACAGACAAGTTAGATTTATCAAATTCTGTATTGAGACGATATCGTATGAATCTAGACATCAGCTAGAGATAGGGAGGATTATATGGAAAGCCTTAAGTACAGGGTGTTCATTAATATATGGTAACATAAATAACTTTAATAACTTTGTCAGTTGTTAAGATAATATATATTTTTATATAGCTTTGATTAACATACATATGTACGTTTTATTCTACACATAAATCATTTTCAAACCTCTCATACTTTTTTCACAGCATTAGATTGAAACATTTCCCTTTATTATGCAAAACTGCAAAACCAGCCCCGAAATACGTCGAAAATAACCAATTGAAACCTTGCATGTTACACCACCGATGTTACAAACTCAATACTGTATTGAAGTTTTCGAACAAATATTGTTTCTAGTTTTGGAGTATTCATTCTTTCCTCTAGGCATCCACATTGAAAGAAACCGGAAGGGTTTAAGTCTGGTGAGTGTAGAGGCCAAATAAATGTATGGTCTTCAGCGAAATGATACAGTGGCCAAATTTCTTGAAATCACTGAAAATTTCTGGCAGTATCAAGGACGGAATGGATGTCACCTTTATATCAGATGCATTTATTAGTCATATCCAAAACAAAACTTTGGCTCATTAGCTATGTAACAAGGGTCAAACCACTTCTTTATCATAAAATCTGACAAAGTTATTTATGTTACCGTATATTAATGATCACCCTGTATAACACTCTGTACTGCCTAATTCACACATCAGATACACCATAAAACTAAGTAATGATACAGAAAAGTTCGACATTGCTCAATTTGAACATTCTATTTTAGAGGGTAGTATTTTAAATATGTTTCAGCCCCAACAATGCGAATCTGTGATGCAAATGAAAATTCAGTTTGCTTTTAAATATGATCAGACCATGTAATGTGAATCTGCGATAGAAGTGAAAATGATTGATTGAAATAACAATAAGTCATATTATAAAAATTTAAAGGATCCGTTTCTATTGTATTTGATATTCTCTTCTGTCTGACTTGTCACTGCAAATGACACATTCCTCTGTTAATTCCGAGTCAGCATTATTTCCAATAAAGAAATTTAAAATTAATGGCATGCGTTTGACATTTAAGATAAGACATCAGACAAAGACATCCATACATAAAACCCACATAGCTACGTATACACTCAAGGACTTCAAAAACGCCTCACATAACTTAAAGTCAAATATCGCTTAAAGTATATATTTTATCCAAAAATCATTCCACGTGTTTGTTAATATATCTTTCCTACAACATGTATAATTCAATTTAGTTTGTAATAAAATGTTATCTCCTGTTTTTCTAGGAATACTGCAAGCACACACTCCCTAGGCAAAAGTGTGGGATTTTCAATACAGACTATGAGTGGCATTACTCTTATTGTGCTCCTATTTGTTAGACTGTGAAAGCACACACAATCGTCGAATACATTTCGAGGGTTGTCTGCAAGACTGCAGTATATCCTTCTTTAATAATAAGCAGTTACGACAGTTTTGCGGGCAACCCTCGATTTGTTAATCGTTCTCTACATTTTATTAAAACATCTGCAAGTTTTCATAATGATGGTTTATTTCAACGCACTAACCAACCTACCTTATTTCAACAGTTCAAATTCGATAAGTTCAAAAGGATAAGATTATATTTTAAATTTGCCAATTTTAGTAGTAAAACTTAAAACTTGGTGATTTTGAATGTCTGTCTAAATTAGTAGACGTTCTTTTGTTATTGTTATTCGACAGGTGATTGCTGTATTTGAACATGCGTAGATAGTATTGTGAACATCTAATAAGTGACAAGAGGTTTGTTAAAGGACTTCGTAGACGAATGTCATCCCGCATACCAAGATTAATTACGCCTATAGTCGGTATTGAAAATCCCACACTTTTGCCTGTGGTGATTGTGCTTGCAGTATCCTCAGTTAATAACGAGATATCATATGTTTACAAACTAAATTGAATAATATGCAGAAAAGAGACAGTACCACGCATGTGATTTTTTTTCTCAATAAAAGAAATAATTCAAGCGATATGTGGCATTGAAATAGGTGAGGCGTTTTTAAAGTCCTTGAGTGTATTATTGTTGAGTAATGCAACGTATGTCATTCAGGTGAATGATCTTTGCTTTGCGTCAGCAGGTTTGACTTCAAATAATGCAATATGACATTTAATAAACAGTAGTAATTGTTGTTGGTTTCGAATCAATTCGCATTAATAGATTACTGTAATTTAATCCGTTCAGTAACATAGACTTGAACTTTGGATTAACGTACTCATGTGCACATTGATCACCGCGTATAAACCAAATCACTGTACTCTTTATTGTGATACTATACAATTCAACGTGTACTCATTATTGTGACTGAAACATCCGGTGATTTTCATCACTGTACTCATTATTGCAATCCTATACACTTCATCGTGTACTCATTATTGCGATAACCGGAAGTTGACTCGTTTATACACCGTGTTGATAGAACTTACAACCTTACTATGTACGAACAACTTGCAAATGTAAACACATACCCAAAAGGTGGTTCTCGGGTAGTTACACAATTACCCTGTCCTTTTTATGTAACAGTACTTGAAAGTTTTGTTTAAGATTTCATATAAATTTTGTAAAACAAGTTGGCGCCATTAACTGTTTTACTGAAAGACATTTTATGTCTTAATTTTCTTTCAGTTGTTTGTTTCGTCTGTTTTAAAACTGCACATGTATATATTAGGTTTACAGGGAAGGTAAAACAAACAGTGTTATCTCATTACAGTATTTATAACACAGAAATGGTGGATGAAAATTAGAGCTCTTTATGCAAGAAAACATATATAATCAATCCTTGGTCAGTCAACACAGGGGGACTAGTAGAATATAAGCTCTACCGGTGCCCCTTCTACCGCAAGTCACCTGTACAACTCACTTACAAACAAATTCTATAAATACATTGCTCCCTCAGTATGTTTCGACCCCATACCGCACAGCGCCATCGCCTAGCAATGCGAACTACAAACCCATTAGATCACCCAGTAATGGGTTATGTGGATAACAACACTGCCTAGTATGATATGAATCGGACAACCGATTTGAAGTCGGTGATCATGGCCACTCGGTGAATGAGGTGCCTACTGGATATTTCGCAATACATTATATTTATATACTTCACATCAAACAAAAAATACAAAACCAAACACGTTCTGGTAAGTAAAGAAACCCTAATCTGAACCAGACACATTCATTCTGTCATAAGGGAATTAGACAATGATACGGTAAGTTATAGTCTAGGTACATCTAATATAACAGACACATGAAGTTACTGATACGCTTCTGTCACAGACAATAATATACGCAATCTGTCTGAGAAATTTATATCTCTCTTCTAGAATATGACAAGTGGAGTAATAAACAGCAATGAAATATTGATTAGCTTTAATATCACAAAATAGTCGCTATAAAATTGGAATTAGGTAATAAAAATGAAAGGTTGAACTAGCTTAAATATTAATTCTAACACGATCCGCGGAATAATCCATATACACATAGAGCAAACCAGGGCATGTATTATTACCGCAGTAATACATACCTATCAAATTGGCTATTACTATTTACGCCCCATATCACGTGACATATTTATGAATGAATGAACGTAAACTTTATAGTAAAAACTTCAACGACTCACGAGTTGCACGAGTATCCAGCGTGATAATTGTACCAGCTAATAAGCCACTAAATGTCAGCGTGTAATTATGTTCAATGTCAAATGGGTGAAAATGGAATGTGCGCAGTTAAATAGTATGGGATATTATCGTATTTAGAATCGAAATAAAAACTGTGTTCTTGTATTTTGTCGGTGAATAAAACACGCGAACAGATTTTTATTTCTTAATTCTAACACGATCTGCGGATTAATCCATATACACATAGAGCAAACCAGGCCATGTATTATTACCGCAATAATACATACCTATCAAACTGGCTGTTACTATTTACGCCCCGTATCACGTGACATATTTATGAATGAATGAACGTAAACTTTAAAGTAATAGCTTCAACGAGGCAAGTTGCACGGGTATCCAGTGTTACAGCTATGACGCATCTATTTTTAGAAACTCCAATATACTCTCGACACCAAGCCTTTCATGCCTTACCTCTGATAATCAATTCATTTATATGTTTCATTTCATGAAATAGATACCTTATACTCGTATTATTTAAATTGTTTCAATAAACAAATTAAACTATCATTGATTTACGCTCAGAAAACGTAAACATTTCTAAACAATAAAAAACGCCATTGGAATTAATGTATTATTATTAAAGATGATGTAATGTAATAGCTAATAGATCATGAGCGTATGAAATCAGAAACATCGATCTAAAAATGAAATAACTGAAATATTACTTACGTTCAATGATAGATATATTGATTGTTTTGTGTAGTATTTCACATCTAGACTCGGTGGCAACCGATTCCCGGTCCGATGATGCGTTAAATAGTGGAATCTTGCGTTTCCAACCTTCTCTTATACATTTATATAGTAATAACGGGATGATGGGAAATTTCAAAACTCTGTATTTTGTAAAATAATTTCTTAGGCATGTGCTTCAATAAGTTCGTTGTACGTTGTTGTCATGCATACGTTGCAGTGTTACAGGGTCCTTACCACTCCACCGATTTCACCCGACATTTTACATAGTAACTCGCTAATTACTAGTTGAATACTGGCATAATTATTATCGCATACGCGCGTATGGACATTACAATTAACTATCCATATGTACCACTAACGAACCACGTGGTCAGTTTTCTCACTATTGCTAAGAAAGACAGTCCTATCTATTAACCTGTCATACACCGGAGAAAACCTGTTTAGATCTGTTTAGTTAAACCTGAGTAGAAGTATTCATGTGAAGTCATCATAATACGTATCGTCTAAATATGTCGATGTCAAACCATATACAGAAACACTATAGCAGGTTATGAGAAAAACGATCAGTAAAGAGGACATGATATGAATATATGTACGTGTGCGGGAAATGTCATTAAACTCATTTGTCTTATGGTTGGTTTTTGTATGTCAGCTATTTTTTTAACTACTCTCATTTCATTTTTCCAACCGCACACAATGTAATTTAAGTCCATTGTAATTTTCAAGCGTGAACTCCCATTTCAGACAGTACTTATCACTATTGACTAGGTTAGAACAGAAATGGCAATTTCGCATTTTAGGAGCAATGCTGCACATTTTATGATTTAGCGCAATATTATTTCTGATGATTGATAGCATTGATACGTATGATTTTATGTGAACGTTGTGGTGTCAGCAGCATCAGTGTGTTTGTAGTTAGTGTTGAATTAATCGGCAACATTTTACAAAATGACAATAACAAAACGGACAGGTAAGGCAGCACTTAGTAGAACCAGAATAGCACTAACGGTAAGAAAAAAACAATGTACATTTGTAGATAGTTCACTCTATTCGCTCAATATTTCGACCTAACAAGGTCTTCTTCAGGAGAATGCAACACTTTAATTTTATTCACATTGTTTAGCTGTATAGTAGCATGGATGCATAGCTTGTTATGACATTATGATGCATCTCCATGACGCCGATGTGTTGTGACGTCATGGAGATGCATCATAATGTCATAACAAGCTATGCATCTATGCTACTATACAGCTAAACAATGTGAATAAAATTAAAGTGTTGCATTTTTCTGAAGAAGACATTGTTAGGTCGAAATATTGAGCAAATAGAGTGAACTATCTAAAAATATTATAGTGATCCCCTTTTAGGGATATTTTACAACTAGAACAATGTACAGTTTGCTAGCTCTGCATGAAAATTTATTTCAGAGAGTATAAATACATGTATAACCATTATCGTGTTACTTTGCCTAGATAAAATTTGTGTTGGAATAAAATCGAGGGAAACATTTGGTTATTATTTAATTACGAGTACATCATACAGACAGATTCTGCTCCCAACAGTACTCTGAAACTGGATTAACGTAAACATCAAACACGGGAAATGATGGTACCAGATTCGGTTTATTTGAAATTTCTCCCTCCAATTTTAAGTAATTATCATGGCATAATATACTTTGATTGTGATTGTCCAAGTCACTCACTTAGCGAAACACATCGATTGAGGACTAATAAGGTAATAAGGGTGTATTACATCCAGAAAATCGGCTCTCACACAATTGCATTGTATATCAAACTATCTTATTAATTTAAAACCGTTTGTAACGGTATTCAAACATACCAAAACAAGAGATATATTGAGAAGGAGGAATTATCCATTAAATTAGTTGATTCTTCAGTCCAACACATAAAGCAAGACTTAATGAGAGTGTTCGATGTTGAGATAATGAAACAATTGACCTTAATTGATGTCTGGATACAACGGAACAGTGAAAAGGTTTTATCACAACGTGGTCATCAACATCAACTAAGTACGTAACTGACAGCATACCATCAGTGTGATTGTAAACTCTTTGTACTAATGTAGTAGTCAACTGACTTAGTATAAATGTTTGTGGATAAATTGATTGTAATATTAATTAGCTGACAAGCCTGACATCAAAACGTATCAAGGGAATTGATTAATCAGCTACGACTGTAACGTTAGATGAAAAAGGTAAAGTGACAAGTTAAAGTCTACTTACTGACATGTATCCCTTCAGTCAACTGTAAATATACACCCAATAATTGCATCGCATGACAACTGTTAGAGTCGGCGTCAATGGCAGCCACAACACATCGGCCTTTGACCGTGCGCACTAGGTACAAATGTATATGATATGTATGGCTTGAATTCGTTATATTACTTCGTTGTTATTATATCAACTAATGATATGAGCATATCACACAACACAAAGCTCTTAGTTGAGCCATCACTTCTAGCGCCCGATGCGTTACTATTCATACAAAACCATAAATAAAGTAAAACAAGACAAACTCCAGAATGCTCAACGTTTCGACTGTATTCTCAAGTCTTCATCAGGAACAATAAATAACGTAACATTTACACTATATTATGTTACAACACTACTCATCGAAATTATCGAAAAGTAGGATTTGATACATTTTCTCTAACTGAATCATAAACCCAGAAAAACAAACTTTGCTGATTAACACTCCTGAACGTCTAGTGGCCATATCGAAACTATTTTATGAGATACGAACGACAGAAATAATTCACAAACGTATTAACAAGGGGTTTCAGTTATTTAAATGACTTAAACCTGAATATGTCAGTCAAACATTTTTGCTTTTTTAACATACCTAGATGGTGTCCTAAATGTAAAGCCTTCGTATACTAAATATTTACGTAGAACATAACCTTCACTATTATACAACCCATTAATTCAAGTATTTTAAGTGTCACGTAAAGAGGTTATAATTTCCAGGTCTGTCAGAATTTAATGGACAAGCCCAATCAATGGTGGACTGTTTGCACTGTCCGAGCATAAGTTAGATATTATTTTATGGTCTAACCGATCGTAAGCCGAGCCAAGCAATTTTAGATTCATCAAAATCTGTATTAAGACGATTTGATACGTTGCAAGACTACAGTAGAGATGTAGAAGATTATATGGAAACCCCACACATTATACTACTACTGTCTAATTCACACATCAGATAAAAAAAACTAAGTAATGATACGTAAGTTGTTGACGTTGCTCATAATTATTAACAATTTTCAGCCGATCAGTAGTGCTTTTAAATATGTTTCATAACAAGTCATTTTTATTTCCGATGTGAAGTGAAAATGATTAAAGAATCAGTTTCTATAGTATTTGATATTCTCTTCTGTCTGCCCTGTCACTGCAAATGACACATTCCCCTGTAAATTCAGAGTAAGCATAATTTTCAATAGAGACATTTGAAAATAATGACATGCGTTTGACATTTAAGATAAGACATCAGACAAAGACATCCATACATAAACCCCCACATAGAAATGTATATTATTGGTGAGTTATACAACGTATGCCATTCAGGTAAATGATCTTTGCTTTGCGTCAGCAGGTTTGACTTCAAAGATGCATTATGACACCACATGGAGTAATTTGTTCTGGTTTTATATCAGTTCGCTTTAAAATAAGGACTACTATAATTTAATCCATTCCGTAACCTAGACTTGAACTTAGCAGAATATTTTTGACGTACCAAGGTGCACATTTGTAGAATTTACTTCTCACGATGCACGAACATCTACAAATATAAACACATACTTTAAAAGGTTGTTCTCTGGTAACTAACATAACTTCCATGTCCCTTGAGTGTTACAGTACTTAAACATTTTTTATAGATTTTAAACAAATTTTGTAAAAGGTTTGCGCCTTTTACTGTGTTGTACATTTTATGTCTTAATTTTTTTCAGTTGTGTGTTTAGTTTTTTATAAATATAGATTTTAAAACTGCATCTGTATTTATTTAATTTACACGGACAGTGTTCCCTCGTATACACAGAATGAATAACAATGGTGGATAAAAACGAGGACTCTTTATAAAAAAAACGTATATAATCTATGATCGTTGGTCAATCACCCCAGGGGCTAGTATTGTATAGTTACCCTATCAGTTTTCCCCGGTAGGTCACCAGGATAACCCACTTACAAACTTATTATATAAATACTTTGCTCCTACAGCAGCTTTCAGCCCCATACTGCACAGCGCCATCGGCTAGCAATGCGAACTACGAATCCATAAGAACACCCAGTAATGGCTTACTAGTCTGTGGATATCAACGCTGTCTAGTTGGATATGAATAGGATGATGGGCAATCGATTTGAAGTCGGTGATCATGACTACCTGGCCAATGAGTAGCCTACTGGACATTTCGCAATACTGTATTTATGTATTTCAAATATGAACTATACGTAACAAAACACGTTATGGCAAGTGAAGAAACCCTTATTGACATATCTAGATCCAGACACATTCATTCTGTCATAAGGGAATTAGACAATGAGACGGTAAGTTATAGTCTAGGTTCATCTAATATAACAACAAATTAATGAAGTTACTGATACGCTTCTGTCACATACAATAATATACGCAATCTGTCTGAGAGATTTTTAGCTTCCTTCTGGAATATGACAGATGGAGTATTAAACAGCATGAAAGGTTGACTAGCTTAAATATTACAAAATAGTCGCTATAAATTAGAATTAGGTCATAAAAATGAAGGTGATGAGCTTAAATATTACACAATATTCACTATAAAATTGGAATTAGGTCATGTACTCCTATAGAAAGCACGCATATCAAGATATTTTAATTGTTATTAAGTCTATAAACTAAGTAAACTAGCATTGATTTGGCCTTAGTCAAAACGTCAATATTTTAAAACTATTATAGAAATACATTGAAATGAATGCATTATGATTTACAGAGATAATGTTATGTAATATCAAATGCAGTGCTGATAGAACATAAGTATCTACACCCTTGTTACCCTGATAAAACAACATGATTGGATAATCGCAACATGATTGAAAAATGGCCGACATGAAAACTGTTATAAGTGCATTGTTTTTGCAATATTTTCAATATAAACTATCCAGATTGTTTATTTCAATATTACATAATCAACATATGAAGAATATGTACTATTTGCACTAAACAATTTGCATATAGGTAATATTTTTCACTATGTAAAGCCTTAAAGAATGTGTGGATTTTGCTTTTAAGAATGCGTTTTGTACTTAAAAACGTCGTAAAACTCATTTATTGGACTCTATGTAATGAATATCATTTGGGAAGTATCGGCAGTTGTATAAACTATGATTTGGACGTTTCAATTTTTTAAAATCTTAGATAAATTAACGCTCACCAACAATAATTCAAACATGTATAGGAATTTTTGGATACTGACCGACGTGATTGTTAAATTTATTAGGATACCGGCCATCATGATTGTGGATAAAAACCAACATTACCAATTGAAATCTTGCCAATGGGATTCTCAAGGTACAAATAATTGTACATTAAAGAACTGTGCTCATGAATTGTGGTAGCAGGTTTCTGAGCATACCCGATGTAAGGCATTTCACACCCAGTATATAGCCCATGCTTTTAGGACATTTAATAATCAAATCACTAAGAGTGCTGATGGGAGGCGATCTGGTTGCTGCTACTAAAGCTTAAACGACTTTACACGTTTAATGTTCGTTTTCTAACTGCCGATCTTGTCTTGAATGTCAAAATAGGCATATGTGACTATATAGGCATGTTGGGTATCTAAATAATTGTAAAAAAGGGCATATTGATGTATATGTCATACGTGTATTGAATGCGTATATCAAAAGTGGCTTTAAAATAATACTACGCGCCTATTTATCAGATTCTACAGTACCGTCTTGTAATCACTTCCACCACAGCGTGAGACATCTCTAGAAAGCGGTTAGTATAGCCACACCATATGATTGCATAACATAACGATATACGATTCATTGATAAAACCATCACGTGACCCTGGTCTGAAGTTTCTAAAAATAGCTATACGGCTGGGACATTTGATGAACACGTCATTTTCATATTACGAAACAAGTTCGATATCTCCCCGGCTGAGTGATTATCTGCAAAAATATCGATTCAACGAACAGTTTCACAATAATTGTTGATCTTAGGATTCACATAGCAGCCTAAAGGCGGTACCAAAAATGGGTACAAATGTTCACCACATCAAGACGATGTGTCATGCACAAAACCCAGATCCCTAGCTTTAAGGTCAAGGTCACACACACAAGGTTAAAAGGCTCAAATAGGCATGTGATTCGTGTCCGCTCTGTAATATTGTCATCTCCTATTGGATATTTATAATATTTGGTACAAATGTTCACCACACCAAGGTGATGTGCCATGTGCAAGACCCAGGTCCCTAACTTAAAGGGCAAGGTCACACTTAGAGATCAAAAGTTAAAATTCTCAAATAGGCATGTGATTCATGTTCGCTCTGTAACTATGTCATTTCTTATTGGATATTTATACTTGGTACAAATGTTCACCACATCGAGACGGCGTGTTATGCGCAAGACCTAGGTCCCTTGCTCAAAGGTAAAGGTCACACTTAGAGATCGAAGGTAAAAAGGCTCAAATAGGCATGTGATTCATGACAGCTCTGTAACTATGTCATTTCTTATTTTATATTAATATTACTTGCCACAAATGTTCACATCACCAAGACGAGGTGTCATGCGCAAGACCCAGGTCCCTAACTCAAAGGTCAAGGTCACACTTAGAGATCAAAAGTTAAAATTCTCAAATAGGCATGTTAATTAGTCAGATCTGTAACTATGTCATTTCTTATTTTATATTTATATTACTTGCCACAAATGTTCACATCATCAAGACGAGGTGACATGCGCAAAACCCAGGTCCCTAACGCAAAGGTCAAGGTCATACTTAGAGATTAAAAGTTAAAAGGCACAAGTATACGCTTCTGGTCTGCTTTGTTTTTTTGTTATTTCGTTCTGGATTTTAAAATTACTTGGTTACATTCGCATTTACACCCTGACTCAAATGCAAAGGTCACACTTACAGACCCAGCCTTTGTCTGCTGTTCAATGTCACATTTAAGCAATTACAAACTTGTTTCAAGTCATTCCATTTGCATAGCTTTATACTTAGGTGTCTGATGACAGCTTTTAGCGGGGGCATCCGTGTCCTGTGGACATATTTCTAGTTAAATACTTTTTTCTGCTATATGTTGGTAAAATTCATAATGAGTCAAGACAGGTAAATTTAACACATGTATCTAAATGTGCAAAATTCACCGGGAATAGGAACAGTGAATTATGGGGACCAGGCTAAACACTGTGAGCATGTCTTGAATGGTGCCAAATTGCATTTCTAATTTAAAAAGGGGGACATAATTTCAACATATGTTTGATAGAGTTGCCTATTCATGTGGAGGTCATGGCGTCATGATAGTGATAAAGTATGCAAAGTATCAAAGATACATGTCTTAGAGGTTAAAATTGTGTACATAAACTGTAAACTTTTGTATTTCTAAGTACATTAGTCCAAATGGGGCATAACATTCAACAACATGCTTGATAGAGTGCAGATGTTGTGGTCAAGACGGTTGACAAGTATGCAAAGTATCACAGCAATATGAACATGCACTTAGATATTATAGGTTAATACCTTGAACGTAAACTTACAAATTAGCACGAAGTTGAAAAAAGGGACATATTTTCCGATAAATACTTCATAGAGTTATCTACTCCTACATACGTGTTAGGGTCATCCCATTATTCTTCCAATAGTGAAGCTACATATTAAATTCGCACTGCAGTGCATCAATGAAAATTCAATGATGGTCAGTATCCACTTTAAAAGATAAATCATGTTGATCTTTATCCTCAATCATGTGGGGTTTTATCCATTTTTCACACATGTGTTACTTTAAATAGTTATCACGTAGAAACGGCAAATGTAAATAACTTACTCTAAACTAAGTCTGATAATGAAATGAATGAGCTGTATAAACAAAAGATCTTAACCCAAAATAAACAACAATATATATGTTTTATAGACTGTAAAATAAATCCAACACAGATTTTTCTAACTTTTTAACGTATTGTGTATAGTCCGTTTGCGTCGAAAAAAATCGTCTAAAATGAAGATTTCTCAGTATTTACTGCACCTACAAGTATGAGATTTTGCACGAGTAAATGAAATGTATCTACCTAATATACAATTAAATCTAAGCAACATCGGATATGTGTGAAAAAAGTTTTGTTCATAAGTTCTATGTAAACTATTTGTAGTTTACAATGAAACTTCATGTTAGAAGACTCGATACACACAACAGCCAATTTTATGGTCACGTGACACGTCTAACGGTAGATTTACGTATTTGCAACCTATTTAATATAGCATATGCGAGGCCCGTCTGTACATATGTACTGTCCATGTGTATCATATTTTCGGGTCTAAACGTAAAAATGGCTTGCGTCTAGCAGCCTCCTTCTCGAACTATAAAAACACGGATTTTACAGCGTCTATAACGATTTTGACTGCTTAATATTAGGCATGCTTCAAACGTGTTCATGAATGTCGATTTCATACATATCCTAAAGCTTTGGGTAGATGTATATTACTCAATTATTTAGGACTGGTTCAGTCATAAGACTACATGTCATTGCGCACATAAACATTACAATGCTTTTATTAAGTTCTTAATTTAACATTATTATATACGTGTATGTCCATGTTTAAGTACATACATAGCTTTTGTAGCTTAGTAAATAAGGGTTTGGTTTTCACTGCTTTTCCGTGATATTACATGTTTTATACATAATCTGTATACACACAAGCGACATACCTAAATAAATCGACTTATATGGGCCTCATAAATTTCGCTTTCATCACAGCAATGTTAATCTCGCTAAACACCGATTATAACAGTTAATAAAAAGACAGTTAATCATCAATGGAATACCAGATATCCTCCCTGCGTTAAAGTGTTCAAATGCAAGTAATATCAATATACAATAAAGAATAAACTTGTTTAAATAAGTAATTAAAAATTATGAAATTTAAAATGGGAGTAGGTAGAATGTAATAATGATTCTACGTAAATTTTTATCAACATCTGATGAATGGATTTTTAACGATTCAAGATTTAGACGATTTTTTTCGCTGCAAACGGGCTATATCACATTCACAAACATACGGATAAATAGTTTTAGTTTCTCTGGAAGGAATGTACAAGTTAATCTTCATACAGCATCAGAAGGTGGTCAAACCCGTAGATTTTGAAGAATTGGCCGAAAATGCGATGAATATGTAAACATACATCCGCCATTTTTCAATCATGTTGCGAATATACAATAATGTTGTTTTATCAGGGTAACAAGGGTGATCTACTGTAGTTTCATACGTACACGAATGGTCTATCAATTTGTCTAATGGGGCACACGTTATCTGAGCACATAGACTAAATCCTAGACCCAATCCTTATATGTGAGGTTCACAGTAACCATTATTAAACAAGAAAATATATTTTCAGCTTTGGGGTTATATCATCTACAGTGATTTGTGAACTGTTTAGGACTTTTGGAAACCTGAGATGATGACAGCAATAGTGCATGCTGAATAGATAAACAAATCATATTTTCGTGGTCACTTCGCTCGCTCAATTCTCCTTGGAGTTCATATTGACACCTTTACACTAAATCCTGTATTCACCCTTGTGATGAGCGTTCTAGAAAAACTTTCATATAGTACGCCGTAGATAACAATAACCTTTGTTTGGAAATAGTAATGAAAATTGAATGCATTTTGGATGTCCATTTTTGTTCAAACTTGTGCGTATTCACTTTTAATACATATGCTCTTTCAGTCTACACTGATAACAAGCGATCCGTCGACGTTGCAGTGTTTTTATTATGCATGGTAAAAAGGTAAGTTACCCATTTTCGAGGGCTGCTTTAGGAATATCGAACATGTACAGACACCGCCCTCACAGGTACCAATTCACACATTAGTCGAGTGGAGCATGTGGGTTATTCTTGCTCAAAGAAATTAAGCAGTGGTCCAGACGGGGGTTTGAACCCAGGTCCTCTCATTCTGAAGCGCACGCCCTACCACTAGGTCACCGCTTCCCATGTTTGGTTATAGATAAGTTTAGAGTTATCTCCGGTGACATATTTGTAACATCTTCCAACTAAATAATATGGCTTTTCAATCTTCTGACGATCAATTATACGCATTTGTTGAAGCTAGCAGACAAACGAGCAGTCGGTGCGCTGGACTATGCAATTTTGCGAGGTGGAATCTAGTAAATAACACACTCATTTGGTAGACAGTTAATACCCATTTATAGGCATTCATTGACTAACTAACCACTTCACTGATTTCACCTGACATTTTACATACTAGTCACTAGCTAATGAATAGTTAGCTCTGGCACATTATCGCATACACGCGTACAGACATGACAATTAAATATCCTTATGTGCGACTAACGAACCACGTGGTCAGGTTTCTCACTATTGCTTAAAATTACAGAACTATTAACCTGTGATATAATGGTGAAAAACATCTTAGATCTTTTTAGTTTAGTCATCGTATTACATATTGTTGGTTTTTTTATGTCAGCTATTATTTTAATACTTATCAATTCTCCAACAGCATAAATACTTAGCTTAAGTGATTTGTACTAACCCGCATTTTAGACAGTACCCATCAACATTGATTTTCTTAGAACAGGAATGGAAATCTACCATCTTTAGAAGCAATGCTAAACATCTTAAGATTTAGCGCAATATTATTTCTGATGATAAATAGCATAGATACGTATTTATTTTATGTGAACGGTGTGTTGTCAGCATCATTGTGTTTAGTAGTTTGAAATCGGTAACTTTTGCAAAAGGATATTAACAAACGGACAGGGAAGGCAGCACTTAGCAGAACGAGAAGAGCACTATCGGTACAAAAAGATCAGTGTACATTTTGCTAGCTTTGCATGAATATTTAAATATAACCATTATCATGTTACTTTGCCAGGGTATTATTTGTGTTGGAATACAATCGTGGGAAACATTTGGCTATTATTTCATTACAAGTAAATCTTACAGACTGACTCTGCTCCCAACAGTACTCTAAGCCTTGATAAATGTAAGCATCAAACAAAGGAACTGCTGGTACGTATTTTTTACCGAAGTGTTGTCGTCATCATTGTGTAAGCATTAAACAAGGGACATGCTGGTACCAGCTATTTCTTCGTCTATGTCACAGTCGGGGAGCAAATCACCGATCTCGAATAGTATATCGATGTTTGGCTTATTCGAAATTTCAATCTCAAATTTTAAGGCATGATCATGGCACAATCTACTTGACTGTATGTGTTTGCCCAAGTCACTCACTAAGTGCAACACATCGATTGAGGAACTAATAAGGTAATGGAATGTATGTATTGTATCCAGAAAATCGGTTCCCACACAATTACATCATATTATTTTATAAATCCGTTTATACCGGTAGCCCAATACCAAATCAAGAGAGACGATGAGAAAAAAGGAGCTATCCACTAAATCAGTTGACTCTTCAGTCCATCACATAAAAGAAGACTTAATGAGAGTGTTCGATATGGAGATAATGAAACAATTGACCTTAATTGATGTCTGGATACAACGGAACAGTGAAAAGGTTTTATCACAACGTGGTCATCAATATCAACAAAGTACGCAACTGACAGCATACCATCAGTATGATTGGAAACCCTTTGTACTAATGTAGTATTCAGCTGACTTAGTATAAATGTTTGCGGGTAAATTGATTGTAATATTAATTAGCTGACAAGCCTGACAGCAATACGTATACCAGTACAAGGAATTGATTAATCCACTACTGTAACGTTAGAAGTAAAAGATAAAGAACTAAGTTAAAGTCTACTTTCAGACATGTGTCCGTTCCGTCAACTGTCAATATACACCAACTAATTAAATCGCATGACAACTGTTACATTATGTGTCAATAGCAGTCCCAACACATCTGCTTTTGATCGTGTGCACTTTATATATTGTATGTCTTGCTTGAATTAATTATATTTAATAAATAAACTATGAACAACCGTTGTATACCGGCTGTTATACAAAGGTTTGGAGTTCTGACGCATAGGAATTAACCACGAAGGCCGTATGCCTGAGTGATTAATAACAAGCATCAGAACGACAAACCATTGTATAACAGCCGGTGTACAACGGCTTTTGAATATTTTATTTCGATTCTAACATGATTTAAACTCGGAATATATTTTAAGTCAGTGTTATTTTGCGAGATCTATGTTTTTTACGTTACTTGTTTACCTGCATGACGTCATAATAACGACGTGTCGTCATTTTCATTGTATATCGGCCGATATACGACGTTATGATTTGTTCTTTGTATATATAGGCAAAATCGCCGGTCATGTTAGAATGCTTGGTATATCACACAGAACTAAGCTCTAAGCCTAGCCATCACTCTCAGTTTCCGGTGCGTAACTAAATAAATATAACATGCACACTATATAACATTACAGCACGACAATAGTTCGTACAATTTTCCTGAAAGTTTAGTGACCATAGCTAAACTTTCTGAGGCGATATGTACGGCAGAAATAAAATGGTGACGCATTTCCATCTAACTATTCACCAACGTAATATCAAGGTGTTTCAGTTATTAAAATGACTTAAACCTGAATAAGTATGAATTCCTGAATTCCAGAATTCCTTTTTTAACATACCTATGACCTAAATGTACCGCCATCGTATACTAAATATTCACGTGGAACTAGACAGAACCTATACTATTATACTACTATTATACACCACATTAATGTTAAGTAACGAGGTAATAATTTCCCAGTCTGTCAGCATTTAATGGACAAGCCCAACCAATGGTGTAATGTTTGCACTGTCAGAGCATTAGCCTATGAAGTAAGACAATGTTTTATGGTCTAACTGATCATTTGCCGATCAGAATGATCTAGAAAATATCTTTGTTGTAATTCAAATTGCAAAAAAATAAAATACACGAACAACAGTGAAAGAACAGTAGACGATTATATAGCAATGTTACAACAACATAACCGTTAATGTTGATATTTGAAAATGTTAAACAATTAAATGATCTTATGCAAACATAATTTTCGCTAAAATGATAGCCACATACATGCCTAGAGTAATGCATGTATCACATAATGATATAAAGGATGTATGAAGCAGTACTAGTATGGAAATGTCTGACCAACCATTAAACAACTGCGTTAATGTGTTTTACATGTACCATTAAAAACTTTTAAAAATGTACGTGGTAAGAAAGAGTTGACTACGGACAGTTCTAAATGGGAAACGAGATGAGGTACTAAACAAAATGGACATATAGGGAAAAGAGCAACGTTTATCGTTAACATAGATAAAACTATAAACTTAGTCTAGTAATCAGCCATTAACGACATTAGAACAATCAGTGAAATGAAGTCGAACTAACGATATATTACCATATTAGGAAACCAAACCACCAAAGGATGATGTGTACAATAACTTACAATTACAACATCTCACAATAGTGGCTAACTGTGAAAACAGTGCATTGATTTCTTCCCTTTTGTTTCAGTATTGTCAGGATACGTGAATTAACGCTAAATTTGTTTGAGTGAGTGATGTTGCTAATTTCATGATAGGCCTGCCGATGTATCATGTTTCACTTAACATGCTCATAATGTGTAGCAAGGCAATGTTATCCAGGGTAATCGATCTGATCTAAATTAATATATTTTTTTAAACGTTTTGTAACGCATGTATCTAGAAGTAGTATCGTTATTTTATTTTCTGCTTTTCGCGATATTATTTATGGCAGTTTATGGGTACCTATATACTACTCAAATATTCGATAAGAATCAATAACTTACTATTTCTATCCGAATAACAAACTACATGTACGTACGACCGCCCATGACGGAAACGTAGCGTTAAACATTATGCGATAAATTTAGCATACATTTGAGTAATGTCATCTTCGAAGTAACCGATAAGCCGACTGACTGTGGCGCATGTGGCAAGAAAAAAACATATACATATATTATCTTGTGAAATACATGAACCACTACAACTCGAACCAAATCCTGCTAACACATATGTTTTAATACAGTCCAAAAAAGAATAAGACTGGGCTTATCAGCACATATACATCACTTTTTAAAATAATCTCTATTCGTTCATGTTTTTTCACCAGTCCAACTTGTTATATTCGCTAAATATATTCAAGGAAAATGTGTTGTCCCTTATCATAGTTCAGTATAGTTTTGTATTGTAATTAGGCATGTTAGTAGTGCTGGTGTATAGTCTATTATAATTATTTCAAGAATGGCTTTGTTCTCTTGTGTCATTTGTATCATCGTGTTCGCCAATTGTCCATACTGTTCAGTCGTACATAGTTGACCTAATTAGTTTTCCTTGATTTAATTATCAAATAGTACATGTACTTCATATTCCATCCACAAATACACCTGTCAACTTTTCTACATGTGTAGGACACGACCCTAGTCATTATTACGCACGAACATAACCTATGAGACCGAGTATTTGATCCTACAGACCGTGTCGGCAAATGTCACAAGTGGTACCTGTCTAATTTAAACCAGGACCACTCGGGTAGCAAACCAGCGAACTTTCTGTGCGAACCACGCTGACAAGTACTTCAAAATGTTACAACTTATATAATATTAAATACAATAGTGTCTACTATGAATTGTCTTCCAATTACAAACTATCACAACATGTTACTATCGCAATGCTTTCATTTATCCTGAAATGGAGATCTGGAAAATTTGAGATGACGATTTTACATTAACGTTGCGTTGCTGAGAAGACATCTTAAAAGCATGTCAATCAGAAAATGTGTTAATGTGCTACCAAATGAAAAAGATACTGTGAGCAAAGTACTTTTAAAAGACAGACTATGCACAGAGAAGTTTTGTAATGCGGCATGTGTGTAGCTTGATTTATAGTGATGCATTGATGACACTGGGACTATTATCGTCTCTTTTTACATTGGTACGATAATTTATCTAGAATTACAAATATAATAATTGTTTTTATGAGTTATTGCAATAAATCTAACCCCCCCCCAAATAATAATTATAGTTTCGAAAACCTGAATCATAGAATCACAATTAAAGTGTTATTTGTAGGCATTTCTGGTAAATTACTACGCTTTAGAACTATAAACGCTAAATGGCTGTTATACTGCAGTTTTCATATTTTATCATATATGTGTACACTTGGGTGTTTTAAAATCGCCTCGTAAATATCATTTCAGCTGCTATGGCTTTCATTTTTATCTCTTGTGTATTACTTAATATCTGGTATACATCAGAATGTATCAATAACGGTGACAGGCCCATAAATGCAAATAAATTGGATACCATTGTAATACGAGTATACATGGCGCTGGAACGCCATTCAATTCTAGTAACTTCCCGATTATACCGTACATATAGGTGTTGGGTTATACGATATAAAGCAACAATAGCAGGTTGTAGAATCACGATCAGTAATAAGATAAATATGAATGAATACGTGTGTGAGAAATCATTGAAACCAATTTGTCTTGTGGTTGTTTAGTGTACAACTGTTTTGGTGTGTTTTTTTCATGTCACCAACCTGATACCTACATGCTGCGTTTGTAATATTCAATGACATGCTAAAGAGACATTGGTGACATATAAATTACTTCCCTTGTAAGATTCTCGGCACGAACATCTAACTATTTTATAGTATTTCCTTTAAGAAATTGTTCAACCATATTACACTAGGTACCTTCAGTGATTTGATCTAGTCTGTCTTGAAAGTATTTGTCTTACATAGTTTCATTTTATGTGGTGGCACAATAACATATCATTTGATTGACATGCTTTTAAGATGTATGTTCTGCAATGTTGAATCGTTTGTAAATTGTCACTACAACTCGTCTCGATCTTCACTTAAGCATAAGTTAAAGCTTTGCAATAGTAACACATAGTTTCATATTTTCTATTTGTGTGTCAATAAATCGTAGACAAACTCGTTGATCTTTATCTGAATTTGACCTTACATATCCAGTATTATACAAATACGAGTACCCATCAGTCTGTAAACACAGAAGTCAGATCATTAGCTGTTCATCCAAAAAAGAAGATAATAGTAAGTCAGACAGGAAAGTTCATCCAAAAAAGAAGATAATAGTAAGTCAGACAGGAAAGTTCATCCACAAAAGAAGATAATATTAAGTCAGACAGGAAAGTGATCCTGATTCGTATACTAGGTCTGACAGGTTATAATTTTCTGCGACCCTTGCAACGGTCATGTTCTCCACATGGCTGGGAGACAATTGTCAGTTATCTGTGGATGAACAATGAAGTACTATGTTTCAATTAAGTAAAAAAGACGATATCAGTAGCCATATAATAAAATTAGCAACTGGAACTTTGCAGACTATACTGGAACAAAATTTGAAGAAATCAATGATCTGTTTTCACAGTTAGCCACTATTGTGAGATGAGGTAATTGTAAGTTATTGTACACATCATCCTTTGATGGTTTGGTTTCCTAATATGGTAATATATCGTTTGTTCGACATCAGTATTTTACTGATTGTTTCAAGGTCGTTAATGGCTGATTACTAGACTAAGTATAAGTGTTATCTTTGTTAACGATAAACGTTGTTTTTTCATTTTGTTTAGTACCTCACCAGGTTTCCTATTTAGAACTGTACATGGTCAACTCTTTGTTTACTAGTGTAACTACAATATACAGTAGTCAAGTCAATGCTACCTCTTCAAAACAAGGGCATTCAGCTTTTTTATAGCTGAAACTAGGTCTTTCAGCTTTATGGCAGCTGGGACTTGGACTTTCGATGTTTTTACAGTTGAAATTCGGACTTTCAGCGATTAAGTTCATTTTCTCGTTCAGTTATGTGTTGGTCATTGTGCCGTTGTAAGTGTGGTATGTTTTCTGTGGTCGGCTGAATAAGTTGAGTGCTGTCGTCCCTGTACGGGTTTCTATTGTCTTTTGGTATATATAAAAAACTATAAAATAATACGGTTTTTTAATGGTTGGTCAAACATTTACATACTTGCCATTACCCGTAAATGTTTTGTCCCTGTACATCCCGCCTCAATATCCTAACGTTTTGTATGCTGATGATATACTAGACATTTATATGGGGTGATATTGTATTATATACAATGCATTATGTTATTCATTGTCAAAACGAAATAAATTATTTTAACTGACAAATATTTTCAACAAAAAAACATTAACATTTGTTATAAAACCACTCTAGAAACACTTTTAAAAAACCAGTTTTAAAACTTAACCACGTGTGAGATACTTGTACTACGTAAACAACACTTATTGAGGAAATGACCTACAAAGAATATGGTTTGAACAGAAAGTATGTATCATATTTGAACTTATTTGGTTTTCCCAGTTAGATTGTACATCTTCCTTTTTCACACTAAAAGGAGCATAACATGATTGGTATTCATCATTGTTTTCGTTGTTAGATAAGGTGTGGAAAGTCCAATCTTTCATTCCTATACATTTTGTAATACAATATACTTGTTGCAGAAAAGTGATCAATGTGGCCCGTAATACAGTCTTCTTAAGTTTTCTGCCCCCGGAGGAGCGCTAATACCGTTTCAAAACACATGACAGAGTATCGTAATTTGATATATTGGTAGTTTTAAACGCCAACCAACAAACTTGTGATGTCAATATGACGTCGATACCGAAACGATACCAAATAAAACTTTGTCTTATACCGATTGGAATGAAATAATAATGTTTCCGCCAGTGTGTTTAATCTTTCGAAAAAAGCATTAGTTATGGTTTATCACTTTAAAAGACAGGTTTAACAGTTTGAACAGTATGGTTGTTCATATGTACTGTATATTGACATAATGTGCTATATAAAGGCAATAGGGACCTCACTATTGGCCATAACACAAAAGGAAACAATATTCACAGAGGTTTTGGAAAGTTAGTATTTCACTTAGGATTAAAGCAAGTGAACGGTTAACTTTCGATGTCCATTGTTTCAAACATATAAATTGCATTATGTAGCCTGTAACTAATCGATGCATACACAATTATTAACACTCATTATACTATCAACTCAAGAATGTAATAAATAATCGGACAGTGAAGGCAATCAACGTAAACAGCCGAGCACAGACACACGGGAACCATGTATCTCGGTGTACACAGGATAATTAGCCATTATATACTTTCTATTTCATTGTCCGGACACTATGTAAACACTATGAAGAGCCTTTCGAGATTACAGAGGCTGATACCTGTTTTTCAGCGTTAGCTGTCTAGCTTGATATTTGACCTACTTTAAAAACCAACAAAATGTTTCTAAATAAATTAGCAATCAATAAAAAACGGGCCTGGTAGGTCAGAATATGCTATACTCATCACAAAAGATACCGCGAAAAAAAGATATCTGATATCCGCGCTACTTTCGAAACTACGAGTATCACAATGTGAACTGTTTGACCTTAACGTGGTGAAATTAGCTTGATCGGTTAAGCGTTCGTCTACTCTGAATAGTTCTTAGAGCATAGCGGACAGTAGAATCTAGACTACTACACATACTTATATTATTATTTCTTTTTTTTATCTACTGACAAACAATGTACATGTATAAATATATAGATTCTAGTTTGATTTGTGTTTTTCAATTTCAACGAGATGAAATAACGTCCGCATCTTCATTGAAAACAAGTACACTATCTTAACGCCGTTTATCTGTTTTAAAGATATTTCTTGTTTACATTGTCTAGTTGTGCCCTTTGATGTATTGCTCTCTAGTGGCTCAAAGGTCATTGTACTTCTCTATATTAATGGCTGCTTTATTTCTTTCAAAAGCACATGTATACTGTTTCTGTTGCGTGTTACTTTGAGGGTTGTGCTTGTGGCGTGAGGTAGTCCTTTTGATTCGTTCTTGCCGGTGAGCTTTTTCACTGGTTTGACTGATTGATTCGACAGGCTGTCGAAGTTGGTTGTCGTGTTTTAGGTGATTTTTCCTTATTGTAGTACCCCTTGTGGCTAATACTTTGTGAAAATATCATGCTTGAGTTGTGTGCTTGGTTAGGTTCCTTTTGTGTGTGTTTGTGTCTTTCATGCTCTGCTGGATTGCTAGAATGCTGCTTCCTTTGACAATTTGACAGCCCCAGTTCTAATCCCATAGTTTCTGATTTCAATATCAACGTTTAAAAATATAAAATGGTACTAGATCTTATCTCAAACTCCGTCATTTTAATTGGGGTCATTGTCATGCAGAGCTAGCAATTTGTTAACTGTTCATTTTTGAACCCTACGTGCTTCTGTCGTAAGCTGCACTTCATGTCCGATTTGTTATTTTCGTTTTGTCTGGAACAAATCGTTCTTAATAAAAAATACGAGGAACAATACGATTGATGGAAATAAATAATTACAAATACAGGAACGGGAAACGGGACATTAATCATCAGGTATAAGTACAAATGTATCAGTAACAGTAATATGACGGAGATATAAGAAGAAATAAAAAACAAAGTGATATATTCATAAATAAGGCAAAATACAGTATTAAATTGTACTAGGAAATCGTTGACAATAACATAAACACACTTAAGCGAGGAAGGAAAGTGACTGTTACCAGAGGAGAATAAATAAACTGTGTGGGTACTGGAGAAAGGGATTGGCTGATTTTATCTAATTGTAACATTTGCAGGGGAATTAAAGTGCAATAACTTGAGAGAGGAAGTATTTTCTCTCCTATTTGAGACATCACAATTCTACCTTATACAGATCTTTCTGACGTCAACTTTAGCTAAATACGATACCAGAATGATCTAAACTGTCTCAGAAAACCAATTTATTGTAGAAAAACATTAGTAATCAAACAGTAGGGAAAATCCGTCCTATAAACGCTAAGACAATGGGCTATAATATCAAAGCTATCAGCTGCAAATATTAGCAGCAATTTAGGGAAAGAAATAACAGTTATCAATCAATTAACAAGAAACTCGCACATTAAAGATATTTAAACATCGTCTCAAATAGACTGATCAAATTATATAATCCATACACATCATACTTTAATATCAAACTAAGTTAATTAAAAATTTTAAATCCATCCATTCACCTTCACATTGCTACATAAATGATGTGTGCAGAATACATGTATTTATGAAACAAACGAACGAAATCAATGAAGCTAAGCATAAACAAAAGCATGTGTTTGATCCAGTATCATAATAACCATTGTAACATACCATCCACAATCGTCGTGTGGTTAGAACGTTCTCTCTGATCACATGGTTGAGTGGTTTGAACGTAATATCAAATCACGTGGTTTAGTGGTTAGAACGTTTTCCCGCTAACATGGATGAGTGTTTAGAACGTTTGCACCGACCACATGAATGAGCGGTAATACCGTTCGCCCTAATCACGTAAATGAGTGGTAAAAACATTCGCACCGATCACGTGGTTGAGTGGTTAGAACGAAAAGTCGCGGGTCCGATAACAAACCGGCACATACCAACCTTTTTTCAAATGGTATGTATTGATATAGCTTCATGATTTCGTTGTTGTTATTTACTGCTGGTGTAAGGATAATATGACTGATAAGTCTCCATATATGTTCACAATAAAGTCGGTAGCGCTTGTGAGGAAAAGTTTTAAAAAAACTATATAATTTATTTCTGAACGATAAAGTTACGACTACGCATATCAAGCTTTAATGTAAGCTTCCTTCCGCGATTAGAAGTTCATGTCCGTCTCTAGGCAAAACGCGTCAAATTGATCCATGGAATGCAATTATATCTGTCACTCAATAGGTTACAAAAACATTTTGAAACGAATCTTTCATTTGCCAGTAAGGTGCTTTTATTTGTGGAGAAATAGAAACAGTGAAAATACCGCATGCACAATAAAGTAAACACTATATTGGGGCAACTGAGAGAACTTGTGTGACTTAATTGTAACGAATGATATGTCAGTCAGTCAGCTGCAGTATAGGAATCAATCTAGCTTAATGGACACTCAGATTAAGAGCATAGGCTACACACATTTTACAGTGTGGTTTTTTCAGCTTTAATAGTTGATATCATTTAAAGTGTGTGGAAGTAACAAATGCATCGTTAAAAGGAAATTTTCAGTAAAAAAATCCAAAAGTAATAGAGGACCAAGGGCCATCTTTGCAACCGCCCCTTAAAGTTTCGAATTAATTATTATGTTTTTTTTTAATTTCAGGGACCTTGCAATATTTGCACAACTAGTAAGCTTTTAATGACATGATCTAGATGTGACCACAGATAATTAGTCTTGATATTAAGTTAATTAGTCTTGATATTAAGTTAATTAGTCTTGAAATTATAGAGACAATCATTATGACAATGAATCATACAAATATGATCACGTTTCTCCTGTGATTTAGTGATGTAACAAAGTAGAAAACTTAACGTATTTTGTACAGAAACCAACATTCTAACCAGGTTTCATAAAGTTAAGATCAAATCTTCAACGTCCTGATATGAGTGTAAACAAGGTTTTAAACAAGGTTTTTTCTTGATTTGGTGACCTTGTTTTATACCTAGATGACTGCTCAGTAACGATCACAGATTGTACAGAGGCGAACATTGAGATCAGATTTCATAAATGTCAAATAAATATTGTAAGATCAAGAGCGCAAACAGGGCTTTACTTTGGTGTGACCTGGTTATCCAGTTTTTTATCAAAGATCAAGTTGCAAACTTGACCTTGATTATATAGGGACACTTCAGAATTTATATGGATTTGGTAAAATGTGACCTGTCCAGTGTAATCAAGGTGTTTATTTGATATTTCCTGGTAACCCAGTTTTGTCCGCAGATAATTTATCCGCATAATTGACCAATACTAGATAGTGTGCTACTCTAATTTTAGCGACCTATCTATATGGAGGAGCGGAATCGAACCGATAACATCCCTTTCCTGAGACAGTATACGCTCTGTTATCACTTAAACAATGAGCCCATTTCATTACCAACGTACAAACTTATTCAAACAAAATGGCCGCAAAACGGCTTAAATGTTTGGTTTTGCTACTATTTTGCTTGTATAACGAGTGTAAAAATCGTTAACGTGGAACCAAATCGTAGAGTATCGCTGTCCTTGATGTCGAGTAATTGTTATACAGAACTTAATGAAGCTCGCTTCGTAGTATTTCTGCCTCAATATGGCAAGCCCCCGTAATTAGTTTGAACTGAGCTAAAAATCAATGTTATTCTCCACTTAAGACAATACTCCAAAATAATGTTTTCGCAGGAATTTTCCCTTCTGACCTAAGAGGATATAGGAATTTTATCAGAGGAAGTGCCACTACAAGGCGATTCTACCATAGACCCTAATTGCGCATAATCATGGAGCGAGGTGTTCGATATAAATATTAAGGCAAATAGAAAAGCATTACAGTAACTCTTCCTGGCGGCGCTCAAGTGATGATTTATTTATTTATAGCATTGGTTTTCACGCCGTTTTAACTGTTTGCCATACAGCGACAGTTTTCCAGGAAGTAATTATTAACCAGAACTAACACAATCTTCCGGAAGCAGCTGACAATTTCTGTACTATACCATAATTTTTTATAGCAATCAGACCACCCATACCTTCCAAATGACAAGCAAGCACCCCACCAACTGCGCTAGTTATGTGTTGGGCACTGTGCCGTGTAATTGTGGTATGTTTACCGTGCTCGGCTGGTTATGTTGGGTGCTGCTTTCCATGTCCGATTTTCTATTGTCTTTTTGTCTAAATGAAGATCTATAAATAAATACGATTGTTTAATTGTTAGTTAGATATTTGCAAACTTTCGATTCCCCGTAAATTATTTGCCAAAGTGCACCCCTCCTCAATATCTTAAATTGTTGTATACTGATGATTTACCAGACATGTTTCATTCTGATTACCTCGGTCTGTATGCATTGTAATAGATCTCTGACATAACAAGGCGCCATATTAAACTATATTCAGTCACATGATTAGAAAATGACCACTCCTGTCACCAGGACAACACACATGTCAATACATGCGTACGATAATACCCGAACTACGGACGAATATATGATTATCTAATTCCATGACTGAATGGACCATCATTATTTGTATATTGTTTCGCCAGTTTACTTTTATCCACAATAAATGTAATTATAGCATTCAGTTTTTATTCATTGAATAAATAATTATACCAAACCAGCAAAAAATAGACTAAAATATTCCACTCACAAAATGCAAAATGTAATCATTTGTCTGCAACAGATACAAACTTATAAAAGTATATTTTGTAAGCAAATCAGATTTCCAGAAAATCCAATATGGGTCATGTATAGTATGACGGTTCTTAATGTTTTCTGTGTATTTGAGAAATATAAAATTTAATAGTGATTAATCTATAAATATATTTAGTATTTCTGTCATGGTATGTCCTGTTATTGTCTAAAAAACAAGAAACCCAAAATGAAAGTATCAATAACCATCTTATTGACGGATACATAATTTGTTACGTTCACGCGAACGTTACTCAGACTAACAACATCGATGTATCCTAGAACCGATACACGAGGTATATATATCGGAGACAAAATAAAATGACCGAGATTTCACGATTGAGACATGTATGTGGAGTGGTATCAAAGGCATATGGTTTCAAAATATCTAAAAAAAATTGAAACAATGTGCCTACGAGTGGTAATGTATTTAATATAACGTATTATGTTGTTCATTGTACAAAAGAAATAACATTATTTTAACTGACCAATATTGTCAACAACAAAAAACGTAGTAACATTTGTTATCAACCACTCTATATCACATATTCATTATAGAGTGGTTTAGTAACAAATATTATTGTGTTCCCCTATTTTGGGATGTCTTAACAAGATTTAACAACATTCACTCACTGTTCCTTTGTTATAACGTCGCTATGACAGTTATGTCTCTAACATATGAAATGCAATATGTAGCTAGTAACTTATCGATGCATAACAATTATTAGCAATCATTATACTATCAATACAATGCACAAGCTCGGGGTACTGAAATAAATAGCTATTATACGTTCTATTTCATTTTCCGATGACCGGACAATATGTAAACCCTACGTACTCGTATATGCCTAACCGAAAGGCACATGTGTTGATGCCTGTCTATTACATTGTCTAGTTGTGCCCTTAACTGTATTGCTCTCTAGTTGCTCAGACAGTGCTACTCTACTTTGAGGGCTGCTTCATTTCTTTCAAAAATGCGTGTATACTGTTGCTTTGTGTGTTGTAGTTATGGTGTGTTGTTGTCCTTGTGGTTTGGCCGGCTTTTTCTTTGTTTTTTTTGTTGTTGTCCTAGTGGTTTGACCGGCTTTTTCTTTGGTTTGTTGTTGTCCTTGTGGTATGGCCGGCTTTTTCTCTGGTTTGTTGTTGCCCTAGTGGTTTGACCGGCTTTTTCTCTGGTTTGTTGTTGTCCTTGTGGTATGGTCGGCTTTTTCTCTGGTTTGTTGTTGTGCTTGTGGTTTGACCGGCTTTTTCTCTGGTTTATTGTTGTCCTTGTGGTTTGACCGGCTTTTTCTCTGGTTTGTTGTTGTCCTTGTGGTATGGCCGGCTTTTTCTCTGGTTTGTTGTTGTGCTTGTGGTTTGACCGGCTTATTATCTGGTTTATTGTTGTCCTTGTTGTTTGGCCGGCTTTTTCTCTGGTTTGTTGTTGTCCTTGTTGTTTGACCAGCTTTTTCTCTGGTTTGTTGTTGTCCTTGTGGTTTGGCCGGCTTTTTCTCTGGTTTGTTGTTGTCCTTGTGGTATGGCCGGCTTTTTCTCTGGTTTGTTGTTGTCCTTGTGGTTTGGCCGGCTTTTTCTCTGGTTTGTTGTTGTCCTTGTTGTTTGACCAGCTTTTTCTCTGGTTTGTTGTTGTCCTTGTGGTATGGCCGGCTTTTTCTCTGGTTTGTTGTTGTCCTTGTGGTTTGGCCGGCTTTTTCTCTGGTTTGTTGTTGTCCTTGTTGTTTGACCAGCTTTTTCTCTGGTTTGTTGTTGTCCTTGTGGTATGGCCGGCTTTGTCTCTGATTTGTTGTTGTCAATGTGGTTGGGCCGGCTTTTTCTCTTGTTTGTTGTTGTCCTTGTGGTATGGCCGGCTTTTTCTCTGGTTTGTTGTTGTGCTTGTGGTATGGCCGGCTTTTTCTCTGGTTTGTTGTTGTCCTTGTGGTATGGCCGGCTTTTTCTCCGGTTTGTTGTTGTCCTTGTGTTTTGACCAGCTTTTTCTCTGGTTTTTTGTTGTCCTTGTGGTTTGGCCGGCTTTTTCTCTGGTTTGTTGTTGTCCTTGTTGTTTGACCAGCTTTTTCTCTGGTTTGTTGTTGTCCTTGTGGTATGGCCGGCTTTTTCTCTGGTTTGTTTTTGTCCTTGTGGTTGGGCCGGCTTTTTCTCTTGTTTGTTGTTGTCCTTGTGGTTGGGCCGGCTTTTCTCTTGTTTGTTGTTGTCCTTGCGGTTTGGCCGGCTTTTTCTCTGGTATGTTGTTGTCCTTGTGTTTTGACCGGCTTTTTCTCTGGTATGTTGTTGTCCTTGTGGCTTGACCGGCTTTTTCTCTGGTTTGTTGTTGTCCTTGTTGTTTGACCGGCTTTTTCTCTGGTTTGTTGTTGTCCTTGTGGTTTGGCCGGCTTTTTCTCTGGTTTGTTGTTGTCCTTGTGGTATGGCCGGCCTTTTCTCTGGTTTGTTGTTGTCCTTGGGGTTTGGCCGGCTTTTTTTCTGGTGTGTTGTTGTCCTTGTGGTTTGGCCGGCTTTTTCTCTGGTTTGACTGATTGAAGCGTCAGGCTGTTTTTGGTGCTCATGCGTGATGAAACGGTACTTAGATATTTGTCTTTGGTTCCAAATGATGAATTGTCATGGAAGAAAAGTTTTTAAATTGTACTAGAAATTCGTAAACAATAACATAAACATACTTAAGCGAGGAAGGACAGTGAATGTTACCCCGGAGGAGAATAAATAAACTGAGTGGGTACTGAAAAAAGGGATTGGCTGTTTTTATCAAAATGTAACATTTGCTGGGGAATTAAAGTGCAATAAATTGAGGAGAAAGTATTTTCTCTCCTATTTTAGACATCACAATTCTACCTTATACAGATTTTTCCGACTTTATCTTTAGCTGAATACGATACCAGAATGCTCCAAACTGTCTCAGAAAACCAATTTATTGTAGAAAAACATTAGTAATCAAACAGTAGGGAAAATCATCCTATAAACGCTCAGACAATGGGCTACAAAATCAAAGCGATCTGCAGCAAATATTAGCAGCAATTTAGGGAAAGAAATAACAGCTATCAACCAATTAACCAATCTCATTAAAATCAGATCCTAACAGTGTAAAGTAGTAAAGCGTTATATGGATTTGATTTAAATGAGATTGCCAATTAACAAGAAACCGGCACATTAAAGATATTTAAACATCGTCTAAAATCATATAATCCATACACATCATACTTTAATATCAAACTAAGTTAATTACAATTATAAATCCATACATTCACCTTCACATTGCTACATAAATCATGTGTGCAGTTCATGTAAATACGCGTATTTATGAAACAATCAGACAAAATCAATGAAGCTAAGCATAAACAAAAGCATGTGTTCGATCCAGTTTCATAATAGCCATTGTAACATACCATCCCCAATGGTCGTGTGGTTAGAACGTTCGCTCCGATGATGTAAATGAGTGGTAAGAATGTTTGCCCTGATCACGTGGTTGAGAGGTAAGCACGTTCATTCTAATCACGTGCATGAGTGGTTAGAACGTTCACCCCGATCACGTTATTAAGTTATTAGAACTTTCCCCCATCACATGGATGAGTGGTTAGAACGTACACAAATCACGTGGATGAGTGGTTAGAACGTGCCCGGATGACGTGGTTGATTGGTTAGAATGTTCGCCCCGACCACGTGGATGAGTAATTAGACCGCTCCCCGATCACGTGGTTGAATGGTCAGAACATTCGCCCAAATCACATGGATGAGTGGTTAGAACATTTGCGTAGTTGAGTAGTTAGAACACACTTCTTGAGAAAGAAAGGTCGCCGGTCCGATAACAGACCACCACATATCAATCTTTTTGAAATCAAAGTGACCTTTTTCTGTAGCTTCATTGTTGGTTGTATTTCAAGTTTTGTTTGTGTAAGGATAATATGACTGATAAATCTCCATAGATGTTTACCATACTGTCGGTAGGGCTTGCAAGAATTTTTTTAAAAAACCTATAAAATTCATTTCTGAACGATAAAGTTACGACTACGCATATCAAGCTTTAATGTAAGCTTCCTTCCGCGATTAGAAGTTCATGTCCGTCTCTAGGCAAAACGCGTCAAATTGATCCATGGAATGCAATTATATCTGTCACTCAATGGGTTACAAAAACATTTTGGTACGAATCATTCATTTGCCATTAAGGTACTTTATGGAGAAATACAAACAGTGAAAATAGCGTATACAAAATCAAGTAAACACTATATTGGAGCGAGTGAGAGAAATTGCGTGACTTAATTGTAATGTATGATACGTCAATCAATCAGTCAGCTGCAGTATAGGAATCAATCTAGCTTAATGGACTCTCCCTGACTTGGAACATAGGCAACACACATTTTACAGTGTGGCTCTTTCAGCGTTAATAATTGATATCAGCTAATGTGTTTGGAATTAACAAATAAATGTCCAATTCATCGTTAAAAGGAATTTTCAGTAATACAACCCAAAAGTAATAGAGAACAGAAGGACATCTTTACAAGCAGCCCTTAAAATTCGAATTAATTATTATGCTTTTGTACGATTCAGAGACCTTGAAATATTTGCACAACTAGTAAGATTTTTATGATCTGACCTACATGTGACCACAGATAACTAGTCTTGATAGTACAGGGACAAGCATTATGACAATGTATCATACAAATAAGATCAAGTTTATCATATGAAGTGATCTAAAAAAAGTAGAAAACGGAATCTAAATGGTACAGAGACATACATTCTGATTAGGTTTCATAAAGACCACATCAAACCTGCAACATCTAGAGTGTAAACAAGAGTTTTCCTTTATTGGGTCTAGTGAACTTGTTTTATAAGCAAAATGACTACTTAGTTACAAACTTAGATTGAACGGTGCTGAACATTGATGCCTTGATGTCAAAAATATCAATCGTTTTAAAGATCATTTACTTAACGCATGGGTCTAGTTCGTTACCAAGTATAATATTATTCAAACAAAATAGCCGCAAACTGGCTTTAAACCTCTGCTACTATTTTCCTAGTTAAACAAGTATAAATATCCTCAACATGAAACCAAAACGTATAATATCGCTGTCCTTGATGTCAAATAATTGTTATACAGAATGAAGCTCTCTTCAGCGTATTCTGCCTTAATATGGCAAGCCCCCGTAATTGGTTTGAAATGAGCTAAAAATCAATGTTATTCTTCACTTAAAACAATGCTTCAAATTAATGTTTTCGCAGGAATTCCCCCTGCTGACCTAAGAGGATATAGGAATGTTATCAGAGGAAGTGCCACTACAAGGCGATTTTTATCAATTCTACCCTAGACCCTAATTGCGCATAATTATGAACCGAGGTACCGATGTTCTTCAGAAATATTTAGGCAAACAGAAAAGCAATACAATAACTCTTCCTGGTGGCGATAATTTATTTATTTATACCATTGGGTTTCACACCGTTTCAACTGTTTGTCAGACGGCGGACAGTTTTCCTGGAAGTAATTATTAACCAGAACTAATTCACTCTTCCTGAAGCAGCTGACAATTTCTGTACATGTGGAGAACTTAACAAGTGTCATGTAAATACATAACATGTATACCATATAGTAATCGAACCCACCATAGCTTCCGAATGTCATGCTAGCACCCCACCAACTGCACTAGTTATGTATTTTGCATTGTGTCATGTATCAATTTAAAAGATAAGTTTCATCCTATTCTCCTTATGTAGCACATTTCGTCAATATACAGTAACGTGAACAACCAGAATGTTTAAACAATTAAACTTGTCTTTAATTAATGCTATTTTCGTTTGCCAAAAGATTATACTCACTAGCGGAAACATTCTTTTTTTCATTCCAATCGGTATACTACTATTTTGAGAAATGCTATGTTTAGACATAGTTTTACATTGCATCCGGTATCGTTTTGGTATCGACGTCATATTGACATCACCAGTTTGGCGGTTTTCGTTTAAAAATACCAATATTATCAAATTACAATACTCTGTCATGTGGTCAGAGAACGGTAATAGAACTTCTCCTGGGGCAGAAAACTTCAGAACAATGTATTAATGTACTTTAATCACTTTTCTACAACAAGTATACAGTAGAACCTGTACGAACGACCACCTCTATTAAGCGACTTCTCTATTAAACGACCACTTAATATCCCGCCCGTGAATTTTCACTATATAAAGTGATTCTATTAAGCGACTTTTCAGTTATCCGACCAGCGACCGCCTTAAACCAGTCCCGAGAGTTAAAATTTAATCCATTCAACGACCACATACACTTAATCTCGTCGCGCATTTACACCTATGAAAACAGTTGGTCGATTAACAAACCCGTTAAATGGTCGTATGTAAAGATAATTGTTGTAGATTAGTGGTTATCAACTAAAAAGGTGAGAAAAAACAAACTAATAGTGAGGGATATGACGCAAATAAAACAAGAATCATGGTCAATTAACATTACATGGGTGGACAAGTGGTCCAGTGGGAAGAGCTACTGACTGCTGATCCAAAGGTTGAAGGTTCGATCCTGCATTTCTCTGCTTTTCCATGTTTCCCACCTAACATAACTAAACTTACTAACAGTATTTCGGGCGAGACGTTAAGCGAAGTACTATGTATGATGCTTTACGTCAGGCACGTAAAAGAACCAGACATGCTTCAAACATTGGGGCATCTTCTGTACTATGCAATATCCCCCACAAACTAAAGTGACTAACCTCTTCTTGGGACCTTGCCCATATGGATTTCCGGTGGCGAGGATAAATAAAAGCATATAAATCGTGTAAAATAACATTACACATGTTCACCATCGTAATAAAAAAAGTCCATATCAGTGCATATAACATTGCAACTGTACTGTATTAGATAGTAGCAGTACTGAATAAAGATATGAAAACACGGCATTGTACTTAAATTAATAATTTCGGCCTGATCTATTAAGAGACCACTTACTTAAGCGACCGTTTTATCCCGGTCCCAAGGGTGGTCGTCCAATGCAGGTTCTACTGTATTCTATTATAGGAATGGAACATTTGAATTTCCACATTTGAGAACGATGATGAATAACAATCATGTTACGCTCCGTTAGTATGGAAAAGGAAATCTGACTCAATATTTTACTTTCTATGTTAATGCTCTGGCTGTGCTAATATCACACCATCTACGGGAAAACGAGTAGATGCTGGTGATTAACACAGATTTGTAACATCGTGTGTAGATGCACGGTTTTTTACAAAGTATAAAGTAATTTCCAAAAAGCAGCAATTCAGTGTAGACAGCACAGAATCTATACGACCATACAGCACATTTATTCAACTACATTAAGTGGCAAGCAACGTCCCTGTCAGACAGCATTTAAACAGCCGCAATAAATAGTGTGATTTTAGCACATCCAGAGCATTAACCCAGAAAGTAAAATATTGTTTTATGGTCTTGCTTTTGTGGGCTGATCAGGTAATAATAATTCCTAGAAAATATTTTATTGTAATTCAAACTGGCAAGAGTTTGATGTGAACACTAAATAGAGAAATGACAGTAATTACATGACTGTAATAGCGACGTTATAACAAAAGAACAGTTAATGTTGTTACAATCTTGTTATAAATTTTCCCAAATAGGAGAAAACATTAATATTTGTTACTAAACCACTCTATATCGAATAAGTGAATTAAAAGTATGTAAATGTCTGACCAACCATTTAACAGTCGTATTAGTTCATAGTTTTTCATTTAGAGAAAAAAAAACAATAAAAGATCGGACAGGGAAGGCAGTACTCGACTTAACCACCCGAGCACAGAAAACATACCACAATTACACGACACAATGCTCAACACATAACTAGTGCAGTTGATGGGGTGCTAGCATGTCATTCGGAAGCTATGGTGGGTTCGGTTACTATATGGTATACATGTTATGTATTTACATGACACTTGTTAAGTTCTCCACATGTACATAAATTGTCAGCTGCTTCTGGAAGAGTGAATTAGTACTGGTTAATAATTACTTCCAGGAAAATTATATGCCGTCTGACAAACAGTTAAAGCGGCGTGAAACCTAATGATATAAATAAATAAATCATCACTTTAGCGCTGCGAGAAAGAGTTACTGTAATGCTTTTCTTTTTGCCTGAATATTTCTATCGAACCCCGGTGCCTCGCTCCATGATCATGCGCAATTAAGGAATATGGTAGAATTGATAAAAATCGCCTTGTAGTGGCTCTTCCTCTGATAAAATTCCTATATCCTCTTAGGTCAGCAGGGGAAATTCCTGCGAAAACATTAATTTGGAGTATTGTCTTTAACGGAGAATAACATTGATTTTTAGCTCAGTTCAAACTAATTACGGGGGCTTGCCATATTGAGGCAGAATTACGCTGAAGCGAGCTTCATTAAGTTCTTAACAACAATCATGCGACATCTAGGACAGCGATATTATACGTTTTGGTTTCACGTTAACGATTTTTACATTCGTTATACATGTACTAGAAAATTTGTAGCAGAACTGTTAAGCCATTATGTTGTCATTTTGTTTGAATAATGTTGTACGTGGTAATGAACTAGACCCATTGGTTAAGTTATTTATCGTTAAAAAGATTTATCTTTAAGAAATAGTGACCTCATTGTTCGTCTAAGTACAATCTAAGTTTGTAACTAAGTGGTCATTTAGTTTTGAAAACAAGGTCACGAGACTATTTCAAGACAACCCATTCTCTACACTCTTATTGTTGTGTATCTCTGTACAGACTAGGATCAGTTTTCTACATCGTTAGATCACTTAAGCTAAAGCAAAGAAGAACATTGATCTTATCGGTATGATACATTGTCAGAATGTTTGCCTCTGTAATATCAAGACTTAGGACATGTAGCTGTGGTCAAATCTAGGTCACATATAAAAATCTTACTAGTTGCGCAAGTATTGCTTAGGGGCCAGTGAATCTCTTGTTTCGTAAAATAGCATAAGAATCTAAACGATATTTTAAGGGGTGATTGTAAATGTTCCGCTTCATTCTCTTTTCCCTTTTCTTTTGTATTACTCGGTATTGTAAAAAATAATTTTAATGATACATTGTACATTTAATAATTAATTTCACGCACTTCAGCTGATATCAATTATTAAAGCTGAAAAAGCCACACTGTAAAATGTGTGTAGCCTATGTTCCTAATCTGAGAGTGTCCATTAAACTAGATTGATTCCTATACTGCAGCTGTCTTACCTGCGTATCATACGTTACAATTAAGTCACACAATTTCTCTCAATCGCTCTAATACTTGATTTTGTTTGTGGTATTTTCACAATTTGCATTTCTGTATAAAATACCGTACTGGTAAAACGAAAGATTCGTTTCAAAATGTTTTTGTAACCCATTGAGTGACAGATATAATTGCATTCCATGGATCAATTTGACGCGTTATGCCTGGAGACGGACATGGACTTCTAATCGCGGAAAGAAGCTTACATTAAAGCTTGATATGCGTAGTCGTAACTTTATCGTTCATAAAATGTTTTATAGCTGTTTTCAACTTTTCCTTGCAAGCCCTACAGACAGTATTGAAAACATCTATCTATGGAGACTTATCAGTCGTATTATCCTTACATCAACAGTACTTGAACTTTAACCAAACCATAAACCTATTTAACTAGGCACCATTTAAAAAAAGATTGGTATGCGGTGATCTGTTATCAGACCCTAGACAATTCGTTCTCGGGGCGGGCATTCTAACCACTCAACCACGTGATCGACGCGAATGTTCTATAACCACTCATTCGCGTGCTTGTGGCGAACGGTATAACTGCACATTCACATGCTCGGGGAACATTCTAACCTCTCATTCATGTGATAGGGGTGAAGTTTTTACCACAAGGTGAACGTTCTAATTATTCCACCACGTGATCGGGATGAACTTGCTAGATAACCACTAATGCACGTGATCGGGAGAACGTTCTAACCACACGACCATTGGGGATGGTATGTTACAATGGTTATAATGATACTGGATCGAACACATGTTCCTGCTTAGCTTCATTGATTTTGTTCGTTTGTTTCATAAAATCAAGCGTATATACTTGTACTGCACACATCATTTATGTAGAAATGCGAAGGTGAATGTATGGATTTAAAATTGTAATTAACTTAGTTTCATATTAAAGTATGATGTGTATGGATTATATAATTTGATCAGTCTATTTTAGACGATGTTTAAATATCTTTAATGTGCCGGTTTCTGGTTAATTGGTTGATAACTGTTATTTCTTTCCCTAAATTGCTGCTAATATTTACTGCTAATAGCTTAAATAATGTAGCTCATTGTCTAAGCGTTTATAGGACGGATTTTCCCTACTGTTTGATGACTAATGTTTTTCTACAATAAATTGGTTTTCTGAGACAGTTTAGATCATTCTGGTATCGTATTTAGCTAAAGTTGACGTCAGAAAGATCTGTATAAGGTAGAATTGTGATGTCTTAAATAGGAGAGAAAATACTTTCTCACTCAATTTATTGCACTTTAATTCCCCTGCAAATGTTACAATTAGATAAAATCAGCCATTCCCTTTCTTTAGTACCCGCACAGTTTATTTATTCTCCTCCGGTAATATTCACTTTCCTTCCTCGATTAAGTGTGTTTATGTTATTGTCTACGAATTTCAAGTACACTTTGAAAACTTGTCTTGCATGAAAATCATCAGTTTGACCAAAGACAAATATCTCATCACGCATATTTGTAGTTCTTTACAACATCTGCTTTGATACTGTATTATGCCATAGTTCTCAATATATCACTTTGTTTTATTATTTCTTCTTATATCTCCGTCATATCGCTGTTCCTGTTACTTATATCTGACGATTCATTTCCTGTGTCCTGTTCCCTGTTTCTGTTTTTTTGAATTATTTATTGCTATCAATAGTTTTGTTATCTCGCATGCCCAGCAGGCATTATATATCCGGCCGACATTGGACCAATATTGTTTGCAATATCGGCCCAATATCAGATTTAGATATCGGCCCAACAGCAGATTTGCAAAGTTGACGTCATATCGGACCGATATCAGTTCCGACATCGATATTGGATCTATATTAAACCAATATCGGACCAATATCAGATTCCAGTATTGGACCATCATCAGATTTTATAATCCTGTCTCATTTGAGTCATAATAATTTACTGCCAACGGTAAACCCAGTAAATAGTACCTGGTTGCCAATTTAGGCAATACAAAGTGTACAAAAGAGCGATTCTTTTTTTGTTTTTCATAAAAAAAATCACGGTAAATTTACTATCAAAATGTAGCAAACCACACAGCGGTCGGCAACCATCCTCATACATCAGTGGTTAGTCAAGTGAAGAATACTCTCAGACTGGTGGACCTGCTTCTCTAATTTATTGCCAACGTATTTAAAACATGGAAGCACGTTGATGGTAATTTATTGATTGCTATATATATTGATTGTGTTCACTTAAAATGAAAACCTTCTGGAACCGAAAGAAAATACTTGAATTCAATAGATTAATTGATCAACTTGCTTTGCATACAATAAAAAACACGAATAAAACTTATAGTTCATGATGTTTACTGTTAATACAAAAGTTCATACTGTTCTTCGGGTTCATGAGGAGCATTTCTTTTGTTTAACACTTGAAATGTTGTGCTGTACTCATTTTCTATAATGCCAAATTTTATACGAAAGTTTATTAACGCTAATCAGGGAAGACAGATTTTAACGAAATGATATTTAAACTCCCTTTATAAAATACCATTTATAATAATAAAATAACTGAGAACATAATATTAACTTACGCTTGTGAAATATTGATGATGAAACAATTTTAGAAACACGTAAATGGGAGGAAATTCTGCAGAAAATGATATTTCAGTATGTTAGCATTGGTTTGAATTCAAGTTTAATTAGTTATCACCATTGTCTTGATCATTGAGACATATTCATATGCACATCTATTCAGTCATTAAATTAGGGCTTATGGGATACACCTATATGTGCGTGCTGTGATAAATCCCATAGATCTATGCAACTTGTATCGTGGAATCAATATGGGTCGATATTCAACCAATGTCGTGTCCCCTATGTTTGTCTAATATACAACCAATATCGGGAAAATGATATCAGGTTGCCGATATTGGTCCGATATACAACCATTATCGTGAAACGGATATCAGATTGACGATATTGGTCCGATAAACAACCAATATCGTGAAACGAATATCTGATTGCCGATATTGGACCGATATACTTGCTGGGTTCTTACTAAAGAACATTTGTTCCAGTGCTCATTATATACAAATTGCTAGCTCTGCATGACAGTGGCTCCGATTGAAATGACGAACAGAAACGAGAGTCAACGACATAACGGATGAAGTTGGCTATAAGGCTGCCATTTATCATGAACTATTTGAACATATTGTACATAATTACTAACATGACCCCGGCCAAAAAATTTCTTGAAATTTGAATTACCTTTCATTTGTAAAATTGTTTTATATTGTTGGAATAAGGAGGACATCCTCACACACATGCTGTGGTGGACTTTGGAAGATTACACACGACGTACGACACCCATTTTTCACCGAAATAAATGATGGCCAGTTGACCAAACCTGCTTTAATGTAATGCATTACATATTTCCCCTATACGCATTCTAGTTTTCATAGTTTTACTTCTTCAGGAAAGTTTCACCAGTGCGTGGATCAGGGTTTCCAGCAAAAGCTAGCTCGGTCAACTCTCTATGTATAGATAGAAGGACACCGAACGCTGCATTGCAGAGGGTTAGGATGACATTGGCTTAAACTAGGATGACAAACAGTGGTAGAGGTCCTATGTCATAGAAGGGGTGAAAAGAATTAAATATAAATGTACATATAACTCCCAACTCATTTTATTAAGTTCAAATATGAAAAATAAGCACAATATTACGCAAATACCTAGTACATGCAATGCATTATGGACCAGAAAATCAGAAAGCTCAAATGCAATTTGTTTGCGTCTAGAACAGTCTCAAACACAGCATCTTGCAAAAACTCAATAGTACTTTTCTGTAGAGTAAGAACATTGGGTTGAAATATTTTATGGTTAAAATAAAGTCACTTGTACACGTTAGACAAACAACTGAACACAATTAACAGGCACTGGAGTAAGGTCAACATGACCGTATCATAACATTTCAGTGACAAAACAAGCCATTAAGTTGGAGGGGATTTGATGGATGAAACATATAATTAAATTAGATTGATTTATTATTAATCCTGCTACTAATGTAATTATGGTCCTAAATCAGATATTTCCTACAAATTAACAGCTTCAGCACTTAGTTCTTAGGCTTGTGTTGGATCTTAACACAAATATTGTTCCCTTTGGGGTTACGAATATACGTCAATTTTGCAGCAATTTGGGGAAATATATTAGATGTTAATACTGCATATGGTAGCCAGGGGAGGGATTCTCGATTATATATGGTAGCTAAAGGCGTCCACGATGACAGAATTAGTCATAATCTACTGGTCAATTAGCAAAATAATGTTCTTTTATCCATTATATATTCTCCTACTAGCTAGATATTTCGCGGTACATACTGTAATACACTTAATACTGTATTACACTTACAAACCTTATAAGTGTGCATGTATATATTCACCCATAACATGGTCAAAATGTGTTTGATTTTGTTGAACTTTTCAGCATATGCAGCTTTGATATGTGGAATTACAATTCGATTGATTTTATTGCTACCTGATATCAATTTTTACAAACGGAATAAACAAATGATGACATCTGCAAAAGCTATTGTCACACGTTTTTGCCGTGTGTTCATCGGGTGTTTATCAGGTTGTTAATGCAGCTATGTACCCTCTTTGCTGATCAAGTTCTTGTTCAAGTGTATGTACTTATCATTAAGACAGAAATAAAGAAAACAATGATAAGAATAAGAATAAGTTATAACTCCTCATTTTTTGTGTTAAAATGCAATTTTGGAAGAGTTACCTCCCTTTGACCATAAACTATTAACTGTATTTTTAAAAGTTAAAAACTACCACTTTGTTGAGTGAAAAATAGCATATTCTTGTGTTTTTTTAATGTAACAATATATCTAAAATTCTAATTGACCATAAATAAAAATAATTTGAACCTACGCGTAAATTTCTCGTGCGTTTTACGTGTTTTGATGTTTCATGGTTCAGTGAGCTGCTGTATTTAATTTTTAATAACACACTATATTAATCTAATCTTGTGTTATTCAATAGAATCTACACAAAATGTTATGCAAAACTTTTTATAAATAAAAAAGTTATATGGTAAAAACACATGCGCACTTATAAGATTTGTTAAGTGTATTTTGTGTTCATGCTTCTCTGATAGTATAAGATTGTAATCTCACTAACACCATCTGCACCGCTACGCTGCCAACTTTGGTCTGTCATATTTTGTTGTTACGTGCTCCTTTTGTGCATATCGTGATCTGTTGTTTCTGATGAGTGATGCCTTCATTGTCCGATTTGTTATTATCGTTTTGAATGATTGTATTGGTGCACTTTAGACAGATTGTACAATTATGTTATGCCACTGCGAATTTTTATATAAACATAATTTCATTACTCTGCACGAATGTCAAAGACAACTGTGTGGAGGTATGCCACTGGCCAAAGGCTTGAATTCAAAGTCATATAATTTGCCCAATCTAAATATCGAAAAATAGCATTCTGGTGACTGGTTGGTAACCTAAGAATGCACTGTTTCAAATGACAACCGACTGTCGTAGATGACGGTAACATGAAACCTAACAATCAGCTAAACCTTACCACCTCCGACAACTACATTTACATACGCATCAACACAATAAAAGTAGAAGACACAATTCTCTCTTTGATAAAATCCGTGGTTATCTTTATTAAGACGATGATACCTTTGCAATGGTTCATGGTTAAATTCGGACTTATTTACGACAAAAAGCCATATTGTATGAAATTTGTATCAACTAATCCCGATGGAAATATCTTACCATTTTATTCGCTTCGAGTTTTTAGTGTTTCTAGAAAGAGATCAAACTTCAATAATTTCCACCCATTTGATGGTTTGTTTTATAAGATTACGAAATGAATTTATAATGGATCAAGTATAATGATTAATCTCTTGAGGATCATCTAGAAATTAGCCCAACTGACTGGACGCAATATAAAGTCTTTCTATTTCGTTGGTTTTATACTTCGTGGAATTTGACAACGAGGCAATGTTGTGGACAACTTAACGTATATTCTTAAATTTAAAAAAAAGCGAAGAACAACTCGTAGTTCGTACTTCTGCATGAGACACTTCCAGTATACGTGGATACATATATTTTACTCTACATTTTTTAATTATGAACATTAAACCCGTTTTAACGCCTGATTGTCATCACAATGCACTTACTGTCGCTGAGCTATTTACGGTCGTGCAAGGTCCCTGATGCAATAATGGGAAAAAGGAGAAATCGAGACAATTAGGTTTCGTTTTCGAAATTTTCACAATATAAACAAAAATAATCCTTCACTAACAGTAATGATGTTACAATATATCAATTATAGAAATGACTTACCAAGGGTTGCAAGGTGTATGGTGGAAAGACAGTTCTGGTTGATGGCATTTTTCAAAGCTGGATTGGTCAAGTCAGAATAAGAAGCATACCGCGCCTGTGACATACCGGACTTAGCTTGTCCCTCAACATTAACCCTCGCCAAACCAAATGCCTAACTGTACAAGCGCACTTTTCTGAAATAGCAAAAAATGTTGACATTATATTGACAGTTGCTATATTCTGAAAATGCCAAATGTTCACATTATAGCACGAACGTAAAGTCTAACACATTGACAGTTGCACTATTCTGAAATAGCTAAAACAAATGTTCACATTATAGCACGAACGTAAAATCTAATATATTGACACTTGCACTATTCTGAAATAGCAAAAACAAATGTTCACATTATAGCACGAACGTAAAATCTAATATATTGACACTTGCACTATTCTGAAATAGCAAAAACAAATGTTCACATTATAGGACGAACGTAAATGTATTGAAAGTTGCACTAATCTGAAATATCAAAAACACATATTGACATTATAGTACGAACGTTAATATAGTGACAGTGGAACTATCCCAAAAACAGCAAAGACAAATGTTGGCATTTTTGCACGAACGTAAATATACTGACAGTTGAACTATTCTGAAAATATCAAATGTTCATATAATAGGACGAACGTAAATATATTGACGGTTGCAATATTTCGAAAATATCAAAGACACTTGTTGACATTATAGTACGAACGTATATATATTGACAGTTGCAATATTCCGAAAATACCAAAGACAACTGTTCAAGAACGTGAATATATTGATAGTTGCTATATTCTGAAAATATCAAATATTCACATTGTAGTACGAACGTTAATATATTTTTAAAATACCAAAAACAAATATTCACATTATAGCACGAACGTAAATGCATGTATATTGACAGTTGCAATATTCTGAAAATATCAAATGTTCACATTATAGCACGGACGTTCATATGTTGACATTTGCAATATTCTGAAAATATCAAAGAGAAATGTTCACATTAAAGAGCGTTCTAACGTAACGACGAGTCTCTGTGTTCTGTTAAATCATGGACAAAAGCTTGCGGACTTAAATAAATAGACACTTGCACTATTCTAGAATATCAAAGACAAACGTTCACATTAATTTAAGACCAGGAATATATTGATAGACAAAAATAAATTGGTTCCCAGAGTACCATTTTCTTCCCTATCCCTATAATTAGTGTCAAATACGACCTTTACTATAGCATTACGACCTTTACTATAACATTACGACCTTTACTATAGCATTACGACCTTTACTATAGCATTACGACCTTTACTATAACATTACGACCTTTACTATAGCATTACGACCTTTACTATAGCATTACGACCTTTACTATAACATTACGACCTTTACTATAGCATTACGACCTTTACTATAGCATTACGACCTTTACTATAGCATTACGACCTTTACTATAGCATTACGACCTTTACTATAGCATTACGACCTTTACTATAGCATTACGACCTTTACTATAGCATTACTACCTTTACTATAGCATTACGACCTTTACTATAGCATTACGACCTTTACTATAACATTAGATTAATAATCCATAGTCAGTTTTTTGTCAAAGCTGTGTCGGTTAAGTCGGAATAAAAAGCGTACTATGGTTAACGGATTTAAAAACGCGACACTTGGGTTTGTTGGCATATTTTAGGAAAACAAATTCTCATATAAAATGTATTTGTATATTCCTAAAGGCTAATTCAATATCGTCATTTTTATACCAAACTCAATAAAATCCAACGAGTATTAATTAAATTATCGCACGAAAAAGACATTGATCCAGACAACAAAAGTAACATGTTTACTGGCGCATTGGTTTTATCGTTGAAGATGACCAGCCTACATAACAGATCGAATGTCTAAGTAAGGCTAGTCTAATTTCTATATACTCATTCTAAACTAAATTGAATATGATAAATGACATATCAAAATTTCATTTAAAATGTGTCTATATGACAGGAAAACATTGTTGCAGGAAACATAGACCGGTGTCTCATAGACCTGCAAATAATGTTTTTATGGTCAAGGGGAGGTGACCATGTAAGGAATTTTTGTCAGAATGCGACTTTTGTTTTCTGGGTTGACTTATTGAGTGTACTATATATTTGTTAATACTCGTCTCATTTTTATCATCTTAGTACCAAAATTACGCCAATACATTTACCTTTAATCTGCACTATTCCACCACCGGCATAAACTCGAATTGTCTGCAATAAAACACCATACCCTAGTGTCTCGTTTTTAAATCCGTTTAGTATAGAATAGTGCAAATGTCCATTGTCGGAAACTTTTATCCGAACTGTTGGGTTAAAATAAGTTGTCTGTACGGTAAGTGCAGTTTTTTAGGTTTGATGCACTTAGAGTGCACAATGTGACATTTTTCACTGTACATAGTAATGCGAAATCCCACTATTTAATATTTTCCACATGTGGTTGTCCTTGTAGTGTGTTGTTGCCTGCTGGCCTTTTATTCCGGTTATGTTTGACTGACTGAAGCAGTAGGCTGTCAATATTATTTTTTCCTGTTCATTTTGACGGTTGTCCTTGTCATTTGTGACCTGCTCTTAAATGTTCTTATTTAACCTGCTCTTAATGCTCTGACGTGGCCTGCTCTTAAATGATCTGATGTAACTTGCTCTTAAATGCCCTGATGTAACTTGCTATTATATGCTCTGATGCAACCTGCTCTTAAATGCTATGATGTAACTTGCTATTATATGCTCTGATGCAACCTGCTCTTACATGCTCTGATGTAACCTACTCTTAAATGCACTGATGTAACCTGATCTTAAATGCTCTGATGTAACCTGCTCTTAAATGCTCTGATGTAACCTGCTCTTAAATGCTCTGATGTGACCTGCTCCTAAATGTTCTGAATATATTTCATTTCTTGTTACATGTTTGGTGTTCTTCTTTGTCACCTGCTATTTCTGTTGAATGAGGGTCTTCCAATCTGATTTATCATTACTTATTGTTTTGCCAGCAATGCTCTGCTTTGACAAAACAACAGAAATCGCTTCAAGTTTCAAACAATTACCAATATATGAAAATAGTTTTACAACAACCATGTTTTGTTTGTTTTTGTCTTAAACTTCTATCAAGAAAGTCAATATGGCCATCGAGTGATCACCTTCGAACCATAACGTTATATTAGTGTATAATACCACAAGCTTTCATTTAAAAAACTGGAAATGTCGAGTATTGCTGGAGCGCATAAAGTCACATTTAAAAAGATAATATTAAGTCAGACAGGGAAGGCAGCATTCAACTTAACCAGCCGAGCACAGAAAACATTAAAAACACACGAGGCATAATGCCCAACTGAACCAACCGAGCACGGAAAACATAAAACACATACAAGGTACATTAGATAACCAACTAAACAAGTAAAGATCTGCCCAAGTGCAAGCTTGCGAAAAGTAGAATTAATTAGTTTCAGCAAACAAAGAGCTGAATGCCCTTGCTGAGTGACCCAGTTTCCACATTCAAGTTTGTTCGTAAGTTTTCGACAAGAAGAATTTCAATATAAGTACATATCGTCGGCTGGTTCTAATAGTGATCAAAGTGCCAAAATCATGTTTTGGAGAAAATTAGGTTTGAACATTTGACTTTGTCAAATGTCTTTATGTCAACCGATTTTAAAATTTTAAAAACTAAGATATAGTACTATGGCTTCATTCTTCCCATTACATTCACTATGCTGCCTTAAAATTGACGTAGAAACGTCCGTTTTGAAAAAGTGTTTTATCCCGAATTTGGACATTGAGCAGCTTTTGATTTATTAGTTGCACACCTGGAGTTTGGACAAAATATTACCGAAATAACGCGGTTTCATTGGTTGATCTTGACATTGGATCATATAAGAACGACTGGTAGAGGACAATGAGCAACTTAACATTGAACTTTTCAGTTAATCACGTGACAAAATAAAGGACGACAACTGGTCAACATTATTTTTTTTAGTTCAAGTTGCTCTTAGAGTAACCAATCTCCGGGACATTCCGCAACATGCACGCTACGTAGTGGTTCAAATACTGGACTTTGAGCAATACATTACTGACAAAAAGCACTTTGCACTTGAAATAATGACGTAATTTTTTCACAGGACATTGAGCAATGTCAAATTAGACAGAAAGTGCAAAAATCTCTTTTTTTCAAAATTGGACATTGGAGACTATTAGAGCCAGCCGACGATATGTGTATGACAGACAACTACCACTACTAGTTAGACAAACTAAGGGTTTGATAACCCATAGGAACTTGCATAATTGAAAAAAAAATTGAGAAAAATATTCAATACCTAAAGCCTGTATTAAAATATATATCCGGATAAGTATTGAATTTTTATCTCATTTTTTTTCATTTGTTTTAAATTATGCAAGTTCCTGTGGATCACCCAAGCGCCACGTCTTCTAAATAACTTGGACTTATGGCAATTAAGTTAAGGCAAGGATATGCTTAAATGTACCCGTTTACAAAAGCTAGACAGTAAATGGTATTTTATAAGTGTCTGATCACACTCCTGTGCGTGTTGTTTGAGTCAGTTGAGCTTTAAATGGACTTACTATTTTTATCCCGTCGTCCCTGAGGGATTCGATATTGTTCAAATTCTGGTAATGGCAAGTTAGCTGTCGGCAGTCGTTATATATAGTCTACATTAGTTCACTTTTAAATACACACAAGAGATAAAAGTCTTTCGATAACTGTACATTATTTTCAGAAATTGGGAGTTATTGTGATATGTTGATACGTGTTTATACTTTGATGGCATTCACACAAGATGACAACGGGTATGTATGTTTATTGTGTATCAAAACAAAAACCAGATATCCGGTTTTGAAACAAATCACCAACCCTTATTTAAAACAAATATATGAAACTATAGCGATCAATTATATCAGCCGCGTGATGCAAAACAAGAAAGAAATGTAAATGGACGCTTGATGCGGAAACTCAGTAAAATAATGGTCCGCGAATAGTGTTTATTTGAAATAGTTCGTTCAGGAGAAGATTCAAAGCTTAATTGAGTAGTTTCCGGCAGTAACAGTGGGCCAGAGTTCTAATGACGGAAATGATTGTAGTAGTCTATGTACAACCAATGACAATAACTCACAAGACAAACTGACTTTCTATATCCGGCTGGCTTAAAATTAAGTACAAAATCAATATTTTGAGAAAACAAGAATTACTGTTTAAAAACTAATCTTTATTTATGGAAAACAAGCTTTTTTACTTTTTAAACTCTGTTTGGTCAATATGACCACTTCAGATTTTTATGAAAATAGGCTCATCAGAAGCGCCTTGAGATGCAAATTTCAAATACCCGGTATGTCTTCAATGGTCGTAAGTAGTAATGGGGAAATAGTTCGTAGTGATACCAAACATTATATATTATCTGCTTATGTTAAATAGTGAGATTATTCTGCAATGAACGCCTACTGTTAATGATATTTATATAATAGGTAGTACGTTTGACGGGGTACTGATAAAATTACTATGGACTCTACAAATTATTTCATCTACGACATCAGTAAATCTTGTACGTACAAAGGTAGCTAACCGCTTCAAACTGATAGAGACTCGATATAATCATACTTCTTCTTCTTTCTCCCGACCGCTACCCATGTGTGGTGCAAAAGTGCAGTCACATATTTTAATTGATGGCTTAAAACATCTATTACAGAGTCGGAATGAACCGGAATGTCGTAAGAATAGCAATTATTGCATGTTAGTGTTGTTCGAAAAGTATTCCAACTTGCACTTCACACTCGCTGGCTTAGAAATAGACGGTCCTACTAACGAACTTAAGACTGATACATATTTGAAAACTGCACCAAAAGGCGCTTCTAATATGAGCCTATTTTCATGAAAATAGGAACTGTTCATGTTGACCAAACTGAAGCGTTTTTTCTAAATATCGAGTGTGACCTTATTCTAAGCCACCGATATATATTAAAAAAAGTAAATGTGCAATCCTAAGACACAATGCCCGACATAATCACTTGCACAAAACGGTTCAATGATTTGGTGCATCGTTATGAGAAGACATACGTTCTCTGATATCATTCCAAGTGTATTCAAAGTATTCGAACGGAATTTTGACAAAGGAGTTTTAACTTTGGTCATTTAGAACTATTCTTCGGAATGTTGTTTCTAATTTTCATTTTATCGCCATTCCGGATCATTCAGGCCTGTTCTGGTTGATTCGAGACTCGAGTGATAGGGGTATAACATCAACATTTTCCTTTAAATAGTGAGGGAACGTACTTGTACTTCATTCAATTATATTTGTTGTAACAATAGACACATTTACCTTATGTTATAGTATGTTAACCCTTTGATAAACTTATGTTCATTAAAACCACGGACCTCTTCGCTTTTGTATGCTTTCCCGATATCGACAGGCTGTCTGTGAAACAATTATATCGGTATACAAAGGTTCCAATACTTTATCAGAATCAGTTGATCAATAAGAACACTACTTCTTTGATAAATAATATATATTTTGCCTGTGATTTCCATGTTGAACAAAGGAACACATAGGAACATATCATAACGCTGGCACAAGATATTCAATTTGTGAATCATTAGGGAAGACGTTCTTGGGTTTTACAATTGGAACTCAGTTTTAAAACTGAAGAACAATGCGCGCATATGGATGTCGCACTACTAATTGAGACAAATAAAATATCATCCATAGCTGAATGATCGAGTGAAAGCGATGTGTTCTAAAATGCTATTCAAAAACATATGTTGGGATGCATTGCAGAGCTATTAATAACTGTATGCAAATATATATAACAACAAAAACACTTGTTGCTAATATTATTGACGGTTACATGTGTTCTTATTACAAACTAGATAAAAACATTGGCAATGTTCCAGACAGCTTGGAAAATGATAAATGCACGTTAATACGATGGTACAGTGGTAATTCCGCGTATACATCGGCCTAGACTACTACGCAATGTTTACTATGCGCATTGGTTTAATTAATTTGTTGTTATCATTCAGCGTCTATGAGGCAATTTTCCATAACTGTAAGCGCGGTCCAGTCTTTTTCGGATGTCGAGGTGAACGTCGATTGTCCAGCTCGACATTCAAATTTTCCATAACTATGAGCGCGGTACAGTCTGTTTTTCAATGTCGAGATGAATGTCGATTGTCTAGCTAGACATTGGAAATTTACATTCTTATAATGGCGACACAGTACCTATATCGAAAGTAGATATGAAAGTTGATTGTCCAGCTCGACATTGGAATTCTGCATAACTGTAAGCGGGGTACAGTGCGTTTTTGAATGTCGAGATGAATATCGATTGTCTAGCTAGACATTGGAAATTTACATTACAATGATGGCGATACAGGCCTTATTTCCAATGTCGAGATGAATGTCGATTGTCTAGCTAGACATTGAATGTCGATTGTCGATTGTTTTGCCAACACACATTTAAAATATTCTTACAGCATTCAAAACATTACTTAAAAAAGTAAATGTGCAATCCTAAGACACGATGTCGGCGCTAATCACGTGCACAAAACGGTACAATGAGTCGGTGCATCGTTAAGAGCAGGCATACGTTCTCCGACATCATTCCAATTGTATTCGATATATTCGAAGGGAATTTTGACAAAGCAGTTTTAACTTGGGTCATTTAGAACTATCCTACGGAATGCTGTTTATATTTCATTTTAATTTTATCGCCACTCCGGCTCATTCCGGCCTATTCCGGTTGATTCGAGATTCGTGTGATAGGGGAATAACATCCAAATTTTCCTTTAAATAGTGAGAGAACGTACTTGTACTTCATAAAATTATATTTATTGTAACAATGGACACAATTGCCTTACGTTATGGTATGTTAACTTTTTGATAAAATTATGTTCATTAAAACCATTGACCTCTTTGCCTTTGTATGCTTTCCCAATATCGACCGGCTGTCTGTGAAACAATTATATCGATATACAAAGGTTCTATCAAGCCTTTATCAGAATAATTCGATCAATAAGAAAACTATTTACTTCTTCTTTGATAAAAAATAATTATTATTTTATATTATACCTATAATTATCATGTTGAACAAAGGAACATATAGGAACACATTATAACGCTGGCACAAGATATTCATCTTGTAAATAATAAGGCAAGACGTTCTTGAAGCTTACATGTGGAACTCCTTTTTAAAACTGAAGAACAACGCGCGCATTGTGCTGCCGTTCTACTAATTGTGACAAATAAAATATCATCCAAAGCTTAATGATCGAGTGAAAGCGATGTTTTCTAAAATGCTATTCACAAACATATGCTGGGGTGCATTGCAGAACTATTAATAAATGTGTGCAAATATATATAACAACAAAAACACTTGTTACTAATATTATTGACGGTTACATGTGTTCTTATTACAAACTAGATAAAAACATTGGCAATGTTCCAGACATCTTGGAAAATGATAAATGCACGTTAATACGATGGCACAGTGGTAATTCCGCGTATACATCGGCCTAGACTACTACGCAATGTTTACTATGCGCATTGGTTTAGTTAATTTGTTGTTATCATTCAGCGTCTATGAGGCAGTGACGAATGTAAGCGTTTCGCTGCAGTCATCGGCATTTGCTATGTACTTTGTGTGATGTTAAGCACATATTTAAAAAGCCTGTCTGCACGTGCTTTCTGGTGTATTCATAAATTCCTGCCTAATAGTCGCATGTTTTGTGGCACTGGTATTACTATGCGAGTGTTTTTCATTACGCTATTGTCAAGAACATTTACAATAGTAATAGTAATGATGAAAAATCCTTCATTTTTCGTGAGTATTACATTTCTAATTTTTGCCGATAAAATGGCAATTTTAGTCGAGTCGTGAATTTGTATTTTAAGGGTGTAAGGACGCCCCATTGTAACGTATTTCTGATGTCGATGCATCGTGTGGATTTAATTTCACGGTCGTTTGCATATCGAATTCAACGAACAATAATACCCCGCGAATATCAATGGTTTTACTGTATAAAACAATACACCGTAATGTTCACGTCAACAAGACGCCACTTGATCGTTTGTGATGTTTTCATATCATTAATTACACGAGTACATTCCGCTAACGTTCTATTTTATGCTCACTTCTAACAATTGCGAATAATACACTTGTTGCATGCATATTATATAACAAACTTAGCACCAAATGATTTGTACCAACCCCTGGAGGTCTAACTGGTTAGAGTTTACGCGGACGAAACTCTGCACCTGTTCGAACCACGCAACGTCCAAAATAGTACTGGTATAGATACATGGCTTGGAGATCAGTGTTACACTAGATTGGAATATGTATGGCAAAATATGCTAGGAATAGTTTGTGAATGTGTATTGACATTAATACTATGCCCCCTTCCAGACTCACGAAGTTCAAATGAGACCATTGTGCAACTCAAAAAAAGCTTAATCTCTAAACGGACTCAATGAAACCTTGGACATGTATTTTCAGTGTATTTTTTCGAAGACAAATGCTTGGACGTAACGCACGGTACTAGGTACGTAAGTGTAACGTCATGTACGTCAACATAACTACTGTACATATTTACTTGTTTCATGATCAAACTCTGCACGACTATACATTTATCAATTAATTACCGGTACATTGTTCTTTAATTCAATAATGTATGTGTGATTCGGTCGAATATCTGCCGTTTATTCCATTTAACGCTCTATATATCAGTCGTTATCTATCTGACAGTTATCTAACTCACTCACTTATTCACCCGCTTACACACTTATACATGCACTCTTTTAGGAGGAACAAATCCAAACATTTTGAAGTCGTTGCAGATCTATGAAACAAACTGCTGCAACTGTGGAGTTTTTCAATGTGATTTTAAAATACAATGCAGTGGCGTTCGCTTTTATTGAGACCACTAAGGAATTGATTAACCCTCACTGTACGGCTAAATGATAGAATGCTGATCACTTACACGAAACATACTTAGAACCTGATCAACACGACAGACTTGCGTATGTTCTCCTCTTATAATTGTGACGTATTTTCCGAGCCTGGTAAAAATCTGATAACAACCCACACACCTAGGTTTGATGGGACACATTTACGATGCTTGTATTTTATGGCCCGTACTTTCGACTTCACGTGGAACCATGTGACATACTCCCCCGCACCCGGGAATTAATGGAAAATTTAAGTGCATGTGTATCCGTGACTTTCATTTTGACTTTGATGACATCGCGTGATGCATTTCAATAGAAATGAAACGACGTCCCATTTTCTCTGTTTGCGACTACACGCACCAAAAAGAGCTGTGAGAGTGGTGATGAAAGTGTAACGCCTCTAATATTTAATTACCTGCGGTCTAGATGCCGCATGTGTTATTGGATGCATCAAGCGATTTGTCTATGGAGGAGCACGAATAAGTCACACCTTTTAAATGGACCAGATTTTATATCTTTGATTATAACCACAAATAGTTTGAACATGCAAAACCTTAATATGTTTTTTAAACTTTTAAGCAATGGCATTATTTTTGCCTAACATTTGTGGTCATCTATAAATGCATACTGTACTTTCCATTTCGAAATGACACAAGCAGTTATTGTAAAGTGTAAAGTTTTCCGTGTCATCAATTGTGCAGCTCACCTATATCTGAGTGAAAGTTTGTGCATAGTAAACAACGTTACAGACTGCGATCGCGAAGTGACACTAACTTTCACATTCTAAGACGGCGAACACAATTAGCTGACCGTCACTGGCCCAAAATGGTGGAACGATCTAACCAGTTACCTGGAAGACATTCACCGTGAAGCCATGTTCAGATGAAAATTGACAATTCATTTGTTTTGTCGGTTTTATGGACAATGATTGCGCTCTTGCTAATAGTCAATTCAGTGTTTTATGACTAAATCCAAGCTCTAGAATCCTAGTGTGTCATGTAATTGTGAAGCGCAACAGCATTTTTTTTATCATTTTTGCGCTGTATAAATATCATGTATTTGCATTTGTTTTATTGGCCAGTGGAAAATGCTCAATTACACGGTAACTACACACATCTTCAGAAAGGCAAATATCAATGACCTAAAGTGTGTAGGTGCTACGTATACAAAGTAATTAAAATATTATGTACTTTTGATAGGACCATGAAACGCCACAATTACTATACGTACTTACATTTTATACCAGTGTTACATGATTGGGTGTGTTTTGATTATTACCTGGCTGATAGCTAAATTCCACGAACTATTCAATCACACCTCGTATATCTCGAACTTGTATATATTAACCTAGTAGCCGAATTCCTGCAATGACATGGTGTTCCTCGTGGCGGTGTATTATCACACACTTCTCTTTATAAGTGACTTGGTACCCGATCTACACATAGGGGTCAAGACAGCCCTTTATGCTGATGATCTCGTGCTCTGGTGATCTGAAGAGCTAGCATCAAATACCACTTACAGGATAAAACAAGCTGCAGACCAGCTATTCGCATGGACATAAGACTGTTGTGTACAGGTGAATACAGACAAGCCATGTACAGGTACCAGTCTATTCTCGCTTTCACATAAGCAGAAGGCTGGTACCATCAATGTTAGTGGCATATCACTTACATAAGTGGAACAGCCCACATATTTAGGCGTGACTTTTGACAGACACGACTCACATGAAAGTACCATCTAGCAACAGCTGAAAACAATGCCCGCAGGGAACTAGCCAATCCACTTTTCAGACTCGGTGACAAACGAAGAGTGTCATTTCAGTGGATACCCAGACACTGATGTTAGACGGTTTACAAATTGGTAAAACAGGATACCCACACACTGTGATTTTAGACGGTATACAAATTGGTAAAACAATGATCTCGAGGCAAATCATCTCTGAATTGCATCGTGAGCTCATTAAGGAAAGCTGGCATTGATGAAGACACTAACGAGAGCATAGTCTTCCCAGATGGATGCCCACCATATACTTGACAGATAGGAACAAGTCATTGTATTCAGACTACACACGGTCACAATAGGCTCAATGTTCACATGCAGGAAGAATTGAATTAAGATGTCTCTCATCGTCAAAATTCTTGAAATTTGTTAAATGCAAGACTAAACAACAGAAAATGAGTTCTACGTCAACAGGAGGACCTTTAAAAGACGGATCCCTTTATCGTTATGTCCGGATGACAGTTACAGACGTGAACGAAAGTGGAACAATGAAGATCCGCTAGCAGTTGACATATCAGAGTGTGTTATTGAATCCTAGACAAATAACGACATTAACTAGTGAGCCCATGACTAATATTAACTACATTTGTATATACAGTTTATGCTAAAACTCTCCTTTCTAAACCTAAATTGCACTTGAGAAGTGCGAGTATGTCTGGGTCAGAGATGTTTGCATACTTCATCACAGTCATATAATATGATGACGTCATAATGGTTTCTTTTTATAGATACATTTGTATGATACATTTGTATGTATTATTCAATATTATCACGAAAAAGTGACTTCATTACATCTATAGAAAAAGTAACATTATTGATATAGTGTATGAATAGAATAAGCTGCTTTCGTTATATACATAGGAGTTCTCTAGATTGAATTATTTTTATTATTATTCACAGGGAACGAATGTAAGTGGTTTTTCCTTTGATGGAAATCGACCTCACAAGTTATCATCTCCCTGGATTCATTCACAAAATATTTCCCTGATATTCTTTTGACATTCACAGATTCAAAGAAGTTCACTGTTCAGTTCACTGATTGATAGTGACCTACTTTATTGACCAATGTAATGCTTATAATTATATCCCCACAATTCATAACTAACCGAACATAATTTTACACAATATAGAAAACATTTTACAAACGGTTGCGCATTTTTTAAAGGTACCAGTTTGTGCATTTTTCAGTTATGCTAATATTAATGTATCGTATTTTACCCGCACTTTTGTTATACGGTAGCGTTTAGTCGTGTAATGTAAATGTGATGCCGAGTTTAGTATTTTAAATTAGACTGCATTCTCCATAAAAAACAACAGTTTTCTAGGGGATCAGTGGCCATACCCCCGAAGAAAATGCTGAGGCAAATTATAAAGGACGTCACGTTTTGTTAGAATTCTATGGTCCTGTTACCCATATCCAGTCTTGTCGCAGAAACACACTCAGGCTCGTAGCCGGGAATTATTAAACTAAGCATTCTTTTGAAAACAAAAGCGCTAGAAAATATTGGCCTCTTTGCTGTTTTTGTATACGGCCCTGACACTCATCTGATATAACTTTACGCCGAATAACTTTCAACTTTACGAAATGTTTTGCTCACGCAATATACGTATGACGTTACGCTTATTGTTGGCGCACATTGGCAATTTATAACATTTCAATATTGCATAAAAATCGTTTTAGAAATACGGTTGTTTATATTTTGATATCACAAGGACGATAAAAGAATCGCCATGCTAGTAATGTGATCCTCATGTACGTTTAATTATTAGTATATATTAAATTAAACATAGAATGACGGAGAACGTCACAAAAACGTCATGTAAGATGTAACATAATTGACCAATGCGCAGTGTTTAGCAGCTCGGCAAATTCATATAAGTATCTTTATCCGCCCAAAAAGTATATGCGGCGACGTGTTGGCAACTCTATTTCGCGTTGCCGTTCAAAACTTCCAGTAACAAACCGTGAGCGAAAACATATTCAACTGAAAACGTAAGATTCAATTTCTTTCCGCGACAAGATTAGTTAAAACTTCAGTATTTTCTATAACTTAAGTCGACTTTCTATAATATTTATTTTGACAAAAAGTACATGCATCCTACTTTTGAATTGGGTATAATTTGTACGATTATGACTTTAAATAAGGCTTTTAATATAGGTATACTTTTTTCTAGCCACGATGTCACACGCATCAAAAAGTGCACAAATTAAAATTGTGATGTCGCTATGCCTCAAAATATTTAAAGAAGTATGCATTTATTAAAACGACAGCGACTACAACCAAAAAGTACATATAATTGTCTGTATTTTGGTATAAATAAGTCTTACATTCAACATAGCTTTAATTTTATTTATGAATTTTGGCAAATCTAGCCATAATGTCACACCCTTGAAATTAACGTAACGTCAACGTCTACGTTATCGGTAGAATCGTACCCGTTTTAATAAAAGAGTCGATGTACTGCAGATTTAAATGAAATTTTGTATGAATAAAGTATGTGCTGTGTGGTTTATGTTTTTATGGTGTTTTAGTCTGAAATAGTAAGTTTAGCGGTATTAAAAGCGCCACTTGTCGGGACGTGGTTTTCGTAGTATTTTCTAACTTACTTTCTCATTTTTGTACATGTATTTTAATGTCTCGGCAAAATGTAAATCATCTACTTGTATGGAACGATACGCAGCGTATTATTGGTATATTCTATTGTATGTTTAATTAAAATGTACGACTGTAACGCCTTAATTACCCCTCCGCCTCGCCATATGGCCGATCTAAAAACTGCCATACATATTGCGTAAAAATGCACTTATCAATCAAGCTAGTTGCTCAAAACCATTTTAATTTTACAACAATATTTTTTAAACCAATCGCGAAATATGTGACGAATAAAAATATGGGGTTTACGGCATAATTTAAGAAAAATTGTATTCGAAACACCCAAATAAGTCTTGTAACGTCAATAATCGTTAAAAACGTCAACAACGTCGGAATTGGTTACGCTATTGTACGCCAACATCGAGCGTAACGTCACATGCGTTTATATTACAGTATTTGGTCGAGTTCCTACCACGTATTACTCATATTACACTTGCTCGTTTTAACAAAAGGGTGAACGAAATGTAGTTAAAGCGAACTTTTGTTACAGGCACCGACACCAGGGTACTGTTTTATCAAAGCACTTACGGAAATCTCAAACTTACGTTCAAATTTAAATCGTTTATAATAATCTTCAACAACAGCAAATTGGTGACTGATATATGGTTTGTAGGGATTCATTAACTGAATCATTTTAAGTACTACATATCAATTTACCAAGCTTTATAGTTGTAAACACGTTAGAAGGAAATTAACATTTGAGCGTAATTTAACGATTTCCGTATGTGTTTTGATAAAACAGTACCCAGGAAACAAGTGAAGATCGATATCAAACTCAAACACAGTTTTCTAACTAAGTTTTGATCATTTTAACTCGAACTGTGCTGGTCATACTTGGGTCATTATGATGGGGTCACAGTTTCTGGTCAAACCAAATCGAATAATTACGTAGGATAAACATTTGTTATCGATGAAACAAAGTTCTATGAAAATTCTCTCTACGATTCGATATTGTGTTATTTTTTCCAACAATCATCAAGCGTCTAGATATATAATAGCCACATTACAATATCAATGAGCTATCGTCAGCAGACGACATTGTCACTGATCCGTCTGTTTTATTACATCCTGTGACGCGTACAGCAGGAAATCGAACGCTTGTATAATTTTCAACTTTCCGATTAGCGAACATATTATATAAACCACGCCGTGTCAGCTCCGGCAGAATACAGCATCATAACAATGCACGACTCTTGAATGTCTTGTATGTGCGGAAATACGCGCAGTTTTCCCGTACTGTACGTCGTCTGCAATTCACTTTTATCTCCCACCAACACTTGTACATTTCCGGGTGTTTTAATTTTTTATCATTACGATATTAAAACTGCACTGCACGTTTACGGGCGTATCATTTCTGAGGTAAATCACAAATACTTTCGCTGCATCAAATGTCTGTAATAAAATCCATTTGTAAAAAGAAGTTCTACTGTTGGAACTGTTGAAACTGTTAGGTCATTCAGCTAGGGCATTCAGCTTTTTTGTTTTGCTGAAACTAATTCATTATACTTTTCGACAGTTTGGACTTGGGCCTTGTATGTGTTTTATGTTTTCTGTGCTCGGTTGGTTGAGTGCTGCATTCCCTGTCTGACTTAGTTTTATCTTTTTTCAAACAAAAGAGTTTGACAACTTCAGCAGACAAAACTATGATTACATGTACTATGAAAGTGAAGAAAGATTTTGAAATTTTGACAGAAAGGGTGTTTGAATAGGGAGATTCTATTTTACTCATTCAATAAAAATAGAACATTCAGAAATTGTTGTATTACTTATATAATTATTTATTGTAACTAATGTATGTTTTATAGGTCTTTCGGTGTGTGTATCATTCTCCTTTTTGATTGCTGAAACTAGTTCATTCAGGTTTTTGACAGCTGGGACTTAGGTGGATCATTTCTCGTTCGGTTGTGTGTTGGGCATTGTCCCTTGTATGTTTTTATTATTTCTGTGCTCGGCTGGTTAAGTTGAGCGCTGCCTTCCGTGTCCGACTTAATATCTTTTTTTTTAATTTTAGGATGTATATTGGCATTAGAATGAGAATGGGCCCCGGGGCATTTCTGCACAGTTTTAGTTGTTCATTCCAGCGTATTCTTCCGCCACCTTGATCTAACCACCGATGTATGGGTATGATTGTTTATGTAAGATCATTGAAAACATATTGATTTTCTATCTGTGGAATGAAAGTTGTTGTTAGAATCTACCGAATGTTTTTATATAATGTTGGCATCAATAAAGCATGTGATAACTATACTAGATTCGCTAACTAGTATACTTAAAATGACGTGAAGTGATATTATCCTCGGTGCTAATTAATATGACCCTGTCGGAAATATCAATTAACAATCAATGCCACAGCGCACCCAGATAATTACCATGTCCAGTATACGAGTACTCAGTATTTCCTATCTTTTCAGTACTCTCAGAGTTGTTAGACGCCATATGGACAAAAACACCAACACATTATGGCATACTTTAAATTTCTAGTTCTCGTTTGTTCACTGTCCAGTAACTTGAGAATTTTGTTGAAGAATGACCGTTGTCAAATAAGTTTTCTCTTGAAAACAAGTGTTATGTATTCATGTAATGTATCCATTAACAGACTTCTAACAAACACGGTATAACCCTACGAATACCCCCACCGAGTGATGAATACATGTAACAGAGGTAAATACAGGTGTAGCTGTACATGAGCCGTTCTCCAGGAAACCGGGCTTAGTGACATAACTACGGAAATCATGAAAATATATCGTTAAAAAAGCGACACTCTTATGAACAGTTTTTGAAAATTTGAACAAATTATAACGTACATTTACAAAGTTAAAGACTTTAAAAACAAACTACTCCAGCTTACTTATTGAGTGACGTCACAAACGTTAACACGCATTTGACAAATCCAGTTTATGTTTAATCCTTGCCGTAACCTTTTCAATAGTGAGCCACATTTTAAAATTATATTATTATTTTTATAAAACATGTCAAAATTGTGAGTGTTTGCTTATAGAGAAAAGTAACTACTGTTTTAACCTTTAACCCCTTGTTTTTCTCAATATGAGTACTTTTCAGAAATTGGTCACCATAGCAACGACAGAAGAAATTGTAACGTAATTTATGAGAAAAATAAAATATAAGAGAAAGTAATTATACTTAAACCGTTTAATCAAAGTTCTAAATCGTATTACATAAATGCTATAGTATGCCAATAAGCCCGGTTTACTTTGAGAACGGCTCATATGCATATATATCCAACAGTGCGAACACATTCTTTACAATATCACAACATCAATGTTATTATTTGTGGCGTTCATCACCTGCATGCGTGCGTGCGCTCAATATGCATTTAACAAATAATGCAGAAATGACTGACACACTTTCTTGAACTATTCAGTGTTATAGCGTATATGTACTCGTATTATTCTTGTCCTTGTTTTGCACTGGTGAGAAAATGGTTAAAGATTTTTTATCTTTTTTGATCGCATTGGTTGGTTTAAACATCCGTAATTAGATCCACCGTGATAAGATTAAACGCATCATTCCAGACCCATCGATAGCTGAGTAAATATTCTAAGAAAGTTTCAAAGCATGAAACGTGTTACTTTTCCCAAAAGCCATCAACAACAGAAATGTATCATTAAAATCCATATTACAGACGATTTTTATCAGGTAAAGTATATTCTAATTGAGAATATCTTATTATGCCTACTTTTATTCAAATATTTTAAGTTTATCAGCTGTTATTTGTTAAGGATACGTTGCAACCATTGGCATAATCCGGTTATAGTCCCCCAGCATTTCTCCAGTCCACTCGTCCACACAAATTGTCGTATCGTGGTTTGTATACCCTTTTCGTATGATTGTAGCCTGTATTATACTATTACAAATGTCGGAGACATCCAGACAGAAACGCAGACATCACAAGGCTGCTGAATGGTGTACGTACACAAGAGAGAAGAACTGTTTCACGGGCGATAACATTTATTTAACCACCTATCTCATCAGACACTTCCGTTTAAAGGTCCGCTTTGATACTTAATATTACAATTTTGCTTGTATCAGTCCATTAGTCCATACAGAAATGACCCCTGGACGTATGCCTCATATCAGTTTTCAGTTTATTGGCATAATTGGCATATGAGCATTAATATAATGTTCTTAAGCCAATAAAATAAACAGAAACTATGTCAAATTTCCAGACGATGGTTATAAACCTGAGCGCATACCACAGGTTTGAAGAATTAAGCAAAATCGATAAATAACTTTTTAATTACCACAATATAATCATACTGAAATATATAGGAATTCCCCTCTAATTACCACACCAGTGCAATGTGTTGAATTCCAATCTAAGTGCATTGTATTTGTACAAGAGAAATCAATTATTCTAACCTGTATGCAGTCATCAATCTACATAATGCGATTGAATGTTCAACATTACAGAGTTACAGACAATAATTACAAATAAATCTATGATAATGTTGTTAATATGTTGTTTTCAAAGTTTCTTAGATAATTTGTTATGGGATCGGTTAGGTCATGTCATTCTCCTTTCGATATTGTAGCTTTAAGCTTTCTGAAACCATACGACCAACATCTGTACAAATAAATATGCTAGCAAGTGACCGTCTAAAATATAATATTAAGTCGGACAGGGAAAGCAGCACTCAACTTAACCAGCCGAGTACAGAAAACATAACAAAACATACAAGGCACGATGCCCAACTGAACCAGCTGAGCACAGAAAACATAAAAAACATACAAGGCACAATGCCCAACTGAACAGGCTGAGCACAGAAAACATAAAAAACATACAAGGCACGATGCCCAACTGAACCAGCCGAGCACAGAAAACATAAAAACATACAAGGCACGATGCCCAACTGAACCAGCCGAGCACAGAAAACATAAAAAACATACAAGGCACAATGCCCAACTGAACCAGCTGAGCACAGAAAACATAAAAAACATACAAGGCACAATGCCCAACTGAACCAGCTGAGCACAGAAAACATAAAAAACATACAAGGCACGATGCCCAACTGAACCAGCCGAGCACAGAAAACATAAAAACGTACAAGGCACGATGCCCAACTGAACCAGCCGAGCACAGAAAACATAAAAAACATACAAGGCACAATGCCCAACTGAACCAGCCGAGCACAGAAAACAAAAACGTACAAGGCACGATGCCCAACTGAACCAGCTGAGCACAGAAAACATAAAAACATACAAGGCACGATGCCCAACTGAACCAGCCGAGCACAGAAAACATAAAAAACATACAAGGCACAATGCCCAACTGAACCAGCTGAGCACAGAAAACATAAAAAACATACAAGGCACGATGCCCAACTGAACCAGCTGAGCACAGAAAACATAAAAAACATACAAGGCACGATGCCCAACTGAACCAGCCGAGCACAGAAAACATAAAAAAGTACAAGGCACGATGCCCAACTGAACCAGCCGAGCACAGAAAACATAAAAAACATACAAGGCACAATGCCCAACTGAACCAGCTGAGCACAGAAAACATAAAAAACATACAAGGCACGATGCCCAACTGAACCAGCCGAGCACAGAAAACATAAAAACGTACAAGGCACGATGCCCAACTGAACCAGCCGAGCACAGAAAACATAAAAACATACAAGGCACAATGCCCAACTGAACCAGCTGAGCACAGAAAACATAAAAACATACAAGGCACGATGCCCAACTGAACCAGCTGAGCACAGAAAACATAAAAACATACAAGGCACGATGCCCAACTGAACCAGCCGAGCACAGAAAACATAAAAAAGATACAAAGCACAATGCCCAACAGAAAAAGTAAATCATCCGCCCAAGTCCAAGCTGTCGAAAAGCTGAATGACCTAGTTTCAGCAATCAAAAACTGCATGCCCAAGCTGAATGACCCAGTTCCAACAGTTAAACTGCGCGTTCATCCAATATTGTTATGTTTGCAATCGATGAAATAACTAAAGTTCGACATGAGTGTTACCTGCATTAAATACTCAGTATATTTGTCTGAGTAGGATAAACTGCAACAACAAGGACAGTTTACATGATTTTCTGGATTATCAACATTTGTTTTCTTTAAAGCGTTTGGTTGAGTGATTACATTATTTCAAAAACCTGATAACTACCCTTTTGATATTGCATAACAATTGCATTTTTCATCGTTTTTTACATTAAGCATGCAAAGAAAGCTTGGTTGAATCACTGGCACTCATGATGACTTCCAGAGCCACTTTTCAGGTCAAATTTAAGTGACTATGGCGATGTCATATACACGTTCAGTATGATTATACGCCGCAAACACAATTTAAAGGTGGTATACTTGAGTCACCATGTTGGTTGGTTGGTCTGTTGGTTTGTTAGCAAAATCGTTCCCGCTCTGTTTCTTTGTCGTTTCTTGCTGGATTTTATGATTGCTTGGTTCAAATGTTCACTACATCAAGACTGTGTGTCATGCACAAAACACAGGTTACTGAGGTTACTAGCCCATATTATGTCAATGTCATACTTAAAGGTCAAAGGTTATATAAATAATATTCCTGTGTCAAGGCAGTGCTTTGGGTGTATGATTCATCACTCCGGTGAAAGCTATAGTTGTTTGTGTTGTGATGTAAAATAAATATCGCAAGTTGTGACTGATTTCTTTATTGAACACATTTTATCAGTAATTTTCCATTCGGGACCTGGAGCCAATCTGACATCCATCCTCTCCAAAATTAGACAATCGATATTTTAACCTTGCATACTTTTAAACAAAGTCGCAATGTCTTGGTGCAACTTATGAAAACGCTTCATATTCTCTAATGAAAAGTTGGTCTTTCTGCATTAATTAAATTTAATTAATTTTATATAGCCCCCTTTTATAGCGAAACACGCGTTCAAAGGCGCTTTACGTGTAGTGTTACAGCACAAGGGCGCAGATACATCCTGTAAAAGTACAGATACAGCATGACCTGACCAGAGGGAAAGACTGAGAGAGAAAGCCCCAGGTGTGAGAGAGAGAGACGTTAGATACAGCATGACCCGACCAGAGGGAAAGACTGAGAGAGAAAGCCCCAGGTGTGAGAGAGAGACGTTAGATACAGCATGACCTGACCAGAGGGAAAGACTGAGAGAGAAAGCCCCAGGTGTGAGAGAGAGACGTTAGATACAGCATGACCTGACCAGAGGGTAAGACTGAGAGAGAAAGCCTCAGGTGTGTGAGAGAGAGACGTTAGATACAGCATGACCTGACCAGAGGGAAATACTGAGAGAGAAAGCCCCAGGTGTGTGTGTGTGAGAGAGAGAGAGACGTTAGATACAGGCATGTCCGGCGCTGCAGACGTGCGCCTAGCTCTTATTTCGATTAGACAGCCTGGTTCTTTAATGTGCCCGGTGTGTAGCACCGAAACACAGCTTCCTGGCATCTTCAACCAGATACTTTAACAGGTTTATTTAGATGCTGTTATAAAGCGCCTTTTAGAGGAAAGATGTCTTTAAAATCATATGCAGTAAAGGTATAAATAATTCCCTAAAAGGAAGAATATCTCGGCAAAATTAGTTCCCCTAATTACAAAAGAACCAATATTTCCCCCAGTCCAAATTTCAGGGCTTGGGTCATATAAAAAAACCAAACGATCCCTGAATGGTTTACGAACCCGTTAACATAATAGGGCTGCTTCCAGTTGGCGCGTTCAATTACAGAATAGATTGGTCACGTGTTTTGTGATAGTTCACAGAACGCCTGTAGGGAATACGGCATGTGATTAGAGAAGATTTAATAACTAAGATGTTCTAATTACTGCAAAATCATTCTGGAAATTTGGAAAAATAGCAATTTGGTGGCGGTCGTTAATTTTGTGGATTTCAAACTTAAAAAGAATAGAATGCTAGTAGTTAATCGATCTTGTGGGTTTATACATCGTGGTTGCGTTTCAAGTGAATATTATTAAGTCACAGACTGAGAGTAAGATCAAAACAGAGTCAGTATTTTTAAATATAATTAACAAGTCTGCATTTTAGAATGTTGTTAACCGGCCAAACTAAACTAGTAATATTTAAAACTAAATGTAGTTAATCTTTTCCTATCTTAACAAGTCAGCATTTCCAAACGGTGACCACTAATCGGAACTTAAAGATACAATAAGTATGCCCATTTTATTAGTATGCGTTCATTTGAACTATATAATTAAAAATTAATGTTGAGCATAAGTATGCCATATGCACACCTGTATTATCCAATAATAAAATATGTGTGCATTGCTTCGTATACGTTGAAAAGTGATACTTAATACTGGCATTATCAATAAATTTTAACAAGTGGCAGTTTTATAACGAACCACATTATTTTACTAGTTATGTCACGTGTTAATGTGACAAATAAATACATGTACTAGGATTGTTTAATAACCACAATGATTCTTATTTAGGTAATGCTACTACATGCACAATAATCACAGGTAACTCTATCATTGATAAAGAGTAAAAATAAAAGTTTCTTTTATAAAATATATGAAATCTTAGATATTATAAATTTAATAAAAAAATGATACAGTTACCTGTGACAATGATAGGCGATAAAATAAATTCCAAAAAACATTTGTTCAGAGTGAGATGACAGGCAGCTCTATCAAAGTGATAAACATGTTAAATACTTATTCCATAAAGTGTTAACTTCATAATATTTTCTGACCAAGTTCACTTAATCGAACTAAAGTCGATGTTTTTCATTAATTTTTTACCTGTCAATATTTTTTAACCGATTTAACGTATTGGAACAACAGTTAGTTTTTTTCAAATATGTAGAAATGCTTGCTATTTGAGAAATATTAACGATGCTACCAAAATATTGAAGCTTGTTAACAGCCAGCCATATGCATGAAATAGGCCGTTGATTGTAACACTGGTTAAAGGGAAGTTCCGGAACTCATGCTCATTTACAAATGGCTAAACACGAATGCCCACAGTACGTGCACATTCATAAAGTTTAAAAACGTTTCTGAAAATACTCGCGACAATGCCAAAAAAGTGGTCTTTTCAAACAGTTATAAGTACACCCATTGACTTTCTGTTTTTGGTTGTTGTTTTTTTATTTCGGCAGTGACTTATCTATAGTCTCTGATTCGAGTTTTAACCACATTGCAATTACAATTAACAGTGAGTATGAATGTTACTAGACACATTAAAACTGTACGTGGTTTCGATTAATAGTGTATCGTGTATAAGCACGAAATTATTGGATACCACTGTTCAAATTAAGTGGGGCACCGCTGAAAGTGTTCAATTTATTGGAATTAAACAATTTATTATTTTCAAAAACAATTATGCAGTATGAACGTATTGGAATTTAACCACTATTTTCAAACGATATTAAAATAGTCAAACATTCGATGAACCGTCCAACATTGTCTGCTACAAACTTCTCAGATGGACAGTTTGATATGTTTAGGGCACATAGCAATATAGCCGAGACAAGATATCTGTAGGAACGAGGCTTCGTGTGACCAGTAAAACACGTTGCAAGTAAAACACACGGCATGCACGATAGTTACACTCCAATAAACTGACAGGACTTCATGTAATAAAGGGCGCAAAGGCACTATATGCTTCAAAATACACATTACTTCTTCAAATCACCGACAAAACCCGACATTATTTCAATATCATCTAAAACTTATTTCTATGCCAATTTCAGAATATAAGAAAAACAAAGAAACTCCCGATAAAATTCTGCAATATATTGCAAACGCAGGATTCAAGACCCATGAAAACTAAGTCAAGAAATTGTCTATGAAACCATAAAACAAGTTTTTCTCCTGTCAAACATTAAAGCGAGCTGTTCGCTAGTCGAATTCGACAATTCCAACCAATCGATACTATTCAGTGTCACTGATTGTAACCCCTTCCCTTGGAAAAAGTGCCTGCCTCCAAAAACGGAAAATAAACTCCTTCATGATGCTAATTACTTAGAAAAGTTGCTAAGTATGCATCACTAAAAGGGTTATATTACTGTGCGAAAATGTTTCATTATTTTGTTTCAGAAAAGTATTGACTGTAAATCTACCTCGTTTCCTTATGACTCACACCGTTTTAGATGTTTTCCATTGTCAGGTGTCATCGTTCGTTACTTGGTTGTTAATTTTTGAGTCATTCGTAAGTACAAATGTTGATAGTGTCAGTTGTCTATGAGTTAATAATCAACCAACAGTAGGCCATTCCAAATCGTTTCTTCGTTTAGCGTCCGCGAACTGATAGGTTTGGGCGTCTTGAGAAGGAAAACACAACACTTTTTTACTTATAAATGGTTATTATTTCAACATATCCTTCGATCTTATTAAGATAGTGTGTATTATTAAATATTGACTGTAAATTTAAGCTCAGTTTTAGTTTTTATCTCACGCAAACATACTTTCAGTTATTTCAGCATGTTATTATAATTGACAAGGCATGAAAGCTTTATTTGTTAGCAATATAATGATGAGGATAGAATTCAGAATGACTTGGTTTTTTTCGAGGGCTTCAGTTTTTCTCTCAGGATAGCTAGATAGGATATAACTTAGGGTGGAAGCTAAACGAAAAAAAAACGAATTGGTATGGCCTAAGTTGTTCTCTCACGTAAAACAGTTACTGACAACTTCACTGCTAGTGGGAGACTTGCATGGCACGTGATATGTATGTTAGTGAAATATATTGTTTTGCACGGTTTTATCAAAGCACTTACCGAAGTATTAAAACAGTCACACAGGTTTGCATAACCAGTGTTCTGCATAGTTTTATATATGTTCAAAATAAGAAAGTGTAGCAAGAATGCCATCGTGGTTTCTGGGAAGATTTAACGTCATGAAAAGCCATGAAAATACCTAAAAATGACAGTTTTTGTTAAACATGATATATTTTCAGTAGATTTGTCGACAGATTACGATGGCAGTTAGTATACGTATGTATGCTTGATATTTTGAAAGACAGTTTTATGTTATACATGTAAGAAATATAGGACAGATTTATAGGAACATGCACTTTTATTCATTGACAAAACAAATGGCCAATTTAATGAGTCTTGTTCTTTATGATTTCCGTTCGTACTTTGATAAAACAGTTAAAAGAAAGACTAAATTAGATATTCTGTCCTTACAGTAGTGAAACTATCACAAAAAAACAAAATCAGGCCCGTCCCAGGATTGAACTCGGAACTAGGAGTCGATAGTCACTTGGTTACTTTGTTACCTAGTGATTAAATCACTTTGTTCGTTGGCGTGACTCTCAGTTTCTTCTTGACACTAGGTGCAGCCGCTCGATCCACAGGAATTTTATTCCACTTTTCAAACACACGATTTGTAAAAAAAATCTTATACCAGTGTGAACAGTTTCTTTATGCAATTTGTAATCGTGACCGCGAAGGTTTCTCGTTAGGTTTTTGAAATAGGCCGTCTGGACCAATCTCATATTTGTTATGAACAATTTTATAAGTTTCCACTAATAAGTTAATATTCTCTCGACGAGACTGAAGACTGTCCATTAAGACGTCAACTAAGGTATTTCTCCAATTGACCTACCCGGTGGTGCAGTACTAAAATAGTTAATTGACCTATCCGGTGGTACAGTACTTAAATATTTAATTGACCTACCCGGTGGTACAGTACTAAGATAGTTAATTGACCTATCCGGTGGTACAGTACGTAAATATTTAATTGACCTACCCGGTGGTACAGTACTAAAATAGTTAATTGACCTATCCGGTGGTACAGTACTAAAATAGTTAATTGACCTATCCGGTGGTACAGTACTAAAATAGTTAATTGACCTATCCGGTGGTACAGTACTAAAATAGTTAATTGACCTATCCGGTGGTACAGTACTAAAATAGTTAATTGACCTATCCGGTGGTACAGTACTAAAATAGTTAATTGACCTATCCGGTGGTACAGTACTAAAATAGTTAATTGACCTATCCGGTGGTACAGTACTAAAATAGTTAATTGACCTACCCGGTGGTACAGTACTAAAATATTTAATTGACCTACCCGGTGGTACAGTACTAAAATATTTAATTGACCTACCCGGTGGTACAGTACTAAAATAGTTAATTGACCTATCCGGTGGTACAGTACTAAAATAGTTAATTTACCTATCCGGTGGTACAGTACTAAAATAGTTAATTGACCTATCCGGTGGTACAGTACTAAAATAGTTAATTGACCTATCCGGTGGTACAGTACTAAAATAGTTAATTGACCTACCCGGTGGTACAGTACTAAAATAGTTAATTGACCTACCCGGTGGTACAGTACTAAAATAGTTAATTGACCTATCCGGTGGTACAGTACTAAAATAGTTAATTGACCTATCCGGTGGTACAGTACTAAAATAGTTAATTGACCTATCCGGTGGTACAGTACTAAAATAGTTAATTGACCTACCCGGTGATACAGTACTAAAATATTTAATTGACCTACCCGGTGGTACAGTACTTAAATAGCTAATAAATTCTTCGTTTATCTGCTTTAAATATACGTACATTTATACTGCATTTCTTATGTACATATTATAGTATGGCATTTAAGATAACTCGTCTGTACATTAAATATTCACGTGGACATGGAACTTGGACTTATTATGAAACAATTGATTTGCAAAACCATCCGATGCCTTCTACGAATGTTTGAGATTGATGGCATTATAAATATAATTCTAGAAGGGATATGCGTTATACACACCATTCACCAACCACAAACCAGATATATGTAGTATGTATAATATACTGTTACAGAAAAAAATGCATTTATCACAATACATTGCTATGTGAACATTGTTTAATGGCAATAACACAACGTTGTCTTACCTGTCGAAAGTTTTGTATGGTATATTATCCGTTTTATCACAAAATATCTGCGGGCTACAATAAGCAACTTAAAACTTTTTTCTCAGGCAATATAGTTCCAAGCACACTGATAAAACTTAAAGCGCGCTACGTCGATAAAACTACACCAAGCTGTCACAATATGACTGCCTCGACGACAATAATTGCGGACCAACACTTACTGCAGGTGAATTCCAATACACAATTTGCTCGAGACAATATCAGAATCTGCTACCGACGACTGTAAACGCTCGTAAAATTAATTAATATCGGGTATCTGCCGTGTGGACATATAGTTACTGAAAGCGACAACCCTAACACTATCTCCAAGCTGAGCAATATTGTATTATTGAAAATTGAAAAGAATACTGTCGATGAAATTCTCGAGGGTAAGGCCAATGTTAAAATACATGTCGCTTTCCATTAAGGCTGTGTAATGTCCATGAAAGCAAAATAGGTTGATTGTCTGTCCTTCATCGTTGTAATATTGATTGTGTCATTCAGTGCATCGTTAGGAAGGTCCATTTAATACCAAGTACTATAGACATACACTAACAGCGGAGTAAATGTTCTTAGTTCGGTATCATCACTGAAGTCATATACGTCATAGTAAGGTATGACGTCATAGTACTTGGTATTAAAATTAAAATTGAAAAGGATACTGTCGATGAAATTCTCGAGGGTAAGGCCAATGTTAAAATACATGTCGCTTTCCATTAAGGCTGTGCAATATGTCCATGAAAGCAAAATGGGTTGATTGTTTGTCCTTCATCGTTGTAATATTGATTGTGCCATTCAGTGCATCGTTAGGAAGGCCCATTTAATACCAAGTACTATGACGTCATACCTTACTATGACGTAGTTGACTTCAGTGATGATACCGAACTAAGAACATTTACTCCTCTGTTAGTGTATGTCTGTGAAGCGGATTGTAACGAGTAACGGAGTTCAAGTTCTAGATATATAACCATTGATCTTTTTAACAATATTTTTCCTAGACATGCACTTTGATGAATCCACGTTGTCTTATGCTAGGGCATTCCAGAATGTCATACCGATGACAATGGGTGACATTCAACCCTCGTTAGTAAATGTCCGCAAAGCGGATTTTAACGAGTAACGAAGTTGAAAGTGAAGTTTTCAAGCATAAGATATCATTGCCATTGATCTTATCAACAATATTTCTCGTAGAGATGCACTTTGATGTATCCACATTTGGCATATGCGAGGGCATTCCAGAATGCCATACCGATGTCTGATGGGTGACACTCATTAGTTTTATAATAAGCAGACGGAGATTGTGTGCATATTATAACTTGTTTTTATCTAAATCATTCTAGGTAAATATAACAAGGTCTATAGAGTAAAGGTTTAAAACCGGTATAGCACATATATTTATGTTTTAATTGTTAAAATAATACGCTCAGGGACTAAATAAACGTACAAGTTTTCCATATTTAAACTATTCATGGCACAATGCTTAATATCTTAACATAAGTATAGTTTTGAAATGCATTCACAATGTAAGTTTTAAACCAATGTTTTGCACGTTTTTTATAACATGCAATTCATGGATTGACCATTACCATAACGTGAGTTGGCTACAACTGACCATGTCATGGGAAATTCAGATTGCAGGTTTCTTGTGCGTGCTCCACCACAAAGTAAGTTGCAGAACTACACCGTGGGCTTATCCAAGAGTGGTAAACGTAAACTACAACAATATATATAACAAACATACGTTACCATCGATAAGACATAGAGATATACAGTGTCGCTGTGTCCAAGGTGCATTGAAAGTAACCATATTTAAATTGAGCATAGCTGGATTCCTACACTGAAACCAGCGTTAAAATCTTATTTGTTGACCTATTTTGCTGACATTTTTGCAGTAACCTCATTAATAACTGCGTCTGAAGTATGGGAATTATAAACACATTTAATGAATAATAACTTGTAAAAGTTACCATAATATTAAAATATTAATTATTTATTAAGTCCTTTCGTGTATATTGTTTTTATCAGTTCTAATGGTATCCGGTATTATAAATCATGTGTTTTAATAAGTAGGACTATATATTATTTAGTTCATTTTTTTACTAAAATTGATAAGTGCAATTGAACAAATGTACAAAAGTAATGCTCCATTGTATTTAAATCGTCATCACCAAAGTGCGTTCGTCCACACCAAAGAGTGTTCGTCCACACCAAATAGTGTTCATCTACACCAAAGAGCGTTCGTCCACACCAAAGTGCGTTCGTCCACACCAAAGAGTGTTCATCCACACCAAAGAGCGTTCGTCTACACCAAAGAGCGTTCGTCCACACCAAAGAGTGTTCGTCCACACCAAAGAGCGTTCTTCCACACCAAAGAGCGTTCGTCCACACCAAAGAGCGTTCGTCCACACCAAAGAGCGTTCGTCCACACCAAAGAGCGTTCTTCCACACCAAAGAGCGTTCGTCCACACCAAAGAGCGTTCGTCCACACCAAAGAGCGTTCGTCCACACCAAAGAGTGTTCGTCCACACCAAAGTGCGTTCTTCCACACCAAAGAGCGTTCGTCCACACCAAAGAGTGTTCGTCCACACCAAAGAGCGTTCGTCCACACCAAAGAGCGTTCATCCACACCAAAGAGCGTTCGTCCACACCAAAGAGTGTTCGTCCACACCAAAGAGTGTTCGTCCACACCAAAGAGCGTTCGCCAACACCAAAGAGCGTACGTCCACACCAAAGAGTGTTCATCCACACCAAAGAGTGTTCATCCACACCAAAGAGTGTTCGTCCACACCAAATTGCGTTCCATTTCATTAATGGTGTGATACATTGCTACACACTACATGGTGTTGAAAGTGCGTTCCCTTTTTATGTTTAACAACTTGATTGTTTAAGCGTTTTCTAGACCAACACAAAGCCTTGTTCAATAAGATAGCAAATTGAAAGCTCAGACGAGAATAAAATACCCAATAAAATAAAATTAACAATTAATCGCTTGATGCGTAAGTATGCAAAACTAGAGTAAAACACTGGTACAATCAGAACTCGATATAACGACGCTGTTCGTTTCCAAGAAAAATGTCGTTGTAACGAATATGTCAATATACTGAATTGATACAAAGAGCGTTTTAATACTTTTGTCCCCAAATATGGTGTCAGTATAATAAATTTGTCAGTATATCGGGTGTCGTTATATCGAGTCCTGACTGTACTGCATAAATAACATAGAACAGTATGGCACCGTGTCAATCTAAGTTGTAGCGGAATATACTAAGATGATGTTATTGCAAATACATGTACTGCTTTACTAAGTTTCGAAGTGTTATAGCACGGTAAATTTGACCTGATCCTGACCTAGGCTTTATGCATGAATTTATTACAAGGTTCTTGCGTTGAATAAATAAATTTGAGCGAGCAAATCGTGCAATATCGGTCCTTTAGATTTGGATTTGTATAACACCTAGAGCATCTTGGTGATACTTCCCGGTTATAAATATAGACAATATATCAGCTGTTAAAGTATGCTAATATAAGGTCGAGAATCCTGTCAAATTCTCCGTACTCTACAATATGTGGCATATAAATGGAACACCACATTTGATGATACGTGTATTATTGGATGTATTTACAAAGAAGAAAAAACAAGTGTGTGTTTATTTAAGTCATTTGTAATTACATACTATTAACAGTTCTGTGTGATATTCGCCATTTAAATATTAAATGACAATTTCAAGCATACCCATGTGTTTGTTATTACTTCTTTTACCAACCAGCGATTACCAGTGAGCTTTACATAAATACTATTTGTGTGAAGTTGTTGGCATATATCACACTGCAATATAACTTTCACCGACAAATGTTCCATTAATAGAATCTAGAAATAGCTTAGAAGTGTTCGTTGCAGTGCGTAGTTCTACAATCGCTGGTGAAGTCTATACCTATACTACGTCACTGGAAGGTATTACCATTATTATCATACACCGGTATTACGTACCACTGACTTTATTAAGTGTAACAATTTACTTTGTTCAAGGATTTTGCCATGTTATATACTGTTAAGCCTAGGTCCCACTAAATTCCTCATCGGCGCTGATAGTTTACACATAGTTTCCCCCCATGTTCTCGATCTTTTTTGCAAAACCTGTTCCCGAAGCTCCTAATTGTCATCGGGAGTACATCCCGACGTTCTCCCGATACCTGCGATGCCCCCTAATCATCACCGATAAATTTAACACATATTTGGAGATTAAATCCCAAGACCGCGAATGTTCGCCAAATATTTAAATATCCCCGAAGGTTCCTGACACTTCAGTGAGTTATCGCTGATGTGTCGGGGAAGCCTCTGTGTGTGATGCCTCGTGGAATACGTTAATCAGGATGCCTCCCGAGATATTCATGAGTTTCGGGGATACGTCCCCGGGATAGTACCGACATGAAATCGCGAGTACATCGGTAAAAATTCATGACATGAATTGAAATTTCCTGATATACTCGCGAAGTCACGAAGTCACCGACACATCGGACAGCTTTCCTCAGACATCGGTGAACCCCCAGATTTCAATAAGTTATACATCCCCGAGGCAGTTGGACCGACGCATTTTCCCGCAATCCCTCCCGATTCACCACGATTCCTCCCGATATCACTAATTGTCTCATGACTTCCCCGATGTTCCCGGCCTAGACCACTAGGAACCTGTGGTCCCGGTGCATCCTGTAGCTCATTGATTTCCACCGGGAGTACATCGTCGAGGCAGAAAATAATTAGTGGGATCTAGGCTGAAGTAATTGATTCAATAACGACGGCCCAAGTTGTATTGCTCAAGCTTCGATAAGGGTCAACAGAGTGGGTTCGGCATGTTTCTTTGACATGTCAATGGTATATCCTTAAAGGTCTGAATTTTATGATAGATAATACGTCAGGGAATCATGTGGCATAATACAATGACGAGCCTATGTGCAGTTTAAAATGGTATAAATAAAATGTATGTTTCTAAATTAATCCTGAAATGTCTTCCGATCAATTTGTCACGTGACAAGAATGATATGGCGATCATTATTTTTTTTTTATGAATGTATATATGATTGTATTTATTTGAGCTGACTAATGTTCTTGTGTTTTGGTTATGGTACACCATAATTATGCATGTTAAACTTTTAGAAATAGCAATCCTGACAATATCATGGACAGCACGAAATGATCATGCGTTAATTATTAATAGATAATAATTAAAAACTAGAAACTGCAACATTAAATGAAATATATATATACCTAACAGAACGCATGGTAACTGAAATCGATACAATGTAGTTCGAAATCAGTAGAACACAGTTTCCATTAATCATGCAATATTGAAGGTAGTTTGCGCCTTGTTGCCTTCCACAATCATCGTACACGTTGGTTAAAGGGACTTCAACGAAGGTGGGAATATCCATCGGAACTGTGAATCAGTTCATTTCGAAAGTTATAAAGACCAAACTCCAGAATAAACTGTATGAACAAGCTCAATACCACTAAAAACACAAGGGAGACAAAAGTATTTAATGCTGTATGTGCTCAACGAAACAGTATAATTGCAATAACTCTGTCACCTCAGATGAGACACCGGTTTTATCATTGAAAGTTATTGTAAAAGAACAGACTGTACTGAACTTCAAATTCCACCACAAACACGACGTTGCTGCACCCATAGACTGTTGGATCTTAAAAACGCACCACTTATAAAACACCAATTTCATTGTTGAAAACATTGTTCTATGGTTCTTTGACTTCGGGTAAATAATCTTCAGTTTATGCCTTATCTGTTATGTAAAGTTCATGTCACTTTACTGAGTTATGATATGAGTTATAATAAGTTATGATATGCGTAACAGGGTGGCCCATGAAGATGAAAAAAAGTCATAATTTCTAAACAAGAGAAAATTAAATCCTTCGAAATTGTACTAAATTATTAATCTTGTCATTGGCAATGGTGGAAGTAATAATGCAATATTCTATTTTCGACCTATTTGTCGACACCATGCATTCGGCTAACAATATATATGTGCAGTCATGCGGAACCGATTCAACTAACGCAACATATGTTCATGTTGCTCCCAGGCTCAGGGTCATAACCTTGGGCATTCCTTGGGCTGGTCTGGTCGTAGTCGGTCTTTGACTGTTTCATTCGCAAAGAATCGCTGTTCTAAGCATACAATCGTCTTATGGTCGCAGCGGAACCGCCCTGTCACGGTCCTATGGCTCATTTAAGCTTGTAGTGAAACCGGAAGCATCCGAACAAATAGTTCGAGCTAATCGCAGCATAAAAAGGCAATAAGAAAATATTGTTGATGTTGTTTTTTCAGTGTGTACACATGCAGTGTACAATTTAAAGCGAATATCGATCTGTTCTATTAACGTTATTGCGATGCACATGCAAAACATGCAAAAATAGAAAAGTTGTGCTGGCGCGGTATTCCGAATTATAAATTTTCTATTTTATGTACCTTAGGTAAAGATATTAAACTTGAGAGATACTGTGGACTATGAATTTCTGGAGAAAATTACTTTTGACAAAATCCGTTTTTTTTATACTGGTGCGTTTTTAAATCGTTTGAGTGTATTGCAGCGTTGATACAGATGAGAAATGCAAACATCATCGATCGGATTTTCAGTCTTAAAAAGCCAAACACAATGCACATGTCTTCACAATTGTTGATTCTGGTGCTAACTCAATTGCTAATTTAATAAACACTGATAGTACATGTTGCTTGACACATTATTATAAACGGTTGGATTCAGACATTTCTGTCATATCTTGTCACCATGAAAATATTGGATGTTAGGACAGTTCAAATATAAGTGGGACACATCTTATGGAACGCCATAGCTGTCTTTTGTTGACGCTTGTCATGTTGACTTGTCGGTTGAACATGTGAACTTCTTAGTACAATGTGTTAATATGTCAAACCACATTGTTGACTTGTCAAACTATCATCTGAATATGTCAACTTGCCCTGTTAAATTGTTAAAACAACGTCTTAAATTGTTAAAAGAATACAGTAATATCTCAAGCCATCGTGTTATACTGTTAAACCACATCGATAAATTGTCAAATCACCATTTTTATATGTCTACGTTAGATGTTAAATTGTTGAAAAAACGCTTGATAATGTTAAAAGAACGTGTTAACTTCTCAAAGCTTCGTATTATCATGTTAGACTTTAACTACAATGATGAATTGTTAAACTATCATTTGAATATGTTTATATGCGTTGTTGAATAGTTAAAACAACGTCTTACAATGTCGAATGCGCATGCGAACCTCTCAACACGTCGTGTTATACTGTTAAACGGCAGTGGTAAATGGTTTAAATATCATTGGAACATGTCTACTGTATACGACTTGTTTAATTGTTACAACAACGTCTTAAATTGTCGGTAGGGCATGTGAACTTCTCAGTGCAACATTATTGTATGTCAAGTCACACTGTTAAACTGTCCAAATATCATGTGAACATGTCTATATTCCATATTAAATTGTTAAAATAGCTTCTTATCATGTCCAAAAACCATTTGAACTTCTTAATAGAACGTGTTATATTGTTAGACAACAGTGGTAAATTGTTAAAATATCATTTGAAGATGTCTATAAGTCATGTTAAATTGTTGAAATAGCTTCTTATCAAGTCCATTCAGCATGTGAACTTCTTAATAGAACGTGTTATATTGTTAAACAACAGTGGTAAATTGTTTAACTATCATTTGAAGATGTCTATACGACATGTTATAGTGTTAAAACGATATTTTAACTTGTCGACGAGGCATGTTAACTTCTGCGTAGCACGAGTGGTTTAATTTTCCGCATCCGAACGAGTGCCCGTGTTTTATTCACAGACAATATACAAGAACAGAGTTTTTATATGTACTATAGATTCTAAATACGATAATATCCCGCACTATTTAACTGCGCGCATTCCATTTTCACCCATTTGACATTGAACATAATTCCACGCTGAAATTGAGTGGCTTATTAGCTGGTACAATTACCTCCCTCGTTAATGAAAACGACCTTCGTAATTTTCTGAAGGAAATACCACATTTTAAACATTGAAACAATTTTAATAACACGAGTATATGGTATCTATTTCATAAAATGAAAAATGTAATTGAATTGATTATCAGAAGCTTTAATAAAACTTGGTTTCTAGAGTATATTGGAGTTTCTAAAAATAGATGCGTCATAGCTGTAACACTGGATTCTCGTGCAACTCGCCTTGTCATCGTGACTCGTAGAAAATTTTACTATAAAGTTTACGTTCATTCATTCATAAATATGTCACGTGATACTGGGCGTAAATAGAAACAGCCAATTTGATAGGTATGTTTTATGGGGGTAATAATACTATACGCTCTATATTTAAACGATTAATCCGCAGATCGTGTTAGAATTAACAATATAACACGTTCTGTTGAGAAGTTCAGATGGCTATTGGACATGATAAGAAGCTATTTTGACAATTTAACATGGCTTATAGACATCTTCAAATGATTTTTAACAATCTATCACTGTCGTTTAACAGTATAACACGTTCTGTTGAGAAGTTCAAATGCCGAATGAACATGATAAGAAGCTATTTTAACATGGCATATAGACATGTTCACATGATATTTGGACAGTTCAACAGTGTGACTTGACATATAATAATGTTGCACCGAGAAGTTCACATGCCCTATCGACAATTTAAGACGTTGTTGTAACAATTTAACATGTCGTATAGACATGTTCAAATGATATTATAACAATTCAACATGACAAGCGTCATTAAAAGACAGCTATGGCGTTCCATACATCTCGTAGAAAGCTTGTGAACGAGATTGAATGTGTATACGTGTTGTCAATGCTCTATATGTCACAATAAAAAACGCGAACTGTCGATATTTTACTGCTGTTGTCTAGTCGGTCAATGAAAGCTGTAATACGGAATGAAAGGTTCTAATGTGTCTACATTTTATCACATAAAACCAGCTCAAATCTGCTTTAAATACGTGTAACTGATTTGTCCAAGTTTCATAGTCGAGGATCTTATGGAAGATTGATATATTGTCAAATAAGTTTCCTCGTTAAATAAAGTATTTATTATTGTTATTAAAGTACGTCTAAAAACAACTTAGATGAAAATATGATTTAAATATGTATTTTGAAATAAGTTTGCAATGATAAAATCACGTCGATATCTCGTTTCATGAGTTCCACATGCATTATTTGGTTTCAGATATTTGAAACCTGACAGAAAACAGAAACCTAGATTGTTTATCAACAAATGTCATTGAAAGTTTGTCAAACAAATCGACAACATGGCTAACTGTTTCCTAGAAATAATCGTCATCGGAATTGTCCAACGGAGGTAACAAGCAAAAACATAATGTCCTTATCACGTTTCATTAATTATTGAACGGAATTCTTAAGTCGTCTATTAGCAGTATCTATACTCGGAAACGTTAAATGATCGATTTTCTCGTGCGGGGGAGTGCGACACGTGACTTTAGTGCTAAATCGACACAAAAAGATAAGGTAACCTTGTACTACAGATTAAACGCAGTCCACTATAATCCAATAATCCAAGAGAATGTTTGCATTTTCAAATCGACGAGTCTGTCTATACTGTAAAGATCTTATTTTTAATTTGTGATACTGACAAAAGACATGTGTTTGGTTCAAATAGATAGCAAGGGGCGTTAATTGTATTAAATAATATATAGAATTTATATTAAGAATGTACATAAATGCAAACAGTACACAACACATTATTATGAATATTGTCCAGTCAGGATAAAAATCCAGTGACGCAGCGGTCGAGTCCACTATAACGGTGTAAAACCAATTAAAAGGCTTATACTGTACAAAAAACTATAATTTCAATGCTAAGCTAACATACTTAACTTCGCTCTACCTGTTAAGACAATGGTTGTGATTTTTGTGCGTACACATAAACTGCAACGTCACTGTCACAATATTCTAACTAGGGTATAACATGCTTACCTACATTTTCTACCATATTGTAAATTGTGTCTGGATCACATATTGGCTCATAGCACAGGTCTATGAAAGCACAGGTATTTGAAGTTTTACCAACAAAATGTGACAATATATACAAATTGGTCCATCACATATCACTATACATATATAAAAGAAGGAATGCAGCGCCTTTTCCCCTCCAAAATGGAATCCCGTAGCCAGTGCTAACGAAATAAAAGATACAAACGATCAAGTTAGCTCATTTGACGAAGAAAATCTATATGCACCCAATCTAATCGACAATCAATATATTTTCCTGAATATTCGCGAACTATTCGTGATTGTCTTCTCAAAGTTCAATATCTAGTACATCGCCGTTGCCATTCTGCCATTCGGTGTCGTCACTAAACCACGCCCCGAGCTGAGTTTTTATATGTTTTCCACTCACGGTCAGTTGATTTTGTTATTTTTAACACATTGGCCCACGATTTGCGCACGATAAACTCGTGCACCGATCCAAGTGAGTAGCTACTGTCGGTTCAATAAGTAATACTAATGAAGGAACTATCCCATTCAAAAGAATAGGGGGGGGGGGGCTTACGTTTTATATAGTAAAAGAGATACCTTTAATCAATAGTATAATACTTGAAATTAGTTTCTCATATCGTCTCGTTAGTCGAGTGGATAAGCATGGCGCTGTTATCCAACTGATTTTCTTCGAGATTTTGTTCAGTCTCGCCACTGGTTCGACACCCATTCAAGTTACATAAATTTTAAAGTTTTTTACAAGTATCTTATTTTGTATTTGTAAGTAATATTATAATAACGTACGTAGTAAGTATATTTATTGGTGTGTTATGTTTTCATTCTATATCTATCAAATTGTATCTTTTCAATTATTTTATTTTTATCTACAGTACAATAATCATACACTTATATAATATATTCCCTGCAACATAAAATATGTAGCATTTGAAGTATCGATTCATTAAAGCAGTAGCATAATATGAAACTTTATATCATGGATACATGCAATAAAAAAGTTGACCGAAGTGGGGATCGAACCTACAACTCAGAATAAAATAGAAACTTGTAGGAAGTGAGGGTTTATCCACTACACTACCGCGCCTTTGATATATGGAATGATATGTGCACACTATTTGATATAGAACCAATATAAAGTTTACCTGACGGGCGAGTTTATGTTTATAACCGTTATCATTTGACTTTGAATGCACTATAAGGTATGTCACTGGTTTGTAAATATTACTGATTTGCCACGAGGAAAACGTGCACCGGTCGGAGATAAATGTAAAATGATCAATTTGAAAGTGTAGAGTCACTCCCACTTTATATATAAGGGAATTCTATAGTGCGATAGGACATGTTTTCAGAAAGCGTCTTTTCTTCAAATTAAGATTTAGTGGACAGAACAAACATATAGCATTACAATGTACTATACTTACCATTGGAGTTAATCAACAAATACACATTAATAAAGCATATTTATCATAGCTTGGCAACACTTTCATTGTAAATCTTGCTCGTGAACCCTATCCCCTTAAACGTATTTAATATTTGCCATAAGGCGTGGTTTAGTGACGACACCGACTGGCAGAATGGCACCGATGATGTACTAGATATTGACATTTCGTGAAGTAAATAAGGAATATATCTCGTTATGTCATACGAAAATGAACATATAACTATTCTTCGTCGAATGAGCTAGCTTGATTGTTTGTATCTTTTATTTTGTTACCGCAGGCTACGGGATTCCATTTTAGAGGGGAAAAGGCGTCAGCTTTTCGTGGACCTTTGGCTCACAGCATATTGTCAAAAATCAAATAGTACGTTTATCCAGAGCTGACCACGCACTTATGATACTTGAGGGAGAACAACACGCTCGTTAAATCAGCAGCATCATAGATCAACGTTGTTGTCATTTTTGGCATACATCGTTTTGGGCCATCTGGCAGATTTCGTCTAATGTTTAAGTTACGTGAACACTTAATGATCACTGCCGACAACCTTGGAGACCAATTGTCACTAACGACGTAGCGTCATTATATTTAAGTATACTTATCTAGTACTCGATATTCACATGATTCCACGCTGGAGATACGAGAAGAAATATAAAATACGTCGGGCCTACATAAAATACACTGGTCAACGATGAAATACAAATGGGCGGATTGGTTTATTTGCTTTTATTTATCCTCGCCACCGGAAATCCATATGGGCGAGGCACCCAGAAGAGGTTAGTCACTTTAGTTCTTGTGGGATAGTGCATGATACAGAAGATGTCCCAATTCCAGAAGCATCACTGGTTCTTTTACGTGCCGATGTAAAGCATCATACACGGGACCTCGCTAAAGATGGATTCACTATGAACGTTTGTACCAGCATTTGTCAGCGTTTCAAAAATTGAAAAAATGAGCCCAAACGTCGGTGAAATTACGCTCGCGAGGAGGAATATTTAGGTTCACACTACCAGCGTTGTGTATCTGGCGCACGCAAACGTTTGCGAACGTTTCCTTGCGCTTGACTGTGTTTGGCAGCGGTTACTCGCGCTTGACATCGTTTACCAGCGTTATAGTTAATTTCTATTAGCGCATGTGAACGTTTTCCAACGCAGGTTAGCGTATGTGCAGCGGTCCCTAACTTTGTCCGACTTAGACGAACGAGGTGCCAAACGCTGGGATCCGTTCTACAAAGTTCACCTAAGTTACTGAAACGTTATGGAACGTTGGTATGCGCTAACCACTTGCGTTGCTATCGCGTTCATTGCGTCTGATACCCGTTGGCCTACGTTGGACAAACGTTTGTTTGCGCTGGTGAAAGTTGGCTTACGCCAGCCTTTGCGTTACTACCACGTTCATTGTGCCGGATACCCGTTGGCCTCCGCTAGATAAACGTTCGACTAAATTCATTATCACCACCAGCGTTTCAGCAGACGTTTGCCAACGGAGTTTAACTTAAGCAAACATTGATCAACTTAATCTAGCGTTCATGAACGTTTACAAACGGAGCACAACTTACACCAGCGTTAATTTCCAAACGTCGGCAAAGTTTTTGCATGTTTAAAATTTACAACTTATACAACGTTCTTCAGCATTTACCAGCGGTCGTCATCTTTTCAAAACGTTTAGTAACTTTTACTAGCGGAGCTGAACGTTTGCCCAAACGTCGGTAAACGTCGGTCCAAACGCCAGAGTGTGAAGCCAGCTTTAACGTCTCGTCCGAAAGACTGTTAGTATTTTTTTAGTTAAGTTGGGTGGGAAACACTGAAAAGCATTTCTATTTTTGACCGTCTGGATGAGGGATCGCACCCACTACCTTCGGATCAGTAGTCAATAGCTCTTACCACTAGACCACCGGTCCACCCTTAATGGTTTATTTTGTTTTGCCAACGGTCGTGGGCGTGGCGACGTCAAGGGTACTGATCAGAACCTAATAAAAAATAAGTAAAAGGTCCGGTTTAGTGGATTCTTTGCATTACAGGCACCTTACTGACAACTGAGTCGCAAGCCGATTGTAAATGAAATATAAATGAAATATAATACAAAGGCAACCTAATGGTGTATAAAAAAAATTATTAAACAAAGCAACGAGAAGTTTTATTTTGTGTCATCGGTGTTAACTTATTTCTCAGTAATATAAACGGCGCTCCGTCGCTTGTCCTGGAGTTTACTATGTTAACGACCACCAAGTTTCCATGACAACTTCTCCATACGAGATATATGAGGAGGACATGACTATAGTCAATATCACTGTACAATCAACCAGTATTCGAACCAATACCTACCTTGCGATTGAATAGGATTTTACAACTCAAATACTATAAAATCATTATTTTTCGAGGAAGCTGAATTTTAGTTGATTTCGATGTTGAACTCGACCACGAAATTTAGTACCCATTATAAATCGACCTCTCGAATTTAGACATGGGTTGATCCTTTCATGTTCTGTAATCAATGAATTTACGACCCCACGCAAATGCATTTTTATCAAAGTCAACGAACTTTAATACCCACCAAAACATCTGATTTTACAGCAGCTGGGTAGGAACAAATATCCAGGCTCGGGTACACTGCATCGCAAGCAGGTGGCTTACATGATTCGAATGTCATAACAAAACTGATATCTGTCACGCAGAAAGTGATTCAAAATCGGGATTAGTTTCCGATGAAATAAATGCGAACAACATAGTACGTGTATTAACTCACGGAAACTCTTTTATTAAAAGCAGCTCAGACAAAGCACAACTGAACTGATTTTAGTGGAATTTGGCGTGTCAACGATGCGCATTGCCTTGTTCCTGATATTAATGGAAATTGTAAAGAACTCGGCATTTCCTAACTTTAAAGGCTTCTCAGGCTTTTTCTTCCTGTTGAGCATGACCACATCAATACAAGCAAATTAAACCACCGGGAACTCATTTGCATGTATACATTTGCCTGATACATTTGTTTTACTTTTATATGTCAATACTACCAAATTTAATATAGACGAAAATTAACGATTGTTTAGTATCGTTTATTGAATATCCGTCTTCGTGCTAGGTATCATGCGATTACCATTGTTTAGTACTATCATGGAGATTGTTCATTCTTTATCTATGATTATTTTGGATGAGTTCGTATTATTCGTTTTATGGGTATTAAATGTCTCTGTATATGTGGAAAACTAACTATTTTGTAGTGTCATTAGTTTGTGAATTAAAAAAATGGAATAAGACTCGCTTGTTTAACTTTTGCATAGAATATTCAATTCGTTGGTCAAGTTCACTGTGCCGTGTAATTGAATTTGTGGTTCTGAACTGGTTACGTTTAGTGCTGCCTTCCCTGTCAGACTTATAATCTCTTTCATCTCATGGCGAAACCAAAGAAATTTAACCACCACGGATATTACTTATCTTACAGTTGAAACAATTGCCCTAAATGTAGGGTTAACGCATGTTTTTTCGGGCTATAACATCTGCAGAGTCCCGAGCGACGGTTGGTGCCAACACTCCCGAGGGACTCGGCATATGTTATAAAGCGAAAAAAACATGCGTAAACGCTATTATAGCATACAAAACATCAATTAATGCGTTTGTATATCAAAATAATGAAATTTTGGCGGGAGATTTTGTGACGACGTCGCGAAAACAAACGTAACGTCATACCAGTTATTGTTATGCACGTCGACTTCCGGGGTCGGTAAATACCAAGAAAACATGGATACTGCGGGTTTGTTTAAATATATAATTTAAATATTATAGAAAACTAATTAGTACTAAGAAATAAAATGGGAATAACTGTTCATATGACGCTGTATAACCTTTATAGCCGCCGGTGCGGCTCTGAAATGAGCATACGTAAAACTGGACGTTAACAGCGCGTGAATCTTTATGTTAACGTATGGGCAAAATCACCGTTTTTATGCTATAATATGCTGTTACAATCATAGGGGTCTGTATCGACTCACTGGTCTCTCATTCACTAGATATAGATATCAGTTATCTATATCTAGTGAATGACAGACCAGTGAGTCGATACAGACCCCTATGGTTACAATATTAATAATCTAACTATGTTTGTAGATCATCAGAAAGAAAAATTAGCTAATTAATCGAACTTATAACAGTAGAACCATATGAGACATAATTATGCTAGTCTTAAACTAGTGCGTTTGTACGCAACCTCGTTCGTGTCTAATAGACATATTGGTCGCGGAAAACTTCGAACGAACAATGTTTTTCCAGAACAGACCAGCTTCAAACGTCAGCAGGGCAATGCTGGATATTGATCCGTACAAATTACAAACACAAATAAAAACAAAATGGCATCTGTATTGCGAATTAGTTGCGTGATTCACTGGTAAATTGGACAACGGTACTGTCTTAATTGACACGATCAGGTTACATTTGTTTTGTCTAATAAGTTCGATATACATTTGTATACTCAACGCAAAATAAAAAAAGTTTCCATAATGAACCCGAGATTGCCATCGGTAAAACATATTTAACTTTATATTATCTAAAAAGAGTTAAATTAAGGGAAATTAGCAATTGTCTATGCTCCTAAATACAGCAAAGGGTCTGAAAAAGTTAAGAATAAAGTTCTTTAGGAGAATTGTCAGATCAATTATAATAATAATAATAATGATAATAAGGTATGTTGCTGAGCATAATTGTTGTTTGGTATTTAGGAATCACTAAATAAACATTGATAATATAAACACTGCACGATCGACTGGCCGCTTGTTATCAGCGTATACGTATTTAAAGAGTTTTATTATGAATTAAAAGTGATTATGCACAAGCTTGAACAAAAATATACATCGAAAATGCATTTAATTTTCATTTTATTTGTAACCGAAGGCTAGAGTTATCTTCAATGGACTATATCAGTACCTATACAATGTCATGCAAATCAACATGACCATAATGTTAGTAAAGTACGTTTCTTAACGGAACTTTCCGATAATTCGAACGCTCATACGGCAATGTCGAATTGGTATTCAAAGAACGGTTGAATATAAGGAAACCCTGGGTATAAGAACAATTTGCTATATCGAATATCTGGATATAACGAATATGTTTATACATGTATAACCTTTCCGCTACCACGATTTTTTTTGGGGGGGGGGGGTTATGAGAAATTCATATGGTCCCTATACCCCGTCCCTGAGACACTATTGACTTGCAGCACTGATAAAAACTCGATACATCCGGATGCTACACACCTACCCTAAACCGAAAGTAGAAAAAAATGTCAATATTTCGACTAAAGGTCACCGGAAATGACGATGTGACGGTGACCCTTGCGCGAAAAACTTTAGGGCATTGTTCCTGACCCCTTTGTCTAGCCTTATATTCCTGCTATAGAAAAATAAAAACGTTTTGGCGCTAAATGTTAATGAAATTCCACAGGGAATCGTACCGCAATGGCAGGTAGGACCAGTAATTTCAGTTTTGTAAAATCTACGTTCAAAGCCCTCTTTAAAGGGGTCTAGCGGGCCCAAAAACCTGTGCACGACCCTGGGCCCGTAATATCCTGTAGTCTGGGATGCCTGTGTACCCATGACAACAAAATTCCCGAATTTGGGCATTTAGGTCGAAAACTACGGAAGGCCGAAATGGCCATCTCGGCGAGTCTGCATAAGTACGCTATGGTAGCGGAAAGGATATAGAACACTTGGATATAGTGAACACTTGGATATAGTGAACACTGGATGTAACGAACCATTAACTTGGCTATAACGAACGTTTGGTTATTTGTAAGATATACTTCTATTTACAATCTGCTGGGTATAAGGAACACTTCGATACATAACGAAAACATTTAGACATACTTTAATATAACGAATAACAGGATTGGAACAGTTGTTAATAATGACCCCGGAGGGCTCAATGGTTAGCGCGCTTGCTGTCTAATCTGGCAACCCGGGTTCAAATACAGATGAACGCACTCATGTGCCTGCCATAGCTCGATTTGATCCCCGTCTTCACAACTGCTTTATTGATCTGATCAAGAATAACCCAAATGCTCACTTTATCCACGTGTGTGAATCGGTACATGAGAGGGTTAAAAGCCAATGTACTGTGGCTGACATCGGCGCCGTGTAACAGCCACTTGTGACTAAATGATCGCGGCGGGCGCGGAAAATATCCAGTCGGTTGAACGGGCCTATGTCTGAAAATAGACTTTGGGTCGGTACTTGTTTTTAGTTATTTACTATGGTGGTAGCATTCACTAGAAGTTAGAACTCTCTGCAATACTGATGACTGGTGTCACGGGGGACAACTCGCGATAGAGTAAAGTCTAATGTTTTAAGTTTATCTTTCTTTGTTACTAAATGGCGACGTTTCATTCAGAGCTGTTGTTTTGAATATGGCATCATGAAATGCATGCATGTCAACACTGGTGGTCATTCTTTACATTGAAATCGACTGACGTAACGTCAAACGTTGGGGTCATGACGGTAACAAAAAGACGTTCGTTTTAACGACGTCAAAATGAACAATGACATCAATCGGCCTTGTGTTTGTGGCAGAGAGGATTTCAATGTCCGAGTATTTCCATCAAATTTCAGATTTCTTGCTGAGGATACATTTTAACGCATCTATGTTTCTCCCTGAACCTTTAAGTGTTCTCTCTTTCTATCTCATTTTTAGAATTATTTTTCGGTCAGTATCAGCCTTAAATTGCAGTTGCAATTAGCTACATAATACCCCGATAATCCGACTTTGTTTGGCGATTGTAGAAATTACGTAGATTGTATTTCTTCACATTCCAGTACGTGTACAGATCAGCAAACTGCTGTAATCATGTGTGCTGTATAAGTTTATATTAGATTATCTGATCACTAAAAGTGACGTACATTTATCAGTCAATTCTGAGAAATATTGGAGAAGAGACGCCAAAAGAATAGTCAGATAAGCGTGTTTATGTATTTTTTGCGTTTACCATCAATGAACAAAACTGCCACCAATGCAACTGGTTCGTGGTACGGTGTTAGCAAATACTGTAGCGCACAGACAATCCAGTGCCACACAGAAACGACGGCAGTGCCTAACGGAAGTCAGACATAGAACGCACCATCCATAACCCCCTCAAAATGGATATGGACACAATCTAAATTTTACATTCTTTCTATGCAACACAACTCTGTGAAGGAGTGTAATGATTTATTAATTGGGCTGTTGAATAATTCTACTTTAATGATAAAATTCATGAAAGAATTAAACTATCAATGTCGTGAAATAAAACGATTGTGTACGATCCATTTATGTTAGAAAACGCGCATAGTTTTTCACTAGGTAACGCAGAAGCATTGGGAATATATTGTTCCACGCTATTAAATATATAAATCCAATTTACGATTACGCATATTGAGTGTCATGATTTGTTTTATTGTGATCATGATAATGCCAAACACGTTGTGTGTTTCTGGTCTCCCATTCAACAATCAAAAGCCCGTATCGTATACTGTAAAATCAGTTAATTTCAATGGTACAAAATTTCTAGGTTTTGGTGAAAAAGATCATTTCGTGGGGACGTAATTTCAAAAAGTAAAAAAAATTAAAGTCAAACAGATATATTATTGTTTAATTACATGTTTATACGTACGCAAGTAAATTTTCCAAAACCCCAATTTTACACCTGACTGAACGTGAAAGCAAGTACAACAACCATTTTAAACTTAATTTTGAGGATCTCATGGAAGATGGAAGATTGTCATTTAATATAATTGTCAAATGAGTAATTTCCTCGTAAAATAAAGTCTTTATTAATATTATTATTATATATTTAATGGTATAATTATTTATTGGGGATTTAATTGGATGAGGTCATGGTCATACACCATATCCATGAAATCAAATCCCCCACGAATATATATGATTTTACAGTATATGTGTTACTGAAATCCAAAAAAATGCTTTCAGGCTATGTGTCACGTGTTCAAACTATAGGATTAAGACTAGGTACCACTGAGGAATTCCACATCGGTGAGGTTCTCCCGATTTCTTCCGATACACCACCCGATTCATCACAATATCTTTCCGATATCACAAACTGTATCATGACTTCCCCAAAGCTTCCCCTAGACCACGAGGAACCTGTTCCCGATTTCCTGATAGCTCAATAATTTAAATCGGGAGTACATCGCCGCGACAAACATGCTCATTGGGACCTAGGCTTTAACACAAACACAAAGTTACTACTTACCAGTACTGTCATCTACCTTATTAATGTCTTAGCATGGGGACCAGAAACAAACAATCGGTAGGCCTAATGGTAAAGTTAAATATATAACAATAACATAGTAAGACAATGTCCGTAGACAGAAGTTGTGTGAATTCCATATTTTCTTTTGTAATAAAAAGTATATAAATAATGATTATGTTGAATTCAGGATCGAATTTAGTGAAACTGGTTGGAATAATATTATTTATACTGTTTTGTAACACACAAATAACAGCGATAAAGCGATGTAAGTATGCTTTTAATTATTGTGATTTCTTTTTCAGTTTAATCAAATAATTACATTGTTTTTTTAATTCAATAATGGATGTGTGTTTTCGGTCGAAATTTCCCCGTTTGTTCCATTTAACGTCCAGGTGATCCATTAATTCCGCACATTAGTAAATGCTTATAACTTCAACATCTTTAAAGCTATCATATTAAAGAAAACATGTAATTGCCGAGTAAATGTGAAAGTTTTGTTCTGATCTAAAACGGATATGCAACAATAGAATCCTTATCTAAAGCAGACGTTCAATGTGACCACCCATTTTCTCTACAACGAGTTTCAACATCATTTTAAAGTCTGTACATGATGCTGTTGCATGCAGTTAGGTAACCAGTCTCTTTTCCCGACGAATCAAATATTTCATTTCGTTGGACATATCAAACAGTAGATTCTCTCTTGAAGGCACATGTGTATTTGGACACACTTTACAAGTTTTCTTTTCTCTAAAATCGCACATTTTCCCAATTCATATTAAAGTTTTATGATCCGAGTTTTGAAAAACTCAAATATATGACGTCACTGATGACGTCATAACGTCACTTTGACGGCATAATGCCAACTTGTTTTTCATTTTAGCATAACTTTTTATTTATTACCTTTCCAACAATACCAAATTTATATGTGTAAATAAAGAAATAGTGAAGTTACAGGCATTTACTAATGTGCGGAATTAATGGATCACCCTGTATGTTAGTCGTTATCAGATCTATCTGACAAATACCTAAATCACTCTCTCATTCACCCCCTTACACATTTATCCATGCGCTCTTTTATGAGAAACAAACCCAGATTGTTCTAGAATATATGGGTATTGCAGTGTACTTTTTATTTTTAACACCTGTAATTTTTGACGATTATATGTAAAAACACGTCACTTCTGGTGCCGGCCTATGCAATATCCCGCAAATTAAAAGTTATTTTTAATAAAACGGCTGTTATTTTATGCCGATGACCAATATTTTGTGTTACAAAATACACGCAGATTGTTGTTTATCCGCCGGGTCTTGTCTCCAATTCTATGATTAAATACTATTCTATATGAAAACAAATTGATACAAATGTACAATGTAGACAATTTCATAACGAATAATTTGGTATGTGATATCTAAGAGAAAATACCAAATTTCAAATAACTTCATTTTCTGAAAAGCCGAATATGATTGACGCGTATTTACCGTTGTTGATTGACTGGGTAAACATAGTGAGTAGTAGAATCTAGTGTGCTAGGAATCCATTCCAACATAAACTGTTTCATACTTTCCGATGCAAGTACATTATGTATTTTCAAGTCGTTTTCATAAAAAAACATATTTTAACGTGTGCACGGAGACGATTTTATGACCATCAAGTGGTTGTGGTTTGACCTTCAAACGTTTGAGTAGCTAAATTCTGCTTGTTTAACAAAATTGACCAAAACAAACGCATGACTGTTTATTAAAAAAAATTATATTATGTCAGACAGGGAAGGCATCAATCAACTTAACCAGCCGAGCACAGCCTTAAAACATTCTATAAAATATCCATAAAATAAAATAAACATGATAATATATACAGTACATACAACACAGTTATAGATATGAGAATAATATTTAACGTTTAACAATTTTTGTTTCATCTAGTAATTAAAAACCGCCAAAGAAATACATATAGTCTAGCCCAGGCTGGGCTATATGGCTGCCCAAACAAACATTTATTCCCTCACACAACTGTTTTCAGACTATGCGACAGAGTCATGTGGACATGTACATGGACCGGACCAACTTACAGTCATAGAGTTTGATAAGGATGTCGTTTACGAGAAGAAACAACCATCAAACAAGCAGAATCTACTTCCACCTCTGGAACTAAGGTAAGTAGTTTAAGGTTTAAATCAGTGTAGCAGTACCACGTGACTTTTGGCTACAGGTCCAAGAAGAAATTTGTCAACATTGGAAAACAAACATATAGTCATTAATATTCTATTTCTTCTTCGATTTCTATGCAATATACGCCACGCTAAGGAGAAATTATTATATCATTATGAAATATAAGATCGTTTTGAACAGCTTGACCGTTTTTTCCAGCATCCTGTGAAACCTGTATTCTCCACGGTTTCATATGGTGCTTGACAAAATGGCACAGCAGCTGAAAACGATTAGAAGTATATTCCATTGAAAGCAAACAATTTTCCCGTTAGCGTGGTATATTTCATAGAACCAATGAAGAAATAAAATACTTTTTTGTTTTCCAATGTTGAAAATTTCTTCTTGGTATTGCTATACTGTAAAATTTATGTTGTTTGGTCGTGTGACTCGTAATTCGTGTGTTCTTTTTTGTGTATTTCGTATTGTTTATGTTGAATGCTGCCTTCCCTGTACGATCTGTTATTATCGTTTCGTTTAACGTCACTGTAATTCGCGAGTCGTTTATTTAATTTTTTGACATAATTTATATTGTATTAGTTTCTTCAAAGAGTAAATAAGTGAAAATAGACTGGACGAGTATAATATCACTGGCTTACAATGAGAAGGTCGTAAGGACAAAAACGTTATTGAGAGAAAACAAGGCAAAAATGTCTGAAAACTACTAGTACTCTTTACTTATGGAAAAAAACAAGCTTTTTCAACTTCAGTTCGGTCAACATGATCTGTTCTGATTTTCATGACAGTAGGCTTAAAAGGCGCGCCTCGTGATGCAGATTTCAAATAGGTCGTAAGTACATGTAACACTTGCCACCTTCTCATTCTAAGCCTGTGATATGTGATGTTTTTTAAGGTGGAAAAACAATAATTCTATGAAGAAAATAATGATATTTTGGTCCGTATAATCTCACAATATATTTTGAAGTGATTTATGTATACAGTTTGTTTGCAGAAATACAGAATGGGTATGTATCATAGTTGTTCGAGGTATACCGCACACAACAGCCAACAAATCTATCGGTATACAATGGCGGGACTTCCACGTCTGGGATACAAACATGAAGTCAGTAGCTCAGAGTGTAGAGGAATGTGGAAAGGCATATGTCACCATTTACCAAGGTACTGTAGTATCACGCCCGGACAGACTCTATGTTAAAGCCGTTGTGAGTTGTCTTTCTGTTGTTTTCTCTCTTTGTCGGAGACGTTAACTTGACCCTAAGAAAGCTTGTTGTAATATAGTTGAGTGTGTTTTGTGCATCTTCGTGTTTCTTGTTGCATTTGTAAAATTATCATTCAGATTATCGAGTTTTTTTCCAACTACAAGTCTTTTTATGTGGTTCTACTGATTAGCTTGTAATTGGAGTCGAATATACCTATTGTTTAAACTAAATTCTAGTACATTTTCGTAATATCGCAGATGGAATTCACAAATGCTCGACAATTGTTTAAATATAATGTATAACTTTTAGGTTCTAACACTGACTCTGAACCATCCTGGACGTTGTGTGGTAAGGATACGTCACGAATATTTCTAGAATGGCCAGGCGACTCTGTGACATTCAAATTTTACGCCGACTTCCGTTGGACAGATGGTTACACATTACCGGAGAGGACAACAACAGTGCCAAACTGTATTGACCCTGCAGGAGTTAAAGGTTAGTTCCAAACTGCATTGATCCTGCAGGAGTTAAAGGTTAGTGCCAAACTGCATTGATCCTGCAGGAGTTAAAGGTTTGTGCCAAACTGTATTGACCCTGCAGGAGTTAAAGGTTAGTGCCAAACTGTATTGACCCTGCAAGAGTTAAAGGTTAGTGCCAAACTGCATTGATCCTGCAGGAGTTAAAGGTTAGTGCCAAACTGAATTGACCCTGCAGGGGTTAAAGGTTAAACTATGTTTTTTTGCGTTTTATCCAGCAAATATAATATGCAATTATCTAATTTCACTGATCATAAAAAGACACGCAATTCAGGAGTTGGGTTAAACGTTAAGATATGACTGTATGCGTTTAAACCATTAAATGTATGTGTAACATATAAAAAAAACAATTCACTGATAAGTTCATAGAGACATGCAATTCAGGAGCTGAGTTAAATGTTAAGATATGAATTTTTGCTTTTAAACCATACAATAAATGTTACATCTAAACAAACTAATTTCAATGATACTTTCATTGAATGACACACAATTACATTGTATGACAATCGCGAAAGCGTGCGGATGATATTCAAGCATTTGAAAAGCGTGTGCCTTTCGTACTCATGCAGCTATTTCTGTCTGATTCATTATTTGTTTTTTGGGGGGAGCAGGAGATCGATAGTAGGAATGACGATTATTATAGGACTACATGCCGGCATTACATAGGAAATTAATAGGGAACTATGGATGGCAATAAAATAAATTCTTACCTATTTAATATTTAACGACCTCGTTGGGGTTGTGGGGTCGAACCCCACCAACAGGGTAAGGGTTCATATACGACGCTTACCTATTAGTTGTATATTTTTTATTTGCATGCCGATATCTCTTCAAACTGACGTTATAATAGAAAATGTCAAATACAATACCACACTATCCGAGTATTTTTCTATCCTTTGTCTACAGGAAAAGACGTCACTGCTCTTCCATTGTGTGACGAGGACGCAACCACAGCGCCACTTGACACATTCGAGTACCCAGAAATCCACTTCCGAGTTGACATCACTTCATTCGACTATGGTAAGTACGGGACATAGTAACTGTTGTTTATTGTGTCTGATAATTTTAACTACTTATTTGCCTCGCAGACGACACGCCACTTGGCTTTAATGAATGCCTGGGACAGTAGTTTTTCATTTAATTTTTAAAAATCGTATATGAACCCTCATCCAGTGGGTAGAATTGGAAACCAAGACCACAACGGCGTCTATCACTGAACTGACCGGGCAGTCGGTATGGTTGCGGTCACTACAGTGATAGGCGCTGTCACCGTTGGGTTGGTTCGAATACCACCCACCGGGCAAGGGTTCATATTCGATTTTTAAATGTTGTTAAATGGTTCCCGACTTGTTTATATTTTAAACTCCTTATCAGCTTAGTTCAGATGCGGTGTCCTTAGGTCTGTTTCATGGAGAGGGAAGCTAAATAACCTGTATCTCTGTCATATGAAAAGTAAGACAAGTAGGTTAGTCTGGCCACTGGCGATATGCAAGTGCTTAAAATACGATCAGCACTAAACGAGAACAGCATACTTTTAACACTGTCGAAAACGGGTAAAAAAGGTCGAAATCAGCTCAATTATCGTCCATTCAGTTTCAAAGTTTAGTATCTTCGTATCGTCGAACGGAAGGTGAAAGCACGACAAATAAACAAATTCGATATTTCGTGTCTACATGTTGTCACGCCGACACACGCAAATGCGCTTTTCTAATGTATAATCATTTTTTTCAGCTTGTACTGAAACTGTTGCTGGGCAGACATTGAAATGTAACGACAGTCGAAGATGCATTGACAGCAGTCTCGTCTGTGACTTCTTCTATTCCCAGAATTGCAAATCTCAGGGATTTCCTCAAGACAAATCGGACCAGACCAAGGACGCACCTGCCTACTGCTCAAGTAACATACGTTTGATAGATTTTATTAACCTAATACCGTCTCGAAATTGAAAAAAATTACATATCAATCAAGTGTAATTATATAAAGGGAATTTGTATGTATACCGGTATTTTTAAACCATATTTCTCCAAAATATGTCGACGAGCGGTGTAGCAAAAAGGAAATAAGTCAGTTGCTAACGGTCTACTAACATAACCTGCAAACTTGGCTGGTGTTTCCAAGGCGGTACCTCACGATAACCATTTGCACACCGGTGTTCAACAATATCGTATTTAGTATTTAGTATTTACATAACTCACTCGTGAACCCAAAATGTTAAAACATAGTTTATAAATGTACAGTAATCATGTGGTAACTATACACTGTAGTAAAATCATGTCTATTGCCATAGGAAAGCCAACAACTACCAAGCGCCCGACAACAACACCGGAACCTCCGGTAGAACCTATAGACTGGACCCCTGTGATCATCGCAGCATCTGCCGCAGCGTCTGTACTGACATTCTGCTGGTGTTGTGTTAGACCGGGTTACATGTATTGGCGTATAGCTCGAGTTAGGAACTGGCCACTGTGCAACACCCGTAAATGCGTCTGTTGTCGGACTGGACCAACTAAGATGTGTTCTTGCTGCACATCTGAACCTATCGAACCGACACAGTTTGGTAAGTCATTATTTGAACATGTTTAAATTTACTTTTTAACTCTGCGCCCATGAAAACACGCTAAACAAACAAATAATGCTAACGCTCTGTACACAAAACATGTCATATTCTGAACTATTTTTAATCAATAGTAACGTTCAGTGTAACTTCTTATACAAGTCCATGTGCATTATTTCAGTAAGTATCATTAGTGGCATATAAATTATCTCCCTTGTAAGATAAAGCCCGAGGTAGACCAATTAGCACAGTGGTCCTAACTAGTTTAGATCCTCGGACTTTATCCTTGTTTCTCACAGAAATACCCCTGATTTTTTATATGAAATTTCTCACTTCTGTATTACCTATTATGTTAAGGCCGTCAAAATTTATACACCATGGTGTGTAAACAACATGTAGCCAAACTTGTTATGTAATCTGGTAATTAATGTTGCAAATATTTCAGCCTAATTACTACCATGCACAACAAACAAAACGGGGATAAAAGCTGAGTAATCCTCATGATAGGACCTGTGAAATTTTAGACAGTAGTAAGAGGAGATAACTAACTAATATCTCCCATTGACACTAAAGTGCCAAACGAAAAAAGCTATTTTCTGTAATTACACCTTGTTTCATATACTGTAAAGTGTATATACATGTATATATATGGTTAACGGATTTAAAAACGCGACACTTGGGTTTGTTGGCATATTTTAGAAAAACAAATTCTCATATAAAATGTATTTGTATATTCGTAAAGGCTAATTCAATATCGTCATTTTTATACCAAACTTAATAAAATCCAACGAGTATTAATTAAATTATCGCACGAAAAAGACATTGATCCAGAAAACAAAAGTAGCATGTTTATTGGCGCATTGGTTTTATCGTTGAAGATGACCAGCCTGAATAACAGATCGAATGTTTACGCAAGGCTATAGTCTAATTTCTATATACAAATTCTAAACTAAATTGAATATGATAAATGACATATCAAAATTTCATTTAAAATGTGTCTATATGACACGGAAACATTGTTGCAGGAAACATACATCGGTGTCTCATTGACCTGCAAATAATGTTTTTTATGGTCAAGGGGAGGTAACCATGTAAAGATTTTTTGTCAGAATGCGACTTTTGTTTTCTGGGTCGACGTATTGATTGTACTATATATTTGTTAATACTCGTCTCATTTTTATCATCTTAGTACCAAAATTACGCCAATACATTTACCTTTAATCTGCACTATTCCACTACCGGCATAAACTTGAGCTGTCTTCTATAAAACAACATACCCCAGTGTCGCGTTTTTAAATCCGTTTAGTATAGTATTCAGTTGTTAACATATAACCATTGTGTCCGTACAACACCATACTTTTAGGTGTATTTAATATAAATATGATTAATCGGCATTTGATGATATGTGTTGCATAAAACGTGTTACTGCTGAATACGTGGGTGTTTGACGGTTAAAATATGGTCATTTGGGATTGGATAAAATGTGCAATGTGGATTAACATGTTGAGTAATGGAAAAGTAATCAACCAACGGCCGTTTTGTTTTTGGCGGTTCATGATGGTCTTACATAGCAATAAATGAATATGCATACCTAGGTGGTCGTTTAATTAATGCTTCATTGATTGTTATATAAGACTATTACACCGCCATGCAGTGCCAAAATTAAAAATGGCCGCTGGTTGTTTACTTTTCCACTAAGAACTCAGTGGTCCCAGCTTACCAACAACACATGTTTGACTTACCATATTTGGTGTTCTGGCTTTTGCAGATTTACCATCAGGCTACACGTATGGTCGTAATAAGGCGATGAGAAACGCAATGGGTAAGTACGAGACATGTTATCGTTCCTATACCACATCAAACGTACAACGTGTTGGATTAATGGCAGTTTGGTTTAGTGACGACAGCTTGGTTCAGTGACGACAGTTTGGTTCAGTGAAGGCAGTTGGGGTACATGGTTGGCAGTCAAAGATGACAGTTGTGCTAGCCGCTAGATTGATTCTAAATTTACGTATGGCACACATTTCCAATTTCTGTAGCTTTTTTTCGTTGGTTTTCTGAGTAACTGTTTCAACAAGAGACAAACAATGTACCAGTTGTGTATCCACGATACAATGAAAAATATTCACATTCAATTAAAATGTTACAAAATAGTCTATACGTGTCTTACGAAATCAATTTGGCGGTATAGTCATTAATGCTACCTGTTGAACGGTGTGTACTTTGTGATAACCATTTCATTCAATAAATCACACTGGCTTTCCTAATGAGTGTATAATTATTTTATTCCATTGGCAGCGGCTTTCTCTAACGTAGTCACCACCGGTACTGACTTATACATGTATATATTTGGTGCTTGCTTCGTTGATTGTACATGTAATACATTGTGCTTAGAGTGTAGGGTATCGCACACATCAAATCAAAATAACAATTTTTAACAAGATGAACACTATATTAATGATAAAATAAGCACTTTTTATACTTTGCTATTTATATTGTTTTGATTCAATACTGTTATTTTCCAGCACCTAATGGTTACGGTAGGTTTCCGGGAACTCCTGGTAACAACTTAAAGGTGAGATCAAGCGGACCTTGGGTCAGCAAGTATGGACAAGATCCGAGTAACTTCGCGAACGAATGGCTCAACCTGATATCCGGTGACGGTGGACATTTGAGAGAACAGCGTTGAAAAGGGAAATACAATTTAAAACCTACTACTGTAAAATAATTATAATACAAGTGAACCAGTTTCCAGGAAAACCTACTATTTTGACATTGTGTAATTAGTGTATGTAATAAGGATTTGAAAAAGCTCTAAAATAAGAAAATATTAATTCAGTTTTAAATAATTTAATCATATGCTAGTACATGTAGTATATCTTAGATTTAAATTCGTGAATTATGTTGAAATGAATGGTAACTAATTCCGGAAAGGTACTCTGATTGCAAAAAACAAGGAGTGTGTCGCTTAAAACAGTAGTGGTCTTTCATGTAAAGTTTTGCTGTCACAGTTTGTTTGAATCATGCTAAATTGTACCAAATAACAAGTGTGCGTTTTTAAATGTACGCAGTATACATACATGTATACATGCGTAGTATTGCAAACGATTAGCCCAGAGAACAGAGTTCTCGCTAGTCATCCTGGCAATCCGGATTGGATACTCACTCGGACATGTTATGTTCGTACAGTACGAAACGGACTCTTCTTTGACCATTTAAAATTTATACGAACTGACGGTTAAGGTGCGTCATACAACAGAATGCAAAATCAACAATGTAATAAATATACATTTTGTACATCTACATACAAATAGGTAAGTATTTATGTGTTACGACTTATTGAACTAAGTTGGATTGTGCGATCTATGGAACAGTTCAGTCATAAAGGAATTATTTCTCTTTTTCAATGCAACCCCTAAAATTATTAGGTCACTACACACTCAAAAAAACATTTACTTTTTAAAACTTTACAATAAAGTTTAATATTTTTTAACATACGGAACAAACTGAATGGGACGACAATATAGTGACATAGACACGTGACATTATCAGTGTAGTAACATCAAAATGAATAAGGAAATGTTTCTAAAGAATACACGATCAACGTAGCAGCTGAGAAACATAACGAAGGTTTATAAAAGCAATAGTTTGACGATATCAACACCATAAATAAAAAGAAATAGTTGCACTCAAAATATAAAAGGTAAAATAGTACCCAGAGTAGGATTCCAATGCACAAATTATTAAAATAAACACAATAGCAGTCCGATCCACTATCCAGTAAAAGGATAATGAAATTCGGAAAGGGAATGCAGCACTCAACAGAAACAGCCGAGCACAAAAAGAATAAAAAGGATAAGACAAAAAAGTAATAGCACAGACCACATGCAGTATACGTCACAATGCCCAACACAAAACTGAACCAGAAAATGAAACTAAATCACTACAAGTCAGGTGTCAAAGTCACGAACATGTACTGAAGATAAAATCAAATAATCGACAACTACTAACAACCCTGGTTTACATGCATTTGTAACGCTGATACTTTGGAAAAAGCCCTACCTCATGTTAATTACTTGCGCCAACATGAGGTATGCCCGACTGTTGTCGTCGCTGAATTAACGAAAGAACACACCGGATCGAAACGATCAATATGACAATACATACAAAAATGATGGTGATGATAATTTCCTTTGACGTACTCGCGAATCGATCACTCAGTACACTGCTATTCAGAAGGGCGTCTGTTTCTGTTCGTTCATCCTTTCCGTTTCTGTTCGAATGAGATTCTGGGCTACCACGGAATAATATGTCGCTCAATTTTGGATTCCATGTAAATGTAACAAAATTATAAGAATGAATATTGTTGCCACATACCATTTCTTTTGAGTTCTCATTTAGAGCTAATTCTGTTAACCAAATATATATTCCATTACGGAGTTTGATGGTCAAGTCAGTGCGGCGGGCAATTTCATTTTCAGATAAAACAACGCGGTAACAAAAGCTAGATTTAGCTAGTCGCATTTCTTTCTTGTTTGAGGTATCTAATTTGTCATGAGAAAAATATAGTTTGTAATTTAGTCCGCCATAATTTGTATGCAATACTTTAGACTCAAGTTCTGTTATAAGTACAAAGATTTTTCCGTTCATTACAACGCGGAAATAACGAATATTGTCCATCAATAATTGTAGAAGGGCGTAGTTACGTAAGAACGTAGTTTTTGTTTCCTCAGCGATATAGTATATGATTGAATGGGCACCAATAAAATATCCTCCACGAGGTGCAAATAGATACAGTTCATATCTATAATTGCTGAATGTGTTTGCGATCAGTGCGTTTGATTTTGATGAGTATATCTTGAAGACGTTGTCAATGTGTTCAACTGCAAGTAATTCGGCTGCTGTAATCTTTAATTCCGCTTTAAAATATACATTTTCCATTGTAAGGTAGGTAGGCAAACAGACACCGTCCTTCTTGAAGAAATACTGGGGACAATACACACTTCGACATGAATTCTACAAAAGAAATCATCTACATTAGACGCTTGCTTATTTAGAACGCGTAAAGGGACACTTGATAAGTAATACATGTACAAATCAACTAGTATACAAGTACTGAATTCTATTGATTTCAAATTAGCCACCCTATAAAATAAATGTTTTGGACAACAATGCCTTTCAGCTTTTTGACAGGTGGCGGGGATACAAGGGGAATTAGACAGACGAATCTTCCCGAAAGGCGAAAATTAGACGACTTTATCGACTCCGAGGGAATAGACTTTGGTCCGGGAATTTCGACACTGCGACATACGACAGCGATACTTTTATTCGTGTTTATATTAAAGTATGTGGAGAAACTATGCCCAAAGCTGGGGATTTAGACAGTAAACATTTCAAAAAATGGAAAATGTCTAATTCCCGAGTGGTCGACCCCCCCTCTAATATGGCATGGTATATTGCTAGCTTAGAATTAAAAGGTCGTAAGTACACAATCAATATTTTGAGAAAACAAAAAAAACTGACTGAAAACTACTCTTTACAAAGGGAAAAACAAGCTTTTAAAACTTCAGTATGGTCAACATGACCACTTCCGATTTTCATGAAAATATTCTCATAAGAGGCGCCTTCAAATATGTCTTATGAGGTATAAGACAGTGGTATAGTGTAGGTTGTCTTTTATAAAAAGCATTTTATTTTAATGTGATGAGAATGGGCAATACTGACAGTTCATTCTGAGACCGTTGAAATGTTGTAAGTAAGTAAGTAAGTAAGTAAGTAAAGTCTTTATTTTGACAATAATGCAATCTTTCATATGGGCCTCGTGCGTGTCTCGTACGGAAATTTAAAATATGATTTGTACTTTAGTTCCTAATACTGAGAGATCAATCTAAATGTATATAATTATTGTCTTTTCGGGTATACGTATATATTTTATAACACTATTCGTATAATATAACAAAGCATGTGGCCAATTAAAACACGTTTTAACATAATACATGTGCATGTTTCATCATTTTTACGACGAAGTATTTGACATGACACATATAAATATATATAAATGTATATTAAAATGATATGAGTTATACGCACATGTACGCTTATAATTGAAAGTCGTTTTAAATGAGGATCACCGCCTCCTCGATAGTTTAGTGGTTGAGCGTTCGCTTCGAGTGCGGGAGGTCTCGGCTTCGATCCCTGGCCGCGTCATACCAAAGACGAAATAAAACAGGTACCAGAAATTCCCTTGCCAGACGCCAAGCATAAAAGGGAAAGTGGTTTCTCTTCTCTCATACCCTCGTGGCGATGAACCAGGAATGAGGTGTCGAGAGTGATTAATATAAGTTGGAAAAACATGTTTCACAATCGACCTTAAATAAATTAGTATAAACTATAGAGGATCAAATTGACTAGTTTAACTGTCTCATAAATGAATGGAGTTCATTACCAGATCTATGTTGAATTTCGGGATATTTGCACTCACCATTTCATTGTCGTAAAACAGCCCGGTTCCACAGTTTCCTTCAGGAATAGTAAAAGCTTTTTTTATAAGAGAGGTGGTCTTATCAGCCTTCATGTGTGTATTAACGTGTAGGTAAGTTTCCCGTTGATCACGGTCGAAATACTGACATATCTTTCCAAATACGGCAAGATTTGGCTTGGTACACAAAAAACAGGTAATATTGTCAAAGTTAATTGAGTTTGAATGCGTATCCATAGCATCAAGAGTGCTGTAGAATTGTTGGCATATATTCTTGAGTATATGTGACGGCGTATTGGTTATACACGCTGTACTTGTGCTTGTAAGCACGCACGTTTTCACTAATCTAGAAATTTCTAAAGGTGGTTGGTAAAGCACATTGCACAAACCGATCTTGTTCTGTACAGCTTTGGTAAACAATGTTTGTGGATCCAAAGCGAAATAGTGCGTGCTATTTAACACCGGGTTTATAGGACATTTGTGTATGACATTCCATTGAACAAAGTTTGAAGCCAGGTCTCCTTCGTTACAATAATAACAAAACACATTCCTGTATGTGACATGTGTGTCTAATGATGTAACTGGTATATGCATATCAAAGTCTGAGTCCGATGATTCGTCAAAAGAACATTTTAATTCAGGACTATGAATATCTTTTGATGTCTGCAAGAAGTTGTCTGAGCACTGAGTAACCATGAGATACGTGGAAGATTCTAGTGTTTCAGGTTTCAGTTGATTCGTAATAACTTTTGCATCAATGCATTTAAAACTGGCAACATCATTTGGGTTTAAGATTTTGCTCTCGGTGTGTTTTGAAATTCCGGTAGTATCCTTAGAATCGTAAAGGGTTGCTGCTGGTGTGGTCTGATCGTCGTATAATCCTGTCAGATACATAAACTCACTGTGATGCCAATGTAAACAGCAGCTGTCACGGCCTTTGCATGTCGGGTCTTCACACACGCATACTTGATCACAACATGATTTTGAAGCGCGTGTGTCACATATAGAAACATTTGCACATCGTGCACTTTTAAGATTTATCAGATAATCCAAACGTTTCCTATATCGTTGTGGAAACACTGCTGTAGTCTCCAGGGAAAATGATTCACTAAGAAGTACAAGAACGAAACCTTTGACTACAATATGCATTGTGACTACCATCTTGTAACATACAAAAATGTTCATTTGTACAATATATAACAAAGGCTGTACGTATTGAAATTCCAGCATAGATTTGAAACAATTAAAGAGGGAAGGGCGATTTATCATCAACTCAAACTATTAATACAACGATACCATGGTAACTAGTGTTAATGATGAAACACGTAATAACGTCAGAGAAAATGTTTAGTCTATATTAAAATCATACTTATCCGCAAATCTAACAAAGATAAATTAAAAACACTCGGGTTATTGCTGTTTACCTATTATATCAGGATCTTTTAATACAATACTTTAAATGTCAATAATTACTTTTTTGTATTATCTGCCATTTTATTGATGCTGTTGAATGTTTGTATATATTTATGCTTTTTTTATTTGATGATATTTGTTGCATAAAACATGTTGCTGCTGAATACGTTGGTGTTTGTGCTAAATATGGCGAATTGGGATTGGATAAAATAGTCTTGGTGTAATAGTCTTACATAGCAATAAATGAATATGTATACCTAGGTGGTCGTTTAATTAATGCTTCATTGATTGTTATGTAAGACTATTACACCGCCATACATTGCCAAAATTAAAAATGGCCACTGGTTGTTTACTTTTCCACTAAGAACTCTGCGGTCCTAGCTTACCAACAACACATGTTTGACTTACCCTATTTGGTGTTCTGGCTTTTGCAGATTTACCATCAGGCTACACGTATGGTCGTGATAAAGCGATGAGAAACGCAATGGGTAAGTACGAGACATGTTATCGTTCCTATACCACATCAAACGTACAACGTGTTGGATTAATGGCAGTTTGGTTCAGTGACGGCAGCTTGGTCAGTGACGGCAGCTTGGTTCAGTGACGACAGTTTGGTTCAATGAATGCAGTTGGGGTACAGGGATGACAGTCATGGATGACAGTAATGCTGGCAGCTCGATTGATTCTAAATTTACGCAACGTATGTCACGTATTTGTGTAGCGTGTTTCGTTGCTTTTCTGAGTACCTGTTTCAACAAAGGACAAACAATGTACCAGTTGTGCGTCCACGGAAAAATGAAAAATATTCACATATAATTCAATTAAAATGTTACAAAATAGTCAATACGTGTCTTACAAAATCAATTTGGCGGTATAGTCATTAATGCTACTTGTTGAACGGTGTGTACCTTGTGATAACAATTTCATTCAATAAATCACACTGACTTTCCTAATGAGTGTATAACTATGTTATTCCATTGGCATGTATATATTTGGTGCTTGCTTCGTTGATTGTACATGTAATACATTGTGCTTAGAATGTAGGGTATCGCACACATCAAAATGACAATTTTTAACAAGACGAACACTAGAATAATGATGACATCAGGACTTCAAAACTAGACAACTGTTTCGTTTTTATTGTGATTGTGAACAGCACAAACACATGAGTCTTTCTTTTCTTAAAAAGACCCACTGTATATAGAAGTGCCTGACTGCTGTGTGTGAACAGCTTTTAACACATCGCAAAATACTCAAAATGAGGGATGCGATTAATAATAATAATAATAATAACTTTATTTTCCGATGATATACCCATTAAGCCTAGGGCTTATCTCCCATGGGGTCATCTAACAAAACATTCAAAAGCATCAATAAAATGACAAACAATACAAAAGAGTAAATATTGACTTTTAAAATATTGTATTAAAAGATCCTGATATAATAGGTAACCAGCAATAACCCGAGTGTTTTTAATTTATCTTTGTTAGATTTGCGGATAAGTATGATTTTAATATAGATTTAAACATTTTCTCTGACGTTGTGTTTTTAACTTGACTAGGCAAAGCGTTCCATATTGTCACAGCTTTATACTGGAAAGTTAATTTAGTAAAGTTTGATTTACAAACAGGATGTACTGTGTTATTATTCGTTACAGATCGCAATGAATACACATTATTTGTTGAAAATTGTAGAATATCAGACATATATATATAGGGGACAAGTTATTTAACGTTTTATGTACCAGTACAGCAACATGATATTTACATCTTAACAAAAATGGCATAAGATTATGTTCTTGAAATAAAATATTTGCATCATATTCATATGATTTGTCTGATATCATTCGCACTGCCCTCTTCCGGATGATGATTATTTGTTTAAACATTTCATCGAAGATGAGTGCCATAAAACAACACATGATGATGACTAAATAAGCATTTTTTATACTTTGCTATTTATATTGTTTTGATTTAATACTGTTATTTTCCAGCACCTAATGGTTACGGTAGGTTTCCGGGAACTACTGGTAACAACTTAAAGGTGAGATCAAGCGGGCCGTGGGTCAGCAAATATGGACAAGATCCGAGTAACTTCGCGAACGTAGCTCAACCTCATATCCTGTGACGGAGGACATTTGAGAGAACAGCGTTGAAAAGGAAACATTATTTAAAACCTACTACTGTAAAATAATTATAATACAAGTGAACTAGTCTCCAGGAAAACCTATTATTTTGACATTGTGTAATCAGTGTATGTAATAAGGTTAAATAAGAAATTATTAATTCAGTATAAAATAATTTAATCATTTACATTGTACATGTACATGTAGTATATTTTAGATTTAAATTTGCTCATGAATTATGTTGAAATAATTGGTGACCAATTCCGGAAAGGTACTCTGATTGAAAAAAACAAGGTGTGTGTAGCTTAAAACGGTAGTGGTCTTTCATGTAAAAAGATTCTATTAAGTCAGACAGGAGGGCAGCATTCAACTTAACCAGCCGAGCACATAAAACATTAAAAACACACAAAGCACAATGCCCAACTGAACCAACCAAGCACAGGAACATAAAACACATACAAGGCACAATGCCCAACTATTTTTTGCTGTCATAGTTTGTTTGAATCATGCTAAATTGTACCAAATAACAAGTGTGCGTTTTTAAATGACTCAGTATACATACGTGTATACGTGCATTGTATTGCAAACAATTAGCCCAGTGAACAGAGTTCTCGCTAGTCATCCCGGCCAATCCGGATTGGATACTCAATCGGACAGGTTATGTTCGTACAATACGAAACGGACTCGTCTTTCACCATTTACAATTATACAAAAATGACGGTTAAGGCGCGTCATACAATACAAAGCAAAATCAACAATGTATAGTCCGCCCAGGATAATGTGATATTTACAAACATGAATCGGTTTGGTCAACTGTGGCAAAATTTGTTTTTATACAAATCTCTAAAATAACCAGATAAGGTCAGTATTGTACTCAAAACGTCACTGATAATTGGTACACATAACTGTAATCCACCTTTGTGGACTATACCAAATTTTCCCGCATATCACATTATCCTGGGCGCACTATACAACTTATTGAACTAAGTTGGATTGTTCGATCTATGGAACAGTTCAGTCATAAAGGAATTGTTTCTCTTTTTCAATGCAACGCCTAAAATTATTAGGTCACTAAAGAATGAAATAGTTGCACTCGAAATATAAATGGTAAAATAGTACCCAGAGTAGAATCCCAATGTACAAATTATCAAGATAAACACAATAGCAGTCCGATTCTCTATCCAGTAAAAGGATAATGAAACTCGGAAAGGGAATGCAGCACTCAACAGAAACAGCCGAGCACAAAAAGAATAAAAAGGATAAGACAAAAAAGTAAAAGCACAGACCACATGCAGTATACGTCACAATGCTCAACACAAAACTGAACCAGAAAATGAAACTAAATCACTACAAAAAGATTATATTAAGTCAGACAGGGAAGGCAGCACTCAACTTAACCAGCCGAGCACATAAAACATTAAAAACACACAAAGCACAATGCCCAACTGAAAACTAAAACGGAACGAGAGCCAGGTGACGAGAAAACAACAACAGTTACTGGACACCACACACCACAAGGACAATCTACAACACATATATAGTGTACATGCAATTTTGAAAGATACGAAGCAGCCTTGTGCTGGACATCGAAATTGCAGAATGGCACATACGAAATGAACAAAATTGAACAAAAAGGCACAATGGCGAAATATTTTTGTATTTTTACTATAAAGTGGACAAAACAAGTCAGGTGTCAAAAAGGTGTCAAAGTCACGAACATGTACTGAAGATAAAATCAAATAATCGACAACTACTAACAACCCTGGTTTATATGCATTTGTAACGCTGATACTTTGGAAAAAAGCCCTACCAAACGAAATTTAATTCCTCAAAAGGAATGATAGTACAGTTACCATCAGAACGCTGCAAGGTGTATCGATGTATCCTCATGTTAATCACTTGCGCCAACATGAGGTATGGTCTGTTGTCGTCGCTGAATTAACGAAAGAACACACCGGATCGAAACGATCAATGTGACAATACATACAAAAATGATGGTGATAATAATTTCCGTTGACATATTCGCGAATCGATCACTCAGTCCACTGCTATTCAGAATGTCGGCGCCTGTTTCTGTTCGTTCATCGCCTCCGTTTCTGTTCGAACGAGATTCTGGGCTACCCGGGAATAATATGTCGCTCAATTTTGGATTCCATGTAAATGTTGAATTTTCATAAGAATGAATATTTTTGCCACATACCATTTCATTTGAGTTCTCATTTAGAGTTAATTCTGTTAGCCAAATATATATTCCATTACGGAGTTCGATGGTCAAGTTAGTGCGGCGGGCAATTTCATTTTCAGATAAAACAACGCGGTAACAAAAGCTTGATTTGGCTAGTTGCATTTCTTTCTTGTTTGATGTATCTAAATTGCCATGAGTAAAATATAGTTTGTTATTTAGTCCGCCGTAATTTGTATGCAATACTCTAGTCTCAAGTTCTGTTTTAAGTACAAAGATTTTTCCGTTCATTTCAACGCGGAAATAACGAATATTGTCCATCAATAGTTGTAGAAGAGTGTAGTTACGTAAGAACGTAGCATTTGTTTCCTCAGCGATAAAGTATATGATTGAATGGGCACCAATAAAATATCCTCCATGATGAAATGTCAAAAGATACAGTTCATATCTATAATTGCTGAATGTGTTTGCGATCAGTGCGTTTGATTTTGATGAGTATATCTTGAAGACGTTGTCAATGTCTCCATGGCCAACTGCGAGTAATTCGGCTACTGTGATCTTTAATTCCGCTTTAAAATATACATTTTCCATTGTCAGGTAAGTAGGCAAACAGACACCGTCCTTCTTGAAGAAATACTGGGGACAATACACACTTCGACATGAATTCTACAAAAGAAATCATCTACATTAGACACTTGCTTATTCAGAACGCGTAAAGGGACACTTGATAAGTAATACTAGTATACAAGTGCTGAAATTTATTGATTTCTAATTAGGCACCATATAAAATAAATGTTCTGGACAACAATGCCGTTCAGCTTTTTTGACAGATGAGACTTGGAATTTCAGCATTTTGACAGTTGAAACTTGAAACATGGACTTTCAGCATTTTGACAGTTGAAACATGGACTTTCAGCATTTTGACAGTTGAAACATGAAACATGGACTTTCAGCATTTTGACAGTTGAAACATGGACTTTCAGCTGTTTTAGTATAATTTTCTCGTTCAGTTGCGTGTTGGGATTTTTTGTCTGTGTTATTTTTCTGTGCTCAGCTGTTTCAGTTGAGTACTGCAGCTTCACAGTCCGATTTTTAATAAACTTTTTGTTGTCCAACCTTATGTCATCTAGTTTCAATCCATTTTACGGTATGTTTTGTTTCAATTGTGAGTATTGAAACGTCCTTCATCCATTTGGCAGTGGAATCATTCATCCAACTGGATAAATAAACTTCAGATTCAAGGATATTGAAACATGAAATATGATATTATACTAAATATGAAATCAATAAACATAAACTTCCGTTAGTTTTCCATTGTAGACACATACTAATCGATTTGCAGAAATAAAACAAGTACAAAATATCTCCGGCTTAGAATTATAAGGTCGTAGAACGACCTTTTAAGACGCATGCATATTTGAAATCTGCATCACAAGGCGCTTCTTATTAGCCTATTTTCGAAAATAGGAAGAGGTCATGTTCACCAAACGGAAGTATAAACGGTTGTTTTTCCATAAGCAAAGAATAGTTTTCAGACAGGGTTTTCTTGTTTTCTTAAAATATTGATTTTGTACTTACGACCTCCTATTTCTAAGCCAGCGATATATCCATATAAACGACCCATATATGCACCAGTCAATATTATGCCCGCCCGGGGGCTGCGGGGATACAGGGGGAATTAGACAGACGAATCTTCCCGACAGGCGGGAATTAGACGACCTTTATCGACACGGAGTCCCGATATAGACTTTGGTCCGGGAATTTCGACACTGCGAAATACGACAGCGATACTTTTATTCGTGTTTTTATTAAAAGTATCCGGATGAAAAACTATGCCATACGCTTGGGATTTAGACAGTTAACATTTCACCAGGGTGGGGATTTAGACATCAAACAATTGAACAAAACTAATTAACCATTTTGGGAATTTGACATTTTACTTTTTCAAAGTCTAAATTCTCACCCTAGAGCAAGGGCAATCTGTCAAATTCCCTCACTGGGAAATGCTTTACTTACCCCCCCCCCCCCCCGAGATCAAAATTTCGGCTAAAGTCCATTTCCCCGGGACTCGCCACCATTCTGTCTGTCAAATTCCCACCTATCGGGAACAGCCTTCTGTCGAAAGTCCCGTGTATGCCCCCCGGGGGAATCAATTATAGGAGCATAACGACAGGGGCGACAATATCTTATGTGCTCGAAGTCCTCTAGTACGGCATGGTACATCGCTAACTTAGAATTAAAATGTCGTAAGTACACAATCAACATTTTGAGAAAACAAAAGATCTGTCTGAAAACTACTATTTACTAATGGAAAAACAAGCTTTTAAAACTTCAGTATGGTCAACATTTTCATGAAAATATTCTAATAAGAAGCGCCTTCAAATATGCATGAGTCTTATAAGGTATAAGCCAGCGGTATAGTGTAGGTTGTCTTTTATAAAAAACATTAAATGTGATGAGAATTGGCAATGCTGACAGTTCATTCTGAGACCTTCGAAATGTTGTAAGTAAGTAAGTAAGTAAGTAAAGTCTTTATTTTCACAATAATGCAATCTTTCATATGGGCCTCGTGCGTGCCTCGTACTGAAATCAAAAATATGATTTGTACTTTAGTTCCTAATACTGAGAGATCAATCTAAATGTATATAATTATTGTCTTTTCGGTTATACGTATATATTTTATAACACTTTTCCTATAATACATGTATAACAAAGCATGTGGCCAATTAAAAACAAGTTTTAACATCATTTTAACGACGAAGTAGTTGGCATGACACATATAAATACTTTCACTTTAGAGCATTATGTATATAAATAAATATAAATGTATATTAAAAGGATATGACGTAAACGCACATGTACGCACATAATTGAAAGTCGTTTTTAAAGAGAATCAAAATGACTAGTTAAACTGTCTTATAAATGAATGGAGTTAAACATTACCAGATCTATGTTGAATTTCGAGATGTTTGCACTCACCGTTTCATTGTCGTAAAACAGCCCGGTTCCACAGATTCCTTCAGGAATAGTCAATGCTTTTTTAATAAGAGATGTGGCTCTATCAACCTTCATGTGTGTATTAACTTGTAGGTAAGTTTCCCGTTGATCACGATCGAAATACTGACATATCTTTCCATATACTGCAAGATTTGGCTTGGTACACAAAAAACAGGTAACATTGTCAAAGTTAATTGAGTTTGAATGCGTATCCATAGCATCAAGAGAGCTGTAGAATTGTTGGCATATATTCTTGAGTATATGTGACGGCGTATTGGTTATACACGCTGTACTTGTGCTTGTAAGTACGCACGTTTTCACTAATCTAGAAATGTCTAAAGGTGGTTGGTAAAGCACATTGCACAAACCGATCTTGTTCTCTAAAGCTCTGGTAAATAATGTTTGTGGATCCAAAGCGAAATAGTGCGTGCTATTTAACACCGGGCTTATAGGACACTTATGTATGACATTCCATTGAACAAAGTTTGAAGCCACTTCTCCTTCGTTACAATAATAACAAAACACATTCCTGTATGTGACATGTGTGTCTAATGATGTAACTGGTATATGCATATCAAAGTCTGAGTCCGATGATTCGTCAAAAGAACATTTTAACTCAGGACTATGGTAATCTGTTGATGTCTGCAAGAAGTTGTCTGAGCACTGAGTAACCATGAGATACGTGGAAGGTTCTAGTGTTTCAGGTTTCAGTTGATTCGTAATAACTTTTGCATCAATGCATTTAAAACTGACAGCATCATTTGGCTTCAAGATTTTTCTCTCGGTGTGTTTTGAAGTTCCGGTAGTATCCTGAGAATCGTAAAGGGTTGCTGCTGGTGTGGTCTGATCGTCGTATAATCCTGTCATATACATAAACTCACTGTGATGCCAATGTAAACAGCAGCTGTCACGGCCTTTGCACCTCGGGTCTTCACACACGCATACTTGATCACAACATGATTTTGAAGCGCGTGTGTCACATATAGAAACATTTGCACATCGTGCACTTTTAAGATTTATCAGGTAATCCAAACGTTCCCGATATTGTTGTGGAAACACTGATGCGGTCTCCAAGAAAAATGATTCACTAAGAAGTGCAAAAATGATGCCTTTGACTACAATATGCATGGTGACTACTACCTTGCAACATACAAACACATATACATTTGTACAATACACAACTTAAAGGCTGTACGTATTGATATGCCAGCATAGATTTGAAACAATAAAAGGGCGATTTATCATCTACTCAAACTATAAATACAACGATACCATGGTAACTAGTGTTGATGAAAAAACACATAATAACGTTGCTACTATATCTATGTATATAACACATTATATAGGCCTACGTGGGTAGATCCAGCGTAAAATATAGTTGATGAGACATGGGTGTATTTCTATGACCCTGAAACGTGACAGGGTCGTAACAATGTGTTTTCCTCACTACATAAAGACTCTAGTATGTAAATGTGTTTAAAATTGTGTGAACAGACATGATCGCTGTATAGAACATCAATGATGATACTTTGAAAAGGAATGGTGTAAGTAACATCAAATTTTGATTACGACGTCGTTGACGTCATTGGCTTGCGGCGATGTCCGTTAGTAGGCTTCCTTTGTACGCGTAGATCTCAATAACAAATAATTGCATTATCATGAAATTTGGTCATTACATGTATATTGGAAATAGATTAATGTAGCGACGTGAAAAATTGCGTTGATTTATTTACAGTATGCAGGATTTCACAGCACCAGTGACATTACTTTTGGATCTCCCCACGTACGATATAACATCGGTTAACGCTTTGTGAGACCTGTAATGTTATATCTGTATTATGAAATATTATAAATCGTTTGAGGTGTTATAACGGGTTTCCTAGTGTCACAATGTGTTCCCTTGTAACTGGAGTGTGTTGGCTAAGCCGAGTGTGATATGACTAGTCAAGGGTTGGTATTATTTACTGCCACCCGAGCAGCCATGTGTTATTTATTTTATTATACCGAACTAAAGTACAGCCATTTTACAAAATTAAATATCAACAAATTTAAGCAGCACTTAGATTCCCGTTATGATAATTCGTGTACAATCTCAGTCTGTATAAGGTGGTTGAAATTGACAAGATTTTCTCAAAATAGCAAGTGAAATATTTATAGAATAATGCATGGCTAAGCAGTGCCATTGAGTGATAATCACTCCGGTAGGTTGATAATTGCCAGAGGGCGCTAGCTCATTCAATGGCACTGCTCAGCCATTAATTCTTTGTTCTGTAAAATACTTATGTTGTTGTGTTTTCATTAAAACTACTCATTTAAGAAAACACTTACAAGACATGGCGTGTTCCGTAATTGATAGAGAAAACCATCGTCGTTTTCGAAATTGCCAAATTGGATCTATTCGCGTAGATCTAGATATATCACATGTTTGACGTCGCGGTAGCGTAATAAAGCCATTATTTAATTATAGAGGATATTGCATGAGTGCTCATTACATACGAGTTTTATTAAACGAGTGGACAAAATAATATGACACGAGGCTTTGCCGAGTGCCATATTGTTTTTGTCGACGAGTTTAATAAAACTCGTATGTAATGGACACGAATATAAGATTCTATTTATCACATAACATTAGAGAACGCTCGTTATCATTCAAAATGATGATGTACGCTGCATAGGTTTCAGACATAAATAAGCGGTACAAAAAGCGCGACGTCATGGCGACGTTGTTATTATCCTGGCGCCATTGGTCAATCAATGCATGGATTGGCTTACGTCGCGTCAGGCTAATTTAAATATGTATTGCACACTCTGGGAGTGCGGAACGATATTTACGGCACGGCTTTACGGCATTGCTGGACCGCGGGTTATGTGATATTTTTTTATAATACACTACTGCAGTAGTGTAATAAAGCTTTGACGCGACGTCATTCAAAGTATAGGCGACATCGTCAAAGTTGCGCGTTTATTATAGTGAAAATATAGAGGATATTGTAAACACGAGTTTCTTTTCAGATTGAATTTATTAAACGAGTTCAATAAAATAATAAAATGTCGATCATTTTATCGATTGTATTCAACGAGTTTAATAAACGAATGTAATGTTCTTTTTATCACATGTTAGCCTTTTCCGACCAAAACTTAAAATAGCTACTTATTTTCACTAAAATAAACGTGCAACTTTGACGACGTCGCCTATACTTTTAATTTTTTAGAGTCGTCAATACTTATACCTGACCCGATGAGTGCACGAGATTTATAATTGCCTTGGAAAATAAGGATATAAAGAGAAACAAAGCCTGTCTTTGTTTGAAAATACTTTGACGTTTATGTCTAACAGTTAAACTCGTTAAAGTGGTGCTGCAGATTTTTTATTTCTATGTTCAAATTGTTGTCACGTTTTGAAAGGTAAAACTAGTTTTCGGATAGTCTTATAATTCGGATGGCTAAGTTATTTATCTTTATTATACTATAGCAATTAAATGTGTATATTAAAATCGTTTGATCATGTCAGTTACCTGTTAACATAATGTTGTGAATAAAAACGTTGTGAATTCTCCTTAAATTAATGTATTATTTTAAAAAAAATTTATAGACTGTACAAGTTTGCGGTTTGTGAATAGAACTGAATAATGTATTGGTTTTCACTGCCTTTTTCGCAAATTAAAATGTTGAAAACAATAAAAATACGATGTAATGATATTGCAGTGTCTGTATACAACTGACAGACCTGAATAAACAGAATATACTCCAGTGTATAAAGATTCAATTTACTTCAAAATTTAATTTTATTCATCATGATCTTCGGTAGTGGCTTCTCTCATTGAGTCATTATGAGTGTTTTCGCGATGTATTAAAAACTATTCACACACAGCAGTGACATGCAAGCACTTCTTTATACAGATTTTTTACAAGAAAGTCTCCTTTTAACAGTTTAAAACTATAAAGAATAATCATAGGCATACATGCCATGTAACAAATGCCCATTTGCATGAGATTTGTGACGTAAATGCAGGAGATTTCATGAAAATGAGGGAGATTTTTCTTGTTCATAAACTAATTTTTGTGATCATTTGCATATAATGTAAACAAAAAATGTCGCAAAATCTCATTTGTTAATCTTGTGTTGTAATGCACATAGGCAAAAACTATTAAGTTTATGAATTAGATTTATTATTCAGCTTTAAAATGATACCATGTTTATCAAAATCAGTCAAGATATAAAACAGGAGTTCGCAAAGAGCCAGACCTACTCTCGTTTAAATGGAAATTCTAAGTTTAGCAGAAAATACCCGATTTGCCTCATTTGAATCTTAATTTTCTAAATTATATAAGAGGTAGACAAAAAAAACTTATCTCATTTTCTTCAAAATGAGACATTGGTCATTGAAAGAGGATGACAAACAAAAGGTTTTATGCAAAATAACAAATTATTTGCTGCAGGCTATTTTGCTTTTTCTCTCAGTTTTCAATCAAGTGTCCAATCTGACTGTTAATTAGATCTTTGCTTTGCTTTATTTCAGGTTTCCATACATTAAAAAACTGCTTCATACCAGCTGTTAAGAAATATTATGTCAGGTGACGCTATGGTGGTGACAAAGATCGGCACGCACAATGGAAACTTCCACTGTGATGAAGTTTTGGCTTGCTTTATGTTAAAACAATTACCATCTTATAAACATGCAGAAATTGTCAGGTAATAATATTTTACTTCTTCAAGTTTACGAGGCCGTTTTAAAATAAGGGTCTGCCTGCTGATGGTTGTGGTCACTGCTAACGACATTTGCTTTATAACACTGCCATATTGTTCATACTGTTTCTTACAAACCTGTAAATCTAAACTAGATCATACCATTTAAATATTAGAAATAACCTACCCACTTCATACCCATCTAAATTTCCTTGATGGGTAGAGTGTTTGCAAGATGGGTGTTTCTTCACTTACTTATAAAATTGACCGTTACACCTGTAGTAGTAGTATTATCACATATTTGACTAAACTCTAATAATAATAACGCCTTTATTTTCTGTGGATAACATAGTTAGCAAACCAATTTTCATTATGGTCCACTTTAACAACTTATATATGTACAGTATAAGGAAGAAAGTAACGACTTTATTTATTTGTGGATAACATATTTGGCAGAGCCAATTTACAATATGGTAGGACCGGGACGATTTCAATATTTTGAAACCGGTTAATTGTTGGTATGAAATTGAATCGAACCGGTTTAATCGGCCGCCGTATGGAAAATGGTATTTTCTTTCATGACGACCATGTTATTGCACTTTTAGCAGCATACGACATGTGTGTTTATTTTATCCTTCGAGGTATAAATACCAAAATAAGATTTGTATTTGTAAATGTAAATGTATCACATGTTACCCAAATGCACCAACTCACATTGCTTGTTTATGTGTCGATCAACATATTTTGGCATGTTGTTGTCAAAGATATATTGTATGTACGCAGTAACCTAAGTTGATAGGCATTGTAGAATGTGTATTGTTTTAGAACGATTACTAGCGGTTTTGCAAAACTGAAACCGATTTCCCCTCGTAATCGAATCGTATCCGATTAACCGAGTAATCGTCCCGGTCCTACAATATGGTCCACATATATATACATGTATACCTGTCATGTCATACACATATTTGAGAAAACTATGATTCAAAGACATTTCTTAAATTAAATGTACTTATCTTCACAGGACCCGGGATCCATCAGTACTGGAATCATGTGATATCGTTGTGGATGTTGGAGGAGTGTATAATCCTGATAAACATAGATACGACCACCACCAGAGGTGTGTGGCTTTATTTGTTTTCATAAAGTTTTACATAACTATTTTTCAACAATATGTGGCAGTCAGTTTACTTAATCAGTCTATAACTGCTACTAACTTACTATACACAGGGGTGTCAACATAGCCAAATTAAAAATCCTGAAAATCTTATGCGGTCAACGTTTTTTGCCAAACAAGAAGGTCTTCAACCACAATGTTTCCATATTCAACTCAGATTTCATTGAATACAATCCTTCAGAGCAGATTAAATTGACAATGACTTTGCCATTTCTTGAGATATTTTTATCAAATAACTTTTATTTTGCAGAAAGCATAGCTCTTTCAGGCTACATAAATCCGGAATGCCGGATTAATCAGGAAAATTAACATCCCTGTATACAACATGGAACTGACATGATCTATCCCTATGGGAGAACATAGCCTAGCTAAACCAGGAATTTAAACGTTAATCTACTTGTTATGTAATAATTAAACATACAGTGATCAATTATTAGTTCTTTATATTGTCAGGAGTTTCAATGAATCTATGTCAAGTATTTGTCCTGATAAGAAATGGGTGACAAAGTTGAGCAGTGCTGGCCTTGTGTACTTACATTTTGGAAAGAAGATTGTTGCCCAGATATTGGAGTTGAAGTCGGACGATCCTATCACTGAAGTAGTGTTTGATCACGTCTATGAGAACTTTGTAGAAGAGATTGATGGTATTGACAACGGAATTAATCAGTATGATGGAACTCCAAGGTAACTAAGTTACTGTAACTAAGTAACTTCTGGAAATAATAAATTATCCAAACTTCATAGAAACTGTTTTTGGATGATTATCTTTTTAAAGTGGACTATGTGGTTTTTGTCTGTTGTATAAATAGGTTACAAGAGCTTTCTATAAAGTGTTTAGAGTATTTCAAAGGTGAAGGGATCACATAAATTATTAAGGTCTTTTTTAAAACATGGCTGCCAGTGGCTGGTGCTTGTTTTGAGTAAACACATAATGATTCTTACACAGACTAAGAAAATGGAAAGCATAATTTTCATTCTTTATGATATATAATTATACAAGTTTTGTCAGTCAAAAATAGGATTATAATGCATTGTGTCCTTCTAAATAAACATAGGGTGGCTGTGTATAATGCTAGATATGGTTATTATGAATTTACCTCATTGATGACAGTTTAGTATGTAGAGCTACTCTTTCAGGTACAAGGTTTCAACAACATTAAGCAGCCAAGTTGGAAATTTGAATCCAGGATGGAATGAGAAGGACGTTGATGAAAATGTAGGTGGCGCTTCGAAAAAAATTTTTTTTGAATAATTTTAAGATGTTTTTATTCGTTTCTTTCTTTTTTCAAATGTATATATTTGTTTGTTTGTGGGTTTTTTTGCAATGACAATTGTTAAGAGTGATGCATGATATACTATTGTTTGACATATTTGTTCAGCGTTTACAGTTACTAAACAAAAGTCTGATAACAAGAGATCACTCCAGTTTACTGTTCTCACACTAGTACTTGATAATGAGGTTAGTCATAACATCCAGACACAGGGTATAGCATTTAACATCAGCACGTCAAAGATCTAAGTCATAGTGACCCTAAATATAAAATAACTATGAGGCTGTCAGTAAGTTCAAACATCAATAAAAAATCTGTGGATATATTATTGCTTTGCACTTGTCTGCCAGTCAGTCTGTCTGTTAGTTACTAATCGAAAATAATCGAATCATAACTTGGGGCCTAAAATACTGGTGGTTTCAAGCAGAAAATCAATATTGTTCTATTGTCATATATATACTTAAGCTTAACATGAAGATTATCCATCATCTTCAGGTGATAATCTGGCTGCCATGGGGTTATGCATGTTAACTAAGGACAATAACTCCCTTAAAAAGCGATCCTACCGCATTGCACCAATGACCCAATATCTAAGGCTGTCATCGATAGAAGTGATATCGATGTATCATTAATATTTTTAGCCGATTAATTATCAATTAAAATTTTGAAACTTCCCTTGTTTCAATTACAGAGTCAGTTCAATAAAGCTATGGAGATGGTCGGCAATGTATTTCTAAGTAGAGTAATGTATTGTAAAAACTCTTGGTTACCTGCTAGAGAGCTTGTACTAAATGCTGTACAAAACAGATTAAAGGTAAATATTTGTTTATACCATATTTCCTGTCACATTTAGATTTTACTCAGATCCAGCACCTACTTATGTTTTGATTAAAGTACAATCAGTTACTGGAAAAGCATTTACTTTCGCGAGGCTAAATATTTGCGAATTTCTAATTTTGAAGTAGTTCGCAAGGGTTAATGTTTTGCAAATTTCAAGTTTCTGAAAAAATAATATTCTACCGTACTTTCTCGGCAATAATTCCAGGTGCATTATTTTAAGTTGCCACAGCGTGACAAGCACTCCGATAATTACGACTACTGTTTGTACTCTATATAACGGTCATCCACCCAAGTGTATTGATTTTGAATTGGCCGATTGGCTTAAACTTGTTGGTATTTACCAGTACTCAATTAAGCCGAACCAGACAGTCTCATTGTGTAATGTGAAAACTGTGAAAGTATATTGTATTCAGTCCATTGTACCTTTAAACAGTGTTTTTATACTGGTACACATTCATTGCAATTGAACTGCTGATTAGATTTTTGACAGAAATATTTTATGTTCACATTTTTTATTGTACTGTTAACTTTTTGTAAATATCAATCAAATACAGTTAGTTTATCAGGCAAAATCAGCGTAGTCGTCCGTGTTTTATCAATTCCGAATAGATTGTAATGGCATCGCTATGCCGTAATCAATATTGAAGTTCAACATATTTGAAGCTATTATGAAGGTAATAATTTCACGAGCATCAATTTTCCCGGATTTATCAAACTGGCGATTATAGCTAAAATTAAACCCTCGCAAATTATTCTGCTTTTACAGTATACAAACCTGTCTTAGCAATACCTACTTGATGTAGCCAGTTCCGATTTGCATCAATTTTAGCTGTTTGCTGAATCAATATAGATGTGCTAAATATAAAAATGGCTCAATTTGATATTGTCTACTTAAGGCACAGTTCTCCATTATTAACGGATCAGACATCAGATGTAAATAAAGAATTCAGTGGACCTATGAAAGGATTGAATTTTGAAATATTGCTAATATTTGCCTACCAGTAATTTTGGAATATTGCTCATATTTGCCTACTGGTAATTTTGGAATATTGCTCATATTTGCCTACCGTTAATTTTGGAATATTGCTCATATTTGCCTACCGTTAATTTTGGAATATTGCTCATATTTGCCTACCAGTAATTTTGGAATATTGCTCATATTTGCCTACCGGTAATTTTGGAATATTGCACATGTTTGCCTGCCGGTAATCTTTGACAAACAAGCTTCGAAAAAACAAATGGGCGGAGCATAATAAAGTTCACTGTATAAGAGTCTGGTCGATTGACCTAGACTCACCTGACAAAGTAACTCTAGTGACATGGACCTTGATTTACCACAGGGCCCGGTTGCTCAAAGCAGCGTTAAATTTAACCTAGCATTAGCTTAATTGACCTCCTACAGAGCGTAAGCTAACAGTGACCGCGTTTAATTGCTGTTGTTGAAACTGTTTTAATGCCAACCTTAATTAACACTGGTGTTTAGCCTTAACAACAATCCCATAATTCCACGTCCTGGGCTTGACAAGATTTCATTGGTAACATCATTCAATATTAAAGAGTCCATGTTCTAAAATGAGGTTAAGAAAGGAGAAAAGTGTGGTTATCCTTTTTGTTGCTTCCAGATTAATTTGAATACAATTTGATGGTTTTAGTTTATAATTGTTACAAAATATTGTCTAAGAAATAAATAATAAAATTGATCACGTGCTATCTAATGTTACTGACAATTTCATATTTAATTTGTCGGTTCTTTCAGCCTATGCGTTTGTTTGTATGAGATCGACTGAGACAGTCGTGTGTGGTCATTTGATTTTTTCCTGCCAGATCAACCAATGACCGCAGACTGTGAGGGAAACAGGCATATATGATGAATGTTTTCTGTTTGTAGGTTGATCCTAGTGGAGAGATACTATGTCTGAGCGAAGGTGGTTGTCCATGGAAGGATCATTTATTAACATTAGAGAAGGAACTTGAGATCTCGACACCCATCAAGTATGTTCTGTATGCTGACAATGCTGGAAAATGGAGAATACAATGTGTACCTAAGATGCTAGGAAGCTTTGAGAATAGGTATAGTCTTTGTTTTTAGCTCACCTGCCACAAAGTGGCAAGGTGAGCTTTTGTGATTGTTTTTTGTCCGTCGTCCGTCCGTCTGTCCGTCCGTTAGACAATTCACCGTCCTTTAACACTCTAGCACTTTCAATTTTGCTTTGATCTTCACCAAACTTGGTCAGTAGTTGTATCTCAATTAAATCTAGGTCAAGATCGAAGTTGGGTCATTTCAAATGATTTGGGGTCAAAAACTAGGTTAAAAGGTCAAATAATAGCAAAAGTTTAAACCTTGTTAACACTCTGGAGGTCACATTCTTGCTTTGATATTCACCAAACTTGATCAGTAGTTGTATCTCAATGAAATCTAGGTCAAGTTTGAAGTTGGGTAATGTGGGGTCAAAAACTAGCCTTTTTTGTTACTAGGTCAAAAGGTCAAATAATAGGATAACCTTGTTAACACTCTGGTGGCCACATTTTTGCTTTAATCTTCATGAAGTTTGGTCAAAATGTTTATGTTGGTGACCCTAAGGTCAAGTTCGAAGTTGTTTCATGTGGGGTCAAAAACTATGTCAAAAGGTCAAATAATAGGAAAACCTTGTTAACACTTTGGAGGCCACATTTTTGCTTTGATCTTCACCAAACTTGGTCGGTAGTTGTATCTTAATGAAGTCTAGGCCAAGTTTGAAGTTTGGTCATGTGGGGTCAAAAACTAGGTCAAAAGGTCAAATAATAGCAAAACCTTGTTAACACTCTGGAGGTCACATTTTTGCTTTAATCTTGATCAACTTTGGTCAAAATGTCTATCTTGATGACCTTAAGGTCACATTTGAAGTTGGTTCATGTTGGTAAAAAACTAGGTCAGTATGTCAAATAATAGCAAAACATTTTTAACACTCAGGAGGCCTCAGTTTTGCTTTAACCTTCATCAAGTTTAGTCAATATGTTTATCTTGATGACCTTAAGGTCAAGTTCAATGTTTGGCCATGTTTAGCAGGTGAGCGCCCCAGGATCTATGATCCTCTTGTTTGTTGTATGTAAAGAAATCATCATAGTAATGGATAGCATTAGGCTGTTACAATGCTGATCAATGTTCTGTAGATGTAATCTTGAATTTGCAAAATTTGGGTTTTCCCTCTTTTATGATGTACTTATAATATTTACCGCAATCTGCTGCTACTGCTATTGTGATTTAAGAAGGAGGTGCCTGTTTCAATTCTCTATGTATGAATATTTATTGCGCGACCGCACAGATAAAGACAAGTTAAACGTTGTTTTTACCACTGGATTCCATTGAATTCCAGAGTAAATTCCAAATTAACTGATTAAGGACAAGTAAACATTGTTTTTACCACAGGATTCCATAGAATTCCAGAGTAAATTCCAAGGATTGACAAGTGAAGTTCTTTAGTAACTTGGTTACATTTATGTGCTCCATTATGACTGTGTGGAGAAATGTTTAGATGAATGCAGAGAAGAGGCAAGTTTAAGTACTGGTTGATAAATTCGTTCCAGGAAAGCTAGTTTGGTCAAATATTTGTTATGTATGGCTGATAAAGGGTTTAAAGTCCCTTTTGAGTTCAGTTCTTGGTGGTAAACCAAATGGTTTCTGATCAGTAAGACAGTAACTTAAGAACTTTATGGGCTTTGGTCCGTAAATTGTGTATGCTTATTTGTCATGACCCCTGTTGATTTCTAGTTGATTGGTCAAAGTCACTGTGATTTTGAACTTCAAAGACTATTTGGCAACCATGGGGAGCATGAAAACATATTTTACAAACATCTCTTATTACCTTTTTAGGCTTTCACTACCCGCAGAATGGCAGGGTCTGAGAGACGATGCATTGTCAGAGAAGTCTGGTATACCAGGAGGTATCTTTATACACGCTAATGGTTTTATCGGTGGCAATCAAACGTATGATGGCGCCCTGGCAATGGCAAAATACAGCATTAAACAGCAGACTTGATTCCTTCCGTGTTGATTGTATGGCTGTAGGCTGGAAGCAGTTCAGGGAGAGTTCTTCAACTTACCAACTGTGTTCATAAGATTTAACAGTGAGGAATTAACTATCATGGACCAAAGTTTCAATTTGTGGTCCGATACATATTGTTCAAGTGTTTTCAAAGTTTTTGTAGAGATATGGTATTAACATGTTTAAAAGTAATTTTGTTAATTTTCATTTGGAAACTGTGTTTTGTAACATGGCAACTTTGTTGAAAATTTAATAATATCGATAAAGAAACTCTTTATTACAGTATGGTATTTTCTTGACAGATTAAACAGGAGCAATTTAATTTTGTGCTCTTGGTATTTTCAAATAATCCCACTTGAATATTGTGGATTGTAAAGCATGTCTAATTGCTTTTATTATTTACATGGTTTATATGATTGATCTGAGTTTTTTAGCGTCTTTGAATTTTTTAAAAATCTACCATGTGATATTGTTCTCATAAAATAATGTTGTTCAATATTGTGTTTCGTGACCACAAAATAAAAAATTTGTCTGACTTTGCTTTAAATCTTTTTGTTCAAACAATCTGATAGTAAGACTCTAGTAGGAGTTCAACAGCCTTACATCCCAGACGAGTCAGAACAATATTTAGGCCAATGACTATCGAAAATACTTAATACCAGGCTAGTCACTTTAGAGCTTCAAAATATACTCGGTGTCAATGAAAAGTTACCACCTTATTGATTCTTTAATTTGAAAATAAATTCATGTTACACTGTGTTAAAAGCCAAACACAACTATGGTTTGACCTTACTATGTAGTCACAGCTATCCTATTTAACTATGTTCAAATGCACACACTATAAAACTTTAGTACCGTTAGGTCATATTGTATACAAAATACAGAGGTATATCTAAGTGGTAACTTTTCAGTGATGCCCAGTATAGTTTCCGATTCATTATTGTTCAAAATTAAATTTCAAAAGGAATATTTATCACATAACCTGCGGCATAGCCCTGCTGTAAAGTCGTGTAAGAAATATTTTGAGACTCCCAGTGTGTAATAGATATTTAAATTGGCCCGACATGACATTAGCCAATCCATGCCTTGATTGACCCTTGACGTCAGAGTAATACCAATGTCAAGATGTCATGCTCGCTGTACCTTCAATTTGAGGTAAAACCTACGCAGCACACATCATTTTAAATGATAATGAGCGTTCTCTAAGGTTATGTGATAAATGAAATCTTACATTTGTGCTCATTTGCCTCGATTAGACACTTTTAATGAAATGACCTAGTGTAAGGCTCTGTGGCGAACTTTACCTGTAATGTACCACTTCAAACATTGTCACCAGATGTTATAAAGATTAGCTTAAAACTGTGACCTCCCAAACAAGTTTAAAACTGCATCATTTGGTGGTAATAACTAGGTCGAATGAAAGAAAAGCTTGTAGATACAGCAGTACAAATGATAACTAGGGCCATCTTAACCCTCTCCATGGATGCTGTGATACATAAGGCCATGCTCATACATGTATATAACATACAACAACTAACATTTGTAGATAAAGCATTTATTAAAAATCTTTCAAGAATTCAGTCTTCATAATTATACAAATTCATATACAAAACTCGAGGAACATGTGTATTCTATGAAAACCTGGCTTTCAGACAATACCCATTATAATGTGTTTAAGGTGGACTCCAACATAATCAAAACCTCGGGCACACAGCTTCACATGCATGCTAATAAATGTCCCAGTAAACTTTCATAATCAAAGCTAAAATACTTTTAGATGCAGGCAATAAAACAATGTTGCCCATTAAAATGCCTTGACTGAGTATGCAAATATAATAAAGTGCAACTTTATTGACCTCTCAATAACATAACTACACGGTAACTGCACACAAGCCTGAGGATTACTAATCTAGTGTGAAGCACCTTGTAATTATGTAAATTTTAACACGTCAAAAAAACTACACTACAACTAGTTTTTAAAATCGAAACAAGATTACCTGTAATAAATTAATCAAATGCCCATGAACATTAAATGATTAAATGACTTTGATATTCCATGAAAGGCAATCATTAAATGTAATTTATGTATGAATGGCAGTATCCAAAATGTATATACACTGTTCACATCAATTTTACTAGGTCAACCAACATGGGTTTGTCCTGAATAGGACATTGACATACAAATGAAGATTAATCAATTTGAGGATATAAAGTTGCATTACAGCAGTTCAGTATATTATATTTAAAGGACTCCAAAGTAGATTGACATATTTAATTCATTTATGACAAATTTGTAAATTCATTAGGTGAAACCTTAACTGATTTCATCAATACCTGTATAATTATACTCGTGAGTTTAACCGTATACATGTACTACTATATATACAACAAATATATTTATAATAAAAGTAGAGACATTATTAACAATTTCACTTTATATTACAACTTAAAACATTTTAAGGGACAATGGACGTACCTGACAAAACATTATTAGCATACAAAAAAACTGAAACATGAGTTGTTGTGTTCATGTACTAATGAATATCACCACTACAGTATACACACAACATTTACAAATATACGATACTGACAAGAATAAACTAATTCCTAGACAATCATCCACACTTACCCACTATTGTTGGAGCTGCTTACAACATTTTCCTATAAAACATTAAGTTAACAGACTGGTGTGTTAAGTTTCCAATTTCATAACAAGCATAAACCATTTTGGTAATAAACTATTATGAGAAATAATAAAAAGTTTCAACAGAATAAAAGGGAGATAATTCATTAAAATTGTAACTATATTTCAATATGAAAGAAACATCGTTCCCCTTCAATTTTTAATAACAATCTCATTATTTGGGTGATAATCCAACAATTAATTTATAATGACCTTCGGTACATTACTGTAGGACTAGTGGTGAGATCTACTAATGGCTGATCCAGAGGTTGTGGGTTCAATCCCGCCTCCAACCGGATTAAAGCAAAAATGCTTTTCCGTATTCCCCAACTAACATAACTAAAATTAAAACTGAACAGTCTTTCAGACAAGACTTTAAAAATTGAGGTCCCATGTATGATGCTTTACACCAGGCATGAAAAAGAACCATGGATGCTTCTGGTGCATCTTCTGTATCATTCCCCCCCCCCCCAAAAAAAACTAACCTCTTCTGGGGGCCTCGCCCATATGGGTTTCCGATGGCGAGGATAAATAAAATCATATAAATTGTATACATGAATTCTATACTACGTATACACAGGTAGCACAAGGTTTATGTACACAAATATACCAATGATGAGAATTCAATGGTTTTATGAATATCAAACAAGTCGTACATGACATAGGTGATACATGGTGACTTTTTCTCGGAACTAATATTAACAAGCTAACTTATCGAAATATAAGTATGATTCCATTTAATGAGCTACACACGAGACGACCCCATGCATCCTAGGTAATGTAATCTAGATCTGACAATATGCACAACTAGGTAATAAGGCTTAGTTCTAATGACTTCTGCAGAATTTCATTGGAATGAGAAGAGCTGACACTGATTGTGTCATTGACAAGGTATTATCAAGACAGAATCAAAATGATTCTCCCGAATAGTGGGGAGATATGAAACAATGCTACTATAGACAGTCTAGGAAGTGTACATTGGGCAAGGAGACCTGTGCTATTGGCTTTTATTTATACAGATATGGTGAATTGCAACTGAAATCATATATATTCATATCATGTCAAGAATAATTGAGTGGAAACCCAATTGCAAGTTATCACACAGAGAGGGAAAACAGGGATATCCCTTCAACAATCATGACACACATGAAAACATATAATGAGAGCGAGTGAAAATATAAGATCAAACATGCTGAATAAAAAGATATTTTGTTCATGTAAAGTTCAAGAAATTAATTGTTCAGTGTTTTTTTACTAGTAATACACTATATCTATTTCTATCATAGATAGTTTGGTTTCTATTTATGGATACTAAGCTATTCAATACTTGCAGTATATACATTAAAATAATCCATATATAAACACACAGCTGTACAAGATCGGTACAATTGATATACCAGGTTTTCAATACAAGGTCTTTACTCGGTCAAAACAGGGTTCTAGCAAACACTAACCCACAAGTTCATAACTTCATTTATCACATACCCTGGGTCCAGCAGTGCCGTAAAGCCATGCCAAAAACATCGTTCGGCACTCCAAGAGTGCAATAAATATTTAAATTAGCCTGACGCAATATAAGCGAATCCAAGCCTTGATCGGCCCATGACATCAGGATTATATTAATGTCGCGTTCATTGTACCCCTAAATATTGTCGGAAACCTATGCAACATACATCATCATTTTGAACAATAACGAGAGTTCTTTAAGATTATGTGATAAATAGAATCTTACAAAAAATGTACAGTCGAGCTCATCACATACAAGTTTCATTAAACTCGTCAACAAAAACAATATGACACTCGACAAAGCCTCACCATCATGTCATATTATTTTGTCCACTCTTTTAATTAAAACTCGTATGTAATGAGCACTCATGCAGTCCTGTCAATGTTCATAATCATAGCTATGAATACCTCTGGGATTCCATGCAAACTCCAACATAAAAATAATGATGCCTCGTACTAGATACTGCCCACCTGATCTGCCCCATCTATAAACCAGTTTTCTTCCTATTAGGAAAACCTGGTTCAAAACACCATTGAACAGACATAAAATTTCTCAAGTGCATGCACACTATTTTCGTAAATAGAAGCAGAACACAGAAGTATCCGAATATCTCGGTATCTACCCTTCTCTATATGTCGATGAGCCAATGGGACATGACAAAGTCACATACTGCTAATAAATTCATAACTCCTTTTCACACACAAGTAGTGTACACAACTACAGTCGAATCTTTGTTCAAAGTTCACCTGAATTAAACAACCATCTGTATTCAGCAGCCTATATCATTAAATTCAACAAATTAGCCATGTGTTTTATGCAGCCACATTGGTTGTGTTCATTGACCAAATGTTTTATGCAGCCACATTTGATGCGTTCATTGACCAAATGTTTTATGCAGCCACATTTGATGTGTTCATTGACCAAATGTTTTATGCAGCCACATTTGATGCGTTCATTGACCAAATGTTTAATGCAGCCACATTTGATGCGTTCATTGACCAAATGTTTTATGCAGCCACATTTGATGTGTTCATTGACCACATGTTTTATGCAGCCACATTTGATGTGTTCATTGACCAGCTGTTTGAGGAAGGTAACACTAGCTTGCAGTCGGAATACTGTAGGAGCATGGATTCACATTCTATGAAGTGAAAGGATTCATGACGACACAGTCGATGAGAACGAATGAAATTATTTACAGATGACCACTTGCAGGAGTCTGTCACACACGCAGTATCTCTAGGCAGTTATTATAACAGATAGCAATCCAGTCTGGTTGTGTAGATGACCACTGTATTTGGTTGATTTCTCCAGCAGCTGTGTAGGCTAGAATGGGATCTTCTATGGCTCTAGGCATTTGTTGTATGTCCCAAATCAATGCTTGATGATCGTCAGCTAGAACAAACATTATCATACAATAATATATCTCAACAACATTTAAGATGAATTAATGTCTGTTAAACACGTTTATCACATAAATACAGTAATCTTCAATGGGAGATTAAATGATGGAACTAAGTTCTACCACATGTGTGATAACAAATGTGTGACGTCATTAGCTTTTCAGCCTGAACATGTAGCATCATAGGCTTGCCAAAAGCATGCTTAATAACCAGTGTTTTCTAGACTTGTTTAAGAAATGTTGATCTCCAAAGACAACTCATGATGGTTCCTCACCGCAGAAAGTATACACAAGTTTATCACAGTGCACGAGCGCAGCAAGGAGAACCTACAATATACCGGTTTTACTGACAACTGGTAGAGTAACTATCAGTCACATGGGATCTGGCCAATATGGAACAGGAAAATTCAAAAAGTGGGTTTCAAAGTCTAATAACATCATTAATAAACTAATTTCATTCTGTTTGTGCCAAAGTTGTCTGAATCAACAATATTTCCCAACAAAGGTAAGTAAAACTGTTAAACACCAGCATCAGCAAATTCACTTATGGCTATTGAAGTTTAACATTCAAAATAATTGCTTTTAACAGTATAGTTCATTTTCAAGAACCGTTATACAATAAAGCTATTTATTGACTTGGTCAACACTATTTTCTGTGTTAAAATTAATCTCAGCAGTATATTGCAATATAACTTTCCTCCCAAAAATTAAATAATGCTCTTACCGGCAGTGCAGATATGACAACTGGAATGTGGCGCCCATGCTATACCATTAACACACGCTCTGTGATTATTAAGTCTGGCAACAGGTGTACATGGCACTCTTACATCGAGAATTATCACCTGTAATCAACATAACACATTAGCATCCAATTTGACATGTTAAATCTATCATAACCATGATTTCAATCAGACAGAACTTTTAAGTCAAGCTATCCTGTTTTCGCATTACCTATCAGACAGAACAGAATGTTATGTCTTATTTGAACTTATGCTTAGGGCATGGTATAAATGACAAACACAAACTCCTGTATATGTCACATGAAACATAAATATACAGCAAAGTAAAATGTCACATTACAAAATCGAACAAGCAATATTGTGCCAACTGCATGTATTAGTATACAGACTACATTGAAAACTTAACTTAAATACTGACAGCCATAAAATGATGCTTTTATACGGTTAGAACTGACTTAAATTTCAAACAAGACTGCGCTCAATAAACGCTTAGGCCCTGGAGAGCCTTGTCGGTAAAAACAAGCTAAGTCCATCAGGGTCCATAATTCAGTTGAAATGTTGGCTAAAGTTACAAATCTTTATGTTTATGATGGTTAACAAGTATGCCAAGTTTGAAAGCAAAGCCTTGATGGACTTCTAAAATATTTGAGTTTCAACAACTTGAAAGGTTTGGTTAACATTTTCGGACGAAATGACAGGACAATCATTTTATGCCTCCAGCATCAGTAGATGCGGGGGCATAAAAATGTGCAAGAATCAGGTAAATGAGTTACAGTATTAGTTATGTAACTGACTATTTTATACATGTATATACCTCCAATGCGTCCATCGCCATGGTAGCTAGATAGTTAGGATCTTGTTTGTTCCATCCAAGTCGTAATAATGGATGATGTTGGGGGTCTTCATATATAATCGTTGAATGTTCCAGATGACGTAGATCAAACATCCGCACAGATCCATCAGCACCTAATGTTATATAACATAAAATTCAAACACTAGTCTATACACAGGGGTCCTTCTGAGGCAAAATGCCCAATCCTGAAAATGAGTGGCAAGTCTATTTTTGGTGCCATTAGTGCATATTGCTACAACGAAACATTAAAATTCGGCTCATGAACTTTAAATGACCACAACTTTGTAAATTCTTTGATTTTTTCACCAAATAAACTTTTATTTTCTGTATAAAAGTTAATTCTTTCTAGTGCAGCAAATCCGGATTTCCAGAATGGTAGGACCCCTGTTTACACAGAATTTGGTAAGTAAACTTTTGCATGGCCATAAATTTATAGGTTTTAAATTTCAAAGAAAAAAATAAACACATAATTTAAAAGTGGTTGACCATGATATTCATAAAAATTTCATATTCATTTTGGTAAACATGTGTCCAGTTTACCCTCCTATGTACCCTTTTCACTCCAACCAAATTTGCAAATAAATTTAGTACCCTTTTTTGGTGCAGGAAAACCATGCTAATACTTCTGTAAATTGACCAAAAAAAAAAGAATCAAGAAGACACATTGATAGATATTAGATAACATACCAACACTGGCAAACATATCTCGACCACCACCAGCTCTACTGAACGCTATATCGTACACTTCCTTATCATGTGCTATCAGCTGTGTCTTCACATGTCCTGATACAACATTCACACGTCCTAATACTTGTCCAGTCTGAAAGTAAAATAACATAATTTTTTACAATTTTATTTTTCTATCATGATCTGCTGCATGCATCCACATTGCCATGAAAATGACCCCAAAACCAATGGAGTTTAATTGGTCACAGATTACTTTCATAATTATTAAGCTTGAAGATCAAAGGTGCCAAGTACTTTTGAAGATATCATTTGGAACTTTCAAACAAGAGGGCCCAAAGGGCCCTAGGTCGCTCACCTGTCGAACTTGACCTAGATTTTGTAGAGATGATTATTGTGACCAAGTTTCATACAGATAAGGCGAATATTGTGACCCCTAGTGACTACACAAGGTTTTTATATGATTGGAATTAATGACCTAGTTTTTGACCCCAGATAAACCAATATCAAACTTGGCCTAGATTTTGTTGAGATGATCATTGTGACCAAGTTTCATAAAGATAAGGTCGACATTGTGACCTCTAGTGACTACACAAGGTTTTTCTATGATTTAACCATGTGACCTAGTTTTTGACCCAAGATGACCCAATATCGAACTTGACCTAGGTATTGTTAAGATGATCATTGTGACCGAGTTTCATAAAGATTAGACAAAAATTGTGACCTCTAGTGACTACGCAAGGTATTTCTATGATTTAACCTTGTGACCTAGTTTTTGACCCCAGATGACCCATTATCGAACTCGACCTCGATTTTGTTGTTATGATCATTGTGACTAAGTTTCGTAAAGATCAGGCCAAAACTGGGACCTCTAGTGACTACACAAGGTTTTTCTATGATTTGATCTTGTGACCTAGTTTTTGACCCCGGATGACCCAATATCAAACTTGACCTAGATTTGGTTGTGTAGATCATTGTGACCAAGTTTCGTAAAGATTATGCTAAAACTGTGACCTCTAGTGACTACACAAGGTTTTTCTATTATTTGACCTTGTGACCTAGTTTTTGACCCCAGATGACCCATTATCGAACTTGACCTAGATTTTATTGCGATGATCATTGTGACCAAGTCTCATAAAGATTAGACCAAAATTGTGACCTCTAGTGACTACACAAGGTTTATCTATGATTTGACCTTGTGACCTAGTTTTTGACCCCAGATGACCCAATATCGAACTTGACCTAGATTTTGTTGAGATGATCATTGTGACCAAGTTTCATATAGACTAGGTCAAAATTGTGACCTCTAGTGACTACACAAGGTTTTTCTATGATTTGACCTTGTGACCTAGTTTTTGACCCCTGATGACCCAATATCGAACTTGACCTAGATTCTGTTGAGATGATCATTGTGACCAAGTTTCATAAATATTAGACCAAAATTGTGACCTCTAGTGACTACACAAGGTTTATCTATGATTTGACCTTGTGACCTAGTTCATGACCCCGGATGACCCAATATCGAACTTGACCTAGATTTTATAGAGATGATCATTGTGATCAAGTTTCATAAAGATTAAGTCAAAATTGTGACCTCTAATGTGTTCACAAGGTTTTTCTATGATTTGACCTAGTGACCTAGTTTTTGACCCCAGATGACCCAATATCGAACTTGACCTAGATTTTATAGAGATGATCATTGTGATCAAGTTTCATAAAGATTAAGTCAAAATTGTGACCTCTAATGTGTTCACAAGGTTTTTCTATGATTTGACCTAGTGACCTAGTTTTTGACCCCAGATGACCCAATATCGAACTTGACCTAGATTTTATAGAGATGATCATTGTGATCAAGTTTCATAAAGATTAAGTCAAAATTGTGACCTCTAATGTGTTCACAAGGTTTTTCTATGATTTGACCTAGTGACCTAGTTTTTGACCCCAGATGACCCAATATCGAACTTGGCCTAGATTTTGTTGAGATGATCATTGTGACCAAGTTTCATAAAGATTAGGCTAAATTTGTGACCTCTAGTGTGTTCACAAGCAATTGTGGACGGACGGACGGACGGACGGACGGACGGACGACGGACGAAGAGCGATCACAAAAGCTCACCTTGTCACTTTGTGACAGGTGAGCTAAAAAGCTGTAATCAAGGGTCAATCATAGATTCATGGCCAAACGCCACAGTTCCAACAGCAAAACTATTTTCTAGTAAACGCAGGTGCACGTAACTTGTTAAGAATACTTAAATTCATGTAATTTTTAAAGTTTCAAGAAAAGAGACTGACATTAATATCATTCCAATACCCATTTCAAATTTTTTCAATGCATTGACCATTTTTCTTATAGAAACAAGCCTAGTGATTATTAAGGTATTTTAAGCTCATCTCATTTCGACAAAGAAACTTAAAATTTTCCAACAATTAGATCAGCTTTACTTCATCAGGCAATATCAAACTTCTTTCTTTAAAGCTATCCATCCAATATAAAAGTTTCAGTAAATCACAGATGTTTGATGGTTAAAACCATTTATGATGATAGAGTACAGAATTGAGATGAGCATGAAAAAACATTTTAATCATGGGGCCTGGTAAAAAACAACACCTGTCCCCCTACCTCTAATCCCCATATGGTACATGTTGTATCTATACTTGATGTTCCAAGTAAGTTAGGATCCACTTCATTCCAATCAAATGATGTCAGTGGTGCACAGAAATCTGAATTCTTGTTCTGTAATAAAATGACAGCACATATTGAAATAAGCAACAGTGTCAGTTAAGATTAAGTTGTAACAAATGAGAGACATTAGTAACATGTTAAGGATCCCCTGGTAAGATAAAGCTAAAGGTAGACGAATTAGCATATTCAAATTGAATTGACTGTTAGAGCTGCCATAATGTGTTTACTGTTGTGTGAAAATGTAGCCAAACTTCTATTTAATGATAAATCTGATACCGACAATAGTCAATATACAGATTATCTCAATAACTGTACCAGTACTGAGTACTTACATTATTTAACAAACATTCCAGCCGAGTCTCAGTATCACCAACTCTCCATACACGTAGGTAATCACCACTGGTAGCCAGCAGATCAGGAAATACACCTTTCTGTAAGAACACAATGATATAATTATTACCAGTTTTTAGGTAATTGATATGAAATATGCAATGATTGTACAATAACTTTTCATTTGTCCCTAGAGCAGAACCAACATAAGACATCATACATTTGTGACAAACAACTTTCTAAGCCACTTGGGCAATGAAGTTGCTGTAAATATTTGGAGCTTTTCAATTATTAAAATGATAAAACTTCAACTAAGTAATTTCTTTCAAAGAGACATCGAAACTGCAGTAACAGTTTACACTGACAATGGCCAAAAGGCAACAGATCTCTACATAATAAGTTAAAGGATCGTAACTGGTAGGAGATGATCAAATAGTCTAAATATTTACAGACAATATATCAGGATACAACAATATGGCAAACAGAATTTCTGAAACAATCAAACAATTTTATCTTAAAGTATCCATTGAGGTTGAATATGTCTTGTAATCTTTTATCACATAACCTGCGGTCCAGGAGTGCCATAAAGCTGTGCCGTAAATATCGTTCGGCCCTCCCAGACTGTGCAATAAATATTTAAATTAGCTTGACGTGACGTTAGCCAATCTATGCATTGATCCGTCAATGACGTCAGGATAATATCAACGTCGCCATGACGTCGCGCTAATTGTACCGCTGAATTTTGGCTGAAACCTATGCAGCATACATCATCCTTTTGAACAATAATGAGCGTTTCTAGATAAATAGAATCTAACATTCGTACGAGTTTTATTAAACTCGTCGACAAAAACAATATGACACTCGGCAAAGCCTCATGTGATATCATTTTGTCCACTCGTTTAATAAAACTCGTATGTAATGAGCACTCATGCAAGATCCTCTATATAAGCTTACATACTCAAAATTGAGTTAAAACTTAAATTTATTGAAACATTTCCAATTGTTTAGGAAAATTTGACCAGTTTCAGTAGACAAGAGTTTTATTAAATAGCTTTAGAACTCGGCCAACACTTACAGTATCAGGTATAAACATGATCTTGGTGGTTGGGTATGGATGATCAAATGTTCCCTTTGATGTAAATTCTGATGTGTCTTCATCCAGGGAGACAATTTGTACCTATAAACACAAACATATGGAACAAAGTAATTAAACAAGGGCAGTAACTCCGCTGAAATCCAGGTCCAACAAAAACTTAACTTCAAAACTCACATATATATATGCTGATGTTTTTGCTAAAATTTGTGACCATAGCTGTATTAATATAGCTGGACTTAGTATGCAAATATTGAATACACTGAAACTTAAAAACTTTTATCATGATCATAAAAATGTTACTTAAAATTGGACATGTGTGTAACAATTTTGGAGAGCAATAACAAAGTATTAGAGTTTTGAAGAAACGTGTTACAAAAAAGTGTTAACATAGTCAATACTCTACAGCCTTTAATGCGAAGCTAATTAATAACAAACATTCTGAAATTCATTAATTACAAATACAAGTTTATTTACTATTTTATTTATTCAACACCACCATGGTATTCATGAAGCTACTGTGAATGCATGCATGGTGTTTTCATACTGTTTGTCTATAAGTATAATTCAATTTAAAAGCGAATAGTTACAGATTTCAATTCTTAACTTTTTCATTTTGAAAGATAATTTAAACATTTAAAGGGTTCTGAAGTGTTTTTAAATTGTAAGCATTAAAATCTAAAAAATCTTAATTCTTATGTTACCTTATTATTATACTCTTCCACAAAGCTACCAAGCGCTAACCGAAATCGTTTATCCGGCCGTATACTCCAGTTCATACTGTAGACACATAGTGGGGACTCATACTTGTAGATTTCCTTCCTTTTCGGAGGTCCTCCTTGAGACTGACTCGGTAATGCCATCATTTATACTGTTAATGTGTTAGCTGTTCTAAAACAAACAAAATAAGTTCATTACAGAATACTGATTTACAATCATAATGATTGTGTCTGAGTAAAAAAAAAGACGACTGAAAGGCAAACAAGTTGAGTAGTTGAGATTTGCATTCAAAAATATATATAATATAGTTTATATACTAGTTACTATGCTCTGGTTCAAACGTCAATCACTCGAACTCAATGAGCTAGACCCTTAGTACCTATATATCTGTGTTAATGTCAAACACATGATTAAGGGAATGTAGACATGGGCTGCGCTCGAAATACGGACATCTGAATCAGAGGGCATTATCCATATAACCATAATTTACTAGGCTTGTAGCATGTATAGGATTTTATTTCTAACACTAGTAATAAGGTGGCACGGTGGTCAAGCTGATAAGGCTCTTGACTTCTATCTTCTGATCAAGAGGTCCTTTGTTCGATTCTTTGCCGGGGCACTTGGTCATTCAGGGCTTCCTCTGGAGAATATTTAGCTTTCGCCACTACATTCGCCAAATGAAAAAAGTTGTCGCCACTTTAGCGCCACTTGGGCCAAATCTTTTCTCAAGATTTCTAATATATATTTGACTTCATGTATATGTATTAAAATCTACAATAATGAATAGCTGTTTTGAAACTGGGAAACTATATATATGGTTAAGCACTTAAATATTGCATTCCTTTTGTTTCTCTAATCTTCAGTGAAATCTTGATTTCAAATCAAGAGGCTATACAAATGATGACCAGATCACTTGTACTGGCACATTTACAGTTACTAAGTTCATGAAATAAAGTTCAGTTCATTAATCAGTCTGATAGATCAATTAGGCAGACTGGCCCATGCTCACTGTAATAATTATTTCTTCCATTCATCACTTGACTTTATCAAACTTGCAAGTTTCTCGTTGAAACAATTTTTACAAGTGTTAAAATTTCAACAATAAAGCAATCTAAGTATCATAATTAACTGCCAATGAGACCCATTGATCAAATAATGTCACGCTTCAATCGTAATCACCTTGGTAACCTGGCTTCACTGGACAAGACTCCAGGGGTGCAATAAACAGATAAACATGTCAAATTGTTAATACCTCGCTAATCGTTTACAATCTACAAATTGACCGGAAGAGACCGTTTTATGACAATTTTACGACACAAGCATGCAGTGAAATTGATCTTTTACGACATTATGTCAAATTTTGTTAAGAAATTAGCCAAATTGATTTTTTTATCGCCAAATTCTTGATTTTGGCGCAAATGGCTCCATTTGCAACCCACAGCGAAGGCTTTACAGTGTTTCGCACCCAACTACTTGAACTAGAGATGTAGTGGTTGGAAACCAAGATGTAGTCTTGCGTGTATCAAAGGAATCTACCCAAAATGAGCTTAAAAAAGTGGGATCTTTTAAGTTTTCACTGTTATTTGAACTATTTTAACGATATTTTGCTCACCACCTTGTCACAGAAAAATCAGTTTATTGATTGGAAGAAGGCAACGCATCCTGATTCTCTTCATTGATTTTAAGTCGGCCCTTTTCAGACACCAGTCAATAGTAATCAGAAAGCTATTTTTGACAATAAAAAGTTGAAGGGCAACGTGTGTAGCCTGTATCCTCTTTTCCTATGGTTTCAGCCACTTAAGAATAAAGATTCTAGGGTTTCTAAAAAATATTGTTGCAAGCTTGAAAAATGTTTAGAACATTATAATTGGTCTTTAAGCTACACAAATTGACCAAAGTTTCTTGTCTGTGAAGTTTTTTTGTTAAAATATAGCTATTTGTATGACCCAGGGTGTGTTAGTCTTAATTTTATAGTGTTTCCTATGGTTTCAGCCACCCAAGATGAATGTTTCAGAAACTATATTTTTCGTAAGATTCAAAGTGAAAAATTTGTAGGTTATTTAAATCAACATTTCAACTAATATTATACAAAAATGTATTTGTATCAAATGCCTTCAGAGAGCGTAGCACCCTGTTTTTTCAAATGGCCCGCTAAGAAAGTCGTGATTTTTCTTGTTTTGGCTACAAAATCACATATGTCTTAATTTTGTAAAAATAAATTCAAGAATGTTTTTAATAAGCGTATCCTAGTTTTTTCATGCAATCCACATAATGGAATAATATTTTCCACAGTTTGTGCTATATTTTTCAAAATAAGGGGGTGGCTGAAACCATAGGAAAGGATGAAACCATAGGAAAGAAGGATACTGTAGGCGGTAATTTGTGTAAGCGGCCGGCAACAATAACAACGGCTAGCTCAGTTGATAGAGCGATTGGTCCCAAGTTCGATCCCCAGTTCGGCTGCATATTTCTTTCACCTTGTTACACTAGTTATACGTCACCTGGTGTATGAGAATGGCATTTTCTGAGATAACAAATGAAATAATTTGACAGGCATGGACCAACCAACCAGGCAGACATATTCATTGAGGCAAGGAATAAACAGGCACATACACGACTTACATCACAACTGACTTTAGTTATTCACTTGGGAGAATGTATTTCATCGATTTAGTGTCAGCAGCATTGTGAACAAACAAGAATAGACTAGTGAAACATCGCCAAACAAAACAAAGTCGCCATATAAATTACCCAGAATGCCTCGTCGAAAATGGGCCACGTATAAAACAAAAAAATAAATGTTACGGAAACTCAAGATGGGAATAATCAAAAGATTATTATTTTCGGGAACGACGAGACAAACTATGTAATAGGCAAACGATTGTGTTCTAATTATATAACTAAACTTCAAGATATAATATGAAAATTATAGAACTGATCAAAACAACGAGAGGTATAAATAAACACAGACGCATTTTTCACTGAGACGACAGCGATGAAGACATTTTTGTATTCGTTACTTGGTGAAAATGGCGTTGTCTAGAAGTAAGTCGGTTATAATTTCTTTTGCTTTTCTATGTGTAACTACACCATTCTGTCGTGTGACATGCATTGCTGCTGATTTTTAAAAGTGTATTTAATTGAAGCAAAACGGTTATCGACTCATAGTTGATTTCGTTTGCTTCAAAACACCCACCGGTCCATTCTTTACGTGTTATCCAAAGGTCAAAATTTATAACGTTGGTTTTTACCTTTGTTGAAAAACATGACTGATTACTATCAGGAGCCCATTGACTAACCAAACTGCTACCGATAGCTAGCCTAGGAAATGGCTTGCTTCAAAAAAGCACTACAGTACGTAGTCCAAGGTCTTTGACGATGATCATTCCATTTCAAAAAGGTCGACACGTCAGTGTAAATAAAAGACCATTTAGTTATGGTATCCTGAACTATACAGTACGTAGCGGACGAAATGAAAAATTTATATGCTACCGGCAAGCGCTTGCGGCTAGCAGAACTTTGTGTAGCATGGGTTGCGCTGTTGAAGCTGTTCATCGCATAAGAAAGCGCTCGGTAGCACTCGCGTAGCAAAGTGCTGAGAAACGGTACTATATGCTATTGGCGCTCGCTGGTAGCATGTCGTTGCATAGACGTAGTAAAGCACTTCCAAAAAGCGTTCTGTTATGTCTTAGTTAGCAACAAGCTCTAAATATCTCTATCGAATGCTTTACTACGTCTTTATATGCATTGACATGCTACAGAGCACTTTGTTTTCCAATGGACCGCTCCGGTAGTGCTCAATAGCACTTTGATGTGCAATAAAAACATATTAATGTATTATTCTGGTACATATAGATTGTAAGTAAAATGAATCCAGATGACTTTGTGTCAAGGGTACAGATAAAAAGTGACATCCACCCCAAATCACTGAGTTCCTTTCCACTAACATTTGAGGTTCAACCACAGTGAGCCGTCAAATACTATTACCACCATTGAAGTAAACTAAGTAAAATGTCATCATCTTCATTAATCGCATCCCTCATTTTGAGTATTTTCGCGATGTGTGAAAGGTTAGCTGATGTGGGGCTAGAACCCCCCAACCTTCTGAACACTAGTATGACACCCACTGAGTTATCTGGGTAGCTGTCTTACTCCTCATCGCTACACTCCTACACCTCCTAACATTTGGGGCTCAATCACAGTGAGTCTTCAAACACTTCTGCCACAACTGTATCTGGTGTAGGGCTCAAAACCTACAACACCCTAAACACAAGTATATATATTATAACGTTTTACCAACTGAGCTACACAACATGTATCTGGATGGCTGTCTTTACCAACATCGCAATGGTACTGGTGCTGTCAATTGCTTCATGCTCATTAATAAAGAATGGAAGGCTGGCTACTCTTCTCTCATACCCTCTTCTGTCATCTGCTAATAGCAGTGGATACCATCTAGAAAGTGGTTTCAGGAGTGATCATTAAAACAGATTAGAAGAATTTAATTTTTCACAAGTAACCTGAATCAAATTTATAAGTATGTTACTGTATAAACTAGTAAGTGAAGGTTTTTTCTGTTGATAGCATGACCATGATGACACATACAACATGTACTTTAAAGCATTTATTTTTGCGAGGCTAAATTTTTGCGAATTTCTAATTTGGAAGTAGTTCGCGAGGGTAAATGTTTGCGAATTTCAAATTTCAGAAAAAAATCTACTTTCTCGGCAATATTCTTGGTGCATCATTTAGTTGTCACTGCGTGATAATCACTCCGATAGTTATGACTACTGGGGCGCGTTCGTAACGCTGTTCCGCACATCCCGGACAGTGGAACACACAAACAAACCGGAACACTGTTCGGAACATTGTTCTTTCTGTGCCCGCCACAGAGGTGGTGCAGCCAGAACAGTCACGTGATTACAGCATGAACAATGGTCGCTTGTATCATAAATAGAATACAATAAATTCATTTTTCGAATTATGGGCCATTGCGGGCAAACAGTCACACTTAAAATATATCCACATGCATATTTCTTCCTCCAATATTACGGCTGCAACTACAATTTTAGTCATCTTAAACATTTTACTTTCTGTTCCGTTTTGTTCGTAAGGTGTTTGGAGTAGGACATTCGGCACACTGCAGGACAGTTCCGTTTTGTTCGTAAGTTGTTCGGAGTAGAACATCCCGCACAGTGAGCGGAACAGCCGTTACGAACATACCCCTGTTTGTACACTACATCGGTCATTCACCCAAGCATATTGATTTTTAAATGACCGATTGCCTTAAACTTGTTAGTACAGTAAAACCTCGTTATTTCGAGGGCCCATCGGGACAAGCCAAATGCTCGAGTTAAGCCAGTTGCTCGAATTATCAGAATTGTATGATAAATTGTTGTTAAGACTAAGTGTAACTGTGTTTTACCACGTTAGTGTTTGGTGCGCGTATTTGGTTGCAACTACGAATATCGTCATTGTTTATCAAGTCTGCACGCATTTTGAGTCGTGCAGACATTCGTTGAATGTTACCTTTGTAGGTGAAATCATGTATAATGCTCTATTTGAGTTGATTTATGACCATTAAGTGATCAAATATTCATTGTTTTGTGATTGTTTCTCTCTGACTTGGATAAGGTTAACATTTAGATCGGTGAGTCATAAGAGTTACACGCGGCGTGAAAATTACTTTCACTATAACAAATTTTGACTCGTCATTAAATTTCTTATAATTAACACGGATATACTCTGATGTACTCTAATGTATTTCCGTGTAATTAACGCCTCGTAATTGATTTGTATTATTCAATCTTGCCCCTTGACACCTTTATTGTAGACAAACAACCGATTTCAGTGGTGGGGGTTACGCTATTGTCATAAAATGTGATAACCACGATGTGTGAAAATCACTAACCACAGCAACATTAAATCTGACAATTTTTCGTAGGTGTGAAATTTCGCTCGGATGATTGCCTCGAGATAAAGTAACTAATTATCGTTGAAAATTGTTGAATGGACCAACACCTGCGCTCGAATTAGACCGGATGCTCGTAATAACATTACTCGAATTAGAGGGATAAATTAATGTACAATATAGAGCAAATTCGTCGGGACTTTGAAATTTGCTCGAATTAGGCCGGTTGCTCGAATAATCGCTGCTCGTATTACCGAGGTTTTACTGTATTTACTTAGTACTCAACAATTAAGCCAAACCATACAGTCTCATTGTGTAATGAGTAAACTGTGAAAATATACTGTATTCAGTTCATTGTTTCCGAGCTAATATCGAAACAAGCAATAGCCCTAGGTGTTAAACATCGTACCTGTAGACAGTGTTTTATAATGGTACACATTCATTGCAATTGAACTGCTAATTAGATTTTTGACAGAATAATTTTATGTTTACATTTTCTGTTGTATTGTTAACTCTTTGTAAATATCAATCGAATAAAGCTAGTTTATTAGGCAAAAGTCAGCGTAGTTGTCAGTGTTTTAACAAATCTAAATAGATTGTAATGGCGTCACTTAGCTGTAATCAATATTGAAGTTCAACATATTTGAAGCTATTACGAATTTCACGAGGGTCAATTTTCACAGATTTATCGAACTCGCGTATATAGCGAAAAATTAAACCCTCGCGAATTGTTCTGCTTTTACTGTACATGTTTATAATATATACATGTGGCTGAGACTGATCAATTCTTACATGTGAGTCATTTAATTACAGATGTATCCGGTGTGTTCATTGTGGCTGCAAAGAGAACAGCTTTTGGAACATTTGGTGGAAAGCTGACAGCTTTGTCAGCAAATAAACTCCAGGAAATTGCTGCTAAATCTGCTCTTGATGCCAGTAAAGTCAACCCGGAACTTGTTGGTTCCTTGGTGTTTGGTAATGTAATACAGGTAAACAAAATACTTATTTGTTTTTGAATTGATAGTACATTGTATTTCAGTCATCTGGACAATATCCAGTTACATCCTGATACTGGTCTACTAAACTAGCATTATTAAATGAACCAAGCAAAGTAGCTTTACTTTTAGTAATGAGTTTGAAGTTTGTCACAGTGTGAGATTGAACCTACAACCTCACACAGGCTCTTCTGAGGTTGATGTACTAAACCTCTAGGGTATAATATACATATTTGAGAAGTCCTTTCATGGTAAAATATCAGTATAAAAAGCTGACATCTTACAATAAAATATCTCAAATTTTGAACTGTGATCATTGTTTACAATTGTTTATATAATTATGCCAATGTTTAATTGCAATTGATACATTTTGGGTATTTGTTATGAGGTATTAAAATGAATTTATATTTGGTCTTATTTATTCACTTTTACATTATTAGCATAGCTATTTTACTATTGTAACTGACATTTGATTGATGACACAGACGTAAATATATTACATGCTGATTGGCACAAAATATAGTACTGTATCTCATTTTACATATAACTTACATGCCAGAACTCCTGCATCTTGCATGAGTCTCATGCATTTGAGGCTCTACTCATGCATGATCGGAGACTAATTTATCAAACCTCATGCATTTCTGGAACCTGACATTTCATGTTTACATTATGAAAATGATCAAAAATATTAAATTGCTTCATGAAACATGCATGGTATTGTCATAAAAGTAAAAAAGTGAAAAAGCACATAAACTTCATTGATATAAGTTTATGCAAAAAAAATCTTCCTCATTTTAATGAAATCTTCTGCATTTCTATCACCATTATCTCTATCACCATAATCTCTCGCTAAGGGTTGTGCGAAACATGGCATGTATGATATAATTTATTTTGGACAAAATAGACTTAATAACACGGACATATTACATGTTTCTAGACATCAAGTGATGCTATCTATATGGCCAGACATGTCGGGCTAAAATGTGGTGTACCTACAGCTGTACCGGCACTAGCAGTGAACAGATTGTGTGGGTCAGGATTTCAGGCTATAATCAATGGAGCACAGGTTTGTATATGTGAAGTATTGGTAAAACCTCACTGTAAGACCACCTCAATAACCAGACTGACCATAAATCACAAGGCCACTTCAAAATTAAGAACACAATTTTCAGGTCCATTTTCTTTGTTTTCGCTCTTTATTCATCCTAAAGGATACTGTAAAATCATTGATGTTTAATGGCATTCAATTTTGTTGTAAAAATTACGATTTTGTGCTTTTGAAAATCGTCAATTACCGGTACAAGTTTCAAAAGAAAATAAGAATGAAGGTATATTTGATTTCGTATTTTTATTCAAGTTTTTTCCAGCATTTTACTCATTGCTTGTTGAATCAAAATGGTCAGCTTTAGTAGAACTGTACATTCATGATATAGTAAAATAAAATCCAGGCAGTCAGTAAGCTTGATTGTTATACTGAGAGTGCATCAAATTCAGATTTGTAAATTCATACTTAAATTTATTTTCAGGAAATTGAACTCGGGGAGAGTGAAATTGCACTTGTTGGTGGCACTGAGAGTATGACTCAGGCGCCGTATGCTGTTAGAAATATACGATTTGGCACCCGGTTTGGCCAAGACTTAACAGTGAGTCATCATTTACTATGTGTACCCTTTTAGCTCACCTGTCATGTCAGGCTTTAGTATTTGGCATGCTCTTTGTACATTAACAGACACATTTGGAACTGAGTCAACAGGGGTCATAAACTAGATCAAATAATGAGAATAAAAATTGTCAAAACACGAAGGGCTGCATTTGTTTTTCAGCCTTCTTGATACATGTTAATTTGATTTTCATAACTTTTAATCCAAATAATTACTGAGATGTGATACATGTTCAAGAAATCCAGGCACGCCACCATAGCTCTTTCTGAATAGACCCTTGGTTCTTTAACATGCCCGGTGTATATCACCGATACATGGGGGTTGCGAGACTACCTCTGGGTTTCAAAGCAATTCTACTCGAGTTGGGTGGCAAACACTGAAAAGCGTTTCTGAAATTTTTAGTGGCCCGACTGAGATTTGAACCAGGGACATCCAGATTGGTACTGATTGAGAGCGCTACTAAAGCCTAAACACTCTGCTACCATTCCACCTATGTTGCCACTAATAAATAGAAAAACAACATTCTCATGATCAATACGTTATAGTTTTCATCATGTCAGACTGCAAAATAATTATTGTTTTTGTAATACAGTGTATATAAAAACATGTATAATCTGTTGTGCATAACTTGAGCATCTTAATAAGGGTTGCTAATAACAGATGACACATGGGTTTAGGAATAGTAGAGCACTTGGCTCCTGATCTGTAACTTGTAAGGTTCATTTCCCACCTTGTGTGAGGTTAATCCTTCAATTTCCACATCCATTGAATAGGCACAGTAAAGTGAGAGTTTGGTTGTATAAAGTACATTTTATATATGCCTGTTAACTGTCTATGGTCTCTATTTTTAGATGGAAGACATTTTATGGGCTGGTTTGACTGATACCTACACAAAAATGCCTATGGCCATTACAGCAGAAAACTTAGCTGAACAGTATAATATCAGTAGAGAGGATTGTGATGCCTTTGGCCTGATGTCACAACAAAGGTGGACCAAAGGTAGTGTAGTACTTTCCTACAGGTGCTTCATTTAGTATGGTAACAATAATATAGTGTGATTTAATTGACCTGTCAATAAATACGTAACTACAAGGTATCTTACTTATTTACTTACTTAGGCCTCCGTCCCTCCTGGGGTATGGGTTGCCAACAGTGGTCCTCCAGAGTGCTCTGTCTTGTGCTGTTCTTTCCATCTGTGTCCAGCTCAGTCCCATCTTCGTCGTATCTCCCTCAAGGTCTCGGCGCCAGGTGTTTCTAAGTCGGCCTCATTTTCTTTTCTTTGAGGGTTCCACTACAAGGTATCTGCACACTGTAATTAAGTCCCTGAGGATTACTTATCTATACTCTAAATTATATAAATTTTGACATTTAAAAACGAAATGAGGACTATCACGAAGTGCATGCAATCATGTCCTTACAACTTCTTCTGCTCAATTTTAGATTTAATTTAGTTATTCTTGAAGTATTGATTTCAAGTGTTCTAAAAAAACTTCTGTTGTGTAAAACTTGAGTTAAATACTCGTTCTTTAGGTTAATAAAAATATTGCATTTTGAAAAATCAATGATAAATACCATTCATTTCAATGTCATAAAACTGTGTTCTATGTTTGCATATTTTTGTGTTACAGCACAAGCAGATGGTGTCTTCAAAGCAGAAATTGCACCATTAGAAGTGAAAGGCAAGAAAGGTAGGTTGTGTACAGTAGTAACATTGTAGGCTAGCTAGCTGTGTTCTGTAGCAACATTATAGGCTAGCTAGCTGCGTACTGTAGCAACATCATAGGCTAGCTAGCTGCGTACTGTAACAACATCATAGGCTAGCTAGCTGTGTACTGTAGCAACATCATAGGCTAGCTAGCTGCGTACTGTAGCAACATCATAGGCTAGCTAGCTGTGTACTGTAACAACATCATAGGCTAGCTAGCTGTGTACTGTAACAACATCATAGGCTAGCTAGCTGTGTACTGTAGCAACATCATAGGCTAGCTAGCTGTGTACTGTAACAACATCATAGGCTAGCTAGCTGTGTACTGTAGCAACATCATAGGCTAGCTAGCTGTGTACTGTAGCAACATTATAGGCTAGCTAGCTGTGTACTGTAACAACATCATAGGCTAGCTAGCTGTGTACTGTAACAACATCATAGGCTAGCTAGCTGTGTATTGTAGCAACATCATGGTCTAGCTAGCTGTGTACTGTAGCAACATCATAGGCTAGCTAGCTGTGTACTGTAACAACATCATAGGCTAGCTAGCTGTGTACTGTAACAACATCATAGGCTAGCTAGCTGTGTACTGTAGCAACATCATAGGCTAGCTAGCTGTGTACTGTAACAACATCATAGGCTAGCTAGCTGTGTACTGTAGCAACATCATGGGCTAGCTAGCTGTGTACTGTAGCAACATCATGGGCTAGCTAGCTGTGTACTGTAGCAACATCATAGGCTAGCTAGCTGCGTACTGTAGCAACATCATAGGATTTCTAGCTGTGTACTGTAACAACATCATGGGCTAGCTAGCTGCGTACTGTAGCAACATCATAGGATTTGTAGCTGTGTACTGTAACAACATCATAGGCTAGCTAGCTGTGTTCTGTAACAGCATCATAGGCTAGCTAGCTGTGTAGTGTAACAACATCATAGGCTAGCTAGCTGTGTACTGTAACAACATCATAGGCTAGCTAGCTGTGTACTGTAACAACATCATAGGCTAGCTAGCTGTGTACTGTAACAACATCATAGGCTAGCTAGCTGTGTCCTGTAACAACATCATAGGCTAGCTAGCTGTGTACTGTAACAACATCTCCCCCTTAACCACAAGGGCTGGTATTTACAAAGCATCTTAGGGGAAAACTTAAGTTAAATAATTGAGCTGCACATATTTCCCAAGAAACGAAGAAATACTAGTATAACTAGTATGTAAAAAAATGATAGTCATTATGTGTCTGTTTGGCTGATACAATTAAAGAAGTTTTCCCTTAAGATGCTTTTGAATACCACCCCAGGTCAATTGCTACCAATTATATAATACCGGTATGTGAGTTGTATTTTTATTAAAATTCATAATATAATAGAATCTGTTAGCAAAAATACAATGTATATAGGATTGTAGTATCAGTGAGTATCACTATTTATAAACTTACGTTATTACATTACAGGCCCTGAAGTGTTTGAAGTAGATGAGCATCCCAGACCAAAGTCAACAATGGAAAGTATGGCTAAATTACCTCCAGTTTTCAAGAAAGGAGGAACTGTGACTGCTGGAAATGCTTCTGTAAGATAGCTGGATTAACCTCCCTTTAATGTTTGCATATTTGAATCCCTTTATTATTTGCATAATAACGTTATTTTAATGTTTACATATTAACCTCCCTTTAATGTTATCATATTTACCTCCCTTTAATGATTGCATATTTACCTCCCTTTAATGTTTGCATATTTACCTCCCTTTAATGTTTACATATTTACCTCCCTTTTAGTTAAATGTTTACATATTTACCTCCCTTCATTACCTTGTTCTTGGATATTTATATGTGTGTCTTTGTTTCAAGTAAGATACGTCTTTGTATTATTGTTGTATGGAAAAAGTAAAACTACAATTTTTTGTACTGTATTGAAGGTGAAATAACGCTGGCTCATTGTTGACCATATAATTGCAGGGAATGATTAAGACTTGGCAGCTGTAGTCCAGTGTGCTGGATTTTTAACCCATCAATCTAGATTTGTTTCCCAGTCATGACAGGTCATACTCTTCCATGAAAATTTGACAACACTGTCAATTTAGTTCCACCTTGTGGAAGGGGAAGTTAGTACTGGTTGGAATACAGTCCAGGAAAATGAGGCTTAGTCAATTTTTTCCCCGGTTAAAAATAGACGAGGGATTGACTGCTACACCTGTTCAAGAAGCGGCTACTTATTAGATGAGTCAAGGTTAAACCACAAGAAACCTATTTTTTTTTTGCTAAAAAAAGGAGAAAATGGACTTGTTTATTTGTTAAAAATATGAGAAAATAGATTGTCGACAAATGGATTTATACATAAAACAATACTATTCCTATTTCAGGGTGTATGTGATGGTGCAGCAGCTCTTGTACTTGCCAGTGAGGCAGCTGTTTCTAAACATAACCTTACACCACTTGCCAGACTCGTATCATATGGTATTGCTGGTATGTATACAGTATATATTGTCATCTCCAGACTTTCTTCATAGTTAGGTTAAATAGGATGTAACAGTAATATTCCAAATGGAGCAATTTTCATGATTCTGCTGAAATGAGATTTTTGGAATAACTGGCCGGCCCATTGAATGATTGAACAAATACTACTGTGATAATAGAGCCCCCTGTATAATAATTTTATAAGTCAGCATTATTAAATATGGAAACCGAAATATTTCTTAGAATATGTAAAAAGATAAATGATTTTAATGGTAAAATTGTGGGTAACTGGAATTCTGACCACTACAGATCGTCTACTGTATAGCTATGCTGCTATTTGTTTACCTTCACCGGTGTCGGGTGAATCACTAATAAGCAGGCTACTCTTACTTGACTGACTGCTTGAAGTGAAGGGATTTGATAAATCCCTCCTATAAAAATTTATTGCCAGGGTAGCAATTGTTGGGCCTTTAAATAGCCCAAATTTTACACGGCCCTTGACTAGAGGCTTCAATTAAACTGTATACATGTATTAAGTTTAAGGGACATTTGAGTCTGTTTGTCTACATTTTTCAAGTTTTGTTAGAATCCATTTTTTTTTTAGATTCAAGTGTATGATATTTACAGGCTGTGATCCCAAGATTATGGGTATCGGACCTGTACCAGCTGGTAGAGCTGCATTAAAAGCTGCAGGAAAACAAGTCAGTGACATGGATATATGTGAGGTATATATGCTATCTGTTTGCTTCGGCATTAAGTTCTTATGTTATGGTATCTACTGATGCAGGAGGCATATAGTGATTGTCCTGTCCGACCGAAAATGTTCACCAAAATTTTCAAGTTGTTGAAACTCAAATATTTTTAAGTCCATCAAGGCATTGCTTTCAAACTTGTTATACTTGATTACCATCGTAAACACCTTACATTGTCAAAGCCGTGTAACATTATCGAACATTTCAACAGAATTATGGCCCTTGATTGACTTGGCTTGTTTTATGGACAAGGCTTCCACCAGGACATAAGCATTTATTGAAAAAGTCTTGTTGTGTTACTAGTTGTTGGAGAAATAGAATAAATTTAATTTATTGAGGTTGAGTTAGTGTGCATCAGATATAACCCAAAAGACTTGGCTAATTTCAGCAAGAACAAGTATTTATGACCACCAGAACATATCTGTGTCCTAGTTGAGTAATGCAATCTCCTCTGCAGAATTTGAATATACACCTGCTTTGTTCAAACTGTGCCTTTTGATAATGTGTGTCTACTTAGTACTTACAATAGCCATACATTATGAAAACAGCAGATGTAGTGACCCATTGAATGATCGGACAAATACTACTGTGATAATAGACCCCACTGTCTGTCATAGTTCTGTTGAAATGTTGATTATGTTACATGTCTTTGACAATTGGCATGACTGAGGCCATATTTTAAAACAATATGTTTAGGTAGGACATATTTACATATATCATCACTGTGACCCAAGGGGAGGTGGTAAGCAATTGATCATATTGTTATAGAATAGACATGCTGTAAAATAGTTTTCAATTTTTTTGGATTAAAATGAAATCCCCATGGATGCTCTCTTCTGAGACCTTTTTACTAAATTGTTGGAACTTTTATGCCCATTAGCATTTAGGAACTTAATGTGTACAGTATTCACTAAATTGTTCCAGGTTAATGAAGCATTTGCTGCCCAGTATTTGGCTGTTGAGAAAGAACTTGGATTGAATAGAGACATAACAAATATGAATGGTGGTGCCATAGCATTAGGACATCCTCTGGCTGCTTCTGGAGCTAGAATCACTGGTCACCTTACACATGAACTCATGTAAGTAAAATAAAATAGACATGATAGTATATAACATCAGTACATATTTGTTTCCTGATAATAATGAGATGATGTGCAGTTATTTGTTTTACTTGTTTATCTTATTTGATATGATGTAAACTTTAGTGTATTATGTGCTACCAGTTTGTACTTTTAAGAGTTCACCTCTAGATCTAGATTACATTTTTAGTGTAATTTAGTACATTTGTGATCGTTTTTTGTCCGTCGCCTGTTCGTCCATTAGACATTTCACTGTTAACACTCTAGCACTTTCAATTTTGCTTTGATCTTCATCAAACTTAAGTCAGTAGTTGTATCTCAATGAAATCTAGGTCAAGTTAGAAGTGGGGTCAAAAACTAGGTAAAAAAATAGGAAAACCTTGTTAACACTCTTGTGGCCACATTTTTGCTTTAATCTTCATGAAGTTTGGTCAGAATGTTAATCTTGGTGACCTTAAGGTCGAGTTCGAAATTGGGTCATGTGGGGTCAAAAACTAGGTCAAAAGGTCAAATAATCGGAAATCTTTGTTAACACTCTGGAGGTAACATTTTTGCTTTGATCTTCACCAAACTTGGTCAGTAGATGTATCTCAATAAAATAAAGGTCAAGTTTGAAGTTGGGTGATGTGGGGTCAAAAACTTGGTCAAAGGGTCAAATAAAAGGAAAACCTTGTTAACACTCTGGAGGTCACATTTTTGCTTTGATCTTCACCTAACTTATTCAGTAGTTGTATCTCAGTGAAATATAGGTCAAGTTTGAAGTTGGGTGATGTGGGGTCAAAAGGTCAAATAAAAGGAAATCCTTGTTAACACTCTGGTGGCCACATTTGTGTTTTAATCTTCATGAAGTTTGGTCAAAATATTTATCTTGGTGACCTTAAGGTCAAGTTCGACCAAATAATCTTGGTGACCTTAAGGTCAAGTTCAAAGTTTGACCATGTTTAGCAGGTGAGCGCCTCAGGATCTATGATCCTCCTGTTGCTTTTGTTGACTTATTTGGTGATTGTCAATGCTACCTTCTAGAACTCTTCCAGGGCCTTACCTTGTCTGATCACTACTAATGTTCTCACGGGATAGTCAGCACAAACTCACTACCTCTCCTTGTATTATCAATGACAAATTTTGCAACCTCAAGGAGTCTGTGATACACAATTTCCTCTAGGACAAAACTGTGACTTAACCAACTTTAGCAGTAGGATCTGATGCACCATACCCCATTGAGCATGTCAGACTAAATCTGAACACATGTTTCAAAGATTTGCAGTTCATAGAGAGCTTTAAACACCTGCAAGATGGAAAAATCACTTACCTGTTTAAAATATTGCGAAACACCTGCAGCCAATGCATATTTTCATGTTTTTCATTGTGGAGAAAAATGCTTTCAGATTGGAATGTTACATAACTTCTTAGTTTGCGGTCATTAATTCTCTTCAAACTTGTTAGAATGTGACTATTTATTCTTTATTTTTCAGCCGTCAGAACAAAAAGTTTGCATTTGGAGGAGCTTGCATTGGTGGAGGTCAAGGAATTGCGGTTATTCTTGAAAAATGTTGATCAGTGTTGTTGAGGAAAAATAGATGGGAGTTCATATGTTATCAGGATCTTTTTATCATCTGTGATATTGTCATATTCGTACAACAAGTGCTACTATTATATCCAAGGTACAAGGGACACAAGTAATGTTGTTTCATTGCATGTTCATGACAATTTAAGTTTGTCTATAATTTCATATTTATGTAAAATACATTTATACAAAATTGAATTTTTCTTTGTTATTGATATTTACTTCTTGTTAAGTTTTCCATACAGTCAGGTCTTGATTCAACAATGCTTTTTGTTCCCAAGCAAAATGTTAATGAACATGTCAGTTTTCTGAATTGATAGAAAGATTGTTTTAAAAATTTTGTATACATAAAATGATATCAGTACATTTATATGAATTTGTCAGTTCATGTGTATATTCAATGGGCGTCATTGTATCGAGACCTGACTGTTAATGGCCACATGCTATGATATTGTACATGTTTATTTGTTTCTTTTATGACTTAAAGTGCCACACAATTTCAGTAATTTGTAGACTACTCAGTGATATTATCCTGACACTAGCCTAACCAGTCATGTAATCATCCTGAAAAGCTGAGTGCCAAGCATTTGAGCTATTGGCATGTATTAGTTTGGGATCAAATCCACAACTTTTAGGTCAATTCTCAATTTAATTAACAATGCAAGAAGTGCTTTATTAATGCACTATTTATTTTTAAATTATAAATAAATTTATATCACTTAATTGTTGTTTTACATCACAATTAACATTTGAACTAAAGCACATGGCAAGCAATAACAATTTCACAAGAACTTTCTTAATACGCTGTTCCTATTTAAAACAAGACTGCGTTCAATAAACGCTTATGCCCCCTGTGGAAGCCTTGTCCATAAATAAGTCTAAGTCCAAAATTAGGTCAAGGTGAAGGTCAAAAAGGGTCAGGTGATACAGGTGTGTGGAGAGTGTTCATATACAACATCCATGCAAGTTTGGAAGCTTTGCAGCAAGCCATAATGATGCTAGAAGAAACGGTCAATTTGGGTTAACCAGGACGGACGAACGGACGGACGGACGGACAGGTGCATCACTATATGCCTCCCGATCTATCGATACGGGGGCATAAAAAGAATGTTTAAATGTTATAAATAAATTACATCACATAATTGTTGTTTTACATCACACTTTTTAACAAAAGCAAGCAAGAAACATTCTAGAGATCAAAGGAGTAAGTCTGGAGAACCCGAAGTTGATCTTGTAAATTCCGCAATAATTTCATAATCAACGGATCCACAGTCACTGGTATCACTGCAAATCTTGATTGGAGAATCTTCATGGTTTGATATGAGACCTAGTTCTGTTTTTGTATTTGAACATTTACTTGTTTCACTCTCAGTTCTATTTATGTCACTATTCCCTGTGTTTGGAAGTCCAAGAACGTACCTCTGCACTGATGCGTTCTGTGGTGATAATATATATGAACCATATTCTTCCCAGTCAGGAATCCAGTGAACTAGCGGAGATATTTCAGACCTTCCTATACTTGCTGGTTGTTCTCGTTTCGACTCGGGTGAAGTGAATGCTGGCAGATCACTTTGGCTGCTATCATACTTTATGGGTGTTGACAATAAACCTTCATCCTCACTTTTTTCACACTTTGTGTTACTGTCTGAATATCGTTGAAAAGGAGGACTTACATCTGGTGACATTGTTCCATGGCCTGATTCCATACTCGACATGAACATCTCTATAATAGGAACAATATCAATTATGTATGTGCAGTCCAACCTGAGATAATGATATATAAACCCGGTTTTAACAACCACTTGTTACAAGCTGCCAAAAATTAAGTATCCCTTAAAGCAGGCTCCACAAAAGTTTTTAAACTTGTAAGTCCAAACTGGTAAAATGAGTGAATATTCCTCTTTGCCTAATCGAAAATATTGGATTTTCTGTCCATCCAAATCTAAATTTGTCAGCCAGGACTGACAGTTTTAGCGGAGCCTGCTTAAAGTTTTCTTTTATGCTAAATTATACATAATTTACAAATTTTAAAAATTATGTTTTGCTAAATTTAAGGTCAGCATACATAACTTCCCAATATTAGACAGCTAGCAGTTAGCCTAATTGTATGGAGAGTATTTAAAACAAATCAAGTTTGGAATGGTAACTTTGTAAATTATATTGATCACAGCACTCAAGCATTATCTAAGCAAGCAATGCAGAAGTATTCTAACTGTTCAGAGTCAGTTTGTTAAAATGGCTAATAATATCTGAAAGCACTTTATAGTAATGTTTGTAGTTTATACTAACTATCTCTGTAATGTGGCTAAAGTTACAGAAATCAAACTACATAGCTTGGCAACTTCTGTTATCGACTGATCCAGATTTTCAGCTTTGTTGACAGGTTTAAAGTTTCCAACCATGCTTTCAGCTAATTTTAACTGTTTCCTCACAGATACCATGGCAACCAGATTTCTGAATGGAACCATGCACTTTCACTAGAAGAGTCATACTAAGATCATTCTGGCCTATTGTAAACTCAAAGTTGGACTAGCTAAAATACACTTAACAGAAGTTCTAGGTACCTTCACAATTCCAGTTGGTTGTACTCAAAACAGGATCTGAGTTTTCATTAGATGAAACATCAAACTGATCATTGTCTAATTGGTCTTCTTGGTCTGAATCTGAGGACATCAGATGATTAGCAATATCAGCAGCTTCCTGTAGTAGATTATACAAAATAGGTTTATAAAACATGCATCATGGCAGTCAGTGTCTGCGGTTCAAGGTCACAGTGATATTCAAAGGAGTGCACATCAGACTTCTGGAAAGATGGTAAAATTTGGTCTCACAAGCAGTTAAAATGTGTAAGTCCAAAAAACAAACTATCAGACACTGTATTCGAAATGTCAGTCTTAGTAAAAAAGGTTTTCTACCACTAGTTATAAATATGAAGAAACATCTATGAAGTTGAAAACAGGTTTAAGTTTCGTGCCAAGACCAATCAATTTGTGATGAGTTACATGTTGTAGCCGCTATGTTTATTGTCCACTACAATTATTAATGTCACAGACACATTGGTTGAATGGTAATATAAACACTTAAACAGACAAATGAAAGTGTGTAATATATTGATCGTGTTCGGTAAGCAAAGCGAGATAATTTATACACAGTTACTAGCGCTACTCAAATTTCTTGCTAAAAATATGCTGGACAGTGGGACTGAATTTTAGTCAATGACAGTCAGGAGGTGAGCAAAAAGCCTACAACAGAGGAAGAAGTAAACGTCCGGAGAACCTATTACCAATGGAGGCTAAACCTTTAGTCCAAGATGGGGACTATTAATCAGGATTTTTTAAAATTCAAAACTGTGAGGCTATTTGAAGATACGAAATAAGCATACATGTTCCAACTCAAAAAACGTCACTTACTTGTAGTTCTGGAATTTCAGGAGTATCTTCAAGATTTCCTGCACAGATGTGTTTCTCCGCTGCAAAAAAAGAACAAGAAAAAACTGAGTTAAATTGTGTCAGGAAAGTTTACAAATAGAACAATACAGTGTATATATAGTTAAACATGTGTTACAGGTCTTTCACCTGAATTTACCAGCCACCTGTAACTGTCTTAAGCAGCAAACAGGATTTATTCAGGGTGGCCACAGAAAATGAAGAATGAAATTCCCTGATTTTTTCCTGGTGGAAAGGTTTTTTCCATGATTGTTCGCAGTGTTTGAAACTCTTATACAGCTGAAAGTATGGCCCCAAACATCCCCTCATAGCCATACCTACACAACCAAACTCATTATTTACACCTATCTTATAATAAATACAGTTTGTTTGAAGAAATATATCTTTTGAATAAAGTCATGAAGAGAAGCTGCCAGGAGACACATGTTTTCCACCCAATATTTGTAAAATTCCCTGATTTTTGCCCAATTTTGCAATTCCCTCATTTTTCCCGGCAGGGAATTAGTTGGTGATATTTTCCCTGTTTTCCAGAGTCTGTGGCTACCCTTGAGTATTGGCTGTTTCCACATGATTCTTATCAGCCACATATGTTTTGTTCCCTGCCGGGTTGCTTACGTTGGCCAAGATACCTCATCACACTTGCATTTGATCAATACATTTTGGCAAGATGGGCAACATGTACACAGGAAGTTTTACAATCTGAAAGGGTAAGTGACAGTGTGTTGTTAACATCTTTAATACGGAGTAATATGATGTGACCAGTCAGTTCCTTGGTAATGTATAAACTTCAAAATTCAAATGTTTACCTGCAGTAAGACAACGGTTTTCAGGCAACGACCATTCCTTGGGATTGTTTTTGGTGTTGATTGCCCAATAACATCCTTTACTGCTGATAAAACTCAGGTCGAAACGTATCTTACGAAACCATTTCTGATATAATGCATGGCGTACAGAACTCTGAAATAATACAGAATAAACTACGTACATTTCCGTTGTCTTAAACTATAAACTAGTGACTCAATGGTAAATCACACATTGTACAGTTATAACTAAAACCATTAATGGTTGAATTAAAGGCTAAAACACAATTGCTGTAATTTAATTTTTATTAGAGTATTTATTACTAGAGATATGAAGAAACGAAACACATACCCTCCAACTGTTGATAGCTACTCTATCCATATACCTGAAGAATGGGTACTTATTTCTGAAAGAAAGGCAATTCAGTAATGACTATGCTTGTAAACACTAGTCCTATAATTGATGAAGTGTTTGTTTGTTGGCCATAACTATACTAGCATTTTTCTCTGAAAATAAATAGACCTTTATAACAGGAAAAAAGGTCAAACCATTGCTAGAAGCATCAATGAATACACTTCACAGTTTTAGATGGATGTGCTTGTTCTTACACAATTGTGACATACATTATACTATGATTGCATGTATATTTGTATTTGATACAGTAAACTTCTAAGCAATAACAAATCTTCAAGCGAATATGAAAACCTAGTCTATCCAATATTTCAAAGAGTTTCCTGAGTGAATCATAGTCTTTACTGGCAGTGGTAGACAATACTTACTGTAGGAAGGTGTATATTTGTTGTACTTGGAGTAGACCATCTGGACTTCCACTTATTGCTTGAGCCACTAATTCTACCAGCTTGGTTGGAGGTTTCACTAATCTTGTACCTAGATATTTGAGCATGTGAGATCAGTAACTAAAAATACACTGTACCTTTAAATAACAAGAGATATAAAAATTTATAAAGCATGTTTAATAAGTATGCCCCCATGGCAGCCAAAGAGTCATGCTATAAATAAAGGTTAATAACAAGGTGCTTAAATTTCATATTTAATGAAGACTAATTAGTATAGGCCTATTGTGAAGCAAGTTTTTACAAATAACACATCATTACTGATGGTATCCAAAGCCATCTTCACAAGGGTACGAGAGAGAAGCCAGTTTTCTCTTTTATGTCTAGGGAAATCGTTGGCACCATTATTATTTCATCTTTTGTATGATGCATTTTGGAATCAAAGACGGGACCTCTCTCACTCAAAGCAAAAGCTCTTACCACTCAAGGTGGTACAAGTAGATGTATTAATATTAGGTCAGGGGTGGTATTCAATATTGATCTAACTTAATTGGAAAATAAGGATAGCCAATCATATTGCCCGTTACTGACCAAGAGTTTAATATGGTGAGCTCTGATTGGTTGTCCTTATCCTTAAGTCAAGACGGATCAATATTGAATATCATCCCTGGATTAGGTTACTTTATACAATTAAGCTAAATCACTGAGGATTTGTTGCATGTGGATTACCTATTGAAAGCATTTTAGTGTTGTCAAATATATCATCATCATTATGATGCGTCACATAACAGTTGGTGTTTCCATAGTTACGTCGTCTTTTCTTTCTTGGAGGGGAAAATGAATCAGTATGATAATTGCTAGACCATCCTGGTGTTAGTCTTAATGCGTCTTTCTCAACTGATACACAATAGCTAAAATCTGGAACAGTTGTAATTGCATACAGGTCTGCTCTTGTGTGTATGTCCTGTTCTTCTTCCTACAATAAGGTAAGCGCAAGTTCAATATTTCTGCAAGTGCTTTGATAAAACAGTACCCAGGAGTTAAAGTTAGGTGTATATAATGAAATTCAAAAGTTCATATACCATGTTCAACTGTACAGTTGGGAAGCTTTCACATTTAAGAAGGAAAAACTAGTGTTTTGTCATATGTGACATAGTATTTGGATACATAGATCTAATAAAATCATAATGAACAGCTATTAGTATTAACCTGTGTTAAAAGATGTTCTTTCTTCACCATCAATTTTGCTCTTATACTTTTCTTCCTATTTTCAATAACTTGCAAAGCATCTTCCACTGATTTTGACTTGAATTGTTTCTCAGCTGCTGTAAAGACAAATCAAACTAGAAACATTAAGATCTGCTAAAGAGTTATAAATGTAAATGCTGCATTAATGCAGCCCTGCATTGTCAATGGAAGACCCAAGGGAGACAACTATAAAGCTGATGTTGTGTATGTTGGTTGTACATTTCTAGATCTAAGATTCCTTTGTAAAGTAAGTAACATTTTGTAGAGCTGAACACCATGATGATGAATGTTTAACTTTTAAACTTTTAGTTCTTTTTAGTTAAAATATTTGTATCTTGTAATTTTAAATGAGTGAGGCCTAAAATAAAAGATTGTTTGTTTCCCCATCCCCTACCTACCCGATTAAAAAGGGCCCTACCCAAAATATTTTATTGCCCAAATTGAAATAATATTTTTTTTATTAAAAATTAGAAGTGAAAAATATTTTTTTTGTTTACTGGCTTCTTAAATCTTACCATTAAATTTAAGACTGTTGGTTTTCACCTTGGAGTTAATTTAAATTTCATTATTGTTGGTTTTCATCTTAGGGTTAAATCTAAATTACATTATTTGTATGTCTTAACCAATAACTATCATACTGAAACAGTTAAAAAAAATATTTACCCTACCTACCTACCCATTCTAAATCTGCTAGGGTCGGGATGGGGAAACCAAGAATATTTTAACTTCAGCCTGATTATGGTGTAGATTGCCAAGCACAATAATGTGTTCACCTGATTTTCCAAGAAGATTGATAACATTCAAATAATAGCAATGAAATATGCAGTATAGTATCTATTGACTATTCTATAGAATTCACATGTCCACTTAGTTCCAGGGCTCGACACTTACACTGGTCCGCTGGTCCGAGACCAGTAAAAATCCAGAAGGACCAGCGAAAATTCTAAAGGACCAGTAACTGTCCTATTTACAAATGTGGCGCTTTTGCCCTGTCGGACCAGTGGCCAAAATAGTTGGTGTCTAGGCCTGAGTTCTGGGTATTTTATTTATAAATATTGACACCAACATGTAAAACAGACATATAAATTTAAAGACCTTCAACTAAAGTCACTACAAAGCTTGTTGGTCTGATAATTTAAGGCATAAACTTAATTGTTACACAGGTACCAGACCCAAAATCAAATTTTGACGTATAGGCCTATTATGTCATATATTATTCTAGTATATAGCCAAATTTGATTGTGTGCATTGCACCTGTGTAGTCCAAATCATTCAACATCAGTGTTAATAGAAGTATACTAGCACCTGTGAGTTACTAGAGAAAGAACTAAGTCATTAGTTTCTGACAATGACAGATGTCTGCAAAAGAGCAACGACTTAGTCTTAGGTAGACTCAATAAATTCCTGGAAACTTGCTTTGCACAACCTACGAAAAAGCTGAGTAAAACAAAGAAAATTCAAACAATGAAACATAGGAATTTACCAAATGACGTCTCCTGTTTCGAAAATCGTTTGCATTTTTTCTTCGAAGCAGATTGTTTAGCACTTTGTTTACGTTCACAACAATCAGATCTTAAATATTTATCCAGATCTAGCTTTATACATGCAGAAGTCTTGATTGGTTTCGACCTCACGACTTCAGTTCCAAGACGAACACTCGGAATCGATCCGTGAGGCCTGTCAGTGTCACTTTTGACACGACCATCCATCGACGCATCTTTTCTCTTTAACGAGTTACACAGAACGGATCGATCACTGTTAGAAAATAATACATTAACATAATTTGGTTGTTGAAATGATGTGGGTCTTCCAATCATGGTTGTAGTCAGACCGATCTTTGAGTTTGTGTTTGACGTTTTCCTTTTCAGCATCGTCTGCTTTTCGCGAAATCCCGCGTGCTGAACTTTTTGTTCAGGCGTATATCATTGGCTCTTAGATGTAACCTTGAATTTTATTGGTGCTTTAATAACAGAAATAAATATCGTGCGAATGACGATGTACAGTTGTCATCGTCGTCAAGATAGTGAGTTGAATGGCTCCGTATTATCAAAGAATACGGGAGAGTAAATCCGTGGTATTATATCACCCTATTGGATGAGCCGTATGCATAATATTGTGTTCTACAATTAATTTTGTTTGTTATTAAATTTAGAATTTGGAAAAAAGAAGTTATGTCAATGTCCATGTGAAGATTTCGATCTAGAAAGACCTTCGGGAGTAAAATGGGAAAAGAAAAATGAATCTCTAATTCGGCTAAATTACCAATCTATTATATTTATTCGTCTGTAAAACCAGTTTACACTTTCTGAATAGTTTTAACCTGTTCAGTTTGAAATTCCTTATTGTAGGCCTCAATAAATGTGTTGAAGCACAACATTGATTGAACGAGAAAACTTTGTAAATACGCATATAATTATTATTTATTAGGCTACTTTACATGGGTGTAGGGGCAGGGGGCAGCCCCCCCTTGTCAAGACAGAGGGGACCAACACTACCGGTATATCTTGAAGTAACTTTTGCTCTACTATTACTTTTTAAAAGAAGTACCCTCCTGTTCAAAATCAAGTAAATCTTGTACTACAGAGTTCCCTTCAATTACCTCCATAAACCAGTTTTATTGACAATCAGTATGCATGCATAGTAACATACTATAATATAAAACGGTAAAATTAGTGCTATCAACGAATGTCTATGAACATGTCAGATGTTAGTGTGTGGTTATGTACAGTAGGATGAACATGACACACATTAAAGCAGGCCCGGTTATAAACGCTAACAATACGTGTTGTATTGCCCAGTTGGAAGCATCAATGGCTGATGCAAACTCACGTTGTTCTTTCCATTTCTTCACCTGAAACATACAGGTATCAACACTGAGAAAGTATATCATTGAATAAGCAAATGTAAAACATTGAATTTATTTCCACGGGAAACTGATCCGGGCATTAATATTAAAATACACATGCTACCGATAGGCTTAATAATTAAGCTTTGCGAGTGATGTGAAGTTTTGTTTAATAAAATCCGTTCAGATGGTCAACGGACAGACCAATAAACCGACCGATGGACATGTCTAACTAGTACCCACACGCTAAAAATTGTGGTATAGCAAATAGAGGATAACCCATTCACCGATTGATCACGGACATAGGCACATTGAGTGCGTTTCACCAGTATTTGCACCTTGATGTACCAAATACAAAGAGAAGGTAGTGTAGCGGTCATGTTTAGCCGCAACGGATAAGACGTTACTAATGCTGATACCCAGTTTTTTTCTACAGTTGTCAAAGTAAACACGGATTCCAGTTCCTGTGAAGTCATATCCGTTATGCCTAAACATGGCCGCCGCGCTGCATTACCTTCTCTTTATAAAGGATACACTCAGATAATTAGAAACCACGTGCTTATGATCACAGAAAGCAATGGTTTCACGAGTGGCGTGATTTAACTAAGAGTACAATAACATTTCACAATTAAAAATGTTGAATATACCTTGTAGCTGTTCCATGTTGCCATCACTCCACATGGTAAGAATATAAGTAGAGACAATATTGATAGAGGAAGGTAATCAGGTATATCTATGCTGTCGTAGTTTCCAAACTCTGTCATCTATGCAAAAAGGAAAGATGTGTGTGAGGAACTTCTCTTAAATGATCTTTTCCGACATGGGAACAAATCATTTTCATACAACGTTTATCTATTAAAGTACATGTAGTACTATTGTTCAATATTAGAATATAATATGCTATAGATACAGTAATATGCACAGGAATTTGAAAGTCTATCCATAAAATATCATAGCAGTCGATCCATTCAAAATCGCTCTATACATTATATAAAAATATAGAGCCATTTTGAATGTACATTTATATTAATTTCAAGTTCCTGTGGTATATGCGTGTACATGTTATTTTAAATCTAGAAGAAGTTGCACCAAGCTTTAAAAGTGTTGAGAAACCTGTCCGATTATGACATGATTGACGAACAAACTAAACAAAATATGGGCTATATAGCAGCTATACTTGTAGACTTACGAACATGCATACATGTAGTACTTAATCAAACAGCAATATGTAGACTTTAATTTGTCCCCATATCACTTTCTAACATTGCATTACACAAAAATATAGACACTAATATGACTAGTTACCAAATGGCATGATCCGCCTGTTTTTGCCTGAAGAACAACGTCATCAACTTGGTTCTGGTAGCTAACGTGATGGTATACTAAAACAAAATAGAAAACTAAATACAAAGTATTCGGAAGTTGGACACATGCGATTATCAGAGGCGCTAGTTTTTGTGGAAAGAATATACTCGCTAACAACTGTGACATTCGTCCTTAAACAAAGACACACAGAAACTCGACATTTTTTACTGTGAAAGGTATATTGTTATTTCTTAAATAAGCGGTGGGCGTAACGTTGGTAAACTATATTTTTTTATACATGTACACGTGTATTTCTTGTATTTCAGCACATACCATGGCTGACATACAAAGCACAAACTATTTGACGCGAATGCACAGTGCTATAATGTTTTATTTCCTGTGGTTGTCAATGGAAAGTCAGGAATGGGAGATTCCACAAGCCTGTGGGTTGAGTTACATGTACGTGTAAGTACTAATAGTAACCTTACTATTCTTGGCGTTTGTGTTTTCTGGTTGGTTCTTGATTCCTTTTATTGGGTTTTACTTAAAACTTCCTTAATGTTGCTAAAAAGTCATGTGTTATTGGGCTTATCATTACATCGTGAAGTCCTTGATAATTTGCTTTATTTTCTTAGAATCCAGTGTGTTCTTTGTTGTCTTGGGTTTCGTAATTCACTCCCGACCCATGTCTAACGTTTGTCAGTGTTGCCGTTGGGCATTCAGCTTTTTGATTGCTGAAACTGGTTCATTTGAATTTCGACAGCTTGGACATGGGAGGATTATAACTTGTTTAGTTGGACATTGTGGCTTTTATGTTTTCTGTGCTCGGCTGGTTCAGGTTGGCATTGTACCTTGTGTGTTTTTATGTTTTCTGTGCTCGGCTGGTTAAGCTGAGTGCTGCATTCCCTGTCTGACTTAATATTATCTTTTTGACTATAAAGCAGGTGTTTGTATACAATGTGAATGAGCCGTCCTCCTGGAAAACCATGATAATGTAGCAGTAGAATGACGGTCATTCTACTGCTACACTATCATGGTTTTCCATGCGAACGGCTCATTGAATACTCTTTTGAACAGTTTCTGAAAATTTGAGCAAAATATATCATCAAATTACAATGTTACATACTTTTAAAACTTCTTTGTTAGTGACGTCGCAAACGGCGTCATTCAAAACGGTTATTTGACGATACATTAACATGAAGTTCAAAAGTCCAGTATTTGATGATTTCTTGACGTAAACGTATCAGAATTGTATCACATTGTAGAATTATATTCCTTTTTTAATAAAACATAATTATCTAAATCGTAAATTTTAGCCTTTCGAGAAATGTAACTACAGTTTTTAACCACTGACCCCTTGTTTTCTCAATATGGATACCGTTCAGAAATTGGTCACCATAGCAACGACAGAGAATACTTTAACACGATTAGTGAAAAAAACTTAGACATTAGTTCTATATTATCGAAGAATTTAAATCAAAGAGCGTGACGTTTTTCTCATTTAAGAGGGATTTCTAAACCTAAGCCCGGTTTTCCTGGAGAACGGCTCAAATATAATTTTCCTTACCAACCTACTACACATGTTAAAGGATATTCATAAACGTATTTTCTCGACAAAAAAAAGATAATAAATGATAGCAATTTATGATAGATTGTAAACTTGCGACAGCTGTTTTCGTTCCGCATTATATGTTTTAAATAAATACAGCGATTGTATTAACTTGGTGAAGAAGACATGATACATGTTCCAACTATACACTCCTTCAGTTTTCTTTTATTCCATTGATGGTTACATAACAGCAGTCGAACTCAATTAAAAAGTTTGAAAATGAAACAATCAATGTGTATCTCATTACATTGTTTAATCGACCTTGACAAAGCAGTTTTAAAAACATTCATGTGCATTGTACCAAACAATCAACATAAATTATTGAATTATATAGTATTCCAATAAGTCACACAGTGATCGGAATTCACATAAAATTATGCTTTTTCTCGCAATAAGTCATACACGTTGAATTATTTACTATCCCAATAAGTCACAAAGTGTTTTAATAGGTTTATACGTTGTGTACATGCATATTCGACATATTTCAAACGTCCGCGGGTTATATTTTATTTAATATTATTTTACTGTATTATTTTACATGTACATTTTGTATATCAATTAAAGTACATGACATGTAAACTGTCAACGACAAATAAAATTACACAAAGACGCATATCAAAGTGAATTTCTACGTGAACCACTTACCTACAGACACATACTTCTTTCCTGCATCTTCCTCTTCTACAGTTTCCATGGTAACCAAAGATAATTTCAATAACCAAGACTACACGTTATTAGATATAGTAAGTTTCATAAATGTAACAAACAATCTCCCTGCATATATATATATGTATATATATGTATGATCAAACTGAGCAATTAACTTAATCACAATAAATGATACGTATATTTACAATCATTGACATTTCCAGATATTAATCAGTACTGAACATATGTTCTCATTCCCCACAGCATCACTTGTACACCAGCTTTTCAGATATTTGTAGTAGTAATTACCTCTCATTTAATCACGCTTGTAGTTCTGAAAATTGTAGTTTATTGTATGATAAATGCATAGTTTGTTTGACGTATGATTGTTTGTATACAAGGTTGAATATTCTCAATTTATTTTGACCTTTTTCATATGTACAGCAAGTGACTGACCATGACAGTCTGGAGCTGGTCCGGTATGGTTCAGTGGTAACTCCGTGAACACGATGGATTGATAAACCGGGAGTAGCAGGTTCTTTTCGAGTAAGACTCTTAAATAGGTTCGTGTATGATGCTTTACATCGGCATGTAAAAGAATAGCCCTTAATGCTTCTAGTACTGGTACATCTTCAGTGTCATGTAATTTCCAACAAAACTAAAAATGACGAACATTTTTGCGGGGGTGGGGGCGTCATCCATTAGGTGTGACCCGGTGGTGAGGATAAATCAAAGCAATTGCCTTTACAGTTTATACATGTATTGTCATTCTTAAATTACCGAAGGTAAGTTGTGTTGTTATGCCATCGGGAACGCAAATACGTATATAATAGTGGATACTAGTAACGCTGTTGGTCCAGATATAATCAAACCAATTGTCCTAAAGGAGTCGCGTTCTTGGGATCATTGATACAGCATCACATATTTTAAAAAAGATCCATTAACTCTGGCCAACTTCCATCCGACGTGACAAAGACAAATCCGACTGGCTTAGAATTAAAATCCGTAAGTACAAAATTAATATTTTAAGAAAATAATTTTAATTAAACAAGCTTCTGATGCCTTTGCAGTATTCATCTCCGATTATATGCAAAGTTTCAATCACGTAATTCATTTGTAAAATGCGATTTTGATTATCTTTCCTAGGTACACTGTGCATAGACTAGACGAGAGCCAACCCGTGATCTTAACGTACCTTTATTCTACTAAGACGCGAATTAATTGTAACAACACTTGATATCAACTGCATATAACTTCTACAATAGGAATAGAATAACGTTTATTCCAATTGTGGTTCACTACTTACATGACAATCACAAGTTAATGGGTGAACATAAAATAATAGTGAAATAATCATGATGATATTAAAGGGAAAGAAAAGGCTAACAACAAGTTGATTTTATTTTAAACTAGCGTTCATTTGAAACACATTGGCGAAAACAGAATGAAAATCAGATGTAAATGCAACAGATTAACTAATAAAATAAAAAAATAAACTCTTATGTTCCTATTTTTTGAATATCTTAGTCATAATTTTGAGTATGAGTTATTTTGTATTATCTAAAAATGTACTTAAGAGTATGCATGCTAATAGTTGTATGTAAGTATATGTATAGAACGTAACCGTGTATAATTGTCTGGAATGCATGAGAGTGTGAAAGAGAATGAGACTCAGAGTTTGAGAAAGAAAAACTGTAAAAAACACTGTGTGTGCATTTTTGTCATTATTGTTATAAACCAATGCATTAGTGTATTTCAAAATAGTACTTGAAATGCAGCCTCTGCTTCGGTATGTAGAAGGGTGAAGATATGCAAGGGAGGTAATTTGCTGATTGTACGAGTTGTCTTTCTTTGACCAGCATTTGTTGTCTGTCTATGAGTTCTCTCACTTATTATCATTTAAGCACCAGTCTAGGCATATAACTTATGGTTTGGTCAGTGGGTGTATGTCCTCATGTCAGTGATTGAACTCCTTGATAACCTAGTGACCGGTAGAGCATCCGTTTGGACTACGGGAGGTCCTGAGCATACATGGGCTCGATCCCCAAAGATGAAATATAAATGGTACCAGTATTCATCTTGCCAGGTGCTAAGCATAAAAGGAACTAGCTTCCTTCACTTCTCTCATACTTTCGTGGCGACGTGTGAACATCATAATTGAGGTGTAGAAAGTGATTAATATACATTGCATTAGCCTGGAAAAGCGTGTTTCACAATTGACCAAAAACAAATTAGTATAAATAAAGCTTCATTTTCCCCTCTTCTGTTTACATCTTAGAACGTTCCGGTATGTACAAACTAAAACTATGTAAACACTGTTGCTGTCTACTCCTGGGACGGAGGCTGGACTGCTATGGTGTTGTGGAGCACCGTCTTGACGGCCTCTATATAGTTGAGATGTCCGTGGTGGTGGTTGGGAGTCTATTCCAGTCCTGTATAGTAAGGAATTATTACACATGTATATGGAGGCGTTGGCAGATGATACATATAGCCTGTGGGCCTATCTGGTCCTGCTGTCACTAGACTGCATGATGCTGGACGCCGTTGGGATATCCACCAGGGAGTGCCTAATCTTGAATAGCATGGTCAGTCGTAGGACTTGGTGGCGATCGACAAGAGGCTCCCAGCCGAGTGAACTAACCATGCCTGTGACACATCCCGGGGTTCTGTCAGTATAGTTGTTGCGCACATATCAGGCAGCCCGGCGCTGTACTTTGTCCAGGCGGTTAGATAGCATTTTGCATACAACAGAATAATGTCAGGGAACCAGGTCTATAATTTACCGGCTTTTTACTCTTGATATAGGAACTGAGATTTGTAAATGAGGCACTGATTGTGCTGATTAAAAATAGTATTAGTAGATCATTAATATAGCAATACTCAATAACAGCATATTAGTAGATCTACATTAATATTATTTACACAGTTAAAAATGTCGTCTTTGCAAAATTATACAACAGGTTTTGGCACCATCAATTCTCGTAGCTTTTTTCTTAGTAAAAAGAGCCCTTAGTTTCATGAATGTGGTCTGAATTATTTGGGAGGGGGGGGGGGCAAATGATACGTTGGCCACTCTCCTGATATTGGGGGGGGGGGGCGCATGTCTTTATGTTCGAGAGCTATGTTAATCTGCCTGTCTGAGGCTAGTACGCCCCTGTATTTAATGTGTGTTATGTAAAACTGTTGACCACATATCATGATCATTGTGTACACTAAAAATGTCTTGTGTCAATACCTTATTTGGTATTTATGATCTTAGCCATCATAGGCCATCCAAATCGCAAATTCTGTTTCCCGTCCGTGGGCGGGTAGGTTTTGAGCTCATAATAGGAAAAAAAACACATTGTTCGCTATATTTTTTGCATTTATAGTTTATAATAAGTTTATTTTTTTCTTCTTCTGGGTTTGCGTGTTTTTTCTGGAGTGTAGATAGGTTTTGCGCAGAGCAGTTGACGCTAAACAAAAGTACAATTTGGAATGTCGTTAGAAGTGTTACTAGCTTTGTGTCGAAAAATCACGTGCTGTTGCCATGGCACTCGAGTATTCGAATAACATTTGACACATTTTGATTGGTGCATCTGTTGAAATCGTTCATGCGCATCGCCCGCGCACCGACATTGAATTTGGAGATTTCGGAATTAAGGAGAGGTCTTTCGGCGCGTTTACGAAGAATTAACGATGTAAGTAGAAATTAATATTTTATTTTATTGCTGCATTTTTTTGCAACTCATCTACGGGAACTAAAAAACAAAACTAAACTATCGACATTGAATTATATGTACACTAGTTTACTGTTATGTTAGTTATCGCGGCATATCTGTATTTCCGTGCAATGATATTCATGTACACAAAACAGCGTAGTGCCATTCTGTCTCGTAGCACGTTTCACAACATCGTCACTGAAAAACCAGAAAAACGCACAATTCAGTGCTCTAATTTGTCCACGATATTTTTTGCTAAAATCTTTATTTTCTTTTGCGTTTTCTGAAAGTTTGAATCTTTTGGACAATGAATTCAACAAGCAAAAAAATTCCAGAATCTCGAAACATGTTTGTTTCCTATGAAATAAATACTCACTAATTTCCAGCTGTGATCTACGTGATGTTTAAATTGACTATTTGACTTTTAAGTATAAATAAAAACAGTTCCAATTAACTATTGATAGTTTGTCCAACTCTATTAAACTGAATAAAACTTTTTCAAATGTTAAAGTTTGTCATCAGGGTACACTATTTGGTACAATAAATCTTTAAATACTCGACACTTAAACAATTTTTACAATTGTTTTGTGTTTTTAAAAAGATATATTTTCATTAACCTTTTTAATTGGTATACTGAATAGATAATCCTACATCGATTTAATTGCCTTTAGCATACTGACATACATGTATTAAGTGCTTACGTCAGTGCAGTCTTGTGGATAGTCATGTTAAATGGAGAATCCACACTCCTATGAAGTCTAAAGCAACTGGTTGGTAACGTAGCTCACCACATATCTTCAGTCGGACCAACAACATGTTTGATAGACGAAAAACATGTTGCGAATGATTTTTTAATCACCGAAACAGTATTTTAACCAATTGTTAGTTAATTAAATAGCCCAGATAACATTGGTTCAAATCATTTTTGAAATGTGTACTATTTATACGTATGTGTCAGCTATGGCAATAAATCCATCTATCATAAGATTTAAATCTCTAAGATAAACAAATATACTTGTATATATGATACAAACTTGTTTGAACATTAACAAACAACAATGCAGAATCATATTACCAAACGATATTGAAAACATAAAACTTTTAAGTGTTGATAGTGAAGATATAACACTTATTTTTATGGTAACGTAGTTCACATTAAATTGACACACACATATATATATATTGTGCATCTTCACCCTAACAAAACTTTACTTACTAGTTAAATGATTCTGTTTTACTAAATTGTAATTGCAAGTCACCGTTAGTTTTGCCACAAACTGCTAGTTACATAACTTTTGTATTCGCTCAAACTCCGACTCCTTTTCATTCATCGATTATGCCTTTCGATATTAGGGCTATAATTCTGTTCGAATGCTTAAACTGTATGCGTTTATCAGCGCAATAATTTTATATCCTTTTATTATACTTGTGCATATGCAAGTACATTACGACTGTCACTTGCAATTGAAATGAACATCTCACTCTACGATGATTTTCACAGAAATCAATATCATTTTATTGATCACTGATTGAAATACAGAAATCAACTTAAGTAAATCATGTAAACATGAAAGCATATTGAACATATATTAAAACGATAACTAAATTAACAATGAAAATGGTTTCAAAGGAGTATCACGTATATATCTAGTATACAGTCACGTATCGCATGTGCATTCAACTCTTGTTGGCATCAATAGTTCACTCAGTATGTTACTGCATATAGGTAACGTAGTTCACGTGACGTGTACAACGTTTTGTCACTCACGCATTCCTTTACTCCCTGTGCATCCTTCTTAAAGTATTTATATCATTTATCAGCATCCTCCCTATCTTTGTACGCTTCTGCTAGCAATTTATATTTCGTAAACATCAGAAAAATAGGCATTTATTATAATTTGAACTACGTTACCATTTTGTGAACTACGTTATCATATCTATATTACTTTTGTGCTGAATGATGCATTTGTTTTAGTGGAAAATCGGTTGGGAACTACAGAAACACCTTTAACCTTACATAATATTATAAAACAAATAGTTGCAACAATACGCAAACTAATTTTACGATGTATTATATGAACACCGTGTTAAGTTCTACCTTTAAATACATACAGTGTTTTACGAAAATGCCAAATATTCACCATTTCTGCTTTACAATACTCCCACTGTACAGTACGGCAGCACTGATACAATTTTGATTGAGCAATAAGTCATATGCATGAATAATATAACTTTTTTAGAGATGTGCTGTCACGTAGTTTACAGTCACGTATTTCAAGAATCCTTGTTATAAGTGATACAATTTTATGTGAATCGGACATAATCAAGTTTTAACAACTTCGTTATAGATACTACATTGGTATCACATTCACACTAAAACACGTTCCTGCTTTTATTCTATAATAGTGGAATATATTGTAACGTAGTTCACATTTAAATGTCAATTTTGACAATTCTAACTTTATGCAATATTTTTGAGTTTTAATCTCAGCTATTGTTAAATAGATGCTTATGTTTTTATTTTTACATGTACTCTGTTTTCTGGGACTGTTAGTATTGCCGAAAGTATATGTATGGCCTTTATTTCATTCGCTCAAAAACTGTTAACGTAATTCACATAGAATTCTGTGACATGCCAAAATCATGAAATTTTTATTTGTTTTGATCCCTTAAGATGTCAGCATTATTATAAAATCAAATTTCAACCTTATGTCTATTCAAAACCATTCTAATAAGATTAAACAAGAATATGTATCAGTGTAATAAAACAAGACAAAATAGAGCACTGTAGCTTGTGACAGGGTATTTTTGCTATTTTGTGACCATACATAGTCGAAAAATATACTTGATCGTACCTGAAAAATTATTTTTCTTATGTGTAGATACTGACATTGTCTATGTCAGAAAACATAAGTTTATCAATAATTAGTTATTTTTCAATATACAATTGCTCTGTGACAGCCATTTTGACGAATTGTGCGTTTTTCTGGTTTTTCAGTGTCGTATCTGTTTTGATCGCGTACTATCGTAAAGGAAACTTCGACAGTTTTCAAAAATTAAAAATGGCTTCAGTTAGTCTATTTGAAATACGCAATGTGTCTTATTTGTACGTTATTTACGCATTTCAACAGTAATATTACCTCAAACACACCTGGCTTGTACCACTGGTGGTCATGTTTAATTCATTTATGTCATTTTGAGTGAATTTTAGAATTTACCATAAATTTAAATATTTTGGGTAATAAAGTCCTTGTTACGAAGGTCTGACAGGGTTTTGTGGAAACAATTATATGTATCTGTAAACAATAGATCACCATTGATACCTGGTGTTAATTTTATCTATTATGTGGGTTGAGTATTTGTGGAGAATTTTATATCATTTTACTGTATTTTGGGTCATTTGGCCACTTTACTTGAACATTAAATACCAATGAAATGTTTGCAAATAAATTAGGAGTAAATATATAAAAGAGCCTGATAGGTGACAATATGCTATACTCATCACAAAAAATACATTTCTGTTAAACATTGACCATATCAACATTACAAGTTAAACCCCGTTTCCCGGGATTACCGAATTAATTCAGCGACAATGTGCAAGATATTCCGAATATACGTCAGGGAGCCAATGCATATAGTGTAAAGAGCAACCAGGTACAATAATCGCAATTATTTTAGTCAAGTGATAAAAAATTGTAAAAAGCCTTTCTAGAACACATTGACTATGTACACTATTTTATTACAACCTTGCTGACAATATTTTTGCGTAAATAATATGTTTAACTAGAAAAATGCGTACATTTTCTCGCCATCGGTAACAAGCTACGGAAGCGGCAGTCTGGAATAAAATGCAATATGTCTATGAATGTTATTGCTTCATTAAGATATCCAAAGCCAATTCTTGCTTTTGATACCATGACAATCTGACCAATTTAGTACAAACGCACCTTTCTAAGATAACAAATTTTTTAAAAGAAAATGTTTTTTTACTCTTTATCAATAGAGAGGTTGCGATTCGAACGTGTACGACTACGTGTACGTGTAGCTACCCATACATGTATACGTACACGTTGCAATTAAAATTGGCTTGCGAAACACAACGTCTGCGTGTAACATCACATGGCAGTTGTAACATGATTTTTTGTGAATCGATAATGAGTATTTGTATTAACTCACTGAGACTACCGGCGATGATATCTTGGGTTTCCCGTGCATATGCATACCTGTGTGACGTAGTACACAATATATTTTTGTCTGTCACACGTCCGTTACATGTAGAAACTACACATACCTGGATGACGAAATACCCAAAAATAGTATTAACGTAAAGTTTAACGTACACGTTACACGTTGCCTTTCGCAACCTCTCTAATGATACAGTTAATACCTGCGTGTTTAACTTGAAAAAATATGCATGACTCATGCTTTCCAACTTGTTTCATGAGCCATCAGGGAGATTTACGATTTTTGTCCGTGATATTTTAACTTTCATCCGTGAGATTTCAGATGTGCAAAGGGAGGTAAACCCTATTAGACGCATGAACGTATTTTCGGTCCGGATACGGACTTTAACCATTCCTTAAAATAATGGCTGCCGATTTGCGCGAAATTTGCAATCTGTTTTACCTGAAATTAATGATTAGGCATGCAATATTGCTTCAGTTAATGTCACACTGTAAAGAAACATGCTGGCATGACCAATTGATGACCTTATTTCTTCGCTTGATAGATCAGTAAATAGCCAAACTTAATAAATTCCCACGCCAGTGCCTGATGTTGAACTGACCTGCTGCGCTTGATTGGTATCAATTACTGATACGGATCATTAACACATGCCTTGTACCTTGTATATTTGGAAACAGCTGGACATCGGCTGTTTTCTGAATGATTTAACGTGATAAACAATTTACAAATGCAGACTTATGCCAGTCCGGGTTTTTCATGAAATGTCCGGGGCTCGCGGGTTTGACACTCGATTCCGGGACTTTCACGGACAATCCGTGAAAGTTGGTAACCATGCATGACTATTGGTTATCTAAGTTAACACATGACTGTTTTTGTTTCAATGAATTATTGTCTTGCCTTACAGATGAGAATGTTTGTATCTCGAATGATGGGATGAACCATTAGACAAGTTATCACAGAGGAATATCTACTTGCCTACATGGACAGAATTCAACAGCATTAAAAAGATAAGTAACTTACAATCTAAATCAAAATCAACCTTTGGCAACGTCACTGTTGTTGACACCCCTGTGCACTCAACAACCAAATATTTGACCAAATTGTGTGCAATTGCCTGCTAAAGCGTAGTCTACATGGACATTGTCCTTACATTGGATGTGCTAAGATGCATAAATTGTCATTGTGTAAATTGTGTTAACTGTACACATGCAAACACCATCATTGGGTTGGTCAACCATGGAAAAACATTCTCTAATCGAGGTTTTCCATTCATCTAGTGACAACAGGGTTCAGGTAAACCTGGACTGGTGTTCTGCACTGTTATCGAACATCTCTTGTTGTGATAGATTAGAATTTGAATGCCTGATGTTACCATGATTGTTGTGAGGCACATCATCCCGCTGTTTTCAGAAAGCTCCAATATCACTCCATTTCAACGCGATAATGTCGCAGGGAATTTCCTCATTACAGTCAGTGGGTGCAAACAGATATCGGTCATTCATGCATAGAGCAATGGGGTACAATATTCACAATCATTTTTGTCAAGCCCACTTGTCCTGAGCTCTACTTAGTCTTCATTTTTGGCGTATGCGCATGCATCAAATCTTTGGATCATAGTTGGAGGTCAAGGCTCTAATTGAAGTTTGTCTATACCATAACTTTACCATGCATTGTATTTGGCATGAATGTTAACCTCAATAGTCAGGCGTGTCCTGCACAACCCCATTTTCTTATCGCAAAGGTCAAGGTCACAGCTGAAGGTCAATGGTCATTATTTAGCTTGTCCGGACTGTAACTCTTGTCATTATCTAAATTGGAATTCTATTTAGTAACCTAGCGCACTTGTTCACCATTATGAGGTTGAGATTATGGTATCAATATTCAGTGTATCAGAACAATACCAAAATTAACAGGATTTGTTTATCAAATACATTTTCAAGACACATGTCAACTTTTTCCAAGGTGACAAAAAACATTAGATTCATTATTTTTCATACTTTTGATACAAAATTGGAACGTAATTTTCAGCCAATTATGTTTTTACATCTTCGAGTGGTTCCGTACAACCATTCCAGTTATGAACTAGCCAAATATGTGAGTCATGGAATGTCAAAGGGTACGCACTACACCGTCACAATATGCTGTTTATCCAAGATCAATAGGAAAAGTTAGGTGCTTGTACGAACAAGTGAGTTGAAAAGCCACTTTTGTGCCAACAATGTAGTTTTGACCTTACACCGTGATATCTTAAAGTTCAAGGTCACACTTCAAACAAGTTTCAGATGTTCTCTACTGGTAAGGTTATTGACCAGGAACATCAATGCATTGCTTAATAGTTCAAACAAAACAATACAGATCCCTGAAAAGTGGTCTGCTTTAAAGTATGTAAGTGTATATATATTAAATAAATCTTTGTGCTGTCACCAGAGCGAATGATCATTTTATTGAAGAATAAGTAGAACTATTTGACAGTGGCACAGGAGATTGAATATGACCCCCATGGTATCTAAGGGTTTCTCTGACAGGGTTTAAGATCAAGGTCACTAAAGTTTTTTTACACCACATATTTATATTTATACCCGCACAACGAGTTGTAAGGGGGGGGGGGGTATACTGGATTCAGCCTGTCTGTCTCTCTGTCTCTCTGTCTGTCTGTCTCTCTGTGTCTGTCTGTGTCTCTGTGTCTCTGTCTGTCTGTCTGTCTGTCTCTGTCTCTGTCTCTGTCTGTCTGTCTGTCTGTCTGTCTGTCGACGCATTCTTGTGGACGTAACTCCTCCTACAGTTTTTGCAGCATTTGCTTCAAACTTTAACACATTAACAACTTCAACATGTAGATGTGCATAAAGGAAAGAATTTGCGCTGCGACGATTTTTGACAGAATTATGGCCCTTTGTACTTATATGCACTATACAATATATAGTAAACACTTCTTGTGGACGCAACTCCTCCTACCGTTTTTGCAGCATTTGCTTCAAACTTTAACAGATGAACAACTCCAACATGTAGATGTGCATAAAGCAAAAAATTAGCTGCAATGATTTTTGCCATGCGGGGGGTATATTAGTCTGCCGAATGGCGACAGTTCTAGTTTAACGTCAAAGCTATAACATACACTTTTCAAAAGTAAGGTAAACTAAAGGATATTTTTGCTACAGCTTACATACTAAAGTGTTAGATGATATTCTGCAATCATTTTTATACACATTTCTTTGTTTTAAAAAAGATAATATGAAGTTCGATAGGGATGGCTGTTGCACTCAACTTAATCAGCCAAGCACAAAAAAACATAAAAAACCTATACGACAAGTACAACACATAACCGAATGAAAAAATGAACTGCCCAAGTCCTAGCTGTCAAAAAACTGAATGAACAGAACTAGTTTCAGCTATCAAAAAGCTGAATGCACTAGCTGAATGACCTAGTCTGAACAAAAAACAGCTGAAATACCTAGTTTTACTTTCTCAGAGAAGTCCTAAAAAAGCATCACTGAAATGGAATCATACAACAGGAAATAATTTTGACTGCGGGTTTCCGCTCTGTGAAGGTACTTATTCCTTGGAGCATAATAAATGAAGGGGGTGGGGATATAAAAGTTCTGCTTCTTGGATGCGACTGCTACCTATGATGCAGAGCTGTTGTTTCAAGAGGTTATAGACAGTGCTTAATTAAACTTAACACGGATACTAAATTTAACTGACTAAAAGTTGCTTATTATATATATATGAACAACCTCAGTTGCATTTTTTGTGACAAATATAATAAGGTGTGAATCATGTATAATCAATTTATGAATAAAATCTATGAGCAATAATGTCAAAAGTCTTTTTCATGACAAATATAATAATAAGGTGTAAATCATGTATAATCAACTTGTGAATAAAATGTATGAGCAATAATGTCAAAAGTCTTCATCCAGGTTTTAAAATTATATATCATTGACTGTTTAAATATTTTCAAAGGTATCTTCCTTAAATTATAATACTGTGCACATGAAATACATGTCATTGACATTTCTTAATCTTTCTTCTCAATGTTTCTGATATTTTTTATCATAAACAAATGACAAATTAAGTTGACACTTGGTATTGTTTAGTGCTCATAATACCACTTCTTTAATGCCTTGAAGTACTTTATCTTCGACCTTTACACAGAGGGGACACATTCGTCCTATATAGTGACTGCTCTGGTTTCAAATAAATTTACTGTAAACCTAAAAACTATTTCGTGCGATTTAAGTTCGCGAGTTGTAGAAATTTAGTTTTTATGTATAAGTAATTAAAAGAATATAGTGTCTTTTCTCTCACCTAATTAGGTACATCGTCTTTAATCGCATGTGAACTAGTATATGTATTTTTGTGACGAATATGATGCAGCATTTTCTGGAACTACTTGATACACATTTATAACTTTCATGTTATTTGGTGATGGGTGCAAACCATAACTTAACATATTATGGTTGAATTTAAAAATAACTGTACATACATGTTGTCCATAATGCAATTTTATGGATGATCCTGGTTTGCCTTTCTAAGGTCTGTGACAAAGCCGTATGTTGGGTATCATTAGTCACTCTGTGGCAGTTCTAGTATTTCTTATTATTGATATGTGTATGAAATGTTATGTAATTGGACCATTTAAGTAAACATAAATACAGTAATTCCAATTATTTTTTAGCATGTTATAATCTGCAAGTATTGTGATTGGTTTCGAACTGCTTTTTACATTTTAATTGTACTTACATGTTATATTTATTTTAAATTTTTGAAAATAGGATGAAGTTAAGTTCACTACTATGCTTGAGTTCAGTGTCATTTAAGGGTATTCTGGACATGAATCATATGGCAAAGTTTTGACCTGACCCTGTTTCAAATTTCATATTAAGCTGATTTAAGGGAATATGCATTGGGCATGTGGTTGAGGTTTAAGGACTCCCTACTTAGGATATTAATAATGTAAGGTAGGTTTATGGAACTTTCAGTGCCTATTTTTACTGGAAGTTTCATGAAAGGGTTTATGTAACAATTCAATTATTGGTGGTATGTTTAGTGGAATATTCTGGACACATAATGTTGAGATTTCATATTGATGTTTAGGGTGAGGATCTTTTTAAAGATATTTTGTCTTAAAATTGCTTTAAAAACACTATCAACATATCACCTTCTTGCATAAGGGGCGTTATGGTCTGAAGCTCGGCTGTCAAAATTTCTGTCTTAAGTTTTAACACTGTATTTTGGCTTTTGAGCCTTGGTTATTAAAATAATGTTAGTCTTTGGACTTTTGGTCAATTTTGATGAGATACTGCGGTAAATAGTTGTATTTGCATAGCTTGTAATTTTAAGGTGATTAGTAAATGTAATTTTCCATCCATGAAATGGTTAAACATGGTAGGATTATGATCAAGCTATGCACAGCAGGTCTTGGCCTTTAATTAGTCTAAAACAGTATCATTGTTTATATGTGATACATCATTTTTTATTTTTGTATCATGTGTCAATCATGACAATAGTGTGAATAAGGTTTAGATTAAAACCTTTGAATTGTGGTTATAACCAAATTGTAGGCATCTGTTACCGAGGAGTTGATGGATCATATAATGGGTCCAGTATCAAACAGGTGTGACACCATAAGAGCTTGTAAGGATCATAATTTAACCTTCCAACTAATTCATATAAATGTCATGTTCAATGCTTTTATCTGCCTACTATACTATACTGTGTAAAATAGGTTTAGCAACACCCAGTTTGTTGGTAATTATTTCCTGAGTTTCTTTAATGAGAACATTAAACAACATTGTTTGTTTAGTGTCTAAACATTCATCCTACACTCACACAAGCATACACGTACATTAGTGACTTTTTGAACACAAAGAAACGGGTACATGTACAATTTTTGGACTCAATTTAGAATTCTAAAACTTAATCATAGTCCTGTACTTTGTACTAAAATTAATCAAATATGATTTTGACAGACATAACAATGTCATCAAAACAAATAAAAATTAGTGACTTTTTGAACACAAAGAAACGGGTACATGGACACTTTTTGGGCTCAATATAGAACTCCAAAACTATCATAGTACTGTACTTTGTACTAAAATTAATTCAATATGATTGACAGACACCCACAAATTCCTGTTCTGATACATGGATATAACAGACACATGGATTGTTGTAAAACTTATTTTACCATGTAATAGCACATGAATGATATGTATTTAGGCAGATAATCTATTTTTTCAATATCACACCTCAATACTAACAGTATATTGTTTTGCATCAAGTGTTTCAAGTTCTCTTCAATGTTCGGTTTACTTGTTTTAAATTATTTTAGGTTCAGGGTCATAGGGTTTAACTAATGTAGGTGATTACTATTGAGGTGGCTTGAGGGTCATGTGATCATAGATCCATTATACAAGGTTAGGCAGAGAAGTTGTAGGTCCTCTTGCCTCTTATAGGATGTTTGTTTTCAATTTCGTTCTTCTCAGGAATCATGAACATACTTCTAACTTAATTTATTTATGCATGTTTATCCAATTTTGTTCAAATTGTCTCACTTACAAAACAACTTAATTAGTATTTACTTGTATGGTTCCAATTGATTCATAACTCATTCATTCACTTAATCAACATAGCGCTGACACCATCTCATGCCATTGGACGTGGTTATCCCTGCAGGTACATAGTAAAATAATTAAAAATATAAATAACGTCTTTACTTTCACCTAATTAGGTACATCGTCTTTTAAAACCGTATATTGGTTTCCTTCTTCCTGTCACCTTAAAAGATGTGGTTAACAAGTTCTTACGTAAAAGTAATTAAAGATATAAATAACGTCTTTACATTCACCTAATTAGGTACATCATCTTTTAAAACCGTATTTTGGTTTCCTTTTTCTGTCACCTTAAAAGACATGGAAAAATATTTCTTATGTAAAAGTAATTAAAAATATAAATAACGTCTCTACTTTCACCTAATTAGGTACATCGTCTTTTATAACCATGTATTGGTTTCCTTCTTCCTGTCACCTTAAAAGATGTGGCAAAAAAGTTCTTGTATAAAAGTAACTAAAAATATAAATAACGTCTTTACTTTCACCTAATTAGGTACATCGTCTTTTAAAACCGTATATTGGGTTCCGCTTTCTGTCACCTTAAAAGATGTGGCAAAAAAGTTCTTGTATAAAAGTAATTAAAAATATAAATAACGTCTTTTTTTTCACCTAATTAGGTACATCGTCTTTTATACCTGTTCTTGTGTCCTTTTTCCTGTCACCTTAAAAGATGTGGCAAACAAGTTCTTATATAAAAGTAATTAAAAATATAAATAACGTCTTTACTTTCACCTAATTAGGTACATCGTCTTTTATACCTGTTCTTGTGTCCTTTTTCCTGTCACCTTAAAAGATGTGGCAAACAAGTTCTTATGTAAAAGTAATTAAAAATATAAATAACGTCTTTACTTTCACCTAATTAGGTACATCGTCTTTTATAACCATAGACAGGTGTCCTTTTGCCTGTCACCTTAACAGATGTGGCAAACAAGTTCTTACGTAAAAGTAATTCAAGATATAAATAACGTCTTTACTTTCACCTAATTAGGTACATCATCTTTTATTACCCTGTACTTGTGTACTTTTTCCTGTCACCTTAAAACATGTGGCAAATACGTTCTTATGTAAAAGTAATTACAAATATAAACATTTTCCTTAAATATAATAATGTGTACATGACATACATGTCTATGTCATTTCTTAATTTTTATTCTCCATGTTTCTGTTATTGTCACAAACAAATGAAAATTAAGTTGTAATTTTGTAATTTTTGTACAGTTCTAATTATACCACTTCTTTAATACTTTAAAGTACTTTATCAACATCTTCTAACCTTTAGAGAGAGTACCTAGGGACACATAATATGCCATATAAAGTGACCGCTCTGGCTACAAATAAATTTACTCTCTGTTGTTTCCATAAGTTACACTTATAACTTCATGATCATTGGTGAAGGGTGCAAAAGATGTTCTAGACAGAAGTGCACACATAGACCATTCCTTTAACCACAACCACTTCCATGGAGAGGATTTATTATTGCAATACACTAAGTAATTAGTCCCTTATGAAATACCATTGGGAAATTACTTAAGAACATTTAATTAAGTATACATACCTACCAAAACATAACCAAGCTTTCCTACATAAATCCTTTTTGGTAAATAGTAATTGTTCATGGTTTTTGATGTCTTGAGTCTTATTAGCAGTGTAAAATAATGTTGTCTCTATAGTGTAGTGGTACCATACTGGATCAGCCAATCCAGTGACCTGGGTTCGATTCCCAGTGGAGGTGGCATATTTTTCACCACTTTTTGAACTCAAGTCATCAAAAACCATGAACAATCAAAAAGGATTTGTAGGAAAGCCTGGTTATGATTTGGTAGGTATGTATACTTAATTAAATGTTCTAAAGTGATTACCAAATGGTATTTCATAAGAGGCTAACTACTTAGTGTATTGGAAAAATAAATCCTCTCCATTGAAGTGGTTGGGGTTAAAGGAATGGTCTCTGTGTGTACTTCTGTCTTGAACATCTTTTGCACCCTTCACCAATGATCATGAAGTTATAAAAGTGTAACATTAAGGAAACAACAGAGAGTAAATTTATTTGAAGCCATGGCAGTCATTTTATACTAGATGAAGGACATATTTGTGTCTTTAATTGAAGCAAAACATGGCTTAACTGGACAGGGCTTATTTTCTCTGTAAAGCTATTTCGAAAACATTTTCAAATTCCTAATTCCTCATTTTCTTGTTGATCATTTCTACACTCACAAGTGGTGTGGGATTATAGGAATGATGTCTGTCCACCCTTCTGTCTGGGCATGTATCCTTGAGTCTGTTAGTGCATCTCAAAATCCGATTAGCTCCATATCTTTTGAACCCCTTGACCGATTTTCATGAAACTTATACTAAATATGTGACCTGTGAAGACAGTGTGCTGAACTCTTGTTCCAATTGTCTGTGTGGACCCTTGGGTAACATCACATTTCAAAGTCTTGATTTGAATCTTTGATCTAGTTCTATAAAAAAATCACCACATGTGTACCTCATGTAGACATTGTGTAGAACAAATGTTTCAACTGTGCTTGGTCCTTTGAAAACATGTTAATATGCATTTTAGTCCCACCTAAAATGGTGCTGTGAACTTGCCCTTATGTCTTCTGGTCAGGCATATAATTATTTTTCCTATAATATTGTACTAATGTAATAACATTATATACAGTAATTAAAATGGGCCAGCTTCCCTTTGAAGAAGATGTTTTTTGAAAATGTAAATAGTGTCTTTTAATTCTCTCACCTAATATGAAATTGTCAATATGTCTTTTAGTCCCACGTAAAATGGTGCTGTGAACTTTTCAATATTTCTTTCATTCCCACTTTAAATGGTGCTGTGAGCATGTCATATGTCTTTTAGTCCCACCACGTCCCACAAGTAAAATTAATGTATTATTGTCCAATATCTTGATCTTTGTCCCACCTAAAATGGTGCTATGAAGTGAAAGTAATTATAATAATATAAGGTATGTCTTTTTCATTCACCCAATATGATGCAGTACAATTTTTCTTGAACTACCTTCTACAAGCTGTTTTGGTGAACTTTGATTTAATGCAAAAGTTTGTCTTTGTATTTAATTAGTTTGTTGTTACCAGTCCTTGATTGTACACCCGAAACATGTAATAATATACAAATTTAGTGTTTCATAAAATTTGGAGTTTTAGATGTCATCTTTTTTGATTTGGGTTAATTAATATTTTAAACTTAAAACGGAATATATTTTTCCTGGAATCTCCTCATAGTATATGGCATTCAGATCTAAATTTAAGGTGGCAAATTTTAGAAAAGGTTTTAAGGAACATATCTAAACAGTTGTTCAAGCCATGTGCAAGGTATTTTGGTATTTAAGCATGAGCGTGAGTATTGCTGAGCCTTAAACCAAATTGACATTTTTTCTCTGTACCAAAGCAGAATTTAACCCTATTGTCAACCTGACTTATAATTATTTGTCTTGCCTTTCGTTTTAAACTTTTGTATTTTAAAAAATGAAATAAATATTTTTCACTGTTTGATTACACATAGATTGGTTCTATTGTATCTCTGTTTGGGGAGCTTTAGAGTGTTTTGCAGTTTCTGCTGAATGATTTTGTCCCTGTCTTTTCTAACTTGGTGATGATGATTTGCTTCTAAAATATTTACTATGTTATGGAATCAGTCACCTATAAAACTTCATGATAATCTCAGGTAATCTACTGTCTAATATGTTACTGTCATATAAGATTCACAATGACTATACATTATATAGCTGGAATCTTGAGATAAATATGTGAGTATTTCATCAGTTCTCGAGATAAGGACCTGTAAGTTACACATGCCTCTCATCAGTGTGCTTCAATAATTCGGTGGTTAGGGCGCTTGGCGTCTAATCTGGCGACCATACATAAAATGGTAATGCACTGGGTCTTGAGACTGAGTATTAAATCAGCTCATTTCTCGACATAAGGACCTGTCAGTTACACTTGCCTCCCATCAGTGTGTCTCTGTAGTTCCGTAGTTCAGTCCCTCTTATCTGGCGACCGCACAGAAAAATGGTAATAGGCCACAGATGTCTTGAACATGATGCAATATTGCACTGGGTTTTGAGACAAAGACCTGTGGGTTTGATCAGTTCTTGAAAAAAGGGGAATGTGTTTACCATATAAAACTGGTAATATTTCGCAGTAGGTCTTGAGAACATGATGCAATATTGCACTAGGTCTCTAGAAATGTGTACCCATGTGTGCATGCGTTTGTGCGTACTCAGTAACATGTACATATAACATACATAGATAGTAACAGGTTGATTTACATATGAAAATATAGGAACTGGTTCCATAACTTATTTTGACTTCTCATGTTGAAGATGGTTCTAATAATTTGTAGAAAGTGACAATAGCATGCAGCAGACAACAGCAATGCACACAAAGGCATACGCAATTGTGACTTACAATAGACCAAGCAGAACCTAACAGTGAAAAATATTTCCTGTATTTTCTTTTCTTGTAATCTTGGAAAATTAAAAACATTTAAGACAATATTACCTCATCAGCTTGGAAGTTATATGCATCTGCCTTTAGAGCAGTAGGTTGAAGGATTGAACCCTGGCAGGGCCCGGCTAGGGTTTGTTCTGATATGGCCAATGGGAAGCCACCAGCTTGATACATTTATGAGTTTTGTGTATATCTTACTTCCTGCATCTGGGTACTGGTATTAAAGGATAGGAATCAGGTAGAAGTGTTCAGAAAATATATAGATTAGGTGTTTCATTAGCTACATTGGCTGGACGTTTAAATGGAGGTGACACTTTAAATAAACACTTCTACATTAAAGTAAGGTTGACCATAGAGCTTGTAGAAGGTAGCTTGTTAATAATTTTAGTGGTTCACTGGCTTTGGTTTGATCAACATCACTTCAAATTTGAATAAATATTGACATCAGCCTATATATTTCTTCTTTCATTTCATAGTTTTGCTTCAATAATGCCTCTCTAGATAAAATTTGTCAACAGCCTGTACATTTGTATTTTTCTTTCATAAACATCTTGGTATGTTCTGTCATCTCACAATATTTCACAATGGCCAAGTTCCTCATTCTCAATTTCTGTTGATGTTCTGATGGTGTATGTCCTTCTCTCTCATATGGATAACATTTTACCACAGGTAATGCATTTCTCCTTGTATTGCATAGAATGACTTGAGTCTGTCCTCTCTAAACATTAGACAGCTGTGTTACAGCAAATGAATTGACATTTCAAATTCATTCAATTTTCTTGTGAGATTTGACAAAACCAATACTTCCTCCTTCCATTTAATAAACTGATGGAATGTTGCCCTCTATAGATGCCATGCAAAATTCCATCCTATCTTTGTTAATTAAATAACAATGATCCAGAGTCATTTTCCTCAGCTTAGTGGTTATGAGGTATCTACTTTTAGAGCAGTAGGTCGAAGGTACCTTCCTCTTTTTTATTTAATTTCTTTGCTCTAAAACTATCACCAGATAACATTTGGCTACAGCCACAATTACATTCCTCTTTATTTTAAATAAAATAAACTGAATCAAATTCTTTAAACTATTCACATCAAGTTGTTTAACACTTAATTTAAAATTCTATAGGGCACTGACACTATTAAAACTAGCATATTGTTTGAACTATAATTATTACTGATACATATTGCTCATAAAAAATGGATTCATGTTATATTAGTCAGGAATTAATGTTACATGGTTGTTATAAGTTGTTTAAAATTGTGTTCCAAATACCAGGGCTGTTAGTAATTGATAAATATGAAATGCTCCATATTTAATGTAACATTTTAATAAACATCCAAAGTAGGCACATGCAGACTAATTAATATGTATATTAACTTGCAGAAAATATTCAAATTACTTTGTACTCTTAAGACATGTACAAGTACGAGGTGTAATATACAACCATTGGTAGTTTTCACAGCAGTTTTTTTGAAAATCAGGAGGACATAAGAACTGCAGTGTTTGCTTAAGGACATAAGAACTGCGGTGTTTGCTTGGACAGAATAAATAACAAACTTTCTGTGACTGTGACCTCACATTAAACAAGAAATAAAAAAGATAAACAGCTTTAAGATAGCAGATAAGTGTACTTGTTTTCAATGAAGTTGCGGACGTTAATTCATCTGGTTGAAATTGAAAACACAAATCTAACTAGAATCTATATATTTATACATGTATATTGTTTGTTAGTATATCAAAAAAGAATAGTAATATAGGTATGTGTAGTTATCTAGATTCTACGACAATTATAGCGATAGTGATTCCAAACTTAACTCAAGATTTTAATATTTAGTATGCATGTTGTCTGAAAAAAAACTGTAGACGGGACTAACCTTAAATAAATGTCAAAATTATAGACCAAAAAAAAGGGAAAAAAGTAAAAAAAACTAGGCTCAGATAAGATTTGAACTCGCAGCCCTCTGCTTGTAAAACGATTCATAAGAAATGAATGCTTAACCGATGTAGCTAATTTCACTAGGATAATACACCGGCTGTATATACTGCTACACTTTCACTCCGTACATGACCGGGGTCACTTTAAGGTCGAACAGTTAACAATGCTATACTTAAGGTAGTATTGACAGTAACGCGAATAACAGATTTCTGTGTGTGTCTACTGTACATTTTGTTTACATGTTTAACAGAAATGTAATTTTTGCAGTATCTTTTGTGATGAGTATAGCATATTTTAACCTATGAGGTTGAATTTTCTATTACATTTTTTGTAACTGCTGATTTATTTGCAAACATGAATTGGTTTTTAAAGTGGTCAAAAGTAGGTCAAATATCAAGCTAGACAGCTAAGGCTGAACAAATTCCTGCAATAGACCACAAAGTTATGATCTGGACAGGTTAAAATATGGCCATTTCTACCTTTAAACCTTGCACTTTGAGATATGATACCATTTTTCGCATAAGCACAACCTCGTACTGGTCAATAATTGTGATAGGTTAGTTTTTGAATTCCGATATAAACAATGACCAGTTATGGTCTGGACAAGTTAAATTATTACCATTGACCTTCAACTGTGACCTTGACCTTTGAGATAAGAAAATGGGGGTTGTACATGACACGCCCTACTTATTGAGGTTAACATTTATGCCAAATGTAATGCAAGGCAAGTTATGGTCTGAACAAACTTCAATTTGACCATTGACCTTCAACTATGACCCAAAGATTTGATGAATGCTCATACACCAAAAATGAAGACTTCAGTAGAGCTCACTGCATGTGGGATTGACAAAAATGACTGTGAATATTGTAGTCGGTTGCTTTATGCGTGAATGACCGATATCTGTTTTTACCCCCTGACTGTAATCAGGAAATTCCTTGCGACATTATCGTGTTGCAACAGAGTGATATTGGAACTTACTGGAAACAGCGGGATAATGTGCCTCACAAAAATCAGGTAGCATTAGGCATTCAAATTCTAATCGAGCACAACAAGAGATGTTCGATAGCAACACGCATCACCTGTCCAGGTTTATCTGAATCCTGCCATCACTTCGATGAATGGAAAACCTTGACTAGAGAATGCTATTCCATTGTTGACCTATCCAGTGATGGTATATGCATGTGTGCAGTTTGCACAATTCATGCGAAAACGATTTATGCATCATAGCACATCCAATGTAAGGACAATGTCCAGACAGGCTGCCCTTACGCAGTCGATTGTATGCAGCTTGACCAAATGTTTGGTATGTTGTGTGAACAGGAGTATTGGCTGCCGTGGCCTAACTGTTTGGATTCAATTGCATTAGTGTTCCTGATACAGCTTTTAAATCCATGCTTCATTTTAAACATTCAATGCATGGTATTTTAGTCTTGTTGCTTGAAACCTTTACTGTTAATTGCATATGTACAAGTAAAATTGCTTGATTATTATTAATTAGTTTCATTTCTGTATTTCAGGTTGGAAGAGATGAGGCAAGCATATGTTCAGTTCCAAGAATCCAGTCATATGTAGCTAGTTTTTATCTTCTTCTTCTGCGTTCCATCTTTTATGGCCATTTATATTTCAGTTTTGATGTAATGATCAACTGCACTGTGTTCTGTAGGTTGCTGTCATCTCCCCTTAGTCTCAAGGTTAATATCTGTTGGCCAAACGTTCTGTTGTGCTTTTGTCCAAATTGGGGCAGATTTGCAGTATATGGAATAGTGTACGTCTGCTCCTACCATGCACTGTTGACATCCAGCTGTCTCCACAAGACCCACTCCTTTCCTATGTTTCTGTTGACTACAGTGTCAAGTACAGATGATAATAGTTTGACTGGTCTTTCAGACTGTAACTGTTCTTCAACAGGGTCTTTGCCTCTGCATATGTGATGGAGGTTGGGGTTCTATTTCATGGTTGCTTTTTTTACAAGTTTGTCGCCAGCTTCATCTCCCCAAGTGATTCCCGTGTAGTAGAATTTGACCTCTGATTCTTTTGCATACTGGTAAGAGGCTACTTAATGGGAGCGTATCCATGACTGTATGGAACAACATAGAGTCCCAGCTATTGAGTAAATAGCCCCTGTGCTTCCTGGACATGGAATGCTGGCATAATTCTGTGGGATTCACTTTTGTAAGAGTTCTGCCATGTACACACTGTGTGATAACACCCTTTGTGACAGCACTTAAAGTGCGGTCTTGAGTGTATGACTGTATGGTCCTGAGCTACAGATAAGCTGCGTATTGGGGTAATTACCCAATTAATTTTCTTAAAAACCCAATTGATTTTGAGAGGCTGGAGTAAGAAAAAGTAAAGAAAATCTGAAATACCCAAAAAGAAAATGGTGTAGTAGTGAAAAATAGTACATAAGATTATTTACCCTATGAGTTTTATTAAATACCCAATTAAAATTTGTCAAAACCCAATTAAAATTAAAACTTGGTGGTAAAATACCCAAGGGTCTAAAACCTTATCTGTAGCTCTGATGGTCATTTGGTGTTTTCATTGCCAAATTTGATATGGCAATGACCTTTCACGACAGGAAGACACAATTGTATAATACAAGGCATACGGATGTGATTTATCATGTCTAGGCTCAACATGCCAAATGTAGATACACTCAACAACAGCAAGTGTCTTCTAACAACAGCCAGGATGACTTTCTCAGTGCACATGGTTCATATTACATGGTCTATTTGTCATGCTGAGTATTTTGACATATAGATTAAGTTGGGTGCTGTACATGTACTTACTGTACTGTTTCATGCACTATAACAATAGATTAGAGATGTCACTTACAAAAGGATGTTCCAAACACTTTGAATGTTTACGCTTTAAGATACTTTTGCGTATGTCCATGATTATATGGCATGATATAGTTTTGGCTGAGGTAGTGACTCTTTAACAGGGATGGTTACTATCTTGGTTTGAAATATTTGATGTAAGGGTCATGGAAGCCTAAGTTTTTTAAGGCACAAACATCATGCAACATGTTTGTTACATCCCTTGTAAGTGACATCGCTTATGAACTTCTTTTCCATCCGTATGTGCAAATAACCTTGCTTACCATGACATGGGCTGGCATTTCACATCAATATGTCTTCGCTCTGCTTGCCGAATGAAGATACACTCCAAATGCAGGGATCAGGCATAGAAACATGCAATGCCGGCCTAATATTTTTTGCGGGCTTCACTTGTGTGACAGATCCACTATGTTGACAAACTGTGTGATAACACCCCTTGTAGACACACATTAAGTGCTGCATTGATGCAGTTATGAGTACATGGTCATTTGTTTTGTTCTATGCCAAATTGAACATGGCAATGACTTTTGACTGGAGGTAAGAGACAGTTGTATGATACAAGGAATCCAAAAAATTTGGTTGTGATTCATCATGTCTGTGCTCCACATGCGGAATGTTGATACACTCCACATGCATGGAGCAGGCATGTAGAGATGGAATAAAAGCCTAACCCCAACTGTAAGTCCCAGTGCAAATTGGCGAGACTTAATAAATACTTCTTCCTTCATTTATATCTGTCTTTCTATTGTCATATGTGTCTTCTAACAACAGCCAGGATGTCTTTCTCAGTGCACATGGTTCACATTACATGGTCTATTTGTCATGCTCAGTATTTTGACATATAGATTAAGTTGGGTGCTGTACATGTACTAACTGTACTGTTTCATGCACTATAACAATAGATTAGAGATGTCACTTACAAAAGGATGTTCCAAACACTTTGAATGTTTACACTTTAAGATACTTTTGCATATGTCCATGATTATATGGCATGATATAGTTTTGGCTGAGGTAGTGACTCTTTAACAGGGATGGTAACTATCTTGGTTTGAAATATTTGATGTAAAGGGTCATGGAAGCCTAAGTTTTTTAAGGCACAAACATCATGCAACATGTTTGTTACATCCCTTGTAAGTGACATCGCTTATGAACTTCTTTTCCATCCGTATGTGCAAATAACCTTGCTTACCATGACATGGGCTGGTATTTCACATCAATATGTCTTCGCTCTGCTTGCCGAATGAAGATACACTCCAAATGCAGGGATCAGGCATAGAAACATGCAATGCCGGCCTAATATTTTTTGCGGGCTTCACTTGTGTGACAGATCCACTATGTTGACAAACTGTGTGATAACACCCCTTGTAGACACACATTAAGTGCTGCATTGATGCAGTTATGAGTACATGGTCATTTGTTTTGTTCTATGCCAAATTGAACATGGCAATGACTTTTGACTGGAGGTAAGAGACAGTTGTATGATACAAGGAATCCAAGGAATTTGGTTGTGATTCATCATGTCTGTGCTCCACATGCGGAATGTTGATACACTCCACATGCATGGAGCAGGCATGTAGAGATGGAATAAAGGCCTAACCCCAACTGTAAGTCCCAATGCATTTTGGTGAGACTTAATAAATACTTCTTCCTTATATCTGTCTGTCTAGTGTCATATATGTCTTCTTACAACAGCCAGGATGTCTTTCTCAGTGCACATGGTTCATATTACATCGTCTATTTGTCATGCTCAGTATTTTGACATATAGATTAAGTTGGGTGCTGTACATGTACTTACTGTACTGTTTCATGCACTATAACAATAGATTAGAGATGTCACTTACAAAAGGATGTTCCAAACACTTTGAATGTTTTTTAAGGCACAAACATCATGCAACATGTTTGTTACATCCCTTGTAAGTGACATCGCTTATGAACTTCTTTTCCATCCGTATGTGCAAATAACCTTGCTTACCATGACATGGGCTGGTATTTCACATCAATATGTCTTCGCTCTGCTTGCCGAATGAAGATACACTCCAAATGCAGGGATCAGGCATAGAAACATGCAATGCCGGCCTAATATTTTTTGCGGGCTTCACTTGTGTGACAGATCCACTATGTTGACAAACTGTGTGATAACACCCCTTGTAGACACACATTAAGTGCTGCATTGATGCAGTTATGAGTACATGGTCATTTGTTTTGTTCAATGCCAAATTGAACATGGCAATGACTTTTGACTGGAGGTAAGAGACAGTTGTATGATATAAGGAATCCAAGGAATTTGGTTGTGATTCATCATGTCTGTGCTCCACATGCGGAATGTTGATACACTCCACATGCATGGAGCAGGCATGTAGAGATGGAATAAAGGCCTAACCCCAACTGTAAGTCCCAATGCATTTTGGTGAGACTTAATAAATACTTCTTCCTTATATCTGTCTGTCTAGTGTCATATATGTCTTCTTACAACAGCCAGGATGTCTTTCTCAGTGCACATGGTTCATATTACATCGTCTATTTGTCATGCTCAGTATTTTGACATATAGATTAAGTTGGGTGCTGTACATGTACTTACTGTACTGTTTCATGCACTATAACAATAGATTAGAGATGTCACTTACAAAAGGATGTTCCAAACACTTTGAATGTTTTTTAAGGCACAAACATCATGCAACATGTTTGTTACATCCCTTGTAAGTGACATCGCTTATGAACTTCTTTTCCATCCGTATGTGCAAATAACCTTGCTTACCATGACATGGGCTGGTATTTCACATCAATATGTCTTCGCTCTGCTTGCCGAATGAAGATACACTCCAAATGCAGGGATCAGGCATAGAAACATGCAATGCCGGCCTAATATTTTTTGCGGGCTTCACTTGTGTGACAGATCCACTATGTTGACAAACTGTGTGATAACACCCCTTGTAGACACACATTAAGTGCTGCATTGATGCAGTTATGAGTACATGGTCATTTGTTTTGTTCAATGCCAAATTGAACATGGCAATGACTTTTGACTGGAGGTAAGAGACAGTTGTATGATACAAGGAATCCAAGGAATTTGGTTGTGATTCATCATGTCTGTGCTCCACATGCGGAATGTTGATACACTCCACATGCATGGAGCAGGCATGTAGAGATGGAATAAAAGCCTAACCCCAACTGTAAGTCCCAATGCAAATTGGTGAGACTTAATAAATACTTCTTCCTTCATTTATATCTGTCTTTCTATTGTCATATGTGTCTTCTAACAACAGCCAGGATGTCTTTCTCAGTGCACATGGTTCACATTACATGGTCTATTTGTCATGCTCAGTATTTTGACATATAGATTAAGTTGGGTGCTGTACATGTACTTACTGTACTGTTTCATGCACTATAACAATAGATTAGAGATGTCACTTACAAAAGGATGTTCCAAACACTTTGAATGTTTACGCTTTAAGATACTTTTGCGTATGTCCATGATTATATGGCATGATAACGTTTTGGCTGAGGTAGTGACTCTTTAACAGGGATGGTAACTATCTTGGTTTGAAATATTTGATGTAAAGGGTCATGGAGGCCTAAGTTTTTTAAGGCAAAAACATCATGCAACATGTTCGTTACATCCCTTGTAAGTGACATCGCTTATGAACTTCTTTTCCATCCGTATGTGCAAATAACCTTGCTTACCATGACATGGGCTGGTATTTCACATCAATATGTCTTCGCTCTGCTTGCCGAATGAAGATACACTCCAAATGCAGGGATCAGGCATAGAAACATGCAATGCCGGCCTAATATTTTTTGCGGGCTTCACTTGTGTGACAGATCCACTATGTTGACAAACTGTGTGATAACACCCCTTGTAGACACACATTAAGTGCTGCATTGATGCAGTTATGAGTACATGGTCATTTGTTTTGTTCAATGCCAAATTGAACATGGCAATGACTTTTGACTGGAGGTAAGAGACAGTTGTATGATACAAGGAATCCAAGGAATTTGGTTGTGATTCATCATGTCTGTGCTCCACATGCGGAATGTTGATACACTCCACATGCATGGAGCAGGCATGTAGAGATGGAATAAAAGCCTAACCCCAACTGTAAGTCCCAATGCAAATTGGTGAGACTTAATAAATACTTCTTCCTTCATTTATATCTGTCTTTCTATTGTCATATGTGTCTTCTAACAACAGCCAGGATGTCTTTCTCAGTGCACATGGTTCACATTACATGGTCTATTTGTCATGCTCAGTATTTTGACATATAGATTAAGTTGGGTGCTGTACATGTACTTACTGTACTGTTTCATGCACTATAACAATAGATTAGAGATGTCACTTACAAAAGGATGTTCCAAACACTTTGAATGTTTTTTAAGGCACAAACATCATGCAACATGTTTGTTACATCCCTTGTAAGTGACATCGCTTATGAACTTCTTTTCCATCCGTATGTGCAAATAACCTTGCTTACCATGACATGGGCTGGTATTTCACATCAATATGTCTTCGCTCTGCTTGCCGAATGAAGATACACTCCAAATGCAGGGATCAGGCATAGAAACATGCAATGCCGGCCTAATATTTTTTGCGGGCTTCACTTGTGTGACAGATCCACTATGTTGACAAACTGTGTGATAACACCCCTTGTAGACACACATTAAGTGCTGCATTGATGCAGTTATGAGTACATGGTCATTTGTTTTGTTCAATGCCAAATTGAACATGGCAATGACTTTTGACTGGAGGTAAGAGACAGTTGTATGATACAAGGAATCCAAGGAATTTGGTTGTGATTCATCATGTCTGTGCTCCACATGCGGAATGTTGATACACTCCACATGCATGGAGCAGGCATGTAGAGATGGAATAAAAGCCTAACCCCAACTGTAAGTCCCAATGCAAATTGGTGAGACTTAATAAATACTTCTTCCTTCATTTATATCTGTCTTTCTATTGTCATATGTGTCTTCTAACAACAGCCAGGATGTCTTTCTCAGTGCACATGGTTCACATTACATGGTCTATTTGTCATGCTCAGTATTTTGACATATAGATTAAGTTGGGTGCTGTACATGTACTTACTGTACTGTTTCATGCACTATAACAATAGATTAGAGATGTCACTTACAAAAGGATGTTCCAAACACTTTGAATGTTTTTTAAGGCACAAACATCATGCAACATGTTTGTTACATCCCTTGTAAGTGACATCGCTTATGAACTTCTTTTCCATCCGTATGTGCAAATAACCTTGCTTACCATGACATGGGCTGGTATTTCACATCAATATGTCTTCGCTCTGCTTGCCGAATGAAGATACACTCCAAATGCAGGGATCAGGCATAGAAACATGCAATGCCGGCCTAATATTTTTTGCGGGCTTCACTTGTGTGACAGATCCACTATGTTGACAAACTGTGTGATAACACCCCTTGTAGACACACATTAAGTGCTGCATTGATGCAGTTATGAGTACATGGTCATTTGTTTTGTTCAATGCCAAATTGAACATGGCAATGACTTTTGACTGGAGGTAAGAGACAGTTGTATGATACAAGGAATCCAAGGAATTTGGTTGTGATTCATCATGTCTGTGCTCCACATGCGGAATGTTGATACACTCCACATGCATGGAGCAGGCATGTAGAGATGGAATAAAAGCCTAACCCCAACTGTAAGTCCCAATGCAAATTGGTGAGACTTAATAAATACTTCTTCCTTCATTTATATCTGTCTTTCTATTGTCATATGTGTCTTCTAACAACAGCCAGGATGTCTTTCTCAGTGCACATGGTTCACATTACATGGTCTATTTGTCATGCTCAGTATTTTGACATATAGATTAAGTTGGGTGCTGTACATGTACTTACTGTACTGTTTCATGCACTATAACAATAGATTAGAGATGTCACTTACAAAAGGATGTTCCAAACACTTTGAATGTTTTTTAAGGCACAAACATCATGCAACATGTTTGTTACATCCCTTGTAAGTGACATCGCTTATGAACTTCTTTTCCATCCGTATGTGCAAATAACCTTGCTTACCATGACATGGGCTGGTATTTCACATCAATATGTCTTCGCTAAATGTCTTCGCTCTGCTTGCCGAATGAAGATACACTCCAAATGCAGGGATCAGGCATAGAAACATGCAATGCCGGCCTAATATTTTTTGCGGGCTTCACTTGTGTGACAGATCCACTATGTTGACAAACTGTGTGATAACACCCCTTGTAGACACACATTAAGTGCTGCATTGATGCAGTTATGAGTACATGGTCATTTGTTTTGTTCAATGCCAAATTGAACATGGCAATGACTTTTGACTGGAGGTAAGAGACAGTTGTATGATACAAGGAATCCAAGGAATTTGGTTGTGATTCATCATGTCTGTGCTCCACATGCGGAATGTTGATACACTCCACATGCATGGAGCAGGCATGTAGAGATGGAATAAAGGCCTAACCCCAACTGTAAGTCCCAATGCATTTTGGTGAGACTTAATAACTACTTCTTCCTTATATCTGTCTGTCTAGTGTCATATATGTCTTCTTACAACAGCCAGGATGTCTTTCTCAGTGCACATGGTTCATATTACATCGTCTATTTGTCATGCTCAGTATTTTGACATATAGATTAAGTTGGGTGCTGTACATGTACTTTCAGTACTGTTTCATGTACTATAACAATAGATTAGAGATTTCACTTACAAAAGGATGTTCCAAACACTTTGAATGTTTATGCTTTAATATACTTTTGCGTATGTCCATGATTATATGGCATGATATAGTTTTGGCTAAGGTAGTGACTCTAACAGGAGTGGGTACTGTCTTGGATTGAAATATTTCATGTACATGGGTCATGGAAGCCTAAAGTTGTTATGGCACAAATGGCATGCAACATGTTACATCCCCTGTATGTGTCATCTCTTATTGCCCCTTTTGAAGTGCTTTATGTACTCGGTGTAGAAATAATTCCTGTGAATGCATCTCATTTGCTTCCCCATCTGTAAGGGACATGCCCTGCATGGACTGGATCTGTGCAGCACCTCTGTAAGAGACCCCCCTCCCCCTTGTAGTCACCTCCTGAGAGCTGCACCACTTGTGAAAGGCTCACCTTGTAGACACACCCTTGTGGTACTATCTAATGTTTATTTAATTCTTAAATAATTAGGATGAAGTTAGGTTCACTACTGTGCTAGTGTGTTTCATTTAAGGGTATATACAGAAACATGCATTAGGCATGTGGTTGCGGTTTAAGGACTTGCTGTAAGACACGGTGGGCATACAGCATGGATCCCTAACAAGGGATGTTGCATACATGATGTGTCTTCAGGGTGTCAGAGCATCTTACACGGGTTGTACCAAATATGTTAATGGTGTTTGATCTGTTATTCTTATTGAAGCTTCTAGGACACTAATAGTTCTATGCAGGGCTGTGCACACCCTGTACTGGAACTTTTAAGTCCCAAAAGTAGCAACAAATATAACTGTCTTACACTTAGCAACATGTTGGTTACATCCCCTGTGAGATATTCATCATCCAGACAAATCCTGTAAGTAACATCCCTTGTTAGGGACACATGTTGTATGCACACCCAGTTATTCTTTCATAAAATTTCTTCCTTTCTATACCACATAACTGTCTATTAAGATTGGCCAAGATGAAGTCTTTATGTGAGTTTGGTTCCTAAAGCCTGTAATTTCTCACACATGAGATGTTGTTTGTAAAAGACCGGAATGCCAACTATTCGAATAGAGAACAGGATTCCTTAGTAGATGCTCTCCAAGCAGCAGATCTCAAGGCCACCACAAACGTTAGATGCAAGGAAAGATGTAGTTACACACGTCTAGTGAGAAGGTCCTGACCCTCAATGGCCGCGTTCATCGTTAGATCGGATATGAAAGTCAGCGCTTCGTATCATGGTGTACAGTCTTACCCCTCGTTTCAGACGTCAACAAGTCTCCAGTGGATTAGGGCATCTGCATATGGAAACTGCCTATTTATTTGGTCGTGTATCAACGTTCATCAGGAGTAATACATCATAACAAACAACATGTCACTGTGTGCTATGTGCCCTGTCATTGTCACCCCATAGACTCGTCCTGCTTGCTTTGTTTCTGTTGTATTACTGAATTATTGACAACAGTTAAGTTCAGATAGATAGTTTGCCTTTCATTTCTTATAAAAATAGGTTATGAGCACATTTGGTTAAAGAAAGTGCTTTGTGTTTCTTTATGTACTCAGTGTTGAAATATTTGCTGCTGTCTATTTGTAGGCATTAGATGATACGTTACCAATGTTGCCAGTGATCATCCTCATGCACCCAGATTTCAAGTTCATTCTTCTGCCAGAATATATCACTACAGAGGACGGATACTCGGTAATATTATCTAATACATTTAAATAATTACATGCATGTGGCACAAAGGGTGTGTCTACTAGAAGAGCACCTTACATGTTGTGTACCTCTAAGGAGTTGAACTGCAAGGGTTGTCTCTCACAGGAATGCAGTACAGATGGTGTCTCTGTAGGGTGTCCTCTTACATGTTGGGTTGCACACGAGGTGAATCCACATGGCTGTCTCATAGAGGGGATGTAACGCATGTGTTGTGTCTACAGGGTGGGTCTCTGACACAGGTGTATCACACTGGGCGTTTCTTCAGAGTGTATCTCTTTCAGCGGGTATATCACACAGTGTGTGTACAGGACATGTCTCTTACTGCAGTGTAGCATACAGGGTGTACCTACAGTGTGTGTCCCTAACATGGGATGTAGCATACAGGATGTGTCTATTGGGTGAATCTCTCACAGGGGGTGTACAAAACATGTTAAATGGTGTTTGATCTGTTATTCTTAATGGCGCTTCTTGGACACTAATGCTTCCATGCAGATATGGAACTTAAGTCCTGAAAGTAGCCACAAGTATAACTGTCTTACACTTAGCAATATGTTTGGTACACCCCTGTACCCCCTGTGAAAGATTCATTGTGTAGACATAATCTGTATGTTATGTCCCTTGTTAGGGACTCAGGCTGTAGGCTCATCTTGTGTGCTACACCGGAGTAAGGAATATGCTTTGTGTACACCCTGTGTGCTATATCCCCTGTAAGAGACTAACCCTAAAGACACACCCTGTGTGCTACATCTGTGTCAAAAACACACTCAGTAGACACAGCATGTGCATCACATCCCTGTATGAGACAATCCTGTGAATGCATCTCATGTGCTTCCCCATCTGTAAGAGACATGCCCTGCATGGACAGGATCTGTGTAGCATCTCTGTAAGAGACCCACTTGTAGATTTCCTGAGAGCTGCACCACTTGTGAGAGGCTCACCTTGTAGACACACCCTAGTGGTACTATGTAATGTTTATTTAATTCTTAAATAATTGGGATGAAGTTAGGTTCACTACTGTGCTAGTGTGTTTCATTTAAGGGTATATACAGGAAAATGCATTAGGCATGTGATTGCGGTTTAAGGACTTGCTTTAACACACGGTGCGCATACAGCATGGGTCCCTAACAAGGGATGTTGCATACATGATGTGTCTTCAGGGTGTCAGAGCATCTTACACGGGTTGTACCAAATATGTTAATGGTGTTTGATCTGTTATTCTTATTGAAGCTTCTAGGACACTAATAGTTCTATGCAGGGCTGTGCACACCCTGTACTGGAACTTTTAAGTCCCGAAAGTAGCAACAAATATAACTGTCTTACACTTAGCAACATGTTGGTTACATCCCCTGTGAGATATTCATCATCCAGACAAATCCTGTAAGTAACATCCCTTGTTAGGGACACATGTTGTATGCACACCCAGTTATTCTTTCATAAAATTTCTTCCTTTCTATACCACATAACTGTCTATTAAGATTGGCCAAGATGAAGTCTTTATGTGAGTTTGGTTCCTAAAGCCTGTAATTTCTCACACATGAGATGTTGTTTGTAAAAGACCGGAATGCCAACTATTCGAATAGAGAACAGGATTCCTTAGTAGATGCTCTCCAAGCAGCAGATCTCAAGGCCACCACAAACGTTAGATGCAAGGAAAGATGTAGTTACACACGTCTAGTGAGAAGGTCCTGACCCTCAATGGCCGCGTTCATCGTTAGATCGGATATGAAAGTCAGCGCTTCGTATCATGGTGTACAGTCTTACCCCTCGTTTCAGACGTCAACAAGTCTCCAGTGGATTAGGGCATCTGCATATGGAAACTGCCTATTTATTTGGTCGTGTATCAACGTTCATCAGGAGTAATACATCATAACAAACAACATGTCACTGTGTGCTATGTGCCCTGCCATTGTCACCCCATAGACTCGTCCTGCTTGCTTTGTTTCTGTTGTATTACTGAATTATTGACAACAGTCAAGTTCAGGTAGATAGTTTGCCTTTCATTTCTTATAAAAATAGGTTATGAGCACATTTGGTTAAAGAAAGTGCTTTGTGTTTCTTTATGTACTCAGTGTTGAAATATTTGCTGCTGTCTATTTGTAGGCATTAGATGATACGTTACCAATGTTGCCAGTGATCATCCTCATGCACCCAGATTTCAAGTTCATTCTTCTGCCAGAATATATCACTACAGAGGATGGATACTCGGTAATATTATCTAATACATTTAAATAATTACATGCATGTGGCACAAAGGGTGTGTCTACTAGAAGAGCACCTTACATGTTGTGTACCTCTAAGGAGTTGAACTGCAAGGGTTGTCTCTCACAGGAATGCTGTACAGATGGTGTCTCTGTAGGGTGTCCTCTTACATGTTGGGTTGCACACGAGGTGAATCCACATGGCTGTCTCATAGAGGGGATGTAACGCATGTGTTGTGTCTACAGGGTGGGTCTCTGACACAGGTGTATCACACTGGGCGTTTCTTCAGAGTGTATCTCTTTTAGCGGGTATATCACACAGTGTGTGTACAGGACATGTCTCTTACTGCAGTGTAGCATACAGGGTGTACCTACAGTGTGTGTCCCTAACATGGGATGTAGCATACAGGATGTGTCTATTGGGTGAATCTCTCACAGGGGGTGTACAAAACATGTTAAATGGTGTTTGATCTGTTATTCTTAATGGCGCTTCTTGGACACTAATGCTTTCATGCAGATATGGAACTTAAGTCCTGAAAGTAGCCACAAGTATAACTGTCTTACACTTAGCAATATGTTTGGTACACCCCTGTACCCCCTGTGAAAGATTCATTGTGTAGACATAATCTGTATGTTATGTCCCTTGTTAGGGACTCAGGCTGTAGGCTCATATTGTGTGCTACACCGGAGTAAGGAATATGCTTTGTGCACACCCTGTGTGCTACATCCCCTGTAAGAGACTAACCCTGAAGACACGCCCTGTGTGCTACATCTGTGTCAAAAACACACTCAGTAGACACAGCATGTGCGTCACATCCCCTTTATGAGACAATCCTGTGAATGCATTTCATGTGCTTCCCATTTGTGAGAGACATGCCCTGGATGGACAGGATCTGTGCAGCATCTCTGTAAGAGATCCCCCCTTGTTGTCATCTCCTGAGAGCTGCACCACTTGTGAGAGGCTCATCTTGTAGACACACCCTTGTGGTACTATCTAATGTTTATTTAATTCTTAAATAATTAGGATGAAGTTAGGTTCACTACTGTGCTAGTGAGTTTCATTTAAGGGTATATACAGGAAATTGCATTAGGCATGTGATTGCGGTTTTAGGACTTGCTTTAACACAGTGTGCATACAGCATGTGTCCCCAACAAGGGATGTTGCATACATGATGTGTCTTCAGGATGAGCATCTTACATGGGTTGTACCAAATATGTTAATGGTGTTTGATCTGTTATTCTTATTGAAGCTTCTACGACACTAATAGTTCTATGCAGGGCTGTGCACACCCTGTACTGGAACTATTAAGTCCTGAAAGTAGTAACAAGTATAACTGTCTTACACTTAGCAACATGTTAAGTACATCCCCTGTGAGATATTCATCATGTAGACAAATCCCATAAGTTACATCCCTCGTTAGGGACACATGTTGTATGCACACCCTGTTGTTCTTTCATACACTTTTTTCCTTTCTTTACCACTTAACTGTCTTCTAAGGTTGGCCAAGATGAAGTCTTTATGTGAGTTCCTATAGCCTGTAATGAGACGTTGTTTGCAAAAGACCGGAATGCCAACTATTCAAATAGAGAACAGGATTCATTTGTAGATGCTCTCCAAGCAGCAGATCTCATGGCCACCACAAACGTTAGATGCAAGGAAAGATGTAGTTACACACGTCTAGTGAGAAGGTCCTGACCCTCAATGGCCGCGTTCATCGTTAGATTGGATATGAAAGTCAGCGCTTCATATTGATGGTGTACAGTCTTGCCCCTCGTTTCAGACGTCAACAAGTCTCCAGTGGATTAGGGCATCTGCATATTGAATCTGCCTATTTATTTTGTAGTGTATCAACGTTTTGGCTAAGGTAGTGACTCTTAACAGGAGTGGGTGCTGTCTTGGATTGAAATATTTCATGTATATGGGTCATGGAAGGCTAAGTTCTTATGGCACAAATATCATGCTACATCGCCTGTATGCTGACATCTTTTTTTGGCCCCTTTTAACTTGGACCTTTTGGTTTTTAAAAAACTTTCCTATTTTGTACACTATCAATGATATTGCAGTCTTTGAAGTGTGTTGTGTTTTCTTCATGTACTCAGTGTAGAATTTTTTGCTGCTGTCTATTTGTAGGCATAAGATGATACATTACCTGTGTTGCCAGTGATCATCCTCATGCACCGAGATTTCAAGTTCCTTCTACTGCAAGAATTTATCACTACGGAAGACTGATACTTGGTAAGATTATCTAATACATGTACATTGAAATAATTACAGGCAAGTGGCATAAAAGGTTTGTCTACTAGACAAGCACCTTACATTTGGTGTAGCTCTAAGGAGTTAACTACAAGGGTTGTCTCTTACCGAGGTGCAATACAGATTGTGTCTCTGTAGGGTGTTCTCTTACATGTGGGGTTGCACTTGCGGTGCGTTCACATGGCTGTCTCATACAGGGGATTTATCGCATGTGTTGTGTCTACAGGGTGGGTCTCTGACACAGGTGTATCACACAGGGTGTTTCTTCAGAGAGTGTCTCTTACAGAGGGTATATCACACAGTGTGTGTACTGGACATGTCTCTTACTGGGGTGTAGCATACAGGGTGTACCTACAGTGTGTGTCCCTAACAAGGGATGTAGCATACAGGATGTGTCTATAAGGTGAATCTCTCACAGGGGTTGTACAAAATATGTTCAATGGTGTTTGATCTGTTATTCTTATTTGCGCTTCTTGGACGCTAACGATTCCATGCAGGAATGGAACTTAAGTCCTGAAAGTAGCCACAAGTATAACTGTCTTACACTTAGCAACATGTTTGGTACACCCCTGTACCCCCTGTGAGAGATTCATCATGTATACATAATCTGTATGTTATGTCCCTTGTTAGAGACTCAGGCTGTAGGCTCATTCTGTGTGCTACACCGGAGTAAGAAATATGCTTTGTGCACACCCTGTGTGCTACATCCCCTGTAAGAGACTAACACTGAAGACACACTCTGTGTGCTACATCTGTGTCAAAAACACACTTAGTAGACACAGTATGTGTGTCACATCCCCTGTATGAGACAATCCTGTGAGCGCATCTCTTGTGCTACCCCATCTGTAAGAGACATGCCCTGCATAGACAGGATCTGCGCAGCATCTCTGTAAGAGATCCCCTTGTTGTCCACTCCTGATAGCTGCACCACTTGTGAAATGCTCACCTTGTAGACACACCCTTGTGGTACTATCTAATGTATATTAAATTCTTAAATAACTCTTCTGAAATATTTAACTTTAATCTTTTCTTAATAGGGGTCTATCCAATGTGTCCAAGGTGTGCATACAGCATGGGTCCCTAACAAGGGATTTTGCATACATGATGTGTCTTCACGATGAGCATCTTACACTGGTTGTACCAAATATGTTAATGATGTTTGACCTGTTATTCTTATTGAAGCTTCTAGGACACTAATAGTTCTATGCAGGGCTGTGCACACCTTGTACTGGAACTATTAATCCTGTAGGTAGCAACAAGTTTCACTGTCTTACACTTAGCAACATGTTAGTTACATCCCCTGTGAGATATTCATCGTGTAGACAAATCCCTTGTTAGGAACACATGTTGTATGCACACCTTGTGTAAAATAACTTTGATATTCAAGGTACATGTTATAGTAATTTATTAAAATAATCAATATTATTTAAATTAATATCTGTCTGTCTTTTATTAGGCGTCTATTCAATTAAACTAATGGGACTTAATCAATTGTTCTTTCATAAAATTTCTTCCTTTCTTTACCCCATAACTGTCTTGCCCTGTAATTGCCACCCTATAGACTCGTACTGCTTGCTTCCTGTCTGTTGAAATTATTACTGAATTATTGACAACAGTCAAGTTCAGATAGATAGTTAAATTATTACTGAATTATTGACAGCAGTCAAGTTCAGATAGGTAGTTTGCCTTTAATTTCTTTTAAAAATAGGTTATAAGCACATTTGGTTATGGAACTTGTTACATCATTAATGTTGATGTATGCATTGCTCATCTTTCCTGTTGTTCATGTGTTAGTGAAATATTGTGTAATGGGGCCATTTAAGTAAATACAGCAATTAAAGTTCTATTTAAGCATGTTTGCATGTTATGAAGTATGTTCTTGGTTTCAAGCTGCTTTTTTCATTTTAAATGTAGTTTTTTATATTTTTTGAATTTAGAATGAAGTTAGATTAGGACAAGTTAGGTTCACTACTATGCTAGTGTAAAGTTTCATTTAAGGGTATTCTGGACATGAATCATATGGCAACATTTAGGCCTGACCCTGTTTTTCAAATTTCATGTTAAGTTAACGTAAGGGAAAATGCATTGGACATGTTATTGAGGTTTAAGGACTCTTGCTTCAAATTGTTATTTTCATATAAATACCTCACTGCCTAGGATATAAATAATGTAAGGTAGATTTATGGCACTTTCAGAACCTTTTTTACTGGAAGTTTCATAATAGGGTTTAATTAACAAATCAGTTATTGGTGGTATGTTTAGTGGCATATTCTGGAACACATAAAGCTGAAATTTCATATCTGTGGTTGCGAATCTTTTTAAACACATTTTTGTTTTGAGTTATGTTAAAAGTACTAAATACTTAATATCAACATATCACCTTCTTACATAAGGGGCGTTATGATCTGAAGCTCGGCTGTCAACCTTTCTATCTTCAGTTTTAACACTGTATTTTGGCTTTTGAGCCTTGGTTATGTAAATAGTTTTAGTCAATAGTCTAGGGACTTTTGGTCAATTTTGATGAGCTAATAAAGATAATCATGGAAATAGTTTTATTTGCATAGCTTGTAGTTTAAATCTATGAGAAAATGTAAAGTTGCTACCATGAATTGGTTAATCTTGGTACCAATTAACCTATTCATGGTAGAGTTATGGTTTTTGCCTTAAATTAGAATTAAACAGTATCATTGTTTTTATTTTTCCTTTGATGTCAATTATGACATAGTGTGAATTATATTTAGATTAACCTTATAGTTGTGGTTATAACCAAATTGTAGGCATCTGTTACTGAGTTTATATGGATCATATAATAGGTCCAGTATCAAACAGGAGTGACGCATTAAGAGCTTGTGAGGATCATAATTTAACCTTCCAACTAATTCATATAAATTGTAAGGTAGGTTTAGCAACACCCAGATTGTTGGTTATTTATTGAGTTTCTTTATTGAGGAAATTAAACAACTTTGGTTGTTTGGTTTCTAAACATTTATTCTACACTCACAAGCATGCACATACATTAGTGGCTTTTTGATCACAAAGAAACAGGTACATGTACAATTTTTTGGCTCAATTTAGAATTCTAAAACTTAATCATAGTCCTGTACTTTGTACTAAAATTAATTTAATATGATTATGACAGACATAACGATGTCATCGAAACAAATGCAAATTAGTGACTTTTTGATCACAAAGAAACGGGTACATGGACAATATTTGGGCTCAAAATTCGATTCCAAAACATAATCATAGTACTGTACTTTGTACTAAAATTATTTGAATATGATTATCACAGAGACCCACAAATTCCTGTTCTGATACATGGATATAACAGACACAGTCATAGTTGTTGTAAAACTTATTTTACCATGTATAGCACATGAATGATATGTATTTAGGCAGATAACCTATTTTTAGCTCACCTGTCACAAAGTGACAGTGAGCTTTTGTGATCACACTTCGTCCGTCCGTCCGTCTGTCCGTCCGTCAACAATTGGGTTGTGTCCTCTCTAGAGGTCACAATTTTGGCCTAATCTTTATGAAACTTGGTCACAATGATCATCTCAACAAAATCTAGGTCAAGTTCGATATTGGGTCATCTGAGGTCAAAAACTAGCTCACTAGGTCAAATTATAGAAAAACCTTGTTTTAAACCTTTCAACATGTAGTCTTCATGGTCAATAAACTCTTTGCTATAACTCTCTACTGTCTATACATACAAGTAAACTTTCATCAACCAATGAAAATGTGTATCAGGGTTCACAGCAGTTTTGTAAAGGTCAAATATCAAAATATTCTAGTATTTTAAGCAGGGTGTGAATTGTAACGGTTAAGTGGAAATCAAAGCGCTGTAGGGAGCGTAGACATTTTCCTGAGGGTCGTGGGTTCAAACCCCACTGGAACCATAATTTTTATTTTTTTAAGTGTTTAGGTATTGTTTTGTCTTTATAGCATGTATTTGTACATTTTCCTGATGGTCGTGGGTTCAAACCCCACTGGAACCATAATTTTTATTTTTATGCCCCCCTATCGATAGATGGGGAGGCATATAGTGATTCACCTGTCCGTCCGTTTGTTCGTCCGTTTGTTCGTCCGTTCGTCCGTCCGTCCTGGTTAACCCAAATTGACCGTTTCTTCTAGCATTAATATGGCTTGCTACAAAGCTTTCATACTTGCATGGATGTTGTGTATGAACAATCTCCACACGCCTGTACCACCTAACCCCATTTTGACCTTCACCTTGACCTAATTTTGGACTTAGACTTATTTATGGACAAGGCTTCCACAGGGGGCATAAGCGTTTAGTGAACGCAGTCTTGTTTTATTTTTATTTTTTTTAGTGTTAAGGTTTTGTTTTGTCTTTATAGCATGTATTTGTACATTTTCCTGATGGTCGTGGGTTCAATCCCCACTGGAACCATAATTTTTATTTTTTTAAGTTTTTAGGTATTGTTTTGTCTTTAAAGCATGTATTTGTACATTTTCCTGATGGTCGTGGGTTCAACCCCCACTGGAACCATAATTTTTATTTTTTTAATTTTTATTTTTTTAAGTGTTTAGGTATTGTTTTGTCTTTATAGCATGTATTTGTACAGTTATATGGAGGAAAAATATTCCAAAATATTTTGTTTAAAATATAGGTCAAATCATAGAAAAACCTTGTGTAGTCAGTCACCAGAGGTTACAATTTCAACTTAATCTTTATGAAACTTTGTCACAATGATCCTGTCAACAAAATCTAGGCCACGTTCGATTTTGGGTCATCTGGCGTCAAAAACAAGGTCACAATGTCAATTGACATTTTCCTGAGGGTCGTGGGTTCAAACCCCACTGGAACCATAATTATTTTTTTAAGTGTTTAGGTATTGTTCTGTCTTTATAGCATGTATTTGTACAGTTTTATGGAGGAAATATTTTGTTTAAATTATAGGTCAGATCATAAAAAAAACCTGTGTAGTCACCAGAGGTTACAATTTCGACTTAATCTTTATGAAATTTGGTCCTAATAATCATCTCAACACAATCTAGGTTAAGTTTGATATTAATTAAGTCATCTGGGGTCAAACGCTAGGTCACATGGTCAAATCATACAAAAACTTGCAATAGAGGCTGAATTTCCTTAAATTTTATTCAGAAAATGTGTAGGATCACCATAGGGGTGTGCATGCACTAGTACGACAGGTGCCCTCTTGTTTCAATATCACACCTCAATACTAACAGTATATTGTTTTGCATCAAGTGTTTCAAGTTCTCTTCAACTTTCTGTTCACTTGTTTTTAATTATTTTAAGTTGAGGGTCGTAAGGTTTAGCTCATGTAGAGATTTCAGACTATTGAGGTAGAATTGAGGGTCATAATTATGATCATTGCTCCATTATACAAGGTTAGGCAGAGAAATTGTAAATCTCATGCCTCTTTTAGGATGTTTTTTTTTCAATATCATTCTTCCTTGGAATCATGAACATACTTCTCACTAAATTTGTCAATATGTGTTTGTCCGATTCTGCTCCAAGATCAAAACTAGTATTAACTTGAATGGTTCCGATTTATTTATTACTCACTCACCCAATACTTTTATCCCTGCTGGGACATAGCTCTGTCATCACCTCAGGCTATTACAAATGTTTATACCTACTGGAATGTAGCGTGTAGCGCTGCCATTACCTGATGCCTTTGGACCTGTTTATACCTCTCATCATTGAATCTGGTTTGGTAAAAACTGCTTGCCTTCGGCCTAACTCACATGTAGCTTACAAATCACCAAACCTATCACTACCTAACTCTGTCAACTCTTAAATATATTAATTCAGTGTAATTCAATTTAAAAAGTTTTTTTTAAAGCCTTTCTTTAGGCAATTATAATGAAATGTCTTATCAGTGTTTAAAAGATATCAAATCGTCCATTGCTGATATATCCCCTCTACTAAGTCATTTCTTATCATGTGCCTCTTTGATAGCGCAGTGGTAGAGCATCCGCTTAGAGTGCGGGATGTTCCTGGTTAGATCCCAGGCAACGTCATACCAAAGACGAAATAAAAATGGTACCAGAAATTCCCTTGCTAGACGCTTGGCATAAAAAGGGAAACTGGCTTCTCTTCTCTCTCATACACTCCTGGCGATGAATAATATCAGAAATTAGGTGTCCATAGCAATTAATAGAAGTTACTATGACTTCTTAAGCCGGTATTTTATGCCAGCATGTCTGTGCTCCAAATCCAGAGTGATGCACTCCACAGTCAGAGAGCAGACGTGTTGACATGAAATACCGGCCTAATTTTCTGATTTGCTTGTTTCAGAACTTTCCAGCTAAAGATTTACATATAATTATATATGGAACTCACTGATGGTGTCTGGCTTGCGTGATGGTCACACTTGGGCAATGCAGGACTGAAGCATTGTCATATATTTACACTCAACATTCAGATGCATTTGTAAGTGCCGTAAGTGTCTTTATTTTAAATGATTGTTTGGAACCAATTCATCTGTTCTGAGTTGAGTGAATACAGTTATTGGTAGGACCGGGACGGGACGATTACTCGGTTAATCGGATGTGATTCGATTACTAGGTGAAACCGGTTTCAATTTTGCAAAACCGCTAATCGTTCTAAAACAACACACATCCTCAAATGCCAATAAAATGCATGTTACTGCGTCTATTCATGATACCTTTGACAGCAATATACATGAATGTGTTTATCGACACATAAACTAGTACATTAAGCCACATGTGCTGGGGTACCTTGTATATACGAACCCAAAATTAATCGTAATTAACATATAGATCTTATATCGGTAGTGTATACATTGTAAAATAAAATAAACACCAACAAATTAAGTTGCTGATGTGGTCCTCAGGAATGAAAACACCGTTTTCAATATGGCGGCGATTAACCGGTTCGATTCAATTTCATACAGACGATTAACCGATTTCAGAATTTTGAAATCGTCCCAGTCCATAGTTATTGGGTAAATAGCCCCTGTGCTCCCAGGGAATTTCTATGTTATTCATTCAATATACTAGTTTGGAGAGATATAAAAGTTCGCTTGTCTGTCTGTTTGTCAAGCTTATGTTAATACGCACAAGTATTTTCTATTAAAGTAACATTGACCCACCATCCCGATTTCGGGTAGCTTGTGCGAATATGCCGCTCAATTTTGAAAGTGGGGCTGGTGGGGGTCAAGGTTACTGTTACTAGAAACAGAAAATCAGTTTCAAGACGATAACTTTAGTAAGGAATGAGATATGGCGATGCAAGTTGCTGTAAGGGTTACAACATGTGCCTCTGTTGCTCAATATTTAGCTCCCTTGACCTCTGATCTGGTGACCTGGGTTCAAATACGGGTCAGTTTTTCGAGGGGGTTTGATTTCGCAATCTAGTTCAGCTGCGAAATTAATGAAAATTAATCCACCACAAATATTAATTTGACAAGTGTCCAGTTCCTGATTGTTGAACTCGCTGAAAAAACGTGGTTTCTATGACCAGGATTTGCTGTGGGGGTTTATTTGTGTTGCAATTCTAGTTATTCAAACTTTGACATTGCAGCATAATCTACCTAACAACTTGACATTACATTTCTTTTTATATACAAGAAGATGTGTCACTAACTGGTAAGGGTGTAACGATATACCGTTGGACGATATATTGAATTTGTTAGGTCTCAGTATGGTTTACGGTACGACGCTGGTCTGAACGGTTTTGCTACGGTACAGCCTCTATCCATTTTCTAGTTTAAATGAGGTAAACTTAGGTTAAAAATGTTACCTATCAATTGGACGTCGCCCATTATTCTTGTTAAAGTATGAGTGCGACATCACTGAACTCGCGACTACGGCAGCCATTTATTTATGCGGAATGACTAAAGTCTGGGACTGTACGTATCCGGACAGAATATATATTCAGAATTGAAATAAAACGAAAAACATGAACTTTTTTGATAGCTCATCGATCATACAATCAATGAGTTAATGTTGTTTTAGAACTTTTGAAAAAAGCATGATTAAATGACTAAAAAGAACTTTAAAAAAGCATGATAAATGACTAAGTGGAACTAAAGGTGACAGTTGATGGCTAAAGAACTCTTGTTGGCATTCATGAGAAGGTTGTTTTCTTACCTGAAATAATATAAATGGAAAATACTGGTACATGTAATATACAATCTGATTAAAATCATATCCTCAAATCCGCTACGCATCAGGATCTGACGTCGGCTAATTGAAGGTCACCTCAGGCGACCTTTCCCATTAGCCAATCGGCGCCTTGCTTTCACAATTCTGAAAGCGATTTGATTCTATTTTTAAATGCGGTAGTTATCACGAACACATGCATTTTACACGCCAATTTCGTTCTGATCACCTCGGTCTTTATGGATTGCAATATTTACCGGAGATAAACGGAAATGACCGAGCTTTCACAATTGATAACCAACAGTGCGTTTATATCAAATTATCTATACTACAAATTCTACAATGACCAAATTAATAAGGAGTACTCCAAAAAAGCAGACTTTAGTTGTGGACAACTGTTTTATTTGTAATTTACCGTTTTTTAATACGACAGATTAAGTACCAATGTAACGACCAATATGATTGGCTGAATTATAAATAGATATTGATAGCGATAGTGGAAATTCCAATTTCTGAAAATACAAACTCGTATAGTGTCGTCATCAGATCTATCGTTAAGGAAGATCAAGTACTTTAGTCAGATTGATGTAATATACTGTTAAGATACTCATTATACTGTCTTTATGCAAAACTATATGCAATGTTGTATTGTGATACATATTGTATTGTATACTCCGTACCGTGATCATATCGTATCGCAAGGTGAGCGTATCGTTACACCCCTTCAATCTGGTCATATCAAAATGGACCCCAGTACCAGGATTTGAACCTCTTACCTTGATTACGGGATATGATGTGATTGTACTTTTGTTATACATTTGCTTACTTTTGTTTTTTATCAACAGGTATTCACGGTGTTATTGGGATGGATAGTTTCTTCATGTACCATAGAGGAATGTAAAACCATCCTGCACATCAAATTGTGATGTGAATTTCAAAAAATGTGTAATAGACATTTTGACTGAAAGAGTCTGCAAAATACAGTGCTAGACTTTTGGAATGAGTTTGAATACTATTTAGTAGTCAGAATCCAATGAATATTCTTCATGCAGATACAAGAAAATGAAATAATAACGGTCAAGAATGAGCACAACTTCACACCGGTGCAATTGACTAGTGATGTTTGCTGCTGAACAAACGATTGTATATAGGTCTTAAACGAACATACACAAAACATGCATAGAATATATAAATTTCCACGAGCAATTCGTGCAATACCGGTGCTTTAGATTTGTGTTGGTATTACACCTCGAGCCTCTTTGTGAAACTCCTCGCTTATGAAAACATACAATGAGATTATAAATATAGACAATATATCAGCTGTGAAATTATGCTAATAGAAGTCTGAGAGTTGTGTCAAATACTCCGAACTATACATACTTCGCAATTTAAATGTCCAGTACAAACTCTCAGAGCAACCCCCTGTAGAGTTGATATTCACATTTAACCTCTAAATGACAGCCAATATTTGCAGCTACATTTTCTCAAAGGATATCAAAGGTTTCCACTTGAAGCTCAACATACATTTAGTAGTGCTCACATTGTTGAACTTGTAAATGATTACATTCACAGAGCACTAAATGTTTTTGCCATTGTACTGAGTATGTATCTGTGTTTTATGATAGAATGAAGCAGGGTCACGAGTTCAGATGCATAGTAATTAAATCACGCGTGCGTAGCATGAGTAATTATTAAATTTAAGCATCCGAACTAGTGACCATGCTTTATTAAAGATAAAACACAGGTTCATGTTCATTATTTCAATTCTAACAAAGCCAAAGTATGCATTGAACATAGCAAGACATGGTAGCCATTGGACTTCTTTTTTCCTCGAAACACTACTGTGTTGTGTCCGAGCTGTGCTTTAATAGTAATTGATATCCTCTATGTGCATATAAGTAAATCTACTGGTTGTGTTAGAATACATACTTCAGCTAGAGACTTGTTCAAATATTAAAAATTATTATGCCTTTGCTTATATTAATTATGACGTTAATTTAAAAGCTTGTATTTATAAGTAGTTTTTCTTGTATAAGCATTGAACAAGATATTGTATAAATTTGCATTATCATATATACTCCGCGTCAATGAAAAGTTACCACACTATTGACTTATATTTTATAATTGACACTACATTGCGTTAAAAGCCGAACATGACTATGTTTTGACCTTACTGTGTAGTCACAGCTATCCTATTTATAAATATATATAGTCAAATGCACACACTATAAAACTTTTGTACCGATAGGTCAGATTGTATACAAAATACAGAGGTATATATAAGTGGTGATGCCCAGTATATATTGCTTTTGCGATATTCAGCCTTTTTACTCTTCATGTATTGACCTAATCGATGTAATTCACAACTTTAATATGTTTGTATATATCCAAGGGAGACAACTACTACAATTTTACCAACTGTCTTTGCAGGAGTTCTCTTCCTTAAATTGTTTCTGTACCGTCTGCCGGAGTTCTCTCCATTAAATTGTTTCTGTACTGTCTGCCGGAGTTCTCTCCATGAAATTGTTTCTGTACTGTCTGCCGGAGTTCTCTCCCTTAAATTGTTTCTGTACTGTCTGCAGGAGTTCTCTCCATTAAATTGTTTCTGTACTGTCTGTCTGAGTTCTCCCCTGACAGTATTTCATTATTTTATGGGTTGTTTGTGGTATAAAATCGTATAAATTGTAAATATCTTAGATGTCAGCCAAAATTGGCAAAGCACCGTGATTATTTCGTAACTCTCATTCCAAGTTTTGTTAATTCTTGTTTGTTGTATTTTGAGATGAAATGACTTTGATTTCTTACTGCATCTAGCTTTCTGTTGATTTTAGGTATCATTTATTTACCGTTATAACCTCAATGTAATGTGTTTTGATTGATATTTATTTGTTGCACATATATTAGACAAAATGCAATTTTGACGAAACTACAATCAGATTTCTATGTAGGGTTGGTATATGTGTTTCATTTACTCGGGAAATATTTTATGTATCAATCTTTTTTTTTATTTGTTTTACCCCAAACTACCTAGTGTATTAAAATGCTTGTAAATGTGTTTGGCTAGAATACTCAATGGGAGATAGTGATAAGCCTACTGCTTATTAGGCGATTCAATTGTTTATCTGTAAATTGTTGTCTTAAGTGTTTGCTTGTAATTGCTTGTTATCCCCTGCCGATAAAATCGGTAGGGGGGTATTGAAATGGTGTTGTCTGTCCGTCAGTCCGTCCGTCCTTTAGCTGGTAGAATTTCATTAAACTTAAAATAAATAAACTACCATACTGGGATGATGGACATCAAGTTTTTTTGGTGATCTTTAAATAACTCTGGTTGCCATGAAAACAGATTGGAAAAACTTAAACAATTCATACAAAATCAACCACTGGCCAGATTTCAAAATTATTTTACAAAAACACTTGTTGGGTAACCCTCTTACAAAATTGACATTTTTGTCATGATTTCTCAAAAAACATGGCCGTCTGAGCGGGTGGGGCCTGTTTCTCTGTTTATATCTCTAGTAAAATCTTTTAAAAATCTTCTTCTCTAAAAGTACTGGTTGGATTTCATTATGAATTGGTAACAATGTTCCTTTGGTGATTCTTATGACTCTGGTAGCCGTCTGGTTGCTGTGGCAATCGATTGCAAAAACTTAAAAAATTCATAAAAAAATCAACCACTGGCAAGATTTCAAAATAATCTGACAGAAATAGTTACGCAAGTCTAAAATTAGCCAAATTATGACTGAAGTACCATAATGCATTTTGCGCCCTTCAGTAATTATCCGCCATTTTATCAAAGGTACTCTTTACTCGCGATCGGTTAAATCCATTTCTTTCCATCATTATAGTTTACCATAGTAGTGTATCCAAAAGAAATCTTTCTTTTTTTTCGTGTACAAATAAAAAAAAGTGATTTGATCATTTGTTACATACAGTAGAACCTGCACGAGCGACCATCTCTATTAAGCGACTTTTCTATTAAACGACCACTTAAAATCCCACCTGTGGATGTTCACTATATAAAGTGATTCTATTAAGCGACTTTTCGGTTATCCCACCAGCGACCGCCTTAAACTGGTCCGGAGAGTTAAAATTCAATCCATTCAACGACCATATACACTTAATCTCGTCAAGCATTTGCACCTATATAACAGTTGTTCGTTTAACAAACCCATTACGAGGTAGTATGTAGCAATAATTGGTGTAGATTAGTGATTATCAACTAAAAAGGTGAGAAAAACAAATTTATAGTGAGCGATATGAAGCAAATAAAACAAAAATAATGGTCAATTAACATAAAAAATGTTCAACATCGTAATAAAAAAGTCCATATCAGTGCATATAATGTTGCCTCTTTACAGTATTTCATATAATTTTAGTAGATAGTAACAGTACTGAATAAAGATATGAAAACTCGACATTGTACTTATAACTTATAATTTTGGCCTGACCTATTAAGAGACCAATTTCTTAAGCGACCATTTTTTCTCGGTCCCGAAGGTGGCCGCTTAATACAGGTTCTACTGTATTCTGTTGTTTGTCTCACTTTCTGTTCCTACCCTTTGTTGGCCAATTTTCCAAACTGTGCAGAGATACTGAGCTTACATTCCAACCTGCTCAATATTACTGATAACCTGTAGGCGGGGGATATCAATTCAAGAATTTGCTTGTTTTTGATATTTTATATTTAGCTTAAGATGTTAGTATTTATATTATTGTCGTTTACGTAATATGTTTTGGTAGAGATGATATGTTGTTGTTAGACTCGGCCGTGGTTGGTGCGCTGGATTTGTGACCTGGTGATAACAGATATGATTCCTAGTCGCCGCAGTTTAGGAAAACTGGTTAGACCAAAACAAATTAATAGACTGGTTCTAGTATTCTGACTGACCCGAGTCTTTGCCTCTACCCTAAACATTTTATTTGGCATTTTAATTTTCCAGTGCATGAAACCAATAAAATAATTTCAACAAATAGATGTTTTCCTACCAGCCAAAGAGAATCACAATATTGATTTGTTTTGGAGTTTATTGACTTGACCATCGTATAAAACAAATGTTAAGAAACGGCATTAAACCGGAATTAGCAAACAAATTAACTTATGTTGTTGTTATGGTCTTCAGTAGCCAAGTTTTGTTTTGTTGTCCCAGTCTCCCTATATATATGCATTTCAAGTAGAAATCTCACCTCAAATTGAGATTTTGCTCAAATCAAGAGTCTGAGGTAGAGATAAATATTAAGTTTGAGCTCTAATGGATTGCCATTGAAACAAGCTCAGAATAATGAAAATTAACCCAAATGCACATGACAATATTTGAGGTGAGATTCATCTCAGATTGAGATGCTTTAGGAGTTGGAGCCTGGGTACTGTTTTTTTCAGATTGTGTAAATGTCACATAAATCTACATATACACATTTCTTTTAAGCAAATTGCTAAGTGCGTTTTACTAATCGATTGCAAGTTGTTGCATACATTTACGTAATTATATTGAATGTAGGTCCGGTCACAATATCGCCAATAGAGCGGGACCCAGTATAAGTAAATATAGATGAAAAATTGAGAAGTTCTGATCCAATACACAATTGATTTCATGATTAAACATGTTCTTCTTACTAATCACTGTCTAAAACGATTGTGCTCACATATTAACGTTCATATTTGCTATTTATGGTTACTCTGACCTTGCCAGCAAATGAGAAAATATATCTTAGTAAAATGCATTTGATTTGCGCAAATGTTATCGACGTACGCTAGCGACGTAAATGCTTCGATAAAACTACCTTGGTGTCAGGATAATATGACTGGGTAGATCCATGTGACTGAAATACTGTAGACCAGTGGGACTTTATATTTTTAAAAGAATTATGTTATTGTTATAAGTATGTAAAACATGTTGTATTTAACCTTGATGTGTTATAATTGTTAACTAAGGTTGCAACAGATCAACACACTGCAGACTGATCATTCTTTTTATATTGCCTTCAATAGAAATTTTTGTATTTATAAGATTGCATTAGAAATAAAGTCATAGATGCTCCGTGTTGTTATTGTGGAAACATTATTGCAGGATACGAGGGATGTTCAGAAATAACGTAGACTTTTACTCTGGAGTTCACATTTGTTGTAGTACGAAAATGATAAATACACCATCATAATTCGGGATCTTTCTGCGAGCAGTACACCAAATAAGGTATACCTGTAACAATTCTGTCATGAATTATAGCTTCTTAAAACCAGTCACTACCACGCAACCGGGGCAACACAAATGACGTCAGTGACGTTACAATATCTGTACTTATTGTGATCGTAATGTGCAATGATGATGGTGGTAGCGTGCTGAATAATGTATAGATTTCTTCTATTTCTTTCTAGACTGTGCATTACGTTTTTGTGCCTAAAACACGCAATATAAACGTCAACGCTGTGACTATTGGTGTTCTAATGCGACCTCCATCTCTTTCATATCATTTTAAGACCAACTTATGACCGCTAGATGGTTATTTAAATGGCGGGTTTACCTATAATATCCATAAAATGTTTTGAAAAATATGCCATCAGATGGCCAGATAATTCCGATGTTCAAAAAACATGTTCATAATATATAATATGTCTACAACATTGATTGTTTTACAGCAAAAGTCTACGTTATTTCTGAACGTCCCTTGTACATTAACTCGACTACTCAAATTTTTTTCAGGGTCAACAAGTTCCCCTAGTGAATTATTTTGCAAATTGGATAAGATTTTTTTGACTGATGCTGTGTTGTTCATAAAACATAATTTGTTACGTCTACAATATTGTAAGCGAATAAAGATTGCTTTATATTTGGTTGTCTATATACTTTGGTCCTTGCCTATAGGGCTTATCAGTTACCTGGAAAAAGACTACATTATGTCAATGCATACCAAATGCTTCACATAAAACTTTCCAAATTTAGCTGCAGCTGAGATATTTTAATATTTGCCTAACATTTTCGTAATATGTTTTGTTCAGCTGTCTTAAGCCGGACATGAATATTGATTTTTTCACCCTTATCAAAGTTTGAGCAGTATATGACAGGGTGAACATATGTGATCCCTCTTTTGTAACGCACCCAAATGTCAAATTTAGAGACCAGATATAGGTCTAGTACATTTATCAAGGTGAATGTGTTTTGGACTTGTCACTGGTTTAAGACCGAGCATATCTCCAGGCCCCGAGCTCACAAAACTATTTGGGACCGAGATTCAGGCGTTAGTTTAAGACTGGCCTCAATTCCCTTGCTTAGAATTAGAAGGTCGTAAGTATAAAATCAATATTTTGGGAAAAGAAGAAAAAACTATCTGAAAACTACTCTTTACTTATGGAGCTTTTAAATTTCAGTTTGGTCAACATAACCACTTCCGATTTCATGAAAATAGGCTCATAAGATGCGCCATGAGCGCTATTACTGAATGCCGAAAACAACTATTTGCCGATAACAACCGAAAACAAACACAGATTGTCAAAAACAAACGATATTTTCTATTATGTTGTGTATTTTGTTCTTTTTAAATCTTTAATGTATATATTATAATAGGCAAATATTTGTTTTCAGCGTTCAGTAATATCGGCCATGAGCATTTCAAATGATGCATGAGTCTTATAGGGTTGTAAGTAGTACTTGTAACGACCTTCTAATTCTAAGCCAGCTAATATAGCTGTGAGGAACGTATCATAGCTGACAACACAAATATAATACCATGACTGGAAAGAGATAACTAGAAACAAACCGTACAGGGAAGGCAGCACACGTGACAGCTGGGCACTAGTACACAAAAGAACACAAAACCTCATCAAACGCCGATGTTGCACGCCTTTTGAAAATCCTAGGTCAGCCTTATAAATAAGATTTTTGAGGGATGTACATGTACCCCTCCTGCTGATGGAGGTTGGGGCTCAGTACCCATGATAGTTTTTTTAGCTCCACTATTCGTAGAATAAGGGGAGCTATTGCAGTCACCCGAGCGTCAGCGTAACACTTGTGTTAAAGTTTAGGTACAGGTTTTTTAACCTCTTATATTCACTAAGTCTTTTAATATATTGCTTTCATACTTTGCATACATGTTCACCATCATGACCCCAACTCATATGCAGGAGTAGGTAACGGTATCAGGCATTTTGTTGAAATTATGCCTTTTTATACCCCCATATACATAGTATATGGGGGCTATATTGGAGTCATGCTTGAGGATGGTTGGTTGGTTGGTCCGTATAATTTTGTCCGCGCTATTTCTCTGTAACCATTGGTCGGATTTCATCAAAACTTTGCCTGATTGATCAGTACCCAGTCTAGTTGTGCATATCGTCGGCATAAGCCGGTCGGATAAATTTTAAGGGAGTTATGGCCCTTTGTTTTTTTACACTTAGAAATTTTGTCCGCGCTATTTCTCTGTTACCAATGGTTGGATTTCAATGAAACTTTTCATGAATGATCAGTACCAAGTCTACTTGTGCATATCCTCGGCACACATTGGTCGGATAAATATTAAGGGAGTTATGGCCCTTTAATTTTTTACACTTATAAATTTTTCCTTTGTTACCATTGGTTTGATTTCAATGAACGTTTGCATGAATGATCAGTACTAAGTTTAGTTGTTTGTCAGAGCACATTTAAGTGACTGTGTCAAGCAGTTTCTGGGGGTATTCATCACATTCAGTGATATTTCTTGTTTTCTACTTGGTGCAAATAGTGCAAATGTTAAAGTTTAGGTACAGGTTTTTAACCTCTAATATCTTCATAGTGCATTGACATATTGCTTTAATACTTTGCATACTTGTTCCTCATACACAGGGGTAGGTAACTCTATTAAGCATTTTGGTGAAGTTATGTCCCCTTTTTTCAACTTAGTGCAAATGTTAAAGTTTAGGTACAGGTTTTTTTACCTCAAATATTTTCAAAGTGCATTCACATATTGCTTTGCATACTTGTTCTCCATCATGACCCCAACCCCTACACAGGGGTGGGTAACTCTAATGAGCATTTTGTTGAAATTATGCCCCCTTTTGAACTTGGAAATGCAAATGTTAAAGTTTAGGTACAGGTTTTTTAACCTCTAATATCTTCATAGTGCATTGACATATTGCTTTAATACTTTGCATACTTGTTCACCATCATGACCCCAACCCATACACAGGGGTAGGTAACTCTATTAAGCATTTTGGTGGAATAACGCCCCCTTTTTCAACTTAGTGCAAATGTTAAAGTTAAGGTACAGGTTTTTTACCTCAAATATTTTCAAAGTGCATTCACATATTGCTTTGCATACTTGTTCTCCATCATGACCCCAACCCCTACACAGGGGTAGGTAACTCTATCAAGCATTTTGTTGAAATTATGCCCCCTTTTGGACTTGGAAATGCAAATGTTAAAGTTTAGGTACAGGTTTTTTAACCTCTAATATCTTCAAAGTGCATTGACATATTGCTTTGATACTTTGCATACTTGTTAACCATCATGACACCAACCCATACACCGGGGAAGGTAACTCTATCAAGAATTTTGGTGAAATTATGCCCCCTTTTTCAACTTAGTGCAAATGTTAAAGTTTAGGTGCAGGTTTTTTCACCTCTAATATTTTCAAAGTGCAATCATACATTGCTATGCATACTAGTTCTCCATCATGACCCCAACCCCTACACAGGGCTGTGTGACTCTATCGAGCATTTTGTTGAAATTATGCCCCCTTTTTGGACTTGGAAATGCAAATGTTAAAGTTTAGGTACAGGTTTTGTAACCTCATATATCTTCAAAGTGCATTGATATATAATTGCTTTCATACTTTGCATACTTGTTCACCATCATGACCCCAACCCATACACAGGGGTAGGTAACTCTATTAAGCATTTTGGTGCAATTATGCCCCCTTTTTCAACTAAGTGCAAATGTTCATGTTTAGGTACAGGTTTTTTCACCTCCAATATTTTCAAAGTGCATTCATATATTGCTATGCATACTTGTTCTCCATCATGACCCCAACCCCTACACAGGGGTAGGTAACTCTATCAAGCATTTTGTTGAAATTATGCCCCCTGTTGGACTTGGAAATGCAAATGTTAAAGTTTAGGTACAGGTTTTTTAACCTCTAATATCTTCAAAGTGCATTGATACATTATTGCTTTCATACTTTGCATACTTGTTCACCATCATGACCCCAACCCACAAACAGGGGTAGGTAACTCTGTCAAGCATTTTGGTGAAATTATGCCCCCTTTTTCAACTTAGTGCAAATGTTAAAGTTTAGGTACAGGTTTTTCACCTCATATATTTTCAAAGTGCATTCACATAATGCTATGCATACTTGTTCTTCATCATGACCCCTACACAGGTGTGGGTACCTCTGTCAAGCATTTTGTTGAAATTATGCCCTCTGTTGGACTTGGAATTGCAAATGTTAAAGTTTAGGTACAGGTTTTTTAACCCCTTAGATCAGCAAAGTGAATTGATATATTGCTTTGATACTTTGCATACCTTTCACCATCATGACCCCAACCCCTTCACAGGAGAAGATAACTACTTAGCATTTTGTTGAAATTATGCCCCTTTTGGACTATGAAATGCTTATTTGTTGACCTTCATGACCAAGGGGACCTACACATGAGTAGGTAACGGTCCTGCATAAGTTGTCCAAATTATCCCCCCTTTTCGAGTTAGAAGCCCCAACCTCTACAAAGCAGAGGGTAATGCTGCTGTTATGAAGCATTTTGTTTTGAATATATAATAATTGTACTATCCCAGCATGGCGCTGCGAATAGTGGAGCAAGCTGTTCGTGGACAGCTCTAAATAATGCATAGTGTCATGGTAGCAGCACACCATACAAACTAGTTTTCCACTTCATAATTCTCAATGATAAGGTTATTATACGAGCTAAATGCATATAAGTGTTGATCAGAACTGTACGTATGTCTTTCTTGAGGAGCATATCACATTTATAAACTCATATTGACTGGTAAAGTTATTTTGCGAGTGAAGCTGGCTAGAAAAAAGCTAAGTTTATGTTTTACCATGAAAAAAAGGTAGCAGGACAGAGCAGACCGGACAAAGTGGACCGTGTTTTGGGACAAAGCGGACCATGATTTGGATCGAAGCGGACCATGTGTTGGGACAGAGCGGACCATGCTATAATATTATGATTAAATGAAGTTGTGCCAAGGAATAAATTATGTATACATATATGAAGTACATACCATAATATATTATATGATAGATAAGAGTATAAAGTAGTCAAAAAAAGTAAAAATATGAAATGTCCCGCCTTGTCCCGCATTCGAAAAAAACTACTTTGGCAAAAATTAGGCAGATGTGAGTTCGCGTCCGACGCACGTGCATCGTAGGTCTATATACTGCATATGTGTGAGTCCAGTAAAAAGGGCGTTAGGCCTTTTGTAAACAATTTACAGTTTTACGACATGATTTAAGCAACAAAACAAATCATGGAGGTATCCATTAACCAATCAGTGCAAAGCTGTACCGTAAATTAGTATAATATAGGTCATAAGTTAACATTCCGTGGAGAAAAATTTGCCTCGTCTCATTGTGCCCATGTAGGTACCGCAAATTGTGGTTATCAGCCGAAGAATACCTCAAATTAAAATAGTCCGTTGTGACCGGAAGCACTTGATGTCCGCTACCCAAAAATATTGTAAAAATGTAAAGAAATGGTTGATTTATGCATGACTAAAATAATTATTAAGAAAACAACATATTTTCATGTAATGAAATGGTTTATACTTCACAATAACTGTTATAGAGGTGTTGTTACTAGGCCTATTTTTTTCGCCCATGAAAGCGTCTTTCGGAGTGCCACGGTCGCAGCACTTGTAAAAATCTTCATCTACGTTCAATAAGATTATCGTGTTTAATCATGCATGGCAGATGATCGTTAATGCTAGGATCAACTTAAGATAAGTCTGTAGAGTGAGAAAGTCGCAAATCGATACAAAAACGGCTCGGGAAATCAAGTCGAAATATCGTAATCCCAAAGGCAAAGTTGAAAGTTAAATTCATGAAACATTGAAAGCAGAAAACGTTAAGTCCATGACAAATTTATCTTTACAAACAGTCCAAAAACCAGCCGTAGAAGTTGGCAAAATACGCCATGGATTTATAAGCTATCTAAATGTTATGTTAAATGGAAATTTAAGTAAAACCCAATTTAAGTTTCAGTGATGATAAAAAAATGTGGGAGGAAGAAAAAGAACCAGAATTTCAGTTTGAGGTAGATTGGCTAAACTTTATTTATTAATTGTTGTGATTTATTCTTGCCCAGGTGTTGAATTTAAGATACTCTTTTCCATGTTATTAGCCATTGCTAGTTTTAGTAAGTCTTTGAAATATTTAGACCATAGCCTTATGTTGAATGCTAGTGAATATCTGCTGAATCTTCTTAAAGTTAAACAAGACCTGCTAGCTTAAGCAGTATTTAAAGATAGATATTTTAACCAAATGACTTCTAGTTCTACATAAACTAATAACTATATAACATCTGTGTACATGTATATAGAAATACTTAAAATAGGTATACATGCATATATTTGATTAAGATTTAGCATTACAAATTGCCTCTGCTGTCAGTGTTTCCATTTTTTTACTTTGTTGATTGTTATATCAGAGACTAAAGATCTCTGATTATATTGATAGTTAAACAAGGACTACTGTACTTATAGTAGATTGGCTGAATTTATGTATTGCTATTCTCAAAGATCTAAACACATTATGTATATTTATATCTTTGCTATTCTGATTTACTAATTTTGTTCAGATATTGTAATCCCCTTTTCATGTTTAGTAATTATCATAACTCAAACTGTAATGAACATAGTCCATTAAGATCCAGCACCTGCCCAATGCCGATACAGTCTACAGACAACAAATACGTGGAAAATAAAAACAGATGAATTATATTTAAAAGAAAGTGAAAAAACATCATTTGCTGATGGAAGTATTTCTTTAAAATGGATTGGCAGACCATTTGAAAGTTTTGATGCATGGAAACAATTTAATATTTATAACTTAAAATGAACCTATATATCAAATGTAACAGTTGAGCCATTTTTTGCATACTGTTCAATACTTCATAAAATAGGTATTTATATGAGTACCAGTAACCAAACATTTAGAAACATTAATAATATCCATTAAAATCAATTTTTATCTGTTTATTTACATATTTCTTATATCCAATGAGATACTGTATTTTGGCATGCTTGTATAGTATTATAACTATACAACATATATTGTAACATGACAATCTAATACACAAGGATAGGTTGATGCTATCTTTATCTATCCCAATATTTACATAATGTGGATACTTACCTGACTTGTATAAGATAGATCAAATATTGTAATAACTATTTATTGATATATCCAGTGTTTACCAAAATGCTTAACTTGATATATTTTATTTGTTTAAGCATGCATTCTAAGTTAAGCATTTTTTTCATAAAACATTTCATTATTTGAGATAAAATATATAGGTCTGGATGCGAGTATGCTACGTTAATGCAGCCCTGCATCATCAGTGGAAGAAGAAGGAAGGTCTTTGCCTCTGGGTACTGTTTTATTAAAGCAGTTACGGATATATTAAAGTTAAATTCAAATTTAAATTCCTTCTACTTCTTTTAGAACTACAAAGTGTGGTATAAAACATCTGCAATACTAAGACTGATTCAGTTAATGAACCCTTATAAACCATATCTGTCCCAAATTTGCTTTTGTTAAAGTATTGTAAAGTCTTTAAATTTGAATGTACATTTCAGATATGCCGGTCTCACTGTCATGTTTCTTACTCATTTTGTAGCATAATTGTTTCAATTTACTCTTTATTTTAAGTACTTGTACATACATTGTGACATGTTTTCTCTTGATATTAAATATGCAAGTGCTTTGATAAAACAGTTCCCTGGTCACAAAAACAAGAACCATTATAGAAGAATATATATCCCCTATCATCTATGTAGTATTTTGACCTTTAGCTTGTTAAATTTATATTACTTAATGAAGTATTAGTTTTGCTTGAACTCTTATGTATAGAATGAATAGTAAATGTATTACGTCATATCAATTGAACTATTAACCACTTGTCAAAACCATTATTATGCAATGGTCTAGAGTCCAACCTTTTCTGTTTATTAATTGAATTATTAGATTTAGAGCCCATTCATTAATGAACTACTATTATTAGATGAAATAACTGTTGTAACTTGTTTCTTTGATATGAGATGTTTTCATGATTTTTTATGCCCCTGAATCTACTGATGTGGTAGGCATGTAGTGATTGTCCTGTCTGTACGTTCATTTATTTATTTCATTGACAATGTTAACCAAGACAAGTTCTTGAAACTCAACTACTTTCAAAGTCCATCAAGGCATTGCTTCATCAGTTACCATCATAAATACCTTACATTGTCAATGTCACATAACACTTTCAAACATTTCTATGGCCCCTGATTGACTTAGCTAGTTTATAAGGACTAGGTTTTCCACCAGGGCATAAGTGTTTACTGAACGCAGCCTTGTTTTCATTATGAATTTCGTAACCAGTGTAGAAACTTACTTTAAAACCTGAACTAGTACAAATGGGAGGAGTGTAGTGGAACACACGACAACACAACGGGTATTTTAACAATTTATTATCCAACCTGAAGTGAAATACAAATTACATTTATAAATAATTTCCCCTCTACGATGTCAATACTATATAGACACTGTCATGTTTGACACTGATAAATTAATATAATGAACTTGCACTACCAAATGGTAATTGATTTATTTCATTTATTTGCATGTTGAGATTATTAATTCTGTTTTTACTCACCTTGTTTTAAATACATTTACAAGCAGACACTCAAGGAGGACATAGCCTAGAATGTTGTCAAAAAGCAGATAAATGTTTAGTACAGGTGTATTTAATATAAAATTTGGTGACTGAGATCCATATCCCAAAGCATCTCAAGTAGAAATCTCGATTATCTCATTTGAGATTTTGCTCAAATTAGAGTCGGCGTTTGAGACAAATATGAAGTAATTGTACTGTGCACAATAAATAGAATAAATTGTTTCTGATTTAGTGAGTCCATTTTAAGTCCATTTTCCCATACAATTTAACCCAAAGACACATGGCAATATTTGAGATGAGATTTAGTCAAATTGAGATGATTTCTGAGATAGGGACGTGTTATTGGCTGCTTAATTTAGGTGATATGCTACAGTTTGGGTCTGTTTCAATGACTGTATTCATGTATTTGTATCCAACTTTTTATGAACTAAATTTTACTCCTATTATGAAGTTTTGACTAATGGTGGAGATTATGGTTCTCAATTTTTCACGAGGAAAAATATTTTGAAGTAAATTTAATTATACAATTTCAAACGTTGGTAAATTCCCTAACACTTCATTAACAAGCTTATCTGAAAGCTGACCTAGGAAATAAATACACCATTATTTAATTAAGACCACAATTTGTATACACAAATTATTCACAGCAATCCATAAAAGGAAACATCGGATAGAATGAAATGGTATAATTTCTCAAATTTGGTATTGTAGGCGTCGTGTTAAATTGTTGAAATCGTAGCATGATGAAAAGAATAACAAAATCTCTACCTTGCATTTAAATGTTAATTGTTTAATAATTGTTTCAACTGAATGAAAACACTGTGAATGAATTATTGACCACACTTTGTGCTATTGAATAAAGAAAACATAAGCAAAGTTAACCATGAAAATTGTGATCCAAAATAGAAAATGTAAATTTTAAACCATTAACACGTAACTGAACTACACTGAAATTGAAAACATAAAACTTAAATTGACATTGAACCATGAAAATACAAAACAGTAATTGAACCATCCATGCATATGGAAACACTATATATAAATTGAACCATGAAAACACAAAACAGTAATTGAAAACACAAAACAGTAATTGAAAACACAAAACAGTAATTGAACTATGAAAACACAAAACAGTAATTGAGCTATGAAAACACAAAACAGTAATTGAAAACACAAAACAGTAATTGAACCATGAAAACACAAAACAGTAATTGAAAACACAAAACAGTAATTGAAAACACAAAACAGTAATTGAACTATGATAGCACAATGCAGAAAATGAACCATGAAAGCACAATTCAGAAATTGAACCATAAAAGCACAATGCAGTAATCGAACCATGAAGCACAATGCAGTAATTGAACCATGAAAGCACAATACAGAAATTGAACCATGAAAGCACAATACAGAAATTGAACCATGAAAGCACAGTACAGAAATTGAACCATGAAAGAGCACAATACAGAAATTGAACCATGAAAGAGCACAATACAGAAATTGAACAGTCAGAACTATGAGAACTATGAAAACATAAAACAGAAATTGAACAGTGGAAGCACAATTGTATAGAAATTGAATCATGAAAACATAAAACAGAAATTGAACCATGAAAGCACAATTTAGAAATTGAACCATGAAAGCATAATGCAGTAGTTGAACAGGGAAAACCAAAAACAGAGGCATACATAGTACTCCACTGTATGAACTCACATGTCACACGAGACGTACAATATGGATTGTAAAACACTTCAGATATAACATCAAGTGCTTTGATTATGGAGATTAGTTGCTAGATATCATCAAGGTCATAAATAATATATGTTTACATGGAATCACTGTTATCAATGCTTCCTTCTATTTCCATATATTCAACTTAAGTGCCCTTATAAACATGCTATCAACTTTTATAGTCTTATTGAACAATTGCATTAAGTAGAGAGACTTTGTTTAGCTGATATATTTGAATGTTTTGTATGAGACGACTGAACTTGAAGACAAATCTATTTGAAACAGAAACTTGAAACATTGTTGAATTTATGTTGAAAATAGAAAAAAATATAGATTTGTCTGTTAAAATGTGTCATCATATATGAAATAAGACTTTGATTCAAAGGCTAGTAAGTAAATAATTTGGCAATGTCTAGTATAGATCTGTATACTTAATGTCAAACTACTGCACTTCTTACATATGGTTTGCACTGGGGTTCATTCATGATTTAGTATCTCTTTTAAACATTGGCGCCAATCCTTTCTTGATTCCCAAATATATATTACCAAATAAACAAAGCTGCAATTTCTAACCAAAGAAAATTGAAAATTATACTGTTGCTTGCTTGCTTGGTAGCACTCACCGTTAGGTGTAGAATTTTGAATGTGGTCTCAAAGATACTGGGACCGAGTCAGTTGCCATATGACCGATATACTGTTGATAGGACTTTAGATATGACTGGCATTTAAAAATTCTCAGACTTATTTTGCAAATCATTGTGGCATCATTGATCAGAATGTATAACTATCTGATTCACATGTTCTCTGGTGGTGCATGTAACAGCTACTGGTAATAAAACAATGCTAGGTCTTGTGTATATAAGGAATTTATTTATTAATAATAACCTTTTTATTGACGTGGATTATGATCTGACCCTATTATTTACCGTTTATGTCTAATTAATGCTATTTATTGATTCGTTCACAATATGCAAGCTTAATCCATTGGTAGAAAATCCTGTGTACCCGAAAGATTTAAACATGTGTCTTTTATTGCGAAAGAAATTAATATTAATCCCCTTTGTTATAGCACTGACAATAAAGGACATTGGATACTTTTCATGCTACTGCTAATTTTCAATGAACAATTAAATGATCTTGAAGTGGTTTAAATCTTCGGAAAGCGTGTCATTTATTATGTACCGTCTTTTACCTATATAAATGTTTTCTCTATACTTTATGTGTAATTTTATCTAGCTGAATAGTGAAATCAAGGGTCTGTGGATTTTTCAAATACAATTTCAATGACAGGAGTTAATATCATTTGTTTACAAGTAGAGATATAACATACTCTAGTGGAATTCAATTTTAACAGTTAAACTCAAAGTTAGATAGGGTTGTCGGTATATGAGTTAACTATGGTAGTTTGTTGACGGTGGAATTTCAAGATGATAGTTTTTCCAGTTTGTTTGAACTTTGAAGTTAATTCACTGGCACAGAATTATAATATAATGGAATAATATTCAATATTTGGAGTATTTAAAAACGTGTGTGTTGAGTTTTAAGTGTTATTTTGAATACATATGGTAAAAAATGTCAATGGTAAGTTTTGTTTTGTTTTAAAATGCCATATATAATGTTCTCGAGCAAATCTTAAAGCATTTTGAATTTCGTTTTTGCACTAATCCAAATTTTAGGGCAATCTTTAAAAAAGTTAAACGATTTATATTATTTTGATCACTTTCAACAAAACATTCCTGATGAGATCCATTGCCATCATGATTTATATATACAATGTAGGGTTTACACATGCTTTTTCGGGCTATAACATCTGCAGAGTCCCAAGGAACAGTTGGTGCCCAAGCCCGCCAACTCTTCCGAGGGACTCTGCATATGTTATAACGCGAAAAACATGCGTAAACACTATTATAGCATACAAAACATCAATTAATGTGTTTGTAACTATTTCAAAATAATGATATTTTGGCGGGAGATTTTATGGCGACGTCGCAAAAACAAACGTAATGTCATACCAGTTGTTGCTATGAGCGTCGACTTCCGAGATCGGCAAATACCAAGAAAACATGGATACTGCGGGTTTGTTTAAATTTATAATTTAAATATTATAGAAAACTAATTGGTAGGTAGCAATAAAATGGGAATTACTGTTCTTATGACGCTGTATAACCTTTATAGTCGCTGGTGCGGCCCTATAATGAGCATACGTAAAACTGGACGTTAACAACGCATGAATCTTTATATAATGTTTACGCATGGTTTTCGTCCCTTTAACGTATGGGCAAAATCAGTGTTTTTATGCTATAATGTATATAATGAAAAGAGAATATTTAATATTTTCTTTGCAACCTGTTAATTTACAAGCAGATTGATTTTCATTCAAACTTCATTTTCATTTTCAATTCAGTGTTCTTATTTAATATTTTATGTCTACTTGTTATGTGTTTAACTGTTAATAAAAATTGATTTAATTGATTGAAAGCTTATTATAGAAATGGACACAAAGACGTTCTAATCATAATGAAGGTGACAGTCAGAGCAAGGCACAAGAAACTTGTGTCCTTATTTACCCACAGTTACTTCATTTTTGTCAGATCAATTTTCAGTTTTACGAAGGTTGCATTAACCCCATTGATGTTATCAATTGGTAATATTAAAGTTAGATTTAGTTTTTAAAATATCAAGTAAGTCAATCTTACAAAATTATCGTTCAAAATTTGTCCTTAGCAAAGAAAATGTTTAAAAGGTTTCTTTCAAATTTATAACAACAATTTTCCTAATTTCAATAAATCTGTGTAGTTAATTTCTAAATAATCCATTTAACATTTTGAAATGGAATTTATAATAAAAAAGCATGCAATTATTAGTTTCTTATCATTGATTTTGTTCCCTGCATATTATAAAGCTATATTAAAATACTTTACTTTTATCTGATCAAGGCCAACCCTAATGATTCTTGAATCAACTAATAATAATACTCATAATAACTACTTTATTTTCTGTTGATAAAATAATTGGCTAGCCAATTTTCATTATAATTGGCTAGCCAATTTTCATTTATAATGGTCTACAATTAAACACTATAATAATGCTTGAAGTTAAGCGCCAAGCAAAGGAGCTCATGCAACTAGTACTTTTTAGCTCACCATGCAGCCACAAAGTGACAGAGTGAGCTTTTGTGATCGCTGATCGTCCGTTGTTCGTCCGTTCACAATTTCTTGTGAACACACTAGAGGCCACACTTATGGCCCAATCAAATGTTTGTCTCTCTGAAATCTAGGTCAAGTTTGAAACTGGTTCATGTTAGGTTAAAAACTAGGTCACTAGGTCAATCTTAGAAAAAACTTGTGGATCAGTCTTAGCCCATTTGCTGCATTTGGTAGTGTAACAACAGCAATGTTTCTAATTAAGGTGAGTGAAATAGGACAAAAATTGGGGACATACTTTCGGCCGTCCTACTTCACAGTACTCTGAATCTAACTGAATCCGAATCAAGCAGTATCTGGGCAAACTCATCACCTTCAGTGACATGTATTAACACTGGCAATAGTATGGTCCAACATGCAACCTTCCATTCCCAGGGTAAATGCTCTAACTAGAAGAACACAAGGCCCCGATCTCCCGAAACATCTCAATCTGAGCTAAATCTCATCTCAAATATTGCCATGTGTCTTTTAGATAATATCCATGGGAAACTTGACTCAAAATTCCAATCACAAAACAGAAAACCTTATTCCTAGTTAATTACAGTAAAATTTAAAGAGCTCGAACTTCGAATGTATCTCAAATTCTGACTCTGATTAGAGCAAAACTCAATTGGAGATGAGATTTCTTCTTGAGATGCTTCAGATGATCGGGTCTGGGTACTGTTTAAGAGATTTAATTGACTGTAAATTCTGATTGTTACGGAGATTGGTACCTAGAAGTAGAAGGCAAGTCAGTGCCATTCAGGTGGTAGTGTACATGTGCTAAGGTGTACATGTACATTAAGTGCTCATTTATTTTTACCTTACAGAAGCTAAATCCAGGTATATTTATGTACTCTACAGTGGCCGGTCAAATATTTACAATTGTGATTAAAGTTTTCGTACTGGCTACCTTTATACTAATGTGAATTTATCTATTAGATTATACAAATTATCCACTTGTTCCAAAATCTGTCTTTATAATTATATAGGTTTTGTTATTCTTTTGATATTTTCTGACAATTTTCTAGATTTTGGGTCCACTTCTGCTCAATGCAATACTTGATTGTTTACACTTCATTCTCGCCTGTATTTTTATAATGGAGGAGACTGCCCGGTCGTTAGTTTGAACTTAAATCCCACTTTGATCTCTGTTAAAAATTTTGCTTTGTCTCCACCATTTTGTATACCTGAAGGACTTTGATGGAAATTGACAAAATTAATGCTGTACACTTGCCTTGGATCTTGTAGCCTAACTAAACTGCTACTGAACACTCGATAGTGCTATGCTAGGAAACTACTTGCTTTAAAAAAGTGAAAAAATTATATTCTACTGGCGAGCGCTCTCGGATAGCAGACTGTTTCACAACAAAGTGCTGTCCCGAGAAATCGCTTGGTAGCGTTCCCCTAGCAAAGTGCTGAGCAATATTATGCTGTCGGCGAACACTGCTAGCTGCTAGTGTGTCATTGCGTAGACATAGTAAAGCGCTCGATAGGGCTATTTGATAGAGCTTTGGTTAGGCAACAGGCTTCTGGTGATCGAGCAATGAAAGCATCCATCTCTATCTTGGATGTTGTAGGTTTAATCCCTAGCCACAACACACTACCGGTACTTATTTAAAATAGGACTGGTATTGCTGTCTTGCTTGATGCTCAGTGTTTTATGGTAGGTCCAGGCCCTATAAATTGATTATAAAGCTTTTTTCATGCTCTTAACTCAATTTCGTGCTCAAACTTTAAATGTTTCAAACCGTTAATATCTCAAATTTTAATAAGACTTTGATGTTACATGGATAGACTTTAAGAAAGCACAGTAATATTTATTGGTATAAAGTAAATATTATTTGAATGTTGGACTTTCTAGGAGCTAAACAAGTTTCATACTCAAAGTTGAGTTGAGCATGGCAAAAGGTTTATGATCATAGGGCCTGGACTGTAACCACTTAACTGATCTCATGTGCTTTTGATTAACTTTTTTTTTTTTTGAAACCAATACTTGAAGGAGAAATTCATGTCAACTTTGTTTATGAAATTTTAATTTATTGTAGAAAATTGCTTCATTTCCATGCTTATTGAAGAGGATCAGAAAGACACAGTTACATCTTTGTTTATTTCTTTGAAATACTTTGCTACACTAGTTCCTCACACTTATTATGTATTAATGATATATTTATATATTTTCAGAATCCATATGACAGTTTTATGCGAAAGCATCTCCAACATTATGGATACTATACAGGTAAGCTAGTATTATTGGTCTGTGAAAACTTGTTCTAAAGCATAAATACTGTGAATGTTTTAATAGTTGAAGTAATGGTCTTGATCTGCCGTATGTGCAAGTATATATATGTGCTGTCTGCTTGTAAAAATGTTGGCAAAATTTGAGAATCTGTACGAGGTGAGTACCCCCTCTGTAGGGATTTTGGAGCAAGCAGACACAACAAAGCACATTAAGTGTATGAGGAAATGTCACTGTGTTCGAGCTGTGTTAGGGCTACAGATTCACCCTAGTATGCAGACGCGGATCCAGGATTTGGTGTGAGGGGGGATGTAAATCTTGACTTACATACATGAGCGGCACATGTAAAGACAGTCTCTGTACAATAACTGGACAATCGCACAGATTTTGTAAGCTCTAAGCATGTGACGTTGTAAGCACTTAACATGCAGCCACTCACGGTCAGGGGCAACTGGCGTTGACGTCCTCACGCAAACTCCCAACGTTTTCGGCTAACTGTAGTGGCGTAAGCCTATCCAAAAGATGTATGTGCTATAAGCATGCATGCTGGGCTGTGACCAGGCCTCAAGGCTTGCCCTATGGTATTGTGAATGCCTAATGTCCTAATGTATTGTTAAGGCTAGTCCTTTGATATTCTGAAAGCTTATCCATGTTGGACTGAGACATGATCCAGTGCTTGGGTATTCATTTTTACTACCAGTCATCCACTTGTGAAGGACGTGACCTTGCGGAGTGAGTATATAGGCTTGCTTGAAATATCCATTTTTGGGGCTGTGGATGATTCATTCTATGTCTGACTCTTGAGTGGATGACTAGGTGCTGCTGTCATTTCTGTGTGGCTTTGGATTGTCTGTGCGCTACAGTATTTATATACTCAAGACAAAAAGTTTTTTCAATATGTTTCAATGGCGGATTAAATAACTCGGCAACAGTGCTGGGGGTGTTATTCTGCATTATTAGGTGCACTTTTAAAAAGTCAACAGAAAAAACTTTCAATATTGATCTCGTCCCAGAATGAAGTTGAATCATTGGTAGTCACTGTAAACAATGTCACTCAGCATTATAATGTGCATGGGCAGGCAGTTCTTCACATACAGGTCCATTATAGACATAATAATACAGAGGATCTACACTACCCACCAAAAATAAGTATACAGATGTTATTTCCCCATTTACTTGCCTGTAATAACACTACATGCAAAACAGTGAAACAACAATATTTTTGAAGAAAATGGATATTTCTGTTTATTAAGAGTAAAGACCATACATTAATTGGTATCCTAGGTGCAAAATATAAAATGTCTTCATCCCGCTTGAATGGTAACTTCGTCACAAAAAGATGGAAAATTCTTCATCTTAATTTCTTTCTCTTTTTTAACTCATATAGTAACTGTAGTTTCAGAAACTAGTATAATTGTGACCGTCTGATATTGAATAATTTAACCAAGTTTAATTTTGCAACAATTATTTACTGTATACTTATTTTTGGTAAAATTTTGGTATATCACAACTGACTCGTTGGCTGCTTGGTTTGAGCTTGGTTTGAGGTGACTCTTATGATAGAAAGGACTCATATCTATATAGATATGCTTTAAAAACATTTGTTTATGCTTAAGTCTGTGTATTTAGTATAACAACCGCCACTTATTTCATTTACAACCCATTTAAATACCATTAAAATGGCTTATATTGTACTTGATAGATGTTATCGCATTTTAAAACAGAAAATTGAAAGAGATGAATTCACAAAACAAATTCTGACAAAAAATCAGCATAAAACTGCTGTAGATGTTTATGGCCATTTTGTATGTTGTGTTTTTTGTATAAACTTATTCAGCACACAACGTATTAAAGGAATATATGAATAATGTGTTGATGATTGCAGTACAGTACAAGCTCTGTAGAGAAACACCCTTTGAGAGCTGCAAATATTGGCCGTCATTTAGAGGTTATGGCTCAACAGAGGTTAAATTAATGGTAAATGTCAGCACATGGAAACTTTGAAAGTGTTATTGTTTAGAGGTTAATGCTCTACAAAGGAGAGATTCAGTGATTTTTTTCCTTCTTTGTTTGCTACCGGTAAACGGTACCTTCCCAATCATAAAAAGGCTATAATTGTCCAAAATTTGAAGGGAGAAATTCCCAATGAACATTTAAAATTTTTTTATTTCAAAATCGGACATAAAATGACGAAGTTATGAACATTTTTGACAAGAGGTCAAGCATAAAAGTTTACAGAAACTAGTTAAACAGTCACATGTATACCCTTTTTCTGTTTTATTTGGCCTTTCTGCTACATGAAAATTCCCAATTTCAAGTTGTCACGACGCGAAAATTCCCAATCTGTACGGACCCGGACCCTTTCCAAAAGAAACGAAAAAAATCACTGAGATTATACTGTATTGTCAAAGCTATAGCACAGAGAATTTGACCTGATCCTGACCTATATGCATAAATGTATTACAAGGTTCTTGCATGGAATATATAAGTTTCTGCAAGCTAATTGTGCAATATCGGTCCTTTAGATTTGCGTTGGTATTACACCCCGAGCATCTTCGTGATACTTCCCGCTAATGATAACATACAACTGGGATTATGAATATATATATAGACAATATATCAGCTGTTAAATAATGCTAATAAAAAGTAGAGAGTAATGTCAAATTATCCGTACTATACAGTTTGTAGAGCAATTTTAAAATAGGCAGATCCTGAATAGATTCAAAGGTTATATAGGTTATGTACTTCCATGACATTCAGGCAGTCATGTTCTCCACTTGTGGAGAGTTGTCAGCTGCTTCCGGAAGAGCAAGAAATTGTAGATGATTTACCTATTTTGATCAAAGGACCGTCATGATATTGCTGGAGAAATATTGGAGAAATGGCGTAAAACCCTTTGAAAAATGTATAATCAATTTTACTCCTTTCCACATAAATCATTGCTTTTGTTTTAATAGAGGGTCTTCTTTTGAACATATCATTGCTATTGTTTTAACAGAAGGCGTTCTTGTGCTCATATTTGCTATTGTTGAAACAAAGAATTTAGAAGGGATTGATTTAAATAATTCACATTATAAAATGGCGGTTCTAATGATATTTTTATTACGAATAAAAGAAGTACATCAAACCCCCTGTGTCTACATAGTGTTGTATTTTATATGGTAAATTGATTTTATTCTTTAGAACTGTTTATTTATAGAGATTATCATTTTACTTTCATTGTGCTTACTTTCGGTAAGTCTCGTTACCGTATTCTCCATCTCAGTGTTTTTGTAAAATTTCTCAAATATTGTCTTAAGTTTCTATTTTGTCACTGGCCTTTGGAAACAACAGGTTATAGGGGTTCAATGACTGGCCGTGACATTTCAAAGTCATGAAAAATGGTGTTGAAGTATGTTGCTTGCTTGGCGCTCAGTGTAAAGGAGTAGTTCCACGATTGGTCCAGTGTCACAATGATCATCATCACAGTGGTCAAGTAGCCTGTGGGTGATCGTCACTTTGGATCGTGTCTGGTTCCTGGTTCAAATCTGTTTCCTATCCAACCAGAGATGAAATGGTCAGAAATCCAGAGGTCACAGCTGTTATTCCTTGAGTTACACAACTGTCTTTTCTTGATGTCAGATTCATTGGCTTATCTAAGGTTATTTGTCAGGGAAAAAAGGATGACCACACACTCGCGACTGTCTCAGTTGAAAGCCAACAAACAAATAAACAAGATTGTCTGTGACTTGTTTGTCAACTTTATAAGACCTTAAATAAAAACTTTGTAATTCACATACAGTTAAAGTTACGCTATTGTTCTATATCATAGACAGGTTATCGACCTTTCCGAGTAGCTTGTATAAAACATGGGTATAATAAATTTAAATATCAGGTTTTTGTACACAAGAACTGTCAAAAATTACATTTCTTTAGATATTTCAATATAAATTATTCAACTAGATTTGAATAGATCTATTTCAAGCATTCTTATTAAAGGAAAATTGTACTATATTAAACTAATCAACCATGGATAACAACACAATATTGATTTGAAAAATTTAATCATTCATAAATTTAATGGGTTGAATTTCTCCATATTATGGCACAATTAATCATTATGGGCATAGATGCAGCCCATAATTTAAATGTGAACAAAAACGAACATTTGGGCAACTTAGGAAATAAAACTTTGAGCTTTGAAGAAATAATTCATGCTTTAATGCCCATTTTTATATTGTCTGGTAAAACGTATAATTAATATTCTTGTTTGTTTATGAAATTGACACCTTATTGATGTCAGTTAACATTAAGATTATAACAAATACCTTAATATATAGTCGCCTGCATACAATGCTTCATTGAGATATGACTAACTTGGTCAACCTTGATAAATTATGAAACAGTAGATGGAAATTATAAAGAGAATACCATTTTCATGTTTTAATAACCACCTCAGTTTATATGAAATACATACCGACAAAAAAGCAAGAACTTGCAAGTAGGTTCAGCAAAGCGCAGTGAAATATTTAAAAGCAATGATAGTATTTGAGTATATTATCTCCCTTTAACAAACATTTTACATGTTTATTCCAAAATCCCCTACAAAAAAAACCCACTTAATTTATTAAGTTAATTTATCATTATCTTAATATTATGATAAAAAACTAATAAGCAATGTTAGTAAAACTGTACCAAAGTGTTAAGGCTTTTTTATATTATAATGAGTTTTGATATTATTTATTATGATTAGTTTTAGGTTTCCAAGGACTTGGACAAATTGTAACTAATTGCAGTATAAAGCCTGTTGTACAGTTTCTCAAGTATTAAGATACAGGTTTATGACAATTCTACAATGGTCCACTTCCTACTTGAAACAACAATTTGATCCCTCACTTTCAAATCAATACCTCAAACTGTTTTCAAGGCATGATAATTCATTTTATTCACCTTAGAGTCAGCCTTCTAAATCCCATCAATGTCCTTGGTTTTATACCCTTGCATTTAACTTGATCAAATTAATGAAATTGATCTATATAATAAATTACTCTCTTATCTGTAACCTTGTGTGATCTATGTGTTTGTCTGTTTTTTTTGTGACATTCAGGTAAAATTATTATAAATCCTTACCATACAGGGGTTTGGGTTTAATTTGTAGACTGGGTTCAAACTATATTTGTCACATGACCTGTGGCCGAGCAGTGCCGTGAAGACATGCCGGAAATAAAGTTCAGCGTTCCCAGAGTGTGCAATAAATATTTAAATTTAAGCCTGACGTGGCGTTAGCAAATCCGTGTGATGAATTGAATCTTACATTCGTTTGATTAAACTCATCTACATAAACAATATGAAACTTGGCAAAACGTTGTGTCATATTTTGTCAACTCCTTTAATAACACTTGTATGTATTGAGCACTCATGCAAGATCATCTATCTATTAGAACTCAGTATTGCAACCATTCTGTCCACATGATACTGTCACTGAATGCCAGATGCAGTCAAACTATTTCAATATTTTGTGTCTTAAAACATTATTTAGGCCAGAGTTTTTATACGCCCGTTGAAAACGGGACGTATTATGTGAACACCCTTGGCGGGCGGGCGGGCGGGCGGCGGGCGTGCGGGCGGCGGCGTCCAGTAATTTGTCTGTACTCTAGCGCAAACAGTTTTCATCCGATCATCTTTTAACTTGCTGACAATGCTTATGGGCATAATATCTAGGCCAAGTTCGATTATAGGCCAAATCGGCCTAGGCCTTATTGGGTTATGGTCCTTTAATTACCAAATAAGTATGAAATTGGCCATGTCTGTACTCTAGCGCAAACAGTTTTCATCCGATCATCTTCACACTTGCTGACAATGCTTATGGGCATCATATCTAGGCCAAGTTCGATTATAGGCCAAATCAGCCTAGGCCTTATTGGGTTATGGTCCTTTAATTACCAAATAAGTATGAAATTGGCCTTGTCTGTACTTTAGCGCAAACAGTTTTCATCCGATCATCTTCAATCTTGCTGACAATGCTTATGGGCATAATATCTAGACCAAGTTCGATTATAGGCCAAATCGGCCTAGGCCTTATTGGGTTATGGTCCTTTAATTACCAAATAAGTATGAAATTGGCCTTGTCTGTACTCTAACGCAAACAGTTTTCATCCGATCATCTTCAAACTTGCTGACAATGCTTATGGGCCAAGATTGATTATAGGCTAAATCGTCCTAGGCCTTATTTGGTTATGATCCTATAATTACCAAAATAAATGTCAAATTGACATTGTCTGTTCTCTAGTGCAAAGAGTTTTCATCTGAGTATCTTCAAACTTGGTGACAATGTTCATGGATATAATATCTAAGACAAGTTCAATTGTAGGCCAAATCAGCCTAGGCCTTCTTGGGTTATGGTCTTTTAATTAAAAAAAAGGTTGGATTGTTTGTTTTTTTCATTCACCATGCTTTGAGACTCACCATGCCCCAAGACGGGCGTATTTTGTGACATTTTGGCACTCTTGTTTAATTTTTTGTTACTCCGACATTTTTGAAAAAGAAGTCCACAGGAGGAGGGAAAAAAATAATAACAAAAACTCCCAAAATGTAGTTGATGGTAGATTGTAGTCAATGACAGTCCATTATTGAAAGCAACAATGTTAGTTCTAACAGCAAATTTATCTTATCACAAATACAGCCCATAAAAATTATGTATCTGTATCATTGGTGAAGAATTTTTAAAAAAATACAGAAATTTAATTACAGGTACATTTTATTTCAAAATAAATTTCAGTTAGATATTTTTCAATGATACCTATGGCACAGTGGTAAATGAGAGCACTATACCTACTTATCATTTGTAAAATATTTAAATACATAATAAAACAAGGTGTATAGTAACATTAATTACCATCAAATATTTGATACAACAAATTTGTACATTAGTACAATTTTAGATTTCCAATTTTTATTTTTTTTGAAAATGCCAAAAAATAGGGCAGGAGGGTCCGAGTAACGAAAAATCAAAGAACTCTGGCCTTATTTATTAATAACTTTGAGTAAAGAAATAATGACAAATCACAAAGTTCATTAAACAAACGTAATTGGGAATTCAATTTCAATGCTTCATCTGTGTGTCATTATCAAGTTTTTTTGTTTTTTTATTTGCTATTATTTATCTTCGCCATATGGGCGAGGCCCCCAGAAGAGGTTAGTCACTTTAGTTCTTGGGGGATAGTGCATGATACAGAAGATTCCCCAGTTCCAGAAGCACCCCCGGTTCTTTTACGTGTCAATGTAAAACATCATACACGGGACCTCGCTTAACGTCTCATCCGAAAGACTGTTAGTAATTTTAGTTATGTTGGGTGGGGAACACTGAAAAGCATTTCTATTTTTGACCGTCTGGAGGAGGGATCAAACTCACAACCTTCGGATCAGTAGTCAGTAGCTCTTACCACTAGACCAACTGTCTTGTCCACCCAACATTATCAAGACCGGCATGCACAATTATAGCATCTTTCAATTACTTAATACTTGGATATAGTGTTAGATAACAAAATAATCCAGTGGATAATTTAGGTATGGCTTATCTGTTGAATCAATAGTCTTACTATGATATTACCGGTATGAATCAATACTCACCTTTAAAGGTTTTGATATCTTCTTGTGACATCACAGTCACTTGTATTATAGCATCAGAGCCAATTAATTGATGAGTTATCAAATTTAAGTTTAATACTGAGCTAAGTCATACAGAGTCACATTATCCTGATACTCGTGTACGACATGAACAGCCCTGAAGGGTCAACTAGTTCATGAACGACCCTGAAGCTTAAATGTAAAGGTACCTGATGAATTTCATGGTTTTGGATTAAATCGGCAACCTCTCATGTTCCCGATGCAGACATTCCAACCACAGGTAACTGTAGCATTGAAAAAGAATTTTAAAAAATAAAATATTTTTTGGGTAAAATTTATACATCTTCAACTTTATATCAATTTCTGTAAAAAAAAAACTTCATCAATATGATCTTTAGTTTATACTAATTTATTTAAAGTCGATTGTGAAACAAGTTTTCCAACTTATATTAATCACTCTCGACACCTCATTCTTGATGTTATTCATCGCTACCAGGGTATGAGAGAACTTCATCAATGATACATTTAACTGTGATTCCAACCGTTTATAAAATTCAATTAAGTTATGAAATATTTGCCAAAATTATATTTCTGTTCAATTATGGACTACCTTCTGTGCCTCTGTGATAATGATGCCTGCCTCGAGTATACTGAGGGAAGGAGTTGCACCTCTTGGCTCATTCCAAGCAACACAATTTAATTATAAAATATCTTTATTCAACAACTGGACTTTAAATTTTAGTCATAAGAAATTTTTAGTAACCTTAATAAATAATAATCCCGTTAACCTCAGTGATATATATATCCATTACTATAGTAATAATCAAGGGAGGTAATATCCTTTCAAGAATTTACAAATTGAAATGCAGTAGTCTCCCCTGATGCTTAATTGTCACTGATCATATTTAAATGTCAGTTTTGTGGTTTATACATTCTTATTTGGCAGCCAGATACCATACATTTTTTACATCTTTTCCACAATGTCATCACATGATGTATGTGTTTATTCGGGTTTAATGCCATTTCTCAACAATTTTTCTGTCATTTACAATAGCTGATTCATCTGACCAGTTTTCCTGAACTATACATTCTAATTTGTACTAACTCGCCCCTCCACAAGGAATCAGCAACTTCTCCACATGCGGAGGAAAATCGGCAATGATGTCAAATTTTCTTGGTAGTGTAAGACGTCAAGCTCGGGGAATCGAACTTAGATGGCCGTGTCACTTATCGAGCGCACTAACCACTGTACTACCGCTGCGGCTCTCCATAATTTTGTGAAGGACATAACAAAGTCAATGTCACTAAAGGATATAACATGTCTTACATGGCTTTCAAACTTGGATCATCTAAACAACATTGTATTACACCTGGCAAAAAAGAAACATCTACTATATAGTAGATTGGTTAATTTTGCTCCTGCCAGAACTCTATAATAATAAGATTTTCAATTAAAATTCTTGCTGGCAAATAGAAACACCCTTCTTTACTAAGCTTAACTAAGCTGTAATGATATCAATAAATGAAGGTTTAAACCACCGTCAACATGTAACCCTTGTTCTGTTCTGGTTTTTAGCTTATTGAGAAGAAAACACAGAAAACATGCATGGGCTTGATGGCAATTAATTGTGGGCTTCAATTAACAGTTTCTAAGTTTCATTGTTGTTAAATTATTCTCAGTAATAACAAAGAATGTTTCTGTATGTTGTAAAAGATTTTGAAAAATAATGTATAGTAAATGAGTTCTACTTCTAGTAAGTCGCAAAATTAATGTTGTATATTGCAGTATTTGCCTGGTATATAATAAATGTAATGTGCTTATTAAGCCTAGGTCCCACTGAGGAATTCCACGTCGGAAATTTTCTCCTGATTTCTTCCGATACCACCCGATTCATCACAATTACTTCCAATATCAAAAACTGTCTCATGACTTCCCCGAAGCTTCCCCTTAGACCACGCAGAGGTGGTTCCAGATGTCCTGATAGCTCATTATAATTTCCATTAGGAGTTCATCGCGGATGCAAAAAATGCTCAGTGGGACCTAGGCTTAAAATGGGCAAAAGTTGCCCATTTTATTCTTAACTTATATCAATCAAGGTGAATGATTGGTGGTGCCGATCAGACGTAATTTGAACATATTTTAAGTTTGTTGCACATATGTTTGTATATTAAACTCAATGGCAAACGACCTGTTAGTTTTTGTACCATTATGAATGGATTAAATTTGCTTGACTTAAGCTATAGTCTGATCGACTGGCATAAACAGGTGTATATAGTGGGTAGCCTGGTTGGTATGTTAGTATGATCTGATCGTCTGTCGATCAAACACTAATATATATATTATACAGTTTAAATATTAAACTTTAACAAAGAAACACAGAAATAACTGTTTTTTATTTTTCAACATGTGTACTGTATCAAATCTTACTGTTAAAAGTAGAAAGTTTTGTGGGACCTGATAGTAATGACCACTGCCAGGACCTCGTAGAAAGTTTTGTGGGACCTGATAGTCATGACCACTGCCAGGACCTCGTAGAAAATTTTGTGGGACCTGATAGTCATGACCACTGCCAGGACCTCTCAATCTGTAGTAAAAGCATCAACAACTCAAACCACGTACAATGCCAGCCTTTAAAACTAGTATCAAAAATCATTTTAAACAATAATGGAATGTCAATTTATATTCATGGGAAAGTTTAGTAATATTTAATGTATATAACCCAAAGCTTTTATAAATTTAACTAGTATGTAATAAATGTTGTTTAAATAAATACTATGTATATGTAAATATAGTTCTAAATTCTGTATAAATCGGTTCCACATGATTTTTTATAGAAAGAAAGGTGATAAGATTAGGTGTATTATCTGGTATTTAAATATTCATTAATAAAGTATACAAGCTTGCTATATGTGAATAACTGAGGCAGCATTGAGATAATCAATGTTTGACGTCTAGGCCATGATTAAATAAAGGTTTGTTTGACATTAAACATACCAGCCTGGCTTTCAACGAAAGTTACCAACAATCAAGTTAAAAAATCAGATTTTTGTCACTATAACAACACCTTCAAAATTTTCCTAATCAGCTATTTTACTAGTAATATGACCTGTGTTGAGCAGTCATCTCCTTTAGGGTGCTGCTCTACAGAGGGTGTACTGTAATAACATGCAAACAAATACTTGCCGAGTATGTTTTGCTGGGTATATAATGCTGTAGACTTTACGAAAACTGTCAGTCAAATTTTCGGTCTGACACAAAGTCTGTATTAAACAAATATTTTTTAATGTGAGCCTTATACAGTATTTTTTGCCGAGTTTTATATACTGTGTGTTTTATGTAAGGCATAATCAGTTGGCATGATAAAACAATTCTTTTCAAATACTATAATAGTATATGTTTAAATTAACCAATTTTCTAAACTAAACACTCCACGCTCCATTGATCAATTGTATTGTGCCGTGTTGGAACGGTCAAAGAATTTTTCGTAAATTATTTTAATTCCTTAAAAAGTTTATTAACAAATGATGAAAAAAATGAAATAAATAAGTTTGCAAAATTTGTTTTGGTTAAGCTTTAGGACTGGAGTTATGTGTATAGTGAATTACGCGAGTGTATGTTAAAGATTGAGGGATTTAATAGTGTTGGTATGTAGGAGTTTTCGGTGTACGAACAAGGTTTTTGATATGAACTTCGACAATAACTTAATACCCTAGTGATAAATGATGGGAGATATAGGGATCTCTATGGAATTATTCCTTTCTTTACCCACCACAGTGAATTGTGACATACTCAATATCACAGTCGTTGGAAATATGACAAGTTGGGAAAAGTGATTTTAATTGTTTATTACCGGATTAAATTATAAAATAAGCAGATAACATTTGGAAGTGTGTGTTGATTTGTTTTGTTAAGTTCTTTAAGCTCTTATTATATTTTCAAGGGCTGTTAAGTTTGATTTTCATTTCGTCAGGTTGTGTTTGAAGTTATAAAATCAACAATAAGTCTGTGATGTAAAATATTAGCATACAATACTTACTTTATGGAGGCTATTTGTTGGCGTCCAATTACTGATTGAATGGAAGTCATTATACTAGTCTTTCACTGAGATATTTAAATTATTGAATTATTTACTATTACCATTATTTTCGCTGCCAGTTTTGCTTATAACTGTTCAACATTTTAATGGTCGTGTTGTAGAGTCGGTATTGGAGGCATAGTTTTGTAAACTTTACAAAAGTGATTTTATCTTGTTTTTATAGACATTCCAAACACTGTGTATATGATTGTTAGATCGTTGGTGGATTTATACAAGAACTGGACATGATATATTGACCATTGATTGTGGATTTAGATTTTGAAATCACATTTTATACTCAAATGTGTTTGAATATTTAAGTGTAGGAAGTGAAAATACAACTGTATGAGACTATGGTAGATTAACATCCACTTTGATGTGTGCCACTTGATGTAGTGTGAATCGTTCAGTTTGAGAAGGAATTATGTTTGAGTCCAGCATGGATTTGTGGGCTAGATTTATTTTTATCATTAACATGCTTGTAGTTTGGTATGTGCTGTTTAAACGATAGGATTCGCATCTGAGAGCTTACTGTTTTACTATGGATTTTGGCTTCTTGTTCTGATTTAAATGTCAAATGCAGCAACGTGAATATTTAGTGAACGTACCAAGCATGGTGAATTCTGCCAATAAAGAGACACAGGAGTCGGCCAGTATGGACAATGTACCGAAACTTCCACCGCTGGCCTGTGCTCAATCATACTCGGAGAATCCGTATGAGATTGACCTTTCATTTCGTAGTCTTGATATTCTGGCTTTTAAAGAACAGCAAAGGAGACGTAAGTAACTTTCAGTGTCCATTTTTTGTGAGGCTAAACTTTCAGTGTCCATTTTTTGTGAGGCTCAACATTCAGTGACCATTTTTTGTGAGGCTAAACTTTCAGTGTCCATTTTTTGTGAGGCTGAACATTCAGTGATAAATTTTTGTGAGGCTGAACATTCAGTGACCATTTTTTATGAGGCTGAACATTCAGTGACCATTTTTTGTGAGGTTAAACTTTCAGTGACCATTTTTTGTGAGGCTGAACATTCAGTGACCATTTTTTGTATGGCTGAACATTCAGTGACCATTTCTTGTGAGGCTGAACATTCAGTGTCCATTTTTTGTGAGGCTGAACTTTCTGTGACTCCATTGTTTGTGAGGCTGAACATTCAGTGACCATTTTTTGTGAGGCTGAACTTTCTGTGACTCCATTTTATATGAGACTAAATTTTCATTTTTTTGTGAGGCTGTAAAGTTTCAGTGTCCATTTTTGTGAGGCTGAATAAATAATGAAACTATACTAAGTGTAAATGGATTTATTGAGGCGGTCTATATGTGAAGTTTTGCTGTGCTCAAAAAGATAATATTAAGTCAGACAGGGAAGGCAGCACTCAACTTGACCAGCCGAGCACAGAAAACATAAAAACATACAAGGCGCAATGCCCTACACACAAAAATGATTCGCCTAAGTCCCAGTTGTCAAAAAGCTGAATGAACGATTAGTTTGCCATCATTACAGTGAGACTTGGATAGTTTGTTGCTAATTCATTTGCAGCTCTGTTATTCAATAAATTCAAGTTTCTGTCTTTTAAATTCTTAATTTTGTTATAAACTTAATTTATTTGTTGAAAATTGAGGTCATAGAGTACTCTAACCAATTCTACCTGAAAAATGTCTACTGTTATTCCGAATGTTTAATGTTACATATTTAATCCTCAGACTTGCATTGATCAAATGGTCAAAATCTCTCTTGACCTAAAATTTGACCAGCCAATTTCGCTGCATTACTGTTATTTATTTAACAATGGTACTTTGATATGCAAATTGTTTGACCTGGAAAAGAAACTTTTGACTACAAAATTTATCTAATCTTCATTTTTTTGCTCCGGCATATAGAAATTGTCCTGTCTGTTTGTCCGTCTGTTCGTCCCATTAAAAATGTTAACCAAAACTTTTAAGTTGTTGAAACTCAAATATTTCAAAGTCCATCAAGGCATTGCTTTCAAACTTGGCAAACTTGTTGACCATCATAAACCCCTTACATTGCGAAAGCCATGAAACACTATCCAACATGCCAATAATACAAATTACAGACAAATTTGCTGTCATTTAAACACTTCTCTTTTGAATGCAAACAAATGGAGCTAAATTGGTTTTCAGAAACAATAAATATTAAAGTCATCCAAGAAGAGAAAAACATTACTCATAGTGATTCGCAGCCACATTGAGTGTGAAATAAAAGATGGCCGGTACCTTTATTTCATTTCAACTTGCAAAAATAACATTTGAAAAAAAGAATTCATACAAATTTGTTTTTATAGGTCAATAATGTGAAAAAGTACATATTGTGACATATTTTATGAAACAAAGCTGGTGTTGCCAAATTTAAATGAAAAAAAAATTAAAGATCAAATTGAGAAATGTCATGTTTGTTTAAATTAGCTCAGTTTGTGCTTGTATAATGTATACTAGTAAACAAATGTACAAGAATTTTAAATCTTGTGACTATAATTTTTTACTAAATATTTGTTAGATACATTTTTCCTGATCTTATAAATCTGTTGTTGACTTTTGATTACATATGTATCTTTATTTGCTTACACTTGTTCAATGATGTGTGCATAGGACCTTGGCAAATATTTAGCTGTAACCCGAGATCTTCACACTGCAAACACTACACACACTGATTGTGTGCAGGAATATTTGTTGATTTTAATGATTGAAAAGTACTTTAACTTGTCAATTCTTCTTATTTCTGTTTGAACTGCAATACATACATATATGCACACTGCTTTAACTCCTGGTTATGATAGTGCAAGTAAGGGGTGTGCTGAATGTAGTGGGTGTGTCATCTGCTCATGTTTGACGCAGGTTCAAGCCATTGTTTATTTAGGGCCATCAACCGTACCTCTTTATTTAAAGGTCAAGTAGCTGTATTTTTTCAGTACAGGCATTTAGTATTGATTTAATTAATTTTTCTGCTTGCATAATGTGAAGCCCAATTACCCTATGGTTGCACCTTTTACTCCCCATCAGTGCTGAATAGTTCAGCAAACAAATGTTGATCACGATGGAGTTCCATAGATTAACATTAGTGAGCTGACGTGCCCAATCCAGCTAAACACTAACAAGAGATCTTTGTAAAACATGTATGGCATTGCCCCCAAATTATTGCCAGTTAACTGGTCACATATCAATAGCAAGTAACCACTGTAACCTTCCTATAAAGTTTGAGGATACACAGCTCAACCATTCTTTAGTTATTGATTGGAAACCATCTGGTCAGACAGACAGACCAACAGACATACATACAGAAGCAGAGAGACATGACTTGTGCAAGTTAATTCCCTATCATAATATTAGAAAAAATGCTGAAGATAAATTTATGTCATCCAAGTAATTATTGCTATTAGCCATTGAAAAATGGTTGTTATATAATGGAAAGCGTTGGCCTAGAGGTAGGGTGCGTGCTTTGGGATCTATAGGTCCTTGGTTTCGATCCCGTCTGTGCCACTGCTTAATTTAACTGAGCAAGAATAACCCACAATGCTCCACTCGACCAAGGTGTGAAGGTACCTGTTAGGGCGGTGTCTGTAAATGTTTGATATTCCTGGACGCTGTATCTCGATGTTGGCTGCACAAAAACCAGGACAGAAATAGCCTCCCCAGGGAGACAGACTCGCACGCAGGTTTCCTTAGGTAGCCCAATGACCTGGTGAAGTTAAATGTCAATTGGGGCTGAACGGCTGAATTGTTGAAAGTGGCCCTCAAGAACTAGTAACTTAACTTTTTACTTTATTAGATGGTTTTGTTGGATTGTTGTCGAAAGGAACAGCTGCAACATTTTTTGTGATGCACATTATCTCCGCAATTTTTTTAGTTACATTGGTAAAAGTATACATGAATATTGATTAGCATGTGAAGTCACGTGCCTGGGTGTTTTATTCATGGTAAACTAGTTTCAGTAGAGTTATGGCCCTTGTCTGTAAAATATAAAATCTTTATGATTTTGCAATACAATGCCACTTGTAAACCTGATTGACTTCTTGTACTTTTGTATTCATATGTCTACAGTACATTTAAGTACAGATAAAGACATTTCACCCTGCCACTGTATATCTATAATCTATTCTTATATTGATGTCACATTAATCCGTATTTGGCTCTATTTTTGGTTATTTTAAAGCAATTTCTTTAGGAGAAGATGCCATTAGAGATTCCCCTCTTAGCGTCTTATATATCCCCCAGGTTTCAATTAGACCATTTATACTTTTAATACACTTCATTCTATTCCCAATTCAATGTTTTGTCATCTAATGTATAATTTATAATAAGGTTTTGTACAATCGAACATACATAATAAATGTATGCATATATAATTTCAATATCACAGCTTGTCTGTTTAAATATCGAATATTAATATTAAATATATTATTAGAGTTTTCAGCTTTGACAATGTTTGTATTCAAATAAATGGATGTTTTTATGCATTAAAAATTGCTGCTGGAATATAGTGAAAGTGTTTAAGTGAATCAACTGTTGACAGAAATAAGGCCCTGTTTGTGTCATGAATTTTTTAGGGTGTGAAATATTTCTATAATGGATTTACTGGGCAACCTCTGAGTATTCCCTCAAACCTTTACACTTTGTTGATGATTTAATAATACTTCCACTTTAAGTGTTGTCATTAAGCATACTTTTTTGAGGTTTTTAACTCTCAAAATTGACATGTTCATTTTAAGTGTTTATGTCATAATAGTTTTCACTTAATCAAGTTATCAGTTTAAAGCATTTTGTTCAACTTTGTTCACTGAAGCCTAGATATAAAGCTTTGCCTAAGAACAAAGCAACTGATATGACTGAAGTCATGGAATTAACAAATTGACGGATTATCTACCTTGGATATGTATTGTGTTTCATGGAACTGACTGATGTACTGTAAGAGGTGTAGACGAGGATGTCTGCTGGGTTTTTAGATACGTTAGCTTTTACTGAGGCACGTAGATTTCGTGCACGGAGGTTGCAAACTGTCCGTGCACAGACTACAGCCAATAGTAGCAGGAAAGTGGCACATAAACGTAAGTCAACAGATCTGTGGATGCTATAATGTTGATGCTAATTGAATGCTAATTGAAATAAAATGTGTTTGATTGGTGAACTGGGTACCGTTTTATCAAAGCACTTACGGAAATCTTAAACTTACGCTCAAATTTAAATTCTTTGTAAAGCTTTTACAACTACAAATAGGGGGCATGCATGATTTTTAGAAGTTTGTTAATTGAATTATAGTCCAGTCAGGATAAAAATCCAGTGACGCAGCGGTCGAGTCCACTTTAACGGTGTAAAACCAATTATAAAGGCTTATACTGTACAAACAACTATAATTTCAATGCTAAGCTAACATACTAAACTTCGCTCTTTTTTTATACCTGTTTAGACAATGGTTGTGATTTTTTGGGTACACATAAACTGCAACGTCACTGTCACAATATCCTAATTGGACTATATTCCAACTATTGTAGTTCTTGTTATCACAATTTGTTGTAGTTAAAGAATTACTAAGAATTGAAATTGAGACGTAAGTTTAAGTGTTCCGTAAGTGCTTTGATAATACAGTACCCTGATGATTCTCATTTACCAGTAACTATTTTTCACATATTCAGTAGTAATATATAGGATCTTTGTTTAACAGAGTCCCAGTACTACGTACATCAGTTATGTCCTTGCTTTATGACGGACCAATGGTCATTGTTAGTGAATCATATTAAGACAAGGAGTTGTGCATAATGTTAGCATGTTCATACATGTAGTATGATCTGAGGTACTATTTTTGATGATCATGTCCCATATTTTGGGCAGCAGCATCCATTAGTTGTCATTAATATCTTGCTATAATTGATTTATGTCCATTTGATTATGTTGTCTTTGTACGGCACATGCAATACCTCTGTGGGAACTTATTTGTCCTTCATGAATCTCTAATGTGTTGGATTTGATGCTCTCACCTAGAAATTTGGCAAAGGTGAATAAAGCATGCTTGAAAAGCTTTTCAAAACATTTCATATACAACAGCTACTCATGTTCTATCCTATACATAGCTAGGGCATTGTGTCAAATAAAAATATTGGTTGATATGTAATTAAATTTTGCATGAATTAATTATAGTTCAAAATGGTGATAAAATATCAAAGGATTTCTCATAAATTGTTGTGAAAATGCTTGTTATATTAATTTTAAAGAATCCTGTGGAAATTTATTTTGTTAAGTATTAAGATAATTCTGCTGTTATTGCTGCATTCATTTAAGAAATTGTAAAAGCTGAATTACATGTGCTTATAATATTCTATGAGAATTATTTTATTCTATGAGAGGATCATCAGAGCTAAACTCCTTTCATTGAGGTTTTATATAGTAGCCAGATCGATTGTTTGCTGAATATTAAATTGAAAGTATTCTTAAATTGTAAACACTAAAATATTCTGGAATAAATGCACATATAAATTGAGAACACAAACTCTAAATTTTGTGTTTCAATTATATCTGAATATTTCAGTCTTCGACATTGATTAATTATTTCCAAATTTGGTATTTGACGATGTACAAAACATTCATTGATAGGGCTTTTTTTCGCTATTGAATAGGGGCTGTTATAAGGCCCCTCCCCTGAAAAAAATCTTTAAAATCATGCATTTTCCCCAAAAATGAAGTTAACCTTGACAAAATCATTCCCCATGTTACCAAAATACCAGTATTTTTTCTCCTAATTAAAGGTAAGGCCCCTGATGATCCCCAAGATTAAAAAAGCCCTGATTGAGTATTTATGCGATGCGACTAAGTATCTATGTATTTCATAACATAATTAAAGCCATCAAAGATAATAGATGTGTGTTATAATGGTATTATGTTTTGAAGTAATGTTATTGGGTCATGCCCTGCGTTCCATGGTGTATAACTGGTTATTACTTCAGATCGCCTTCGTACAATAGATCGCTACCATATTTTTGTCATATAAAATTATTGATCAACACATGATTATATTTAAATTTATTGTATACATCTAATCTAGTATTCAAGATTATATAAATGTAATTTAAGCTGCCTCAATGTACATGTAAATATAATATGGTACAAACTGGCAATGCTATTCTTTCCTTCTTTGAAAACTTCGATCAAACTTGGTATAAACTTTTTTTACCAGTTGGCGTATAGTTTGACAATGGTCCTTAGCAACTGCTTGAGCTACATGTTTGTTGACTATTTGATAAATATAATTATGATGTTCCACTAACTAGCTAAAATCTTTAAACAAGAATCTGGTGTTGTTGGTGATTGAGGCATGCAGTTATTGGTATTGTACTTGCCTCCAGGGGCCTCATGAGTTTGAGCCCCACTGAGCAGAGTTTAAGCACTGACTGCACAATTTGGTATATTGGTAGTCAGAAGCCTATCGGTCTGCGGGTTACCGGTATGTCTAACAAACCTGATTCACACCGACAAAACTGAAAGCTCATTGCAGATTTTCTGGCACATTTTTTAGCTCACCTGTCACAAAATGACAGTGTGAGCTTTTGTGATCACCCTTCGTCCATCACCCGTCTGTGAACAATTGGCATGTGTAGACACTAGAGGTCACAATTTTAGCCTAATCTTTATGAAACTTGGTCACAATGATCATCTCAACAAAATCTAGGCCAAGTTGGATATTGGGTCATCTGGGGTCAAAGACTAGGTCACAAGGTCAAATCATAGAAAAACCTTGTTTAGTCACTGGAGGTCACAAATTTGACTAAATCTTCATGAAACTTGGTCACAATGATCATCTCAACAAAATCTAGGTCAAGTTTCATATTGGGGTCATCTGGGGTCTAAAAATTGGTCACTAGGTCAAATCATAGAAACTGTGCAAGCACTGTGTTGGAAAGATCCAGGGAATTGTGGTGTAGCAATATGACAAATGATAGTCTTATATTTCACCATCAATGTATAATAAATAATTAAGTTTCAAAGTTGAATATATTGAATATTAAATGATTTATTCTGAATGGAGGCAACATCCATCACACTGTGAGTGTTTTCAAAATCGATAATCAATCAGACTCACTCGAATGAAATGCATTATATGCCTATATGTTATGCGTCACCTATATGAAGCTAATTACAGTCAAGTATTATTACACAGTATGGGTTGCATGGTGGTTGAGCAGCTAATGCTGTTGACTACAGATCGAGAGGTCCCTGGAGCCCATTGCCTAACTAAGGCACTTTTAACTACATATATGCAGTAACACGCTACCTATAACTGTGCAGTGACTACCGAGCGCTCCCTTATGCAACATTCCACTTCAGTAGCACTTCGCTGAGCAACGGTCTGCTATCCACGAACAAGTAGCATATATAAAGGTTTGCCTTGATCGCTACGTAGCACTTTTTAAGCAAGCCGTTTCCTAAGCATAGTGCTATCGAGCGCTCTGTAGCGCTTCAGCTTGGCACCAGGCTCTTGGTTCAAATCTCGGCCAGAGCACAAAAGGTCATTTCTGAAATGCTATTCAGTGATTCAGGGTTGAAACAGAATGACCTTGCATTTATGATTATCTCAGTTGAAAGCAATCAAAAAGCACCAATACACTACTGGTAACCAGTCTAATACAATCAGATAGAATCAGTACATTGTATCGTTGATCTAATTGAATTGTGCAACATTTTATGTACAGCAACATAACTCCAGTGAACAAAATTAATATGGTTCACTGTTTCTATGATATTTATAAGCTTTTGAATATTTGTAGTAGTGTGTATAGGAGTTGATTGTTAATAGGGGAGAAACTTGTGTTGGCAGCCAGCTAACTCAGACGTAGAGCATTCCCCTGTAAGCGAAGGGCCCCAGGTTCATGGCCCGGCCTGGTTGCACATTTATCTCATCCGGCTACTTATTAACTTTGATGCACTTAACAGCCATTATAGTATAGTGGAACCCCGCATAAATTCGATATTATCAGTTCAAACAATGGTTCAATAAATAAAACGCTGCAAGCTCAAGCTCCATGACAGTCATGATTTAGAAAGTTACTGGTAATGGTTCAACAGTGATTTGCAGCCCTTTATATGCTACAAGTGGATACCGATATCTATTATGCGCACACTGACTTGAGCTGTTAAAACCCCATAAAAAGAATACTAATTTATTCATTGCCTATATATGATACCTTCGTAATTGGAGTTTTGATTGTTTGGTTGGCGAATTAAAATTGCAAAAACTTTCCAATTCTGATACAATTATTTGCAGGTGCTATTTTACGAGGGTAATCATTGATTAAATTTTAACCTGTTTTAAATGTTACCCAGAATATCACAGGTTTTTCTCTCTGATGGTATGCATGCCAAATTTGATAAGAATCTTATGAGATAAGGTTAACTGTCTATGGAGTACTCCCGTAAAGTGGGAGATAATTGAAAGAAAGTGATTATAATTGATTGTATTTCCTCTGATAAATATTGATTTTTGAATCTAAGTATTTTGGTTGACTTATATTGGATTGTACTTTTTTTAGTATCAAGTATCTATCTATCTATCAAAATACATAAAATATAAATAGTGCCGAGTCATTTGATAAAAAAAAGTGTATCATCATGTTTCATTTATCAATACAGCAATAAATAATTGTTTAAAAATTCATTACTATAAAGTTTAAAATTACAAAATATGTGTGATTTTGATATCCTTACCTTCCTAGACTTTTTCGCCATCCCAATTTTTAAAAAGATTTTTCAAGAATTAAATTTGTTTCTATTCTTCTTCTAAAACAATGTTTAGTTAACTTGAAAAATGAGGGTTGATCAGGAAGTTTGTATAAATAAATAATGCTGTGAATTATGTTCTATTGGTAACAAAGAATAATACCATCGTGATATTTAATACATTACAATGCTCTCAGTTATAAAAATGGTGAAAATGCTTTAAAAAGTTTAGATAATTATGTTGATTTCAAAACAGTCATAAATGCACCCCACTTCGTGAACACCACAAAACTAAACGACCTAATATGTAACGTCAAACTCCTGAGACTCTTTGTTTAATAGCAATTTTGGGATGGCAGCTCACTCTGTAGGACATGTATCAAGTTCACTGGCAATCTGTCTCTATGTTTTACTTGTATTTTTTTTGCTGATACCCCTCATTTTCCGTACTCATAACGACTATCAACAGCCATCCTGTTCTTCTGTTGTCTTCATTTGATCTTCTACCATCCTTGAATTGTTTGTGCTATTTGTAGATGACTGGCTACAAAATTTCTTTATTCCAATGGTTTCAGGTGGTGTCTGTCTCTATGTTATACTTGTATTTTTTTTGCTGATACCCCTCATTTTACCGTACTCATAACGACTATCAACAGCCATCCTTCTCTTCTGTTGTCTTCATTTGATCTTCTACCATCCTTGAATTGTTTGTGCTATTTGTAGATGACTGGCTACAAAATTTCTTTATTCCAATGGTTTCAGGTGGTGTCTTTCATATTTCCCACACACAATTTGATAATGCTTCTCATGTCAATGTCACCTGTTGGTGTCATGAGGCTGTTTCCCTTTCCTTGACGACTACTCAGATAAACAAATTGCTAATTTGAAGGCAGATGCAGTAAACAACTTTAGATTTCACGGAAATTATAGTCCAGTCAGGGTAAGAATACAGTGACGCAGCGGTCGGGTCCACTATTATGGTGTAAAACCAATTATAAAAGCTTAAGCCATAATTTCAATGCTAAATTTGCACTAGCTATTCAGACAATGGTTGTAATCCTCTGTGTACACATAATCGGCTACGTCACTGTCACCAGATCCTAACTGGATTATATGTCATGATGTTTAAAGTGTAAGGCTTGCATGGGTTTTAGCCTTATAGAAAACTTAAAGGTGTGGTAAGGCTTTGATTAGTTGAATGACAGAGTAATTAATGTCATTTTGATATCAATATTTTGTTCTATTCTTTCAGGTCGTAACCAAGGTTATAAGAGTAACTTCCAGACATATGCAGAATGGGAGAAGAATTTTCCATACAACATGTCAGTCTCAGAAAGTTCTGAATCAGATGATTCCGACTCTGACGACAAGAAAGGTAACATATTATAAATTTATTGCTATGTAAGGGAAACAACTCTATAATCAACTTTAGAATGAAAATAAAGTTGTCTCCCTTTGAATATGTTGACTGAAAACCTTGAAAAAATAAACACAAGAACATTCATTGGATTATGTTTAGGGAACTGTCCAACTCATATTATACAATTCCAACAAATCTTGAATGTGTAAACATATGCAGGGTTGGTCGATCTGAAAAATGAATCAAATTTGGTAAGTTCTTCTTCGGGAATGGATGATTCTGAATCCCTTGAACTCTGATCAAGATTGGTTTGATTTGGTAAAACTTTGGTAAAAAACTGTCTGACAGTCTATTCATAATATAATATCTAAATAAATTTGTTCCTTGTAAGTAAATTCCATAGTCTCTACTCTCTTGAATAGTATGATAAAAAACTACAGAAATCATTTGGATTATTCATCGATTCCAACCACATTATTAGCCTTTAATAAAATAGACCTGGATAAGGCTCTCAAAGATATATTCATCATTCATTTGAAGATTGTGAAAGGATTGTTACAGGTGATAGTGGACATGTCCTCTGGGAATCTGAGGGTTACTGATTCGGTCACACTCTGTGACATACCAAACCTGCAAGGGCTTTTGGGGCTGTTGTAAGGGGTCTTTCATCGGAAAAAATCTTCAAAATCATGCAATGTCTCCACTAATGAGTAGACCACCAGTCCTCTATACTAAACAGTAACCCAATTATGTTACCAAAATACTAATATTTATCCTCAACTCTGCTAGGGTCCCTTATTCACAATGGAAAAATTCCCTGATTTGGTATACTTGTATTAGTCATTATAAAAATAGTTAAACAAAAGGAATGGTGTGTAAATAAGGAAACTTCCCTAATGTATGAAACTGATACTATATTCAGTTGATGAGTAAGAAGCTAGTGGCGTTATATCTTTGATAAGAAACTGTATACAGTTAATTCCTCACCTCACTTCTTCTACACACCCGAGTATTGACCCTTTTAACCATTATTGTCCATGCTTTCAATGTTAACTGACTTTCTTTGGTTGTAATCAATTTTTATCAATATGTGATTAATATAATGTTTAATGAGAGTTTTGACATCTAGATATTATCGACATATTCTGATACAGGGATTATTGCTTTAAATACGCAAGTTTGACACATTTCACGTCTTTAATTTACGAATTGTATTTATAATCATATTGATCAATTGATCCCCTTCGAGTCATATACGACTGAAGTTTAAATTGTAAAACGATATATAATCTTAGCCAAATGGCAAGCGTGAAACAATTGATATAAAACCACACCAATGTATTATATTTAGTATTTAAAGATTTATTTAACAGTAAATGGCCTTTGAAGGAATTACACTGTGTAAATTATGTCACGAAAAATTAACAAAGTTTGTATGTTGAAGTTAAATATAAGCAATGTATTCGGTATACAGACAGAGGCAGTTATCAATAAATGTATCTGACATTCTTTTGAGCAGCAAGGCTAACTAATGTTAGACAAACATTTGAATAGGTTGTCACTTCAAGACTGAAAACAATACCATGACTTCTGTGGACTATTTATCTAAAGCTGGCATTGTTTTGTCGAAGGGTTCAGCTTTAATACAATTGACTTAATATTCGTTATCTGAATGTAGTCGAGCGTGGATATTTGGTACAGGTCTATCTATGTATAATTTGTATGATTTGTTCACGGTGAAGAGGTGACGCTCGAGATATCCGAACATCATAGAATTCATGTATTTATTCTGAGAGCGTCGGTCATTTCAAAATAAGATCTCTCATTGTTCATGAAGGATGATCGTGTGTCAGGGCATTAAATCATGATCGCGCATGATATTGAAAATTTGATATCATAAAGGATAATTATAGTGATATGACTGTGAAAAAAACATGAATGTCTTGTGATCTAAAGTAAAAACTAAAAGAATTCTGATATTTTGAGGAATACTAATATTGAAGTGTAAATGAGGATTTTATCTACTGAATGTATGAAATAACAATGGTACATGTCCTAAGCTTGTTGTGTGTACTCTGTGATAAGAATTGGTGTTTTCTGGGTTAAGTTCATTTATAATGCATACTGCCACATTATTTCTAAGGCATTGCTTTGTGAGTGAAGGTAATAAAAAGCAGGATTGGATAATTAGGTTGTATTTATCTAGATACAGATCAAACGTTGTCTATGTACAATTTTGTATTTGCTGTGTTGACTGTTTAGGAATTATATCTTTTTCATTCTGATTTTCGAAAATTATGTATAATTTGGTATAAATAATTATATTTTAAGTTTTCCTTAATTTCTGATGTCACCATACTTGTATTATTTAAAAAAAAAGACTTCAGTCAAAATTTTAGTGTGTTCTGACCGAACCTCTTTTAGGAACCTTTTGTAAAATCTTTATGTTTCTTGTTTCAATTTCACTTTAATAATTTCATTCCAAATTTTGTTTACTGTTTAATGTCCTAAAATCATAAGTATGTTGTTTTAGTTCATTATTTCTCCCACAAATAGTGGGGGAGTCATTAATATTAATATTTTGCTGGACAAGAGTGTCTGCATGTCTGTCAAAAAGCTAAGTGTTCACGATTGTTCTCCTTATAACCATTAGCCTGATTTCAATGAAACTTCACATGAATGCTACTGGTACCAAGCCCGCTGATATCAGCGGTTAGTCAAGTTCCTAGACTATGTTGCAGATGAAGAATACTCGGTAGAACGAGAATGAGTTGTGCATAATAACAGCAATTTTAGATCAAATGAATTATGTCGGTATTATGGCCCCTTGTGGAAGACATATGTTTTCATGTCAAAAACCCTTCTAGTAACTACATAATTATATCCACAGTAAATGGTACCTGCATAGATTTCAAAAAAATATTTTTCATCATATTTTTCATCCAAATTGTTAGGATTTAAGGATCCTGTATAAATCAGAATGTTTGCGGCTCTTAAATGTTGTGGATGTTTATTGGCTATTGTGAGTTAGGGAATTTCATAGTGACACATAGTTAATAATAAGGTCTGACTGAACCATTTCACAAGTCTGAACCATTTCACAATTACCTGTTTACCAGCAGTTTACAGGAGTGTACTGACAATAAATAACATGTTAATGTTCGATGAAATAATGTATGAATGTTTCCTTTGTGAATTCGGTCTTATTTTATTATCTTGAAACGAGACTGTGGTTATATTGTATATATCAGGCGAGGTTGGGTTAGGAAATGTAAATATGTACGACAAGAAATAAACTTTTTATATATTGGAAAGTCAAATATATTGAAATAGGAATTGACCCGAATTATAGGTTTGGCGAATACGATTAATGTTTAACATCGTATTTGTTCGGTAAACTGTTCAGAGGCGTTAAGTGCACTTTAGCTTGTTTTAGCATTTGAGCCAACGGTTATTGATATAACTTGTGACGTTCTAAATCTAATATGAAAATATTTGAATGACTTTGTAAATAAAAATGTCCCCATGTCTTACTCTGTTACTTTAACCAGCTTGTTGTGAATGGTCACATATTGATGTTCTTTCATTACTGTTTAAATATTTTTCATTTTTTCAAGTGTCGACAAATAGTGTGTGATTTTAATAAGATACATAATGACTCCTACACTAAGCCGCGTCAGGTGCAGCAAATCATGCCATAGTTTTTTTTTAAAATATTGAAATATTGGTTTAATTTCTTTAACAAATCTAACATAAATTTTTTATTTTATACTGTTAAGATTGATTATACTGTAAAGCGACAAATTATTTTGCACAATTTAAGTTCGCAGAGTTTGCGAGTGGTATGAATCCACAAAGATGTTTAAAACTTAGAAATTGCAAGAATTCCTCTTTTCTTGAGTGACAGAAAAGTAACATGCTTATGCTTAAAGTTTACAAGGCGTGTATTAAGTATAAAACATGCGTAATAGAATCATGATATGACTAAAGTTTCGGGGAGATTGTAGTAGACTTAAATACGCAAACATTTGTAGCCAACAATTATATCGACAAACTGCGAAAATATGTATTTGCAAAAATTAGTTTGTTTACAGTAACTTTGATATCGTCAAGGGCCATAACTGTAATTCACTGTTGACTTTATGCCTGTATATTTCTTTTCTATATTAATTTAAAATATATAGAGGATATTTGTTGATTTTGGTGTAAGATCGTATTTTATTTCATCGAGTGATCACAGAAAATCAATATTTTCACGAGTGGCGTAGCCACGAGTGAAAATATAATTTTATGTGATCACGAGTGAAATAAAATTGATCTTTCACCAAAAATCAACAAATTTTCTGTTTATTATATGCTTTGATTTCTTTTAAAAGTGTACCGTAATTGGCTTAATTGGAAAAATCACGTCGAAAGTGGAACGTCACGACGTGACAATTGTGACGTCATGATGACGTAACGCATATCTTAAAGCCCGGCGCCGTTGACGTTACGTTTCTTTTTCTGCATGATACTGGAACCAGCTTCTAAAACAGTGAAAATAACAAAGTGGTAATTTCACTGTTATTTTCACTGTTATTTTCACTGAAAAATTTCCGTAATCCATTGAAAGCAAATAATAAAAATGCATCTTTACAAAAACATTTTGCTTCATTGCAACTATATTTTGTATTCAAGACATATATTATTGGAATACAAGTATCATCGTTCATAACCAAGTCATTAATATTGTTTGTTATACAATTTCGGCTTCATTTTAAGACTTGAGTGTTATATTTTGCATGTTTACAAATGTATCAAGGGTGCAATAACAAGTTTGTATAAATTCATTTTCTTTGCGTTGTAATATAAGTAGGTATGTGTAAATTTTTAAGCGTCATCGGTCTCCAGGTTTTGCCCAGGAGAAGCTTTGTTTGTTTGAATGCGGAGCATAGCCTTTATTTGCTAGTCAGCTTTCAGCTGAAATATGGCAGGCATATATGGATTTGAACCCGGGTCGCCAGATTAGAGGACAAGCGCGCTTACCATTGAGCTACGGAGGCCACAAAGCAAGCCATGACCATCGTTTTTGACCATTCTTTTGTCTGTCAATCCGTCTGTCCATTTACTTTTAGTATTGCATAAAGTTTGCAATATTCTTAGCAACCTTGTTCATCAGAATTCATTGAAATTTATTGATAAGCTTCACTACCAAGGAGAGATGTACATAATGTTGCCATCCAGTTTCATGATTTTTCACATACTTTTTATAAGCATATCCATGGTATACTTGTGTTTCTGAAACAGTTTAACAATAGGCTCAGTAACTCACTAAGCTGTATTGACACAATGCAATACATGCATACTGAAAGGTGCAACCATAAAACAGCTCTACCTGCCTCATCATTTATTACGTAGATGAACTACTATTGCTTCATGCAGCCTAACCATATTGACTATAGTACAGACCTGAAAAAGCAATATGAGACTATAATCAAAGTGCTTTACCTATTGACAAAGCATTTTGGATTATTCATAATGTTTCCATTCAATAATTTAGTCAATTAACCATTCCAAACCTCAATTAATGTTATTTAAACAGCAGTCACCTGAATAATTGAAGCTATATTATTGTATGCCAAACAATACAACAAGTCATTAAAACATTAACTGTGTACAAGTATATTTGCTGGAAATAATTGGTTGTTTTTGTATCAATCTATAATCATATTTCATAGACAACCATCATCGAATGTGGCGTACTGAGTCTAAAGACCTCAATTATTATAAGACTACAATTATGGGACAATGAAAACTCAACATTTTATTGGAGTTCAATGGTCTTAGTTGTGCATCTATGTATTTAGATTCAGATTTGACTAGAGTTATGGCCCTTGAAATTAAGAAATTTTTCATGTGCCACTTATAAGGGTCCAAAAGAATAATTGCAGCTACATTCTTCAAATTCTATATGAAATTATTAGTCAGCATTTGTATGTGTCCATCTACTTATTTTTATTTGGATTCAGCTTGATTAAGTGGAGTTGTTGTCCTTGAAATTTTGATTATAACTCTATAAGTATTTGAACTACAGTCATCAAACTTCATAGGAATATAAATATTAGTCTAAAGCACATCAAATTGGCACCTTGATATTTTAATTCAGATTCATCCAGTTTTAGTAGAATTATCACCCTTAACATTAATTGTTAAATTGCAATTGGGGTAATCCATGTTCTCTGGACATCAAGCAAAATATTTCCAGTGTTATCACAAAATTATTATCATCAGATCGAATATTGGCAATAATGCGGTAATGTCATATATTTATTTCATATATTTACAATGGATTGTCTGGGCTAAGTCTGATCAGGACAACCCTCTATGAAATATGGCCGGTTGGACCCCTTCTAAGAAAAAAAGCTGTGAAAAAAGAGTTGCTGGTTGAACCCCCTAATGAGAAAAAATTCTGAATCGACTTGTATTAAACAGCCACTTGCATTGATTATCCATATTGCATCTTAAGTGGCTGTTTAAGTCAAGTTTGATTGTACATAATTCATAATACAATATAATATCTATAAATATACAGCTGTTTGATTTGGCTGACACCTCACATCCTATTAGCTTAAGTCGCTAATCAATAGATATAATTTGACATTAAGATTTTATTAACGGTATTTTACATACAGAATTTATTCTCTACCATTGTTCTGCGTGTCTTGTATATCATTCAAAAGGTGTAATAAAATTTGTCTTTATCGTTGCTTGCTAGAGATCTACATAAACGGATAAACTAAGATAATGTAATATGAATATATTAAAAAGACAACTTGATATACATTTACATTTGATAATTTGTCGATTGTTATGATTTTAGACAAAGTATAGACACATCATTGTTGGACTTCAAGTTACTCTCTAATGTTAGATAGATGCACATCTGAATTGTCCACTGAACAACAATGACAGCTGTCACAATTATTGAATTAAGATTCATTTCGTACTAAAAATTCTGTTGTTTGGAATTTTCAACTCTTTGATCCGATGGGCTGATTATATTGCGTAAATTTATAGAAATATCAATTTGTTTATGTAGACGGAAATTCAATATTCCATTCATTGAAACCATTTGTTACTTGATCTGTAGGTTTATTGTACAAATTAAGAAGAAATGGTATGAGACGAACTGAATACCTACGCTTCATTGCAAACGTAACTATGATAAGACTAAAATACTGTTTAGACACTTATTTCATGGGGTATAAATTTTGGTTCTGTAATTATTACAGTAATATATTGTTTTGTGGACTTTCTACTTCTATGTAGCTGGGATACTTCCAATCACTTCGCGATGAGTAAACAAAAATGTTGGACCGATCGTTTTGTCGGCTGTAAGCTGGTTTATTTGAAACGTTTAATCCCCTTTCAGAGATAAAATTTAAACATTTGTGATTTAGTGTGGCAGTTTGCATTGAGACCTGTGATTAGGGAAGAATTAGGAACAAATTAGATGTTTTGATCATTTGAATTATTATGAAGAGGAGGAGACATTTTAGTTTGATATTTTATTTAAATAAATCACGAAATTGAAAGTGTTTGTATATAAATTTATACAAAATACATATCTCAGCTGGTACCATTAGTGCATTCAACAATTGGATTCGTTATAGGGCAAGATACCAGACTACTCTGATGTATTCAAAAAGGATTTGAATTCAATTTGTAAAATGAGAGGGCTGATATTCATTTATAATCAATTCTAACTTTTTCAATGGTTAACATGTTGGCTTTCCCTTTGCATGTGGTGCAAAGATGGATGGACAGCATAAAAAATCAAGCATAATTAATTGATTACTTCCAAAAATGACAAAAAACTCCCTCCCTTTGTAGGTTATCCCAGTTTAATAAATTAACAGGAAAATATGTTTGAAAAGTGTTTGGTAATAGATTTTATTATTATGGAGTGTGGTGGACCTGGAATGGCACATTGGTGAGGTGACAATGCATGGATTTGTATGATCGAGTATCAAACTGCATCAGGAGCCTTTGATACTTGATGTGATAGTTTATGTGATATGAATTTTGGTGCTAAGTTCTTAGTTTGACAAGATCAGTACTGATTAGGAATACAGAACAAATAAATATAAAACTTGCTAAAAAATGTATCCATTAACTAAAGCAACCACGCAGTATAATTTTTCGGAGCGTATGGACGTTGAAACAAATGAAGAAAATGAGGAATACATATACGTTGATGATCCCAAAGATGGGAATGCTAGCAGTGCTGAGGAAAATGTCGAAAAACTTAACGCGAAGGAAATACGAAATCAAAGGCTCAGCAAGTCTGCTGGGCCCGGGATGTCGTACATGCGTGCTCAAGCCCGAAGGTTAAGTAAGGAAAAGGGAGAGAAGAATGAGATTGATTCGGGAAATGTGTCGGACGATGATTCATCATTCTCGATACCGTGGAGATTTGTGCCCGACAATATTCTCAACGATTTGGAATTTTATAAAAATGCTGGTAAATATTTCATAGCTTTAATAAGGGTTTATATGAATTGAAAAGTTGAATTGTTTGTGCGTATTTGTTTGTTTTCAGATTGTATATATATCTTTAAATCACTAGATAAGACATCAGGAATACAATGTTTGTACTATCGTAATTATTCATGCGGATGTCCCGACCTGCCTTACCTCAGACAGGGACATTATTTATAACAAATTTTTTTTTAAATTCCTATATATCTTTAAGTTGCTGACCAATAAAACTGCAGAATTAGCCTGTCATGTATATGTTATACCATTAAACCTTTATGGGGTGCATTGGTAATGATTTGTAGAAAACCTATATTTAAGAAATAAAAATCTGCTTTTGTATTTTGTCGGTGAATAAAACACAGGCAGGAGTTCGGATACACACTCGTGATTTAATTTACCGCATCCCAACGAGTGCCTGTGTTTTATTCACCGACAATTACAAAAACAGAGTTCTTAATTTTCTGAAGGAAAGAACACATTTTAAACATTGAAACAATTTTAATAACACAAGTATAAGGTATCTATTGCATGAAATGAAAAATATAAATTAATTGATTATCAGAAGTTTTTATGAAACTTAGTATCAAGAGTATATATTGAAGTTTCTAAAAATAGATGCGTCATTGCTGTAACACTTGCTACTCGTGCAACTTGCCTTATTCGCAACTTGTTGTAATTTTTACTATAATGTTTACGTTAATTCATTCATAAGCCAATTTGTCAGGTATATTTTGTTGCGGTAATAATACACAGCTTGATTTCCTCTATGCGTATGTGGATTAATCCGCAGATGATGTTAGAATTTGAGATTATAAATACACAGGTCAAATGTCAAGATCACATTTACATCCAGTTATTGCCTCACTAGAACATAAAGTTCTATAATAATATAATAATAAGAATATCTTGCGTTGGGGATGCTGTGAACTTTCTATGATCGTCGTCACATTGTGATTGTTTTCTCATTGGTGTTCTACAAACATAGAAACAGGTCATGTAGCTCATGTAGCTCATGTGATACTTCTTTGTTTCTCTATGATGATTAAAAACCAAGCCTGTATATAACACTGATTGACATCGAGTGTACAATCTGATTGGCAAGATGATCCATTATGATCATTGTATGATTCTTCAGAGATAATTGGTTATATGATATTGTATGCAAGTACTTGTGGAGGTGTACGTGTGAGACACAGCATACCAAAATAACATGTTACCATTCTTTTGTCAATATTTTATGTTTCGGCCTGCAAAAAATCTTAGCATATTATGGACATGCTGTGTACCTGTGAAGCAAGGAATCAGTATCTCAGAACCAATTTTATCAATGAAACTGCACAAATAGGATAGATTCTCAAATAGGATAGATCCTTAAAAAGGATAGATCCTCAAATAGGTTGAATCCTCAAATAGGATAGATTCTCAAATTGGATATATCCTCAAATAGGATAGATTCTCAAATAGGATATATCCTCAAATAGGATAGATCCTCAAATAGGTTAAATCCTCAAATAGGATAGATCCTCAAATAGGATAGATTCTCAAATATGATAGGTCCTCAAATAGGATAGATCCTCAAATAGGATATATCCTCAAATAGGATAGATTCTCTGTCAGCAGGTCATTGTGACGTACCCTTCAATAAATTAATATAAACAAACAAAGAAAACGGAGAAGAAAACAATTTTACCATCAATCTGTAAATGTAAATTTGTCCCCTTAAAATTGCCAGTATAATAGGTATACAATGTACTGGTATTTTCTAAATTTCTAATTTGAAGTCATTGGCACTCTTGATTATCGGATTACCTGGAAAATTCCAGGTCAGGTATAGCCATCTTATTGACAAAGCTATTGCCTTATAACAGGACTGGTATAAATCCCGGAATGGATTCAATAATTGCATAAAACATCAAGCAATTTCTTATCGCTGATGACATGACAAGCACTAAAAAATTGCGAGATTGAATGTTAAATGTCATTATGAAGTTAATCTAGACATGTACACCAATATCACCATGACCAGATCTTCTTCACTCTTCGATAGATTGCCCATAATTAGCTCTGACTTGCTTAATAATTCAGATTGTAATTAAATACTCTAAGACTTGCTATTTTATCTACAACAGAAGTACCTAATTTAATAAGTCAGTAATTGATCTTAATAGCTACTAAGAAAACTTTTCTGCTGTTATGAATCAATAAGGTTAAATAATAGAGCTCAGTGATTGATTCGATCTGAGGATTATTGACGATTCCGATATATCAGAAGACAAGTATCGATGATATACCCATTTGCTCAATCAGATTAGCCATGCAGTAACAGACCCATCAGTCATGAATCACTCCATTTAGCTGTTCTACTTTGGGTATACATTCAGCTTCTGAAAATAGCAGCTTTGGTTTGAAACTTTTGAGTTAAGACTAAACATTATACTTCTTTTAACCAAGAAAAGTGTTTAGTGAAGGAAAAATGAGGACTTTGGGTGGTTTCATTCATTTACCCATGTATCGATGTTTCATAATGTGAATTGATAATCATTCTGCTAAAAATTATCGACAATACAACCATAATCATACTGCTTCTATCAATGGCAACTTCAGGTTATAGCTATCATTTGGCAGAATCAAAGCACTGGAAGTTTAACCATATAAAATTAATCTATTTCCTTTAAACATTGAGTCATATTTCACTAATATTTTTTTTATAAGTTTGCAAGTACAATATATTATAGCATTTAATTCTGGCACTAGTGAAATGTGGGTAGCTATTGTATGTGATGTACTCAGCCTCCAGCTTTATTATGTTCCCCATCTTTGATGAGGGGGTATATTGCTTTGCACATGTCTGTCGGTCTGTCTGTCTGTCGTATAAAATGGTTTCTTCAATAACTCAAGAACGCTTTGACCTAGGATCTTCAAACTTTACATGGAGGGTGGTCAGCAACAGTAGATGACCCAATTTTGAGGTCAGTAGGTCAAAGGTCAAGGTCACTGTGACCTTTACCATTTCTGACTATTTAAATGGTTTCCGTTCAATAACTCAAGAACGCTTTGACCTAGGATTCTCAAACTTTACATGGAGGTTGGTCAGCAACAGTAGATGACCCCTATTGATTTTGAGGTCAGTTGGTCAAAGGTCAAGGTCACTGTGACCTTCACCATTTCTGACTAGTGGGCTGCCATGGGGGCATACGTGTTTTACAAACATCTCTTGTTGCAATTAGGTCCTTCTGCACTAAAGATCGGTGAGGCCATTTTGCCTCCTAGCGCCATTCTAGAGTTGTAGCTTGGAGATTTAGGTAAAATAATGAGTTCAAAATTGCTCTTATAATCACCCAAACTTACCTTTTAAAAGCCATGCTGATTCAAATCTCACTTATTGACTATTCAAAATTTCAAATATCATGGCATATATTTTAAAACAATAATAAAGCCTTCATTTAATACCCTGTATAATCCAGTTGGGATCCGGTGACAGTGACGTTGCCGTTTATGTTTACGCAGAAGATTTTAACATTTGTCTGAATAGGTAGTGCGAATATAGTTTGTTACATTAGCATTGAAAGCATGGCTGTCTGTTTAAGCCTTTATAATTGGTTTAACACTAATAGTGGACCCTATCGCTGTGTCACTGTTTTCTTACCCTGACTGGACTATAATTATATTGTTATTATATGGAAAGTAACATGATACGTTGTCAGTTCATAATCCATGTATCGATGTTGCAAGCAAACTAACAGATTACTTAAATGAGTTTGTTCATCTGATGTGTCAACTTATTTTGAAATGAGGAAGAATTTTATTTCAACTGGATGCCACAATCTTTCTAAACTATCACTAGAAGTGAATGTGATGTGTTTTTGTTCAACATTATCACGAAGAAAATTCTATTTTAATCAAATTGTGAAATAGTAGTAAGTTTGAATTTAAGATGTTTTGTATAATAATGTTAAAAAATTCCTATAAATGCCAATAAACTGTGTAATGGCAGATGACTTTTTTGTAAACAATTTGGTATGAAGAAGTAAATAAATATGAACACTCTGTTTGCAATTGCAGATTTTGATGAATTGAATATTGATACATTGGTCTGGAAACTTGCAATCAATTTCATAATTAAAATAGTGACAAATAAAAAAAAATTCATTACACATACAAAACAAATTGTCTTACATGATAGTAGGCCTATAATGTTGCACTTAAAACTTTAGCACTTTACAAAAAGTTGTCTTACATGATAGTAGGCCTATAATGTAGCACTTAAAACTTTAGCACTGTACAAAAAATATTTTATGAATTGAGAAAGTTATTAATGCCTACCAATGACAAAGAGTGATTATTTAATTAATCATATTATTAATATTAATCAATACTCAATACAGACAGTCTATTCAACAATGTTTGTCTGAGTAAACCACAACTTACTTCTCAGTATACAAATGGGACTACTTAAAGTATTTGTTGGCATTTAAATTCTCAAAGCACATTATTACCATTCAGTCATAGAAAGATTATATTTCATTCTCCTGTCTTTCAATCATATGTATTTGTTTACTCAGTTTGCAAAAGGTTTTCCTGTCAGAATTGGCTTAGAAAAGGTTCCAAATCAATACATGAAGTCCTTTGGTCACACTGGATCTAACAAAATGGTATAAACATTAATGTGCCATGTTACTGAATCAATACATGTATATGGCTGAATAAGTCATTTATAACTACCTGTTTTATGGTCAATATTGTTGTATTGCATGGTATGGTACAGGGTTTATAAAGTGGAATTGCAGCATATACATACTCCAATGGTCAATGTTGATGTATTTCATGGTATGATAGGGGGTTTATAAAGTTGAAGTTGGTCAATTTTGATGCATTGCATGGTATGGTTGGGGGTTAATAAGTAGACTTGTTGTACTCCAATGGTCAATGTTGCTGTATAGCATGGTATGGTACAGGGTTTATAAAGTGGAATTTGTGTACTCCAATAGACAATGTTGATGTATTGCATGGTATGGTACAGGGTTTATAAAGTGGAATTGTTGTACTACAGTGGTCAATGTTGATGTATTGCATGGTATGGTAGGGGCTTTATAAAGTGAAATGTTTGTACTTTCAATGGTCAATGTTGATGTAGTTCATAGTATGGTATGGTAGGGGGTTTATAAAGTCGATTCTTTTTACTCCCAATAGTCAATTTTGATATTTTGCATGGGCATATGGTATGGTAGGGGGTAAATTATGAAAGTCAAATAGTGTTCCCTAAATGGTCTATGCAGATCTATGGTTAATTAGGCATTTAAGACTGAAAACTGTGAGGCATGAATAGACGGAACATAAAAAGGTATTAAAAGTACATTTTGTACTAGACATTCAAACTGATTCAGGTTGTTGGTCCAAACTAGATTGCACAGTGCATGCCTGTCAGATTCATCATTGACAGGTACCTGGAAGTCTGCAAATATGTACAATGTATAGAATGTATTAATAACCTGACATATCATAACTTGTGTTGTGTTTGTATATTTTCAGACAACAAGTTACAGGATCAAATACAGAAAACTACACAACTTGTATTTGTGGAGAAAGATGGCAAAGCGGTAAGTAAACTGGATCACCTTTGTTTGTGATTTTATATCCCTGCTAGAAGTATTTCATTCATATGGGTACTGTTCTATCAAAGCACTTAGACGTTCAAATTTAAAGTCTGTATAATTATTTTACAACTATGAAGTGTGGTAAAAGGATCTGCAAAACTTATTATGATTCAGCTAATGAACACCATTGTGTCTAATTTACAGCCGTTAAAGAATGATAATTTAAGACTTTAGGTGTAAGTTTTAGATTTTCGTAAGTGCTTTGATAAAACAGTACCATGGTGTCTATCATGGAACACCAACTCCTGGAACCCTCCATTGTATGAGCTCAAACCAAGGGAGCTTGTATAATACCTCCATGAGTAACCATTTGTATCAAACTTAGGCATGTTATGGCTCTATAGGGCTCAAACCCAAAACCTTCAATCGACGTCCACATAAGCATTCAACCAATTGAACTTGTATTTTGAACTTTCTATATTGAAGGACTTATTATACCCACAGGTAACTGTATCATTGATTAATGATACAGATACCTGTGAATATACACTGAATTTATCGAAGGGCTTAAAGGTATAATGTTGATATCATTGGCCCCCATGTACCAAAGGTCATAGCTATATAGTTCATGAAAACTTGTACTTTAAAATCATGGCTTATTTTCAAACTCATATTCAAATCTCTTCTTTAGGATTCATTGAATAGTCTCAAAAGTATTTAATAGTATGCAATGATAGCGTGTATATTTTAACCTGATACTGACCTTTATGTATGCTGGATATTTCATGGTTATTATGCAGCTTATATCAATTTCCATGAGCAAATTTTGAATTATCGTTCCTTTAGGTTTTTAGTACTGTACCTAAACGTGCATATTCATGATAATTGATGCATAGAAAGCCAATACCAAATATTTATAGTAAGCCTGGACCAAGAAGATCTGTTTAATGTGTATGTGCGAAAACTGATGATTATGTAGTTTTATGCATGTAAATTACATGTTTGTTTATTAATTATGGATGCTTGTAAAGATATTTGATAGCAGTATTTTGCAGAACTTACTGCATTATAAAACATTTACTGTTGATTAGTTAATTAAAAATTAAATTTACATATTCTGATATGGACGTGGTCAAAGGTCATCAGAACATTCAAATGTCAACCATGTGACCTACAACAGATCAAATATAGGACTAATAATGACCTTGCTTTTATGTTTGTTACTAATGCTTTTCAGCAGTTGGTAAAATGTCACAATTTTATAATTTCAGGTAGCACAGTTGAAGGCTCCAATCAACAGTCTATTTCCTCGGGAACTAGGTCCCCAGCAAGCTGCTAGATGGTATATTCTTATTCATTGCATTTCTGTCATTTCTTATATCTCTTTAAACTAACCCAGTTTTCTAGAATAATGAATCATATGAGCTGCTGATTTGTGTGGAAACAATAATTACAATATTCGGCTTCAGTTTTGGTTATTCAGTTAGCGTAATACAAATATTCTCAGATTGATAAATTGTAATGTCATATAGATGTACAAGGTGTTTAGGGCGGTGCCTTAAAGATGTCTCAAGTTGCATTACACACTGAAATAAGCAGTGCATTCCTCTTTAATATTTTCTTGTATCATCGTAAAATTTGTGCAATGGTAATTCTTTAACTGTCCATGCTCTTGTTATTTTGACAACCATGCTTTCACACAATATATAACAAAGTCCCCCTAAATATTGTATGATGTCACAGAAAAACTAACAATTATAAATACAAGTCTTCAGAACTTAGTAATAGAAACAAAAGCAATACATGTCAGACTGCAATATTTTTGTTTGAACGCTAACAATTATATTTTCTGTGCCAGTTTTGAAGAATAATATTATTAAGAGGGGATCTTGTTCAAACGGGATTTTGTCTGCACTGGAAAAAGTATGAAGGGAATTTTGTCTGCCTTGAAAAAAGCATGATGGAGATTTTGTCCATTTCCTCAATAAGACGTGAAGGGGATTTTGGTCATACACCGTCAATTTATGTGCATGCTGATGATATTGCATGATAATGTTGTTTCAGGCCTGCTGATATACAGGTTATTGACAGAAGAATTAAACATATACCATATGTGCCAAATGAACCTGAACTGTTCTATAAAGTCAGTAAGTAACTTCATCTATATTCTGTAATCACAGGTGTGCCATACTATAGCAGCTGGAGTCTCAGATTTAGTTTAAACAGACAACCAAACGAAACCTGGCCCCGATCTAAGTTTATTACCGTAACATTTCATGAGCTCTGCAATCTGATCGATCTAAAATTCTGACTCTGGTTTGTACCAGATCCCAATTGGAGTTGAGATTTCTACTTGAGATGCTTCAGGAGATCGGGACCAGTACTTGCAATTCGTTCTATTTATTTTCAATGACTGCTTGTGGGTGTACTTGTGTCAATATCTAGCATTATGAGGTTGGTGATACTATGCTCAATGCTGGGCTCAAACTATTGCCCAGTACTCTATCCCTTGACCTCCACTTGTCTTGTGACCTTGTTACATGTACACTGATGGTTAACACTTATATTTTGTATGAGAACTCAAACAGACAATAGATTGTTTGTATGATTTGTATGTATGGAACCTGGTGTTATGTTTGTATGTGACCTAGTGTTATATGTATTAATTACTTGCATGTTTGTTACCTTCATATATACGTTCATATATTTGTATTAATTACTTGTATGTTTCAAAGATGTGTTTAGATCTTTGTATGTTTGTACGATATAATATTATATGTGTATTATCTGTTGACAGGTGGACTGGAGAAGACACCGATGGTTCGAGGTGAGGATAGAGGAGGTCGACTTGTCTTCATGTACGAGCCACGTAGCACATTTGTAAGTGTCTAATTACTGCATATCTCTACTAGATTTGCCTTAATCATATTATAAATACTTAAAGGTCGAATATCCACGGTATGAATCCCGATACACCACTTCTGAGTTTCGTGAGAGTGTTACAACGGTTTCCAGTTCTGTCAGAGCCATATGAAAACAGTGCAATTCTCTGACGGAACTCAGTAGCAGTGTATCGGGATTCATACTGTGATATCAAAGACATACAATGTAATGGTAATCTTAAATACATGCACATTATAATATAAGACTGATTTGGATATCAGAACCCATCCATTGTCATCTACACACCTTGTCTTACTTATTCAAAGAAAGTCACATTCAACTTTTTTTCTGAGTATCAAAACAAATCAAGATGCCAAAAATATTTGTCTAAAATCTACACACCACCATACTGACTCATGTATGAACCACGAAACAGCCACCAGTACTAAACTGTGCAGTTGCAAACACATTAGCAATCAAAGGGTATGAGGATCATAAACTTTGGTGTGTCAAAAAAGGGTGAGCTATGGATGCATATCTGAGAGTTGCAAGCTACTATAGTCTATTTAATCAGGTCTGTCACTTGTATACAAACATTGCAATATCATAACATTGTAGTTTTATTGTTTTAAACATTTCGATTGGAGGAAAAGGCAGTGAAAACCAATAATTTATTCACTAAGCTACATACTAATACACATAATGTCTATTTAAATAAGTCTTTAATAAGAGAAATTGCAATGTTTATATATATCATGTGACCGACCTAAACAATTGATTTATAGTATAGCACTGGATAGTGTGTTATAATGAGATTGAGGAATCATTGTGATAAATTAAGTTTTATTTTCCACTTAATATGTATAATCAAGGATTGGAATGTAAGTTATCTGTTGTATGATCACCAGTGATGTTTCTCATATAAATGTTTAATGACAATGATGTTTTCATGTATCACTGTGGTATGTTTAGATCCTGGATTAGGTTCTTGTCTTGCACTGCAGGGTGTACTGTTTTATCAAAGCACTTACGATAATCTTTAACTTATGCTCAAATTGAAATCCTGTATCAATCAGTAGCAGTTGCAAATAATGGGAAGGAATTAGTAATATCAATAATGTTTCAGATAATGAATTCATACAAACCATGCATGTCCCTAATGGGTATTTGTTCAAGAATTATAAAGAATTTAAATTTGTGCGTAACGTTTCGATTATCGTAGGGCTTTTGATAAAACAGTACCCATTTCTACTGTGACAATGACTTATAATGGCAGTATTCTCCATATATGGAGATGTTATATGCTGCTGATAGAAAAGCAACTTGAAGTCTAAATTGTTTTTTGGCTGCAAGTATCATGGAAGTAATCCCAAAACATCACTTCTCAGTTCCGTCAGAGGTTTGTCTGCTATGACATGTTGCTATGTTGGAACTGAAAATCAGCATTAATACTCTCAGACTGAACTGAAATGTCGTGAGTTGGATTACTTATGTCTTTTGTTTCTATGAATTTCATAATATATAAATTAATGTATAAGGCACATTGAAATTTTACTGACGATATTCAACTATTTGAATAGTGTTTACTGTCAATGTATAGAATTCCACTTATCTTATATTTATTTCAATATTTTGGCATGCAATCCGTCTTAAACTGAAGAATTTCACACCAGGTCCAATTGTACCAATTAATCTAATTTTATTTCATTAAATATCAATATTTGATCTGCGTAAGTGAATATATTGAATATTTGATTTGGCGGTTTCACAGATACTGTAGATGGCGCTTTTAGTATTATATTTTTTGTGAACATTGTGCTTGTTGTAAATATTTGAATTCACACTCGACATGCGATTTGTATGCTTACACTTCTGTAGCATGTCAGCGGCATTGAAAGAGTGTCACGTAAAACTCATTGTATGTATAGAAAACATAGGTACACACTTGTGAAGTTAAATCCACGACAGGTCCTTGTTTTCACCACTTTAGGAATATGTAAAGTATCCATTAAATGCATGAAATTAGTATTTTTCCAAATTGTGATTAAATTTTCGCTTTTAAATTTTACTTCAACTGTAGTAGAATGACTCTTGTTATTATTTGTGTGAAGTGGAATGGTGGGGGGGGGACTCATGGCTTGGTTTATCCGTTGGATTGGGTCAGACCTTTTATTTCAGTCTGATCCAAATGTCTGATTAAAATTCTGCAGTAGAATTGCTATATTTTTCACCAAATTTTACAGAGTCCCTTCCCGAACCACCAAGAAAAAGTCCTGAAGTTTAGAACTTTGTATTTGGCCTAAAACTCGCAGGCTATTCAGGATAGTACCAGTACATTTAACTATCTATTCTCAATTAATTATTATTATTATTATTACATATTGCGCCTGTATTTATTTATAATTGTTTAAATGATTTACATATTGTTGGCTTTCAAATTACAAGTTTATCTATAACTTAACATGCAGAATGATAACAATTAATTACAAATTTAGTCTATAACCAAATGAAGTAATTTTACATACCGTCTCATTGTTTGAAGTATTTGTTTATTGTCTAAAGATTACATGATAGTGTTTTAGGCAGATGATAAGATATACTATAAACCAATTTACTTTTGCGAATTTTTTCGTTTTTAAGTTTCTTGCAAAGTCGATACTACTAATGTGTTTAGCACTTTTGCGGTGACTTAATTTCGAAAAATTTTACTACTCGCGAAGTTCGCGAAATTAAATTGCGCAAAATAATTTCTTGGTTTACAGTAGTGTTTCGATAACATATTGCCAAATATATAATACCTCGTTTGTCTGTTAATTAATTGTTTGACAGTTTACATAAATCTTGTCATGTTAGAAGAATTCAATTGCAATTGTTTTAAAATTTAAATAAAATAATAAAATTGTTTACAAATTAATGCCGATACTAATCTTAATGTGTTGTTGAAACAATCTTATCACGCCCTTGTGATATCCTTGACTTTGTTATGTGATCGATTGTAAACTAAACACTGCATCCAATACAAAGATCCCTGTGTGTTGTAAATAAATAAATAACACACACGTCAGTGACATTATAGTGCCACTGTACAGTGCACAAACTATTTGTTGAAGACTTTTTACCTTTGTACCTTAATGTACTGATGTTATGGTATACTTTTTATTGACAAAAATCTGTAGCTATGTGCCTTTGGTCATGTACCGCAATGAATAGCAATAAACAATATGAATACATCTGTAGACAAAAACACAAGGCACCAGTGCAAAACAATTACAAAGTCAATAATGATTAAGAACATTTCAAAAATTTATATAAACCGTTATACAAGAGAATTACACAAATATATGAGGAGTATTTGCTACTCGATATGCTTGTCATATGGGTACAATATCAATTTGAAGCATCCAAGCTACTGCATTGATTAAATGCGTGTATTAATTTGATATTTTATTTTAATAATTATTAATGATTCCATTAGATCTATATAAAAATAAAAATATTAAAACAAGTGAGCCATACATGTTGTTAACATTTGTTAGGATTTCTGTTATACGTTTACCATGACTGGGTTTAATTTATTAATTGTATAGTATTCTGTATCACCGCATATACACAAAATCACTGTATGAATTAATGGGATACTATGCAATTCAACTTGTATGACTTATTGTGATTAAAAACATCTGATTTCTGATCACTGTACGACTTATTGCAAGACTAAACAATTCAATGTGTACGCCTTATTGTGATAACCGGAAGTTGACTCATTTATACACTGTGTGTATACTCATGTATTGTATCTATGATTTGAGTTAACAAATCTATTTATTCTGTTCTGTTCCTCCAATTAAACATGACAATGATATACATGTATTATATTTCAGTTTGTGAGATCTCGTGTAGGAGGTATACGTACGGGACCTGAACAATGCGCAGTCAGTATAGATCGTCAACTTGATGATACAACACTTATATTTGAGTCTAGATTTGAAAGTGGCAATCTAGCCAAGGCAATACAAGTGTGAGTGATTACTTCTAAAGTTTTGAGTTTTGTATAATTATTCTGTAGGTTAAAAAAAGCATACTTGTATAGTCCGTTTATTCAGGTGTGTCACTTGTATACAAACATTGCAATATCATAACATTGTATTTTCATTGTTTTAAAAATTCTAATTGAAGAAAAAGGCACTAAAAACCAATACCTTATTTCACATACAGTATAACCTCCCAAATGGCACCTCTGAGAAGCGACAACCTCCGAGAAGCGGCACTTTTATTTCCCACCGTTCGTTTTCACTCTTATTTTAACCTCCGTAGAACGACACCTCCACAGAGTGGCAAACGGCCGTTAAAATTGTTTACCTTAAGTATGGTTTACCTCTGAGAAGCGACAGGTGTGTTTTTACATCGGCATATTCACACCTGTTTACATAACTCCATGCGATGTTGTTTTCTATTTTTCGCACCTTCGTGGATTATAATAATTATCGCTCATCGAGGTAACTAAATCCTAGTAATTTAGCGACTGTATATGGGATCAGTTCGACAAAATGACACAGTAACACGGTACATACCATGCACTTGATGAGATGCATAAAATTTGATATTTTTAATTCAAAGTCGTTATTAATAATTGTAAATGACATATCAAAACACGCTTATCAATCAGTACACGTCGTGGTAATGGTTAATCGCGCCGTCTAAAACTGCCAATTTCAGCATAATTTATGCATTGACCAAGTTACACCAATTACTGATCACGTGTACAAATTGTGTAGTGAGCGATATGACGTAATAGATATGTTAACACTTTGAAGGTAAACAATTCAATGTAATACGGCATGTGCGTAAAATAATGTAGATTTGGTTTATAATGTTGAGAGTTGCCTTTAATAGCAATAAATACTAGATCCGTGGATTGTACGCATTTTTGTATCTAATCAACGATCTTAATTAAATAATCATCAGGATTATATCGCAAAACGTGCGGCTACGAGTAGATCTAATTTTCTGCGACAAACGACATCAATTTAAGATTACCGTGATGATGTACACTCAAAAGTCTATGAACGACATTCTAAAACAATCGACCTCCACAGAGCGACACCTCCGCAGAGCGGCAGTTTTTTCTGTCTCCGTCGGATGTCGCTCTACGGAGGTTATACTGTATTTACTATTGAAATAAAGTCATTAAAAAGGAAATTGCAGTGTTTATGCATTCAATGTTATGTAAACAAGTGGTCATCCTGAATAATTGATTTATACATGAAAATCAGATATATTTATATATTATTGTTTATCCTTGCCAAGTTTCAGTTAAAAGGACCATTGAAATAGACTCACCAGTGCTTGACACATACTTCTTTTCCTGCCTTGTAAATTATATAATTATTACAACTCCCCTACAGGTTTCATTTATATAGAAAAATTATTTAAAAATTTAAGAAGTACATAAATAATTATAGATAAATAATTGAGCTTCAAGCCTTATAGAAGGGATGTAATGTATGTGCCGATGGATTATTTTCTAACTGGTATAGCACAGAGAATTTGACATGATCCTGACCTTTATGCATGAATATATTGCAAGGTTTTTGCGTTTAATATATAAATTTTTGCTAGTAAATCTTGCAATATTTAGATTTGTGTTGGTATTACACCTCGAGCGTCTTCGTGATACTTCCCGCTTATATAACCTTCTACTGAGTTTTAAATATAGACAATACGTCAGCTGTTAAATTCTGCTAATAGAAGGTCGAGAGTCGTGTCAAATTCTCCGGACTATAAAATGATTGAATGAATTGTAAGGTGTACTAGTTATATGTTTTATTTTCACAGTGGAGAGTATGAGTATGAGCTATGGTTACGGTATGATTTATATACCAACAAACATACACAATGGTTCTACTTCTCTATATCAAACACAAGGCCAAATGTCAATTATAGATTCTCTATAGTCAACTTTATGAAGGTACGTTTCTCAATTATATTCCTTTTCATTGTTTTAATAATAAAAAAAATAATAATAACAACTTTATTTATTGTGGATTACATATTTGGTTCGAGACAAATATTCAATATGGGTCCACATCAGCACTTTTAACACTTTACTCAATGCATTCACAATCTATTCATCTTTAGTGTCTTCTCCCATAACTCTGTGCATTCTTACAAGATTGTGCTTTTTAATAAAACATTGACTGCTTTGCTATAAACCACATTCCTGTGTTCAAATGCATCAAAATAGGGTTTGTTACATAAATGCAACAAAATAGGGTTTGTTACATCCGCAGTAAGTACCATTTATTTCTACTTTAGCCTGATAGTTTATACAATTATGGTATGATGTATTTCTATTTTAGCCTGATAGTTTATACAATTATGGTATGATGTATTTCTATTTTAGCCTAATAGTTTATACAATTATGGTATGATGTATTTCTATTTTAGCCTGATAGTTTATACAATTATGGTATGATGTATTTCTATTTTAGCCTGATAGTTTATACAATTATGGTATGATGTATTTCTATTTTAGCCTGATAGTTTATACAATTACGGTATGAAGCCCTTGATGTACAGTGAGAAGGATGCACTACAGAAGAAAATAGGTTGGCATAGGTGTGGCAATAGTATCAAATATTACAGAAATAACATCAAGTAAGTGCTTTAATTATGTTCTAATTTATTGATAAACAAAGATAAATGTCAACAAAATGGTTCTAATTTACTGATGCAATTTGTTAAAAACTAAAATAGGCTACATCAGCTTTTGATTGATCAAGGAATCCTTTAACATATACCGAGGGCTTAGTGCAAAACAGTTGTAACTTCTTCTAAAATCATATGTAGTTACAACTGTTTTGCACTAAGCCCTTGATACATGTATTCCTATTGACTCTTTAACTCATCTGATCTTTTCGAAATAGAAGATCAGTTACTATGATTACTTGATTGGCATGGGCTTTAAGTTGTGCCTGGTTTTATGTTTAATGAGATTTAATGGTTAAGTTTTGTGCTCAGGTTAACTATGAGGCTACAACAATCTGGACAAAGAATGGCCCGCCTTACAAGTGCGTTACCACTGAGCTATCGCCATTAGGGTTTATTGTACAGTACATTCTTGTGTTTAGATCATTCTTTTGTAGCTTTAACTCCGGGCTTTTTTATAGAATTTTTTCCACGGAAACGGCCCCTATTACATAATGAAAATTGCCTTCTAAATTAATGTATTTAATTAATTACTTTGACAGGTACGAAACATCAAGAGGAGATAAGCCATTTTATTCTCTAACTTGGAATACAGAAGTGTCACATAAAGGAGATACTGTGTATTTCTCACATTGTTTTCCTTATACATATACGGACTTACAGGACTATTTGTTGGAATGTTCCAATGACCCTATCAAATCTAAGATATGTAAACAAAGAGTGCTATGTAGAACTCTAGCTGGAAATCTAGTCTATTTGTTAACAATAACATCCCCATCTACCAATCCGGAGGATATTCGGGTAAGTTCCGCTTATTTAATAAGAAATTCTTAGTGTTAATTATTATGCCCCCCCCCCCATCTTTGATGAGGGAGTACGAGGGGGTATCAAAAATTTTGTGCACTGGCCCATTCATTATGACATGATCATCAATCAAAGATTTCTCCTGGCACCATGAACTTCAATAAGACGATTGGACCTTCGCGTTTTGATGAAATCAAGACTAAAAATAAATCCTCATTTTGAAAAAAAACTGATAAAACCCGGTGCTGTCTTTGTAACTGTTTACTATATTTTACTTTTGTGTTTGAACATTAAACACGTAATTGTTAGCACATTTTATATTGTTAAAAAGACTATTTAAAAAGAATTTAAATTATCAGAGTTCTTAAATATTCTTTTGTCAACCACTTAGGCTTAGTGCTTTTAAGTGCATGAGATGGGTTTATAGTCTGAGATGTAATATTGTTGCTTACTTTGTTATTGGTGTATTGTGTTTACAGCACAAGAAAGCTGTTGTATTGACAGCACGCGTCCATCCAGGAGAAAGTAACTCTAGTTGGATGATGAAAGGTTTTCTAGACTACCTCACTAGTAACACAGCTGATGCTAAGGTATGTTTATACACTATGCGTGTACTAGATATATCAGTATGTTGGCAGTTATTTCATTGGAAGGTGACAATTTACTGAGATAAGGTCTCTGAATATATATTTATCACATGTTTGACGTCGCTGTAGCGTAATAAAGCCATTATTTATTTTTGATAATACACTAGTGTAATAAAGCTATCACGCAACTTCATTCAAAGGATAGGCGACGTCCTCAAAATTATTATAGTGAAAAATAAGTAGCTATTTTATGTTTCGGTCGGAAAAGGCTAACATGTGATAAAAAGAACATTACATTTGTGACTTTTCACATTGAATTTATTAAGCTCGTTGAAAAAATCGTTTAATAAATTCAATATGAAAAGACACTCATGTAATATCCTCTATATCTCAGTTTCATTTTGTCAACCAACTTTTTTGTCAACTTTAAGACTTCCGTACACCCTGCACTCATCTGATAAGAGATAAGCTAGAAAGTGTACAAATCAACTATGAATTATCTCCCTTGAATATTTGTCTTTTTAATTCTATTTTCAAAATTTGATGGTCTCCCTTCCATATGCATTGGAAAGTAATTATTGAAAGACATGAAAAAAGAGCATAAATTGACGTATCTATGTAGGAAGTTACAAAGGGTTAAATTTTTATGTCTCCCACATATACCAGTAGTGGAGGAGACATATTAATTTTGTGTTGGATGTCTGTGTGGTGTCCATGCTAGCTCTACTTAACCTTTGGTCGGATCTCTATGAAACTTCGCATGAATTCTTGGTACTAAGCCTAGTTATGCATATTGTCAGTAATTTCAGGTTGGATGGTTTTTGCCAAAGTCACTACTCTTTGTAAGAGACACGCATTTTTTTGTCAAAAATCCATCTAGTATTTGTTGTTTTCAGTTACTGAGAGATACATTTATATTCAAAATTGTGCCAATGTTAAATCCTGACGGTGTGATAGTAGGGAACTATAGGTGCTCACTTGCTGGACGTGATCTCAATCGTAACTATAAAACTGTGCTCAAAGATGCCTATCCAACAATCTGGCACACAAAACAGATGATCAGGAGGTATGTATTGCTATATCACCTGCAAATTGTAACAACATTCTTGAAGCAGATGAAAACCAGTAGA